>BTPG01000001.1:320790544-320900544 GCA_036245525.1 Semisulcospira habei
TTATTGTTTGGTAAATATCGGCATTCGTGTTATCTGCCCACTACGAGCGTTTGCAGTAGCAAATAAAATATGCTTGGAAACAGATTGAACATGGATGCAGACTGCACTCATCTTATTGGTTGTGATACATCGACCTCAGCGACACCATCAAATGTAGCGAGGGCTCATGAGGATCTATGTCTTTTGCAGTAATAATCTGTGTCCAATGGCAATGAAGGGGTTATTACTTTATGTGTTAATGTTGCAGGAGAAAAACTGATAGAGTGACTGCTCTCCACGGATGCTTGTCACAGTCTAAATAGCCTTTAAATATGTGACGTATGTTGCGCACAAATCCTGTAATGGCCCTTCTTTTGTTTCTACAAACACAGAAATATATACACACGTTATGAGACGAACAACAGAAAATACACAAACTGCACGCACTTTTGAGTCCGCTTTGCAACTTCCTTTTATATAAGTCACTACAGTTAAGAAAACAACAGAGAAAAATAAAGATCAACACTCTTTATTAATTTAAATACTTTCTTTCTGATACTTTATAACAAACACAACAATTAATTTCTAATAACTTACTATTTCCTTATCTTTAGTAATTTGTCAGATGTTACTAGTATCCATACACATATAAATCATTTCTTTACAAACTTTATTCTTTTTAAAATTCACAATTTCTCAAGTTCTATCATACAGATTAGTCTGTAAAGTTAAAGAAAAAAATTGTCTACTGATTAACTTCCAAAAGGATATAAATTAATAAAATAGTATCGCGATATGTTGACTTAAAAAATAATTCTCATTTGAGCTCTGATCTATGACTTTGCACACTGCAGCTTTAGAGCCGTAAGATGCAAAATGACAAATTATAAGAGCACACATTAACTGGTCACTGAATATTTAGTGAATAGTGACTTTAAAGTTCAACAGTCGTAAGGTCCAAAATCAGATACCATCATACAGTTACGGTTACGTTGTTGTTTTTTGTTGTATTGTTGTTGTTGTTGTTGTTGTCTTTAAGTTTTTTTTCCCAGTTTCAGAATATTTGTATCGAACATTTATTATCTTTGTTTGGTTTACTATCAGAATATAGTGTTTGATACTATAGTTTATAATTATGACATCACACTGACACATTGATGTAATGTCATACAACAATGTATGGAATAGTCTGCAAGAGAAAAAGCTTTCTGTGCTGTGCAGTCCACACCAAAAAGGTGATTGCCACGTGTTAGCAATACAGAGATGAAACCAACAAAGAAAAAGACACACTTAAACAAGATAGCTTCTAGTTTGTGTTGTTATTTTGTTTTTTTCTTCTATGAGCGTGTTTTGTTCTTTGCTGGGTTTTTCTCTGTCTGAGCTGTGAAACACTATTTGTAAAACGACAAACTGTGTTTCAGATGATATTTGTTTTCCACACACACACACACACACACACACACACACACACACACACACACACACACACACACACACACACACACACACACACACACACACACACAAACACACTGCTAAACACACGCACACACACACTCACACACACATACACATACACATACACACACACACACACACACACACACAAACAGAGAGAGAGAGAGAGAGAGAGAGAGAGAGAGAGAGAGAGAGAGAGAGAGATGATGAATCTTTTTTATTTAGAAAAATGATATTAGGCACCTCAATGCCTGTCTAACAAGCTGTCCTGTAACTAAAACAACATAACATGAAAATAAACATAGCATGCAAATAAAAACAATAATAAGAAGAAGAACAAGAAGAAAAGAGGAAGAAAAACTACGGGGGCGGGGGTGGAGGAGGGGGGGAGGTGAGTTAATGAAAGGAGAAAAAATGGCTTTGGAGAATTTGTAACTGCCACCAATACAAAAAAGCAAAAGGAAATAAATGAGTGCATAGCATCAATATTATACTGATCTAAGACAGTGTCAAAGAATCAGCAGAATCAAGAGCGTATAGCGACACCGACAAGACAAACGATTATCTCAGAGAGAGAGAGAGAGAGAGAGAGAGAGAGAGAGAGAGAGAGAGAGAGAGAGAGAGAGAGAGAGAGAGAGAGAGAGAGAGAGAGAGAGAGAGAGAGAACTCGAACTCGAACTCGAAATGGTTTATTGCTTCAGGCATCAGCCCATCAGCAAAGTACAGCGACGATAATCACAGTAAAACAAAAAACGACAGGGGTTGGGGTATAATGGGGATTTGGGGTGGGGTTGGGGAAGGGGTGGGGGTGTGCAATGACATGGAATCCATATCATTAAAGTTCATTTCGTCATGTTCATGAATCCGCGACATGATGGGTCCAGTGAATACAGCATCCTAGAATCTCGTACAGGCAGAAATCACAGTCCTGTAACTTGTCCGGGAGAAAGAAATGACAACTGATTAATCTGAACAAAAAAACTTTCTGTGCATGCTAATGTTCAACAAGACTTGCCTGCCCTAGCCAGGTAGCACTGTGTAATCCTGGCCAAGGCAAGCAAGTCTTGCTGTATGCGTTGAATGTCCTGTTTATACTCATTGTCACTGACAGCCGGCAGAAGACCAAGAGCAAACACCATCTCCAAACCTCTGCCGGTCACTGGGTCACACTTGACTTCATAACACACAGTCCCTGAGATACGAATGTCGTACATAAGCACAAAATCGTCACTCTCAGCCACTAAATAGTTCTTTCCATTCTTTTCGTGAGAAACTACTTTCTTTAGTCTTTGGTTCCTCGATGTGTCCATTAGTTTATGTTTTGTTGACTCGGTCTGAGAGGTGACAAACGTGTACACTTGTTTGGGATCAAAGCCACGTGATTCTGCATCTCTGATTTCTGTGTCACACACGCCCGTTTCAGGTCTAGCACAGTTAATATTGTCAACATCAGCGGTACATGCGTGCACTGTCTCTGTTGGTGTTCCAGTTTCCATGTATGCTGTGATGTCGTGGTTCTCAGCTAACGGCGATGCTGTTGCACGTGCTGCATGGTCACTACACGGTGTGTTGTCTGGCTGGGTGATGGTTTTCGTGTACTGTAGTGTACTGCCATTTGTAGATTCTTGATTATAATTATCAGTGTCCGTGTAAACTTCACTCTCTTTTACGTTTGTGCCATCCAATAAATTGTCACTGCTAGGCACACTGCCTACCTTGTTTCTTGCCTGTGCCCTCCGTAAGTCTCTGCGCACCTGTGACGGTGGTTTTCGTCGCCAGTAGCCGGTCGGTGCAGTGTCGGTTTGCTGTTGGTCTCTGTCCGCTGAACACAGCCGTAGTACGAACACCAGGTTGGTCCCTTCCCCGGTCAATTTCCATGACGTGGTGTGATGGCTGGACAGTACAGACTGCAGGACAGCTTCTGCAGGTGACGGGAGTCCGGTGACGGGCATTTTGTCGTTGTTTGACAGCAAAAATATCTCAATTTCTGGACGCCAGAAATTTCGTGTCGCCACCTTGCCAAGGGCAAGCAACTCCCCGAGAGAGAGAGAGAGAGAGAGAGAGAGAGAGAGAGAGAGAGAGAGAGAGAGAGAGAGAGAGAGAGAGAGAGAGAGAGAGAGAGAGAGAGAGAGAGAGAGAATAAATGAATCAATGAATCAATGAATCAATGAAACTTTATTTTACAACGGTTTAGGCATTGACATCGTCATCGACACAGCCATTTTACAAACCTGCCGTTGATAACAACTACAAGACTAACTACAAATATACATACATATAAGTAAACATAATTCTTGCAAACAGATGACAACACTGTTCATATGGACAGACATACTCAAAGACTCACAGACACCCCCCACCCCACCCGTCCCCCTTCACACATAGACAGAGCTAAGTATTCCAAATGATAAATGAAAAGGATAACAGACTTAATTGGGAATAAATTGGACGCAGCATAAAAAGAAACATATAATACAAGTGGTTAAGGCATCCCTACGAGTGATCCACAAAGTATTTGCAGAGACACTTTTTAAAACACGCTAGCCAGGAGGTGGATTTTACATTGTCGGGAAGTGCATTCCAGATAATTGCCCCTGAGAAGGATAAGCTAGTTTTATATAGATCGATCCTTGGTTTAGGTACTATGAAAAGCTTTCTGATGTTTCCAAGCTTGGACTCAGACTTACGGAACAAAGTGGAGATGTACTCAGGTGTTTTGCGTTTCCACACTTTGAACATAAAGATTGCTTTGTTATATTTAAAATGACCTTGAAGAGGCAGGAGACCTGCTTTTGAGAGCTTTTCTTCAGTGCTTAGGTGTGGATCAGGGCAGATTATTTTGGCCGCTCGTCTGTGTAGGGAATTGAGTCTCTTTAAATGGACCTCACTACATCCATCCCATACCGTTGACGCGTAATCGATATAAGAAGGTATGTGAGCGTTATAAAATAGTTTACGGGTATCTGAATCAGTATAATATTTCAGTTTTGATAACATAAAGAGATTTTTGGCTACTATTTTGCATAAGGCGTCTGTATGAGCTTGCCATTTTAGCTGACTGTCGATTGTAATCCCCAGTACTCGATGTTCATTTACCTGTTCTACCTGACTACCTTTAAGTGAAAGGTTAAGTAATAGAGGCGTTATCTGCTGTTTTTGGCGCGTGGCGACTACCATCGATTTCGTTTTGGCTGGATGAACAACCATAGAATTGTTTATACACCAAGCTGATACTTGATGAAGACTTTGTTGTAGGTTGTCAGAAATTACCTGTATATCTTTACTAGTAGTATGAACTGAGGTGTCGTCAGCAAAAAAAGTCGCATTGTACATCTTGGCACGTAATATGTAGAGGCAAATCATTGATAAATAAGCAAAACAGTAGGGGGCCCAGTACAGACCCTTGGGGCACACCGAAGCTTACATCTTTGAGAGAGGAGTATGAGCCATGAACAAGAACCTTTTGTTTTCTTTTAGTAAGGTAAGATGTGAAAAAAGCAACTGCGTCTCCGTTATTGAGGTATGTGTGAAGCTTAGCAGTCAGGATAGTATGGTTAATCAGATCAAAAGCATTCTTAAAATCCAGATAGACTACTCCTGTTAAATGTGACTTATTCATACCCTTGAGCCATGTGTCAACAAGGCGTGTAAGTGCTGTGTGACATGAATGCTGCTGACGAAATCCGGATTGGAAAGGGTGGAGGAGCTTACGGTTTTCTAAGTAAGCAAGCAGGTGTTTATGAACGTGCCTTTCCAGTGGTTTGGACAAAACAGATAATAAAGAAATAGGTCGATAATTATTAGGGTCAGAACGATCTTTTGTTTTTGGAAGTGGAATTACTTTGGCATATTTAAGTTCGTTAGGAAAAGTGTTATGCTGGATACAGAGATTATAAATATAAGTTAAGGATTCTACAATGTATGGAAGGGACAGTTTAAGTATTTTCGGGCTGATGTCATCAGGCCCCGAGGACTTTTTATTTGGAAGGTTACTTATGATTAAACCCACTTCATGAACAGCTAATATAGGGATGTTGAAGGGGGCTGTGCCCATTGTTCTTTGGTGACAAAACTCAGACAGCAGATTTGAACGGTGATAAGTGTTATCCTGGCTTGGCGATATTAGGGATTTGGCAATCGAAATAAAATGGTCATTGAATGTATCAGCAGTAAGATTGGTGGGAATGGTAGTTGCGGTACTTGGAGACCCCCTAGTAAGTGTGTTTAAAAGGCGCCATATAGTAGAGGAATCTTTGCTGTCTTTAACCGTGTCACGAACTAACTTTTTTCTTGCCTCTCTGATCATGTATTTAACACGGTTACGCTGTTGCTTATATTCAGTGAACATTTTATTGCTACGTAGATCGTTTCTAAGCGCCATCGCCTGCATGATTTCCGGAGTAAGCCAGGGAGGAAGAGTGTTAGATTTTACCCTCCTCTCGCGTAGAGGAGCATGTTTATTAAGTACATTTAGGAAAAGAGAGTACCAAATACTGAGGGCGGTATTAGGATCATAGGACAAGAGCACGTCATTAAAAGGAGTATTTTCTAGATCAAATAGAAATTCGTCTTTCCTGAAGTGTTTGAATGTCCTATACGTTATAGTTGTATGGCCGTTCTTTTTTGGTTTAGGGAGTTTAGAAGACCAGGAGCAAGCCACAGGATAATGATCACTAACACTAAGATTTGAGACATCAACGTCAGAGACGGCTTTGGGTTTATTAGTATATATGTGGTCTATAAGCGTGGAGGTAGTTGGAGTAATTCTGGCGGGTGATTTCACTAACTGTACTAAGCCAAACAGAGATGACGTTGAGCCCCAGGCCGGGTGCGGCTTAAGTAAATCTATATTAAAATCGCCCAATACAAGAATGTCGGCCTTCTTTTTTAAAGCTCTGTCAAGGTTCTGACTAAACTGATCGTACCACTCAAACGTTGAGGCGGGATTTCTATATAAGAACCCAATTAATACCGGTTTTGATTTCGGTGCTGTTTGCAGCATGTACTGTTTGCAGCATCGGTGGTTGCATGCACAAGGGGGTTAAGCAAATTAGTGGCAGCCTGAAGGAAAGGCTGCGGTTAACTCTTGTCAGTTGATATCGCAGCTAATCAGTCAATAGTAGACACCACCTATTAACCCAACAATGGACAATTAATCATCTTGTTCATGCATCCATCGGTACTGTTTGCAGAGAGAGAGAGAGAGAGAGAGAGAGAGAGAGAGAGAGAGAGAGAGAGAGAGAGAGAGAGAGAGAGAGAGAGAGAGAGTGAGAGTGAGTGAGTGAGTGAGTGAGTGAGTGAGTGAGAGAGAGAGAGAGAGAGAGAGAGAGAGAGAGAGAGAGAGAGAGAGATATGATGATGATGATGATGAATCTTTATTTATTCAGGATAAAGCTATTAGGCAACTCAATGCCTGTCTTACAAGCTGTCCTGTAAACAAACAACATAACAGGAAAATAAACATAGCATGCAAATAATAATAACAACAACAATAATAATAATAATAATAATAAGAAGAAGAAGAAGAAGAAGAAGAAAAAGAAGAAGAAGAAGAAGATGAAGAAGAAGAAAAAAACTACAAGAGAGAGAGAGAGAGAGAGAGAGAGAGAGAGAGAGAGAGAGAGAGAGAGAGAGAGAGAGAGAGAGACAGACAGAGAGAGAGACAGAGACAGAGACAGAGACAGAGACAGAGACAGAGAGACAGAGACAGAGAGAGATTTGTTCAGAATTCGTCTTCTTCTGATTCCAAAACCGATCCTGCTCTGCCAGGCTGTCCCGACACTGAAGTCATTTGTAAAGTGTGCGTAAATGACACTGGTCCGTGTTCACTCGACTCTTGTATGCAGCCACAAAATAAACGTCGAAACACCAACCGTATTTTTGATCCGGTCAGGCAATATAGATAAAAATTTATCGCACTGTTAGTACACCACAAAATATTACAAAGGTCGTAGAGGAACTGCATGAGAAATTCATCCCTTTCTTCTCTGGAAATAAAGTAAACATCGTACACGATCAGCACAGTAAAAGGGCCAGTAAGTATTAAGAAAGTTCCCGAAAGTAACATCAGAGTGATTGTTACAGAGGAAGCTTTTTTTTTTCGACCAGAAACCCCTTGTGTGCGACCTGTCGCCAGTAGTCGGGATTGTCGCACATACAATGTCAGTTTCCATATAAGGACAGCGTTGCTAATAGCAAGGAAGAAGAAAGGGATAAAAGAAGAAATCAGAAGGTCTGTGAAGGACCAGGCATTTAAAAAAAAGGATGCATATTCGTCGTTATGCAACATATAGCAAACAGCTCTACCGTTTTCTCCAACTACTACATGAAAGCCGTACATGACATGAGAGTAAAAGATGAATACAACGATAGTAAGAAAACCTAAAAAGAACCTTGATTTTCTCTTTGAACAAATTAGCCTGACACGATGCGGCCAGACAACAGAGGCAGCTCTCTGGAGTGTTACTGACACCAACAACCACGCAGACAATGCCCCGTAAGTGTACAAAGCCCATGTGCCCGTTTTACACAAAAACGCGCCTGACGTATAAATATCAAATCCAGACACACTTAGTAACCACCCTCTAAAGAGGCTTGAATACAAGAGACCTAAATCAGACAGTGCAAGTGCAATCAAAAACAAGTTTAAGGACGTTTGACCAGATCTCATTTTACAGAAAATTAAAATGGTCATCGCATTGCCAAACGATCCCAGAATCAAAATGATGGGAGAGCAAATGGTTTGCAAAAGGTGTGAGGCAGCCTGGAAAGATAGAGTAATGTTTTCATGGGCTGTTGATAATGAAAATGAACTATTGTCATAAACTGTCACATTTTCCAAAATATCTTCCATCGCCCTTCGTTGAGCTGCTGAATGTTCGGTGACGTTGTTTTGTCCAAAAATCAGACGAAGTATGAAGCAATTTACTTTCGGTTTGAGATTTAAAACTTTCAGCACACAGCCGCAGTTGATGTTTCAGCAAAATATTCAAGGGCACCTTTGTTGTGAACAAGGTTACACTTGCCTAGCAAAAACTTATTGTACCTGAAATAAAACAGAAATGCACATGAAAAAAAGACATACATATTTGTCGCAGACTTCACTCTGTCATTAAAAGTTTGAAACCTAAAGCTATTAGCTGTATGACGAGTTAAGCTGTGCCAGTGGTTCTTATCGCCTCGAGAGTCCCGTCATAGGGGTCAATGTCGGAGGTATGATTCGAGGGTTTCAGCACATTATTTTCTACTTGCTACAACACACCTTCAAGCATATTCTTAATTAAACGAACTTTAGTTCGCGAACTCTGACGAACTAGAGTTCACGATCTCGTACGAACCAGGTTGGTTCTTGATTGGACGATCTAAAGATACGGCGAACCTAGTTCGAAGTAGTTCACAAACCTCGGCAAACCATAGTTCGCTGTCGGAAAAGGTTCGCTGAACGTGTTGAGCAAACCAAGGCGAACCTTTTCTCTGATTGGTCAAAACTTTTACCCTCTTCTGCGTTGGAGATAAGAAGACGGTCACCGATACAAACAAATATGGCGGACGGCGATATTTCACTCGTGTGAAGAACAAGACCTATTTTTATTGATTTGTGGGAGGCGCAACGCTGTTTGTGGGGTCGCTACTGCAAGGAGTACAAAAACAAACATCGTTCAAATCGCGAAGCGACATATCGGCAGCCATTTTGAACACCTTCGCAGACCTTAAGTACGCCGAATCAAGCACTTCAGCTAAGAAAGAGAACAATGGCAGACCTGGTTTGCTGAAGTTCGCCTAGGTTCGTTCAACCTCAATTAAGAAACAAACCAAAAGATCACCGATCTTCTCCGATCTAGGGTTGCCGATCAAAATTTCGTTTAATTAAGAACATGCTTAAATCTTTAAAATGGCACCTTTTATAATCCACAGTATTTCAGCATCCACACTCCCCAGTCTATGAATGTAATTCACGGAATTCACTATGACTTTGAAGGAAAACTAAGGAAACCACTGAAAGCCCACTGAGCACCACTCTGTGAATATGCAGGTGCTATTGTCTGATGGAGGCACCATTTCTCCATTAATCTGCAGCTACCAAGCACCTCTCAGTCTCACTTAGTTCAGTATTGACATTCAGTCGAGCTAGAGGGACAGTATTTACGTGAAAAAGTTGAGAAAACGTGTTTTTTGTATGTGATATTTCAGAGTTAACCCACGACTGAAAACAAAATGCAAATATTGATGGCATAGAAGAAGAGCGGAATATCTCGATTGTTGCAAGTTTGGAGAATATCGACGTTAAAGTCTTTGGCCTCAAGAGGAAAAGTGGCCTACGCTCAGATAAACCACATTTCTTCTCTAAAGTTGAGCACAAGCGATACAGGTGAAAAGAGCAAACTCTCCACGAACAAAATTTATGCTGGAAAATTGGTCCAAGTTAGAAGAAAGTTAGACCAGTCTTCCATTTTAAGACTGAACCCACATTATGAATCCAATTTTCTAATGGCTGGCCGTTATGTAATATTCATATTACACCCACACCAGGTTGTCACATGATAGATATCAGCTAGAATATTGCCCGGCCACATTAAGTCAAAATTGTAAATTGTCGAGATAGAAAACTGTTAATCTACGCCAACTACATGTACAATATATGTTTAGCAACAGTCGCTTAACATCATTGTTACGTTTGTGGTTCTGTTATTATTTTTAGGGTATGTATGTGTTGTTGATAGGAAAGATCCCATTTTTGGTTCAGTTATTTTAGATCAAAATCACGTTCCTTTTTAGTTTGATTCATTTTCTTTTGCATGGGGAGTTGCAATCGATTTTTGTTGTGTAGATAGAATGTTGTACATTTCGCTAATTTGTTGCAAAGTCTGACCTAGATTAAGCTGGAAGTTCCTGGAAGAGGCGCATTTGTTCTAGTGACCTCAAATATGACGCTAAAGTTTTGCAGTACACATTTTCATTACACTTCACAACATTTATGGAATAGAACAAAACTTAATTGAGAATGCCAGATTCTATCGGTGACAGAGCGACTACATTTACAACAAAAATGCTCGCCTTGCAAACTCATGCACCTCTCTAAACATCACATACAACAACTAATCACACAACAGCTAACATCACAACAACTAACCAAGACAATGTTTAACGCTGACAATCAAAGCACATTACGAATTACAAACAGGATCATTCACACTTCAAGCATTCCTCAGACATAAGGGGAGAGTGAAAGAGTTTACATCACCATATTTACTTCTGGCATTGATGAAAACTTAAATCAACTCACCCAACAATGCGAGGCGTTGTCTTGAAAACATGGCAATGGTCGGTGCGCTGTCTAGAGGGTACCACAACGTGTCACTTCAGCAACGGAACCCGCGAAACGCCCACCGACCATTCCTTATATACATCTGCCTAATTCAACTTTTACTTCTACTACGTGTGTTCTTATCCACAGTCCCACATTATTTTTACCACGTGGACCCTCCACACCCGTGCCTAAACACTTGAACATTTATTAATGTCTATTTGACATATTTCTCTCCCAAGATACTCCTGACTTCTTCCGGCCTTTTGGACACCTGGACATATACCAATGTCTATTTACTCTGTCTCACACATTATTCTACCGACGTATTCCGGGATTCCCTTTTAGCGTGCCCATTTATCACGCGTGTTTGGACACGCTGTTTACGACCACAACTCCGTCTTGTCCCACATCCCGCACCTGGACTTTGGCCCCACATTTTAACCCTAATCAGTAATTTAACCCTGACGAGGTACTCTGTGACAACTGGAAGGAGGAGAGAGAGAGTGTTTCTGACGGAGAGAGAGAGGGAGAGTGTTCCAGGTGGATGGACCGTATACTGAGAAGGAGCGGGGGCCGAAAGTGCTGTTTGGTGCGGGGGATGTGGAGGCGGAGAGGGGCGGAGGGAGCGGGAAGGAGTGTAGGGGTGAATTACAAAGACGGTCTCAAGAAGTCACTTAGTGCCTGCCAAATCGACCACCGCCAGTAGTCTTCGCTTGCTGCGGACCGTGACACCTGGCGCTCCACCATTCACAAGGCAGCCGTCTCCTTTGAGGACTCTCGCAGAGCTAACCTCAAGGACAAGCGGCTCAGGAGAAAAATCAGAGTTGTCGTAACTCAGAACCCTGACCAGACCTTCCCCTACAGCCACTGCGGTCGAACCTGCCTGTTCCGGATTGGCCTCCGCAGTCACGAAAATGCCTGCAGGCGACGTGGGCAAGCCCTATAGAATCTTCGTTCGCGAAGTCAAAAGTCATGATGACATTTTACACGCTTGGCACCAGTCATGCTTTTGGTCTGGATTTATTCCTGAGGAAACGTTTACGCCGGACGACTCCCAACAAGGGACGAGAGCGAGACACGGTGCGTCATCAGAGTGTAATATAAGCACACACAACACTCCAAAACATCTCCAAGGGGCATAGATCCGCATGAGACCTCCTGGCTTATGAGGACCTATGCCTCTCGAAGATGTTTGGAGTGTTGTCTACGCGAATGGTAAAAACTGGTCATCCACCGTGACTTCGATCTCGTTTGTTGTTGGAAGTCGCTCGTTGGAAAATTGATTATTGTTGTTGTTCTTCTTCATACATATGTGATCACTGCGATCATAGGTGCGACAGAACAAAGTGACTTCTGGTACAGTGCACGACGACGTGGCAATGGCGTTTTCATTCGCGTCTCGTAAACGCGAATACAAACAGAAACAGCAGCCAAAACAAAGTCCTAAGGAAAGAAGTTGTTAGCCCATATCATTTCTGGTTTTTAAAAGTGCAAAACATTTTAATAAACCGTTTCTGCGTTTTAATAAAATGTTTGTACATTTAATATCATTTAGGAACGTGTAGGGCTTAACGCCTTTTTTTCCACCACGAAGGTGATTTCAAAGACTGGGCACCGAAAAGAGGTCTGTACAAATTTGACCCCAGCTGGGTTCGAACCAACTACCTTTCGGACAAGAGTCGAACGCTCTACCAACTGAGCTACCTAGCTCCCCCTTAATAGGATTTAGGCTTAATATAATTTTTCAATATAGTTTGTTGTATCCGACCTTGTTTTAATGGAAGTTGACTATATATTCACTGTATTTATAAATGTCCGTATTGTGTCTTGCAATAATACTAACATATTTACTGCATTTGCGAAAAGAAGAAATCTGCACAAGTCAGTCTAAAGAAAAAAGGTATTTCATTATCGAAGCTCATGCTCGCACTCACAACTCAAAGAACGTTAGGCTCAGGACGAACACGAATTTGGAGAGTAACGGATTCGATTTAGGCTCTCTTCCCCGCAACTCCTCCCTCCTCCCCCAACCCACCGCCTTTACTTAAACAAAGAAAGGAGAAAAACTTTGTAAAAAATATCCTCTTGCTTTAATGCAGTGATTGCAGTCTACTTTAGTTATGTGATTCTATATTAAACTACCCCTGTAAATGATCGTAATTACGCTAAAACCTTATCGATTTGTCGGGATTATTACATTAAAAAGTCTGGCACTTCGTTTATTAGAAACTTTGCTTATTAATAACCACAATAATTTGTCCCTTGCTCATTTGTTATATCTGACTCTTATTGTATTTACTTTTCACAAAGTACGACACATTGTGTGCATTTCTAGTATCTTGTGACTTTGAAATACATGATGTTATGCGAACTATAAAAACACAATTTGAATCATTTGCAACCAAGCTGTTAAGTTTTTAATGAAGAAACTGTTCAGTATGTTAAAACAAAAATATTGTAAGCCAACAAAACAAAAACAAAAAAGCAACCATTTTTGTTTATACAACCAGTGATATTTTGTGACCATGACCTGTACCAAAGGTAATGAAGTACGTATTGTCAGAAGGGATATCCTATGGGAAATAAATTTGCCAGGTTAATAAAATCTATGTTTAATGGAGCAACATAAGACTAAACGAGTCAGTGGGCTGCCATTTTAACGTTGTTATCTAAAACCTATGGGTGCCGGTAGAGGTTTTAGTCTCAATGATTCCTACAAGAATCATCGCGCTTAAAACCGCTACCGACACCGACAGGGTTAAGATAGAAAATGTCAACAACAAAAAAACGTGTCGCCCGCAGAAGGCCTAAACGTATGGACATCTCTTCCGGAATGAAAGATCATGACCGGATGGGTTCCTCAGAAGGTTTGGTGCATTTGTGCAGCTTGTCGAATCAACTTGCATAGGGACATAGCTAACCAGAATATGTATACTGATGAACAAAAGAAACGCATATTTTTCACCATAGCGATTTTCTTCGTAAATATGCTTTAATCTGGGTTATTTTGACGTCATTAAACTATAAAATGTTATTAAGAGTGTTTTATGTCGTGTGCAAATAGAATGTTTAGTCTTAAAATCGCACATCGATGACATATGACGTCATCAGAGAAACTATCATCGCAGGATATTGATAGTGAAATGGCAAGCATCTGCAGAGGATACAGCTAACAGCCAACCAATGTGCAGTGTCACTGTTAGCGGCCATATTTACCTGATCAAATGGATATGGGTGTGTTCTTTATCTCTGTTTTAGTCAATGAAGCATAAAAATGATTTTAAAGTAATTCACATGTAAAATAAAATAAGATTTATTAAGAAAATGATGTGCACCGGAAGTTCTGGTTCTCGAATGAATTTTTCGAGTCAAAGTTCGTTTCAGGCAGTTAATAACATCATAATCAACCTCCACACANAACTTATGTGTTAAAACTTATCACAGGAAACTTGCTTCACAGAGTGTGTCCAGTTTTGCTTATTTTCATCACTAATGAAACCCTGTGTTCTCCAAGGTAGCCATGGGCGATAACTCATCCAATTTTTGTGTGAAATGCATCTGAAGTAAGCAACAAATAAATTGTTCTTGTTTTGCTGTCATGGTGGCTCTTTGTTTGCGGGTTCACTTACAGACACTTTTCGCGTTTTTAATGGAAGTCAGTATACTTATCTTTTTTAGATTTCAGTCATCTCCACGACTTTCCAGACACGAGAAGTATATAACAGATTAGTGTTTTCAAAGGAGAAGGAACGCAGTCTTTTTCGCAACCCATTTCTGTCAATGTTTATTTTGGGTTTATGCTCTCCCTGGTCCGAGGTTGTTTTACTAGACACTAGTCAAGTTACTTTAAAAAAGTAACAAAAAATTGAGTGAATTATCTCCTATTAAAAAAGTCTCGCAGATCTGCCAATGCGTCACAGAGTTCTATAAGTGGCGCAGGACAAACTCGTCGTTGATTTCTCAAACATCATTTTTTTATGACGTAAGTTTTAGTTTTTACGTAATTTTATATTTTACGTGATATGACTTTTACTTTTGATTTATAGGCTTACAAAAAATGGTGCCAAAACGTGAACTTCACGGTACAGTTTCAGTCTTGCTATACTTTGTGTGAAAGCAGGTTGACTATATATCTACATGATATACTAAGTACCCGGGTCTCCTGAATGGTCTTCTGAAAGACGGTCGATGTGTGATTGCGTGTTAGTGCGTGCATGCGCGCGCGCTTCAAACATCTCCAAGAGGCATAGATCCTCATGCGCCTGGGGGGCGCACGAGGTTCTATTCTTCATGGAGTTGCGCTCAAGTTTGTGTGTGTGTGTGTGTGTGTGTGTGTGTGTGTGTGTGTGTGTGTGTGTGTGTGTGTGTGTGTGTGTGTGTGTGTGTGTGTGTGTGACAGAGAGAGAGAGAGAGAGAGAGAGAGAGAGAGAGAGAGAGAGAGAGAGAGAGAGAGACGCGCGCGAGAGAGAGAGAATGACGTCATATTTAGAGTATTATGTCAGTGTCTGCATGGTGACGGAGTTTCCTCTGTTACGTCACCGCCACTGTCTGACTTTCTCTAGAAGTAATGTTTTTTTAGTGTTTTAATTTTTTTCTGAAATGAACTAATTTCTACTAAAGAAGCTGAAAGGATACAAAGCTGGCTAACCAACTCATCTGATGTCTTTCTCCAAACTAGCAATATGCAAAAGATCAAGTAAATATGGACTCTAAGCTGGGTCAACCGACTTCCTGTAAACAGTTGTTTGTGTCTTGGTATGGTATGGTATGGTATGGTATGGTATGGTATGGTGTCTCCGAGGCGCACATATCCATCTAATTAAAGATCCTCAAGGCGCCGTAGGGATGGAAGCTGAAGCTTTGAAAGCCTGCTGTTACTATGCGCTACTTTATGTGCAAACCTCCACCCTACTATTAACTTCGGTGCACGTGATATATTTTTGTTTCCATTTCACCGGCCCTACCGGGCCTTCTCTTTTCGAATAGTGGTAATGGGATTTTTAAACTGCGCAAGAAGGCGAGACATGAAACCGTAAGCGGAGTCTGAACGTATATTTGACTGTATGGGAATGAGATAAAGTCCACATCTTATTCTTACCCCCCAGGGGATTCGAACCCGGGATCTTACGACTGCCAGCGCAGTGTCTTATTTACTAAGCTACGTCCCCATGTCTTCAATGAGACTTTCAATTAAAATATGCTCGGAGACTCTCTTAGCCACGCACTTAAGAAAGTATTTTGCCAAGTTTCAAGCTTGTGTGAAAAGAATTATTGGAGATTCACTTGTTTACATATATACGCACATACATACATACATACATACATACATACGCACATACATGCATACATACATACATAAGAACATAAGGCGCTTCGCGCCAAATGTACCTTAAGCATCGAGAATACCGTAACTAGACACGACGTAATTTTTATCTTGTTATCTCAATTGTTAGAGTTTTAGCCTGCCCGCCTTTGACGTAATGAACATGCTACCCGTCCTAACGGTCCCTTCTATAAATAGAAGGGATTTAAAAATGTATGGAATGAGCTGAAACTTTGTATACTTGCACTAAGTGGAATGTAAATACCCTTTGTCAAAATAGACAAACAAACAGAGAGATTAGCCGCTACTTATCTTCATTCGCAGAAGGAATGTGGCAACTCACAGTGGGATGCCGTGACTACTTTTAGTAAAACAATCTCTGACCAGGGAGACCAAATATAAACATGGACAGGAATGGTTTGAGAAAAAAGATTGCGTTCCTTCTTATTTGTAAACACTATTCTGTCATACACTTCTTGTGTCTGGAAAGTCACGGAGATGACTGAAATGTGAAATATAAGTACATATGCTGGTTATCAAGGTGCCTATGCAAGTTGATCCGAAAAACTGGATAAAAGCGCCAAACGTTCTGAGGTACTCATCCAGTCCTGATCTTTCATTCCGGAAGAGGTGCTTATACGTTTAGGCCTTCTGAGAGCAACACGTTTTTTGTTGTTGATATTTTCTATCTTAACCCTGTGGGTGTCGGTAGCGGTTTTAAGCGCGATGATTCCTGCAGGAATCATCGCGACTAAAACAACTCCCGCCACCCAAAGGTTTTAGATAGCAACGTTAAAAGGGCAGCCCCACTGACTCGCTTTATCTCATGTTGCTCCATTAAACATAGATTTTATTCACCTGGCAAGTTTATTTCCCCTAGGATATCCTTTCTGGCAATACGTTCTTAATTACCTTTGGTACAGGTCATGGTCACAAAACACCAGTGGTTGTGTTTAAAAAATAAAATGTTTTTTTTTTTTTTTTTTTTGTTTTGTTTTGTTCGCTTACAGTATTTTTGTTTTAACATACTTTACAGTTTCTTCATTAAGAACTTAACAGCTTGGTTGCAAATGATTCAAACTGGGTTTGTATAGTTAGTAACATCAGCCTCGTTATGTATTTCAATGTCATCATCATCATCATCAGTCCCTTGCCCGAACTGGGCGTTGGGGGGACAGAAAGGCAGCAGCAACAGACAGTGCTCTCCACTGAGTTCTATTTTGGGCGGTGGCAAGCAAGTCTGGCATCTCGAGTTCGGTCCATTCTTTTATGTTTGCGACCCAACTCTTTCTCTGACGACCTCGCCGACGACTTCCTTCGAGAGTGCCTTGGAGGATAGTCTTGGACAAGGTGTTGTGTCGGGTCACGTGGCCAAACCAAGCAAGCTTGCGCCGTTTCACGGTTGCCAGAAGGGGTTCATGTGGGCCCACCAGGGAAGTGACGATGCTCCGTACATATTCGTTGGTCTTGTGCTCGCGGTACGAGATGCGGAGCAACTTCCTCAGGCACTTGTTCTCAAAGGCCTGGATTTTCTTTTCTGAGTCTGCAAGCAGTGTCCAAGTCTCACAGCCGTAGAGTACAATAGACACTACGAGGGACTTGTAAAGCCTGTACTTGATGGTGAAGCTGATGGAGTTACTTCGCCATATCCTGTCCAGCCTGGCCATTGCGGATGTTGCTGTACCTATCCTGATACGGATCTCTGCTATGCAACTACCGTCTTTGAACAGGGTGGCTCCCAAGTACTTGAAGCTATTGACCTCTTCTAGCTTCTGGCCATTCATGTGAATATTGCTGCTGCTGTCGCTTGTGGTGTTGATCATCACTTTGCTTTTATCCGTACTGATCTCCATGCCATAAGACCCTGCGCTACTTGAAAGTTTGTCTGTCAGGTTTTGGAGCTCACTATTGCTGCCTGCCATGAGGTCAATGTCGTCTGCGAATCGAAGATTGCACAGGGATCTGCCACCAATAGAGATTGAAGTATGGTGGTCGTGGAGGGTTTCCTGCATGATCTTCTCCAGGAATATGTTGAAAAGGACAGGAGATACTAGAAATGCACAAAACGTTTCGAGCTTTGTAAAAAGTAAGTACAATAAGAGCCGGGTCTGACAAATTCGCAAGGGGCAAATTATTGTGGTTATTAATAAGCGAAAGTTCTTATAAACGAAGTGTCAGACTTTTAAATGTAATAATCCCGACAAATCGATAACGGATAAGGTTTCAGCATAAGTGCGTTCATTTACAGGGTTAGTTTAATGCGGATTCACATAACTAAAGTAGTCTGCAATCACTGTAATAAAGCGAGAGTTTATTTTTACAAGTTTTTTACCCTTTCTTTGTTTAAGTAAAGGCGGTGGGTTGGGGGAGGGGGAGGAGGGGCGTTGAAGAGAGGCTAAATCGAATTCTCTACTCTCCAAATTCGTGTTCGTCCTGAGCCTAACGTTCTTTGAGGTGTAGGTGTGAGCATAAGCTTTGATAATGAAATACCTCTTTTCATTAGACTGGTTTGTGCAGATTATTTTTCTTCTCGCAACTGCAGTAAATATGTTAGTATTATTGCAAGACACAATACGGACATTTATAAATATAGTGAAAATAAACTTCCCTTATTAGAAGGTCGGATATAACAAAATATATTGAAATTTTATATAAAGCCAAAATACTATTAAGGGGGAGCTGGGTAGCCTCGTTGGTAGAGCGTTTGAATCTTGTCCGAAAGGTCGTGGGTTTGAACCCAGCTGGGGTCAAAATTTGTACAGACATCTTTTCGGTGCCCCGTCTTTAAAATCATCTTCGTGGTGGACAAAAGACTTTAAACCTTAAACGTTGCTACATGATATTAAATGAACAAACAGTTAATTAAAACGTACAAACGGTTTATTAAAATGTTTTCCACATGATATGGGCTAGCAACTTCTTTCTTTAGGGCTTTGTTGTAGCAGCTGTTTCTGTTTGGATACGAGTTCACTCCCAAGTCAGCCTGAGACTCCTTTATAACAGTGTGGATGTGACTCATCCTCAAGTTGGAACAAAGCTGATTTAATTGTGTATAACATTCATTCTTGTTATCAATCGCTACAGAAACAACTTCCCTATGTTTAAAACACATTAAAGCGAACTTCTCCAGGGCGGGCCGATTAAATTCGCCGATACAACTGTCCGGGCTCTCAGTGTTGTCTTGTCTTAATTAAGATTTTTTTAACCCATCTTCTTACAATTCTCCTGCTTCTGGTGCTGATCCGGGAACTCTACTGAGATGAGATTAAATGTCCATAAAAAGAGTAGAAATTCTTAAATGAAAAATATTTGAAAACCAACGCAAACTACTGTAAAAAAAATTGAATTGCTATAAGCTGAAAGCAAACCCATTTCGATATGTCGGGATTATTACATAAAAAGTCTAACAAGTTGCTTATAACAAACTTTGCTTTGTATCAACAACAAATCTTGGTCCGTTCCGAATTTGTGATATCCGGCTTTTACCGCATATAGTGTAAGATAACACTGTAAACATACACTTATTCAGCTTTATACCTCTAAGACCCTGTCTCAAGTACCTGTCTCCTGAAGACGATTCACACACTGGTTTTAGATAGTGCTCAATGTTTGCCAAAACCATTGTTTAAAATCATATTCTACTGCTTAACCTTTTCACTGCCACTGACTGTACATTGTGTTTCAGAAACCAGCCGTCGATTGAACAATGGATACACAGTGGTCTCAGCAAGAGGTATAGATCCTCATGAGCCCTCGCTATATGTACTTCTTGCAGTAGTGTGGTGTCTATTTTGTATCGTCAGTGAACGGGTTACAATGAAAACACTTAGGTCTTGTTTGGCGTCACTATAAAGAATTTTCCTACATAAATACGTCCGGTGGTGTGTGTCGGACATGTTCGTGATATAAAAGTGTGTGCAGCTGTTTTGCTGGAGGAGAAGCATTGAGCCAATACTTCAAGGGAAGCAACTCGTCATTTCTTGCAAATCAGGAATACGATGATGGGGATGTTTCAAGAGTGGAAACTCGTCAGTTCAGTCAATATGGGATCTCTGCACTCGAAAAGGTCAATACCAGATAGATCTACCCCACCCACCAGAAGTCTTTCCAGAGTTTCTTTCGTCAGTTTCTTGTTGGCTCCAAGAAAAAGACACACACAGCCTGTGGTTCACGGGACGCAACTCTTCAGCCTTAAAAGAAACAACGTATTCATGCGGCCAACGTTGTAAGGGACACAACTCATTATGTATAAACAAGATCAAGCGTAATAATTTCCCTCCTAGGAAAGCTGTTGAGATCACGTTGCTGGGCAAATTAACTCGATCAATGCCAGCTCACAAACAAACAAAAAATCTAGCCATCCTAGGAACATGGATTTAAAGTAACGTCAGCAAGAGGTATAGATCCTCATGAGCAACTGCAACTGCGGGAGCTCATGAGGATCTATTCCTTTTACAGTTAGATGGTGTTCAAATTTTATCGGCACTGAATGGGTTAAGGGTGGGAAAATGTAATACGTGACTGTACATTTCTGTATTAGTGCTTGTTAATAAATGTTTAACACCGAACAAGTTCGTCTCACGGTTGACATGCACGAGTAGAGAGCCCCGCCTCACGCACGCACTTACGTGTCGCACACACCCTTCGTACGTACGCACACACAGACTGCCAACGGAATAAGATGCAGCGACATTCTAACGTCGAGCGAATGAAAACTCCATTACAAGGTCGTTGTGCACTGTACCAGAAGTCACTTTGGTACAGTCCCCAACCACATGGACCACCATGGCATCATCATATCATCTTCATCCTCATCATCATGCAAAATTTAAAAATTGCTACTCCAATTTTTTCTTTGTCGACCTCAGAGGTTTCCTTCGTACGTACCCACACACAGACTGCCAATGGAATAAGAAACAGCGACATTCGAATGAAAACTCCATTGCAAGGTCGTCGTGCACTGTACCAGAAGTCACTTTGGTACTGTCGCACCTATGATCGCGTTGATCACATATGCATGAAGAAGAAGAACAATAGTAATTAAGTTTCCAACGAGCGACTTCCAGCAACGAACGAGATCGAAGTCACAGTGGATGACCAGCTTTTATTATACGCGTAGACAACACTCCAAATATCTTCAAGAGGCATAGGTCCTCATAAGCCGGGAGGGCTCATGAGGATATATGCCCCTTGGAGATGTTTTGGAGTGTTGTCTGTGCTTATATTACTCTCTGGTTACGCGCCGTGTCTTTCCTCTCGTCCCTTGTTGGGAGTCGTCCGGCGTAAACGTTTCCTCAGGAATAAATCCAGACGCCCAAAAGGATGACTGGCGCCAAGGTTGGTAAATGTAAAGAATTAATGAACTAACAAGGAAAGAAACACGCTTTGAAAGAACAACACAACATAGTTTTTAGAAACCTTTGTTACGTGCTAGACCTTTCAAAGAAATGTCTTACAAAGAAAGAAGCACTTTAAGAAAGGGGAGGCACAGTACAGATTATTAAATTTAGAAGTAACCTGTTGCTTCCCTGAAACGTTGAGTAAATGTACTCAATTTGTTGTTTTTTTTTTCTGTTTGTCTATTGGGAAAAATGAATACATTTTTTTGTACTTCTACGGTCTGTGCATTTTATACGCAGTAGCCGCTTATCCGTACACCTTACGTCTGGAATGAGTTAACCAAGTTATTTGAAAACAAAACAGCACGTCACAAGGATCGAATTTGTGTGCGCTAGAAAGGTTAAGTTCAGTAGGAGTTATTCTGAGCCGAAACTACAAGCAACTGATAAGAAATCTTGAGACCATTCATTTAGTTAACCCATTTACCCCGACGCCCTGCAGCAGGTGAAGGGTCTTAATTCAAGGGCAGTGCCAGAATAGCTTAACGCCTGATGGCGCCAAGCTAATCTGGCACTACCCTTGAATGTTAATGGCCGATCCATCCCATGAAACTGGTTCATAGTCGTCGAGTGACACCATTACAATTTGAAAACAATGGCCGACGAGTTAAATGGATTAAGACAAGTTCTATGCTCTATGTTGAAATCGTACAGAAGTACAACAAAGTTTACCATTTGCAGGTCCCAGGAGTATGGTCTCTTGAACTGAGGAAGCGAAAGGGAGTGAATAGTTGATGAAGATCAGCGAGATAGGCAGGGGTAGAGAGGTTAATAATAATAATAATAATAATAATAATAATAATAATAATAATAATAATAATAATAATAATAATAATAATAATAATACAATAACACAATAACAATAATAGTAATTTCGAGATCTTACATCTACAAAGAGGATAACATAATAATACCAATAATTTATTTGTGTGTCAGATTTGTGTAGACTACATAAACTTACATTTTGTAAAACAAATTGGCTTCCTTTCTAAAGCTGAAGATTTTGTCCGGCTAAACGTCCCAAAACAAAAACTTCAAAGAGTCTGCTGTATAGTGTTTCCGCCTGTTACGTGGTTGTCGTAGTATGATATAATCACACCAGACGCACTCACATAGGGTTCTCGTAAAGAAACTTCACTCAGCTGCAACTCGTCACACGTGGCACAAGGCTGTAAACCACATTGGGGTAACAGTTCCAACAATACTTTTTTTTTCTCACTATGATGCAGTCTCGGCACAATGCATCCACAACTGTATCCACACTTTGGTACACTGTCTTTCTACAATGCATACACACTGATATACTGTCTCCTCTATAATGCATAAACACTTTTGACACACTGATTCACTCATACAATGTACGCACATATTTCCTAACATATTCTTTTATACTATTACAGATTCCCAGAACAATCCAGTAAATTCACACAACACAGCCAATCAGAAAAGAAAATGAACGTAATACAAATTTAATAATATTCATTAAAAAAAAAAACACTCTAGAACTAACTACAGTACTTCGACTAAAATCTAAGCGCATTTAATAAAATGTTACGAAATACAGCCAACACCTTTGACGTCATATTTGAGGTCACTAGAATAATCGCGCCATTTCGAAAACGTTCTAGCTCAAACGAGGTCGACTTTAGCAACAATGTAACGAAAAGACTTGTCAATTTGGCTACACAACAGAAATCGGGCGCAATTCTCCAAGCAAAGAAAAATGAATCTTACTAAAAATGTACTTAATTCTTATAAAAAAATAACTCAAATAATTTTCTGATCTTTTCTATGATTAACACACTTAAGCTCTCAAAAGAATAACACGACCAGAAACGTATCACCGCCTTACATCGATTACGTCAGCACATGATGTCAAGAAGTGAATCACCAAAACGGCTCGTCGCAGGCGAAGCACCAGGGGTGTTCCTCCAATTTCAATGAGAAGGAGTATGTGACATAATTATGACCAATGTGAAGTCGAGCAAAGACTGTCTAAATGTAACCGAAACAGCCTTCAAAGTGGACGCACTCAGCGGCATCTTTACTTTAAACGCCTCAAAAATTACAAATGTGCTTCAGATACCAGCAAACACGACAATTATCTGATTCTCTTATGCCATTCCGATAATCCAGAAGAAAGCCATTCTCTGACCTGTTTCTGCCACGAATTTCCTTCAAATCACTGCAGACGCGTGCATAAATCTCCCGTGCTTTATCCCCATGCCGCGTCTGTTTTCGATTACTTGTGACAAAAAGAAGCCTATACGTGACGTCAAATTCTAATTTTAAAGTTAAAATAACGCTCTTCTCTTTTCCATACATTCGTCATTTCAAGTCTAGTTACATCATTATTGCATTTCAGCATGCGTTCGTGTTTAGTCGTCGGTCAATTGTTTTGTTGCTAGGTAATTCGACGGTTACTAGGCAGAGAGAACAATGGTAATCCACCCGTGAAAATGCCATGAGTGTGGTATAAACGTATTTATTCTTCTGCATGAAACTATACCGTTCTGTACTATAATAGAGTGACAACTCTAGCACAGTTGAAAGTGTCCTTTCCACTCTAACTCCTGCTTAACTCATTCAGCCCCGACACACCACAGCAGGATATAGCTCGGCCATGATAGTTCAAGAATGGTGCCAGAATAGCTTGGCGCCTATACTATCATGGTCGATCTGACTCCTACATCGTAATGCAGTCCTCAGCGAACAACTCCAAAATGTGTGTGTATTTCGTACCTGGGGCGCAGTGAGTTAACAAGCAAAAGAAAACACAAAAAGACATGATCACACTGAAGCACTCTTCTTTTTCAAACGACAAAATTTATAAAATAAATATTAAATTTATCCTGTATGTTGTAAGCGACCTTTAAATTGCAAGGGCCGTTCTTTTTTCCTGCGTAGAGAATTCAAACTACAAACAGTGAAAAATATTCACAGATGTTAATCGATAAACAGCGGAAAATGCACAAAATGCATACTTCTGACTCGGGTTAATCCAGAATTGATAAGTGCGGGTGCGAAATACAGAGTCCACGTAACCATTTTACTACTTCCATTTATAAAAGGCATTATAAATAAAATAAATAAATAAAAAAGTCGGCGATAGATCCGTGAAAAAAGTCATAAATTCCGTTCTCATTACACTGTCAGACACTATTAGTGGAAAAAAACAACAACACTTAAATGTGCTAATATCCTTATTTTCACATTTTCCCTCTTTAATCTTTGAATTTTCTCATATTCTGTTAGTTACAATAAACATAGTTCTGTTAATTTCTTTTTAGTTTGTGTGTCCTATTTTTAAACGATGTTTCAAATACTTGTAGTTTCAATAAAACAATTTATTGATAACGGAAAGCCGTGAAATATTGTCTTGTTTTCATAATTTCCATTTGTATTCTGGTTTGTGAATTTACATCTGACAGCTTTAGGGCTGTTAGGTCCAAAATCACAAACCATCCCACATTTATGGATTTTTTTTTAAAGTACGCATTTCCCATGTTCATTCTTATCTTTATCGTAATTTATTATTAGTCTGGTTTACGATGAAAATACGGTGGGCAATGTCACAGTTTATAATCATGGCATTACACTGACACATTGACGTATTATCATACACCGACTGATTAAGTAGACGGCAAAATAATAAAAACAAATTATGAGCTATAAAACACTAGTCTGATTTTTATTTGTCTACAATTATCGTCGAATTATACATTTGTTTGTGCTACAAATATTTGTTTACACGCACAGACAGCAATGTGATACATAGACCGCAAAAATATGAGGAAGTTTTTTTTTTTTATTAAAAAAAATAAATTAGCTTGATATAAGTTATGGCATGACAACGGTGGTTTTGTGACTAAACATATTCATGTACTACGATATCATTGTGTGGAAGTAGTTTAGTTGTTTGTTTCTTAGCCTGTGCTTCCGTTTAACAATAAGTTTCACGCTTAAGCCTAACTCTCTCAAAACTAAAATACTAATTTTCGAAAAAAAAAAAGAAGTTTTTATCTCCCGGAGTTAGAGAGTTAACCTTTTCCTTATTTTTTTGTGGACAAGCTAGAGTGTTAATAAATATTAGACCGTTTGTGTATCTTCATCACATGAAAGGGGAGAATCGCGCTACATCACTCCAGGATGATCGATACATAGTTCTTCTGCGTGTTTCGTGTGGCATAGCAGGATTATTGACCGTGCACAGTGACAACAGCTAGTGGCTGCTTTAACTACTACGCTTTCACTTAGACTTAACAGCTATAATTTCACTACTAGGTCTTTTTAAAGTTGATGTTGTGTCTTTTTGTTCTGTTCCGCACATGTTTGGCGCAGTTTGCACTCATTCAGCCCAGGGCCTTATACAGTCCAGTGCACGCAGAACATGAGATACACATGCAGTCACAAGTGAAGCCCTTTCAGCTTTACGCAGGCCCACTCACGAACTATAGCAGATGATGCCGACACACTGGACGATACGTGGAGCAACACTTCATGTGCACCTGCGGGACAGGGCTGCATGTTGGAATTACTCTTATTGAATACAGATGCATGGAGTGGCTCTCAAATGTTCCGGCTGGTTATTTGTAAGTCTCGTTTGCTGCAGGATTGGTTTTGGTGTTGGCCTAGGTAAAGCTGAAAGGACTTCCTATGTGACTTCAATGTGTCTCATGCTCTGTCCACGGTGTGAGGCATCAGACTGGACTCTACAGATGCTGAGTGCCTTATGAAGGCCCTGCGCTGACGGAGTTCAAACTGCGCAAACTCAGTTCAGGCCTCTAGCTGGGTCCTGGAAAGTGTTTGTAAAACACCTGCGGGACGCAAAAAAAGACCCAGTCTCAGCTTTGAGCTGTACATGTCGTTCTCTCTCGGTGTGATTAAATGGATGCCACGTATAATAAACCAGTACAAGTCGTGATCTCCGGGTGATGACTGGCACTGGCTTGTTACTCGTATAAGTTCATGTCCATTTGAACAACTCATTAATTCATTGGAGACGTGTCGCATATGGATACGCGGCGATAGCCGCGTATCCGTGTGCGTCACGTCTCCAATGAGTTAACATCCATAATGACATGCTCGTGGCGCGTGAAGAGAGCAGAATAATAGTGGAGGAAGAAGATAGTAGAATTTAAAACAAGACATGTATGCCTTCTTTGCAGATCCGTTGCAGAGTAACCATAGTTGAAGACACAGCCAACTCATCGTTGTGACTTTTGAATGTTTTGTTCGGGGATTTTGTCATATTTTTAATTTAAGCACACTGCTTAATCTTTGAAATGTGTAAGATGGATACGTTTACAACAAGCGAACAAACCCCCAATTCTGTATTTAATTCGTCGGCGAGATACGTTAGCAGTGCTTTGGACGAGTTGCCCCTTGATCATCTGCGCGGAATACTGGAGAAGGTATTTTCTCCACTGATTCTTTTGTTCGGAATATCTGGTAACGTGATGACTGTAGTCATACAGCTTGTAGATGCGAGGCAGTGGCACGGCCATGAACATATTTTTTATTGATCTTGCCATTTCAGATACCTGCCTTTTATGCACAGGACTTATTAGAAAGTGGATTGTTTTCTATTTTCTTATTGATATTTTTACTTTTAGTAGTTTTTCTTGCAAATTTGGAATATGGGGTACGTACGTTACCGGAGTGCTGTCCCCTTGGTTATTGGTGGTCATGACGGTACAGCGAGCTGCCTCTGTTGTCTGGCCACATCGGGTCAAATTGATTTGTACCAAAAGGACATCTACATTTCTTGTTATCACAATGGTCATTTTCGCTTCACTACTCCACTCACACATCCTGTATGGATTGGACTTACAATTCATAAACAACACCAATGTGTACTGTAGCTTTCCGAATCAGGAGTATCACAATTTCATGGAAAAGGTGTGGTCACCTATAGATTTGCTAATCTTCTCTGCTATGCCCTTCGCTCTCCTTGCCGTTAGTAACGTGGTGTTAATTTGGAAACTGGCTGTGTCTGTGCGAAAAGCCAGGATGACGTTGGTGGCAAATCACACAGAACAGGTTTCTGATCGCACAAAGAAAACGTCGTCTATTGCTGTTACCCTGATTGTTCTGTCCGCTGCATTTGTAATACTAACACTTCCATATTCGGTTCAAGTTATTTACGCATCGTATTTTCTCAATGTGAAGTGGTTAAATGATAGGAAATTCTTTTCGTTCATGATGTTCATTGCCTTTTCGAGCAACATGTGTTGGTACAGCAACAGTGCAGTAAATTTCTATTTTTATTGTTTGACCGGCACAAAATTCAGGCGAGCATTTCTGTCGATCTTTAGCCTTAAGACAAAGCCCAAGAAGACGGAATATGTTTCTTCTACAAATATGTTGGATTTAAGCAACATTTCACGACCACAACGGATGACGATGGGATCTGGTGATGAGGAATTCTGATGGAAGTCACATACAGGACTCCAAAGGTATTAAATCGACGAGGCGTACCCTGGTATGATGGAACAGACACGGTTGATCATAGACAGGGAGAAACAAAGACACAGTGGTACACGGTGAAACATAGACATGCTCGCGCTTTCCCAGTAGCAAAGAGTCTTCGGGCCCACGACGTCTGCAGTGGGCACGCGCACAGCCGAGCGCGGGCCCACTGCGACCGACGTGGGCCCGATGACCTTTGCGTACCGGCCGGCTGGCAATTCTGGACGAAAATTACTGCGTGGGTAAAGGTCATTAATCAGACTTTGGCGCAGTTTTTAAACAACTATAACGATGTTTATCGCGTGAGGAGAAATGGCAGTGGCTGCCGGACGCTGTTGGATTTCTCATGCTTATCGTTACTCCACCAGTCGGACATCTCACATTGCCTGTCATCAAATTCAGCCTGTTCCCATAACAACTCACTGCAATAGACAATTGCCATACCGTTGATCCCAGCGTTTAGCGGCCTGTCTGTTAAATTGTTTTTCTTTGTCGCTATTGGTTAACACATTTTTAATTACGGTGTATGTAGCATACGAATTTTGCAAAGGTCGACTTTTTCCATGCCAAGTTTACAAACTACAAACACCGAGAAATATACACAGAAGTTATGAGATGAACAATGGAAAATACGCACAATGAACACGTCTGGTTCTCGCTGAACCAGAACTGTAGAGGTCGCCTGTGCATGGTAGATTTTATGAATTCCAAGCAACCCATTTTCAACTTCCTTTAATAGCATGTATTACAGGTAAGAAGAGGAAAAGAAAAACTGCAGCGAACGTCAAAGTACGTTCGTTTCTTATTTTGAGAATTACTGGTATATTCAATATACATTTATTTTTAAATTTCATATATTCCTTTGAAGTTGTTTGTAATGTGTCAAATATTGTTAGTGTTCATACACATAAATCTGTTAATTCTTTTCATTTTCCAATCCGCTATTTCTGAAGTAAAGTGAGTTTTAAATACGTAAATTTCATGTCTTTAAAAATATTTAGAACTTTTCCCAAGCGACTTCTAACCTAATGATTATAATTTATATTAACTCATTCAAGACGTGCCGTCTCCGTATACGCGTATCCGGAGGCGGCACGTCTCGACTGCGATAAACTGTTTGTTTTTTTTTTAAGCCGGGCTTGAAATATTGTCTGTATTTTATCATTGTTGCAATTTTTCTTCTGATCATTGATGTTGTTCCCAACAGCCCTCGTGACATAAGAGCCAAAATTACAGACTAAAATACAGTTACTCCTCGGTGATTTAGGGCACAATACGTCGACTGTACAGTCAACAGACACAGACCAGCGCACATTCACTGGTCAATGAGTAACCTGTTCACTGCCAAGAAAACTCGAACACTACCAAACTGCAAGAGGTCTTGATCTAACGTAAACAATTCTCAACTGCCGGGTTTTATTTACCTTGACTTTAAGAAGGCGTTTGACCTGGTTAACCACGACTCTCTGATAAGCAAACTTAGTCATTATTTAAAACAAAAAACACGTCTCAGCAGCTTTCTTCTTTAATTCATATTTAAAGGGAAGAAAGCAAAAGGTTGTAGTTAATGGATCACATTCTGAAGTGAAGGAGGTTAAGTTTGGAGTACCTCAAGGGTCAGTGTTAGGGACTCTTCTATTTTGTTTATACATCAACGATCTGCCTCTTCACCTAACGTCCGAATCTGTCAAATGTGACTTGTTTGCTGACGATACTTCAATCCACACGGCAATTAAAAACCTTAGTGTGGTTGCAGAAAACCTACAACAGAGCCTTGATGAGGTGTCCGCCTGGTGTGAACGTAACTAAATGAGTATCCATCCATCAAAAACTAAGTCAATGGTAATAGCGACACGCCAAAAACACCAACTAAGCCCCCTTTCACTTGATTTGTCCTTCGAAGGCAATTCTATTGAGCAAGTGTCTGAACACTGCCAAAGAGAGAGAGAGAGAGAGAGAGAGAGAGAGAGAGAGAGAGAGAGAGAGAGAGAGAGAGAGAGAGAGAGAGAGAGAGAGAGAGAGAGAGATGAAATGAAATGAAACTTGAAATGAAACTTTATTTTCCAAGGATAAAAGAATAGGTGCGCAGACCTTTTTTCATTCTTGTCCTTGCTACAAACTACATGAAAACACACACGCACGCACGTACGCACACACACACACACACACACACACACACACACACACACACACACACACACACACACACGCACGTACGCCGGCACGCACACGTGCTTGCACACACTCACACACACACCCACACAAGCGCACGTACACACACGGAAGTACGTAAATCAGAGTTAGGTCAGACCCCGCTACGGCCGCTCAAACATTCGATTAAAGGCCGGGACAAACGTGGTATCGTGATGTATGTCCGGGTCCTTCAACCAACGCCCGCGTCAGACGAAGCACAGTCCCGACCCACGTCTGGCTAATATGCATTACACACGGTACATGAAATACAACTATATAATAAACACATACATATAGTATACATTGCACACTGTTATGACTACATTCGGTACATTGAGCGCAAAACTGTAAGAATAAACTCAAGATTATCTAGACGTTTTACTTCCTCCTGACTAACCCAACACACACATACATGCACGCAAGATGCACGCACACACACACATACATTCACACACATACACACATGCACGCACACACCAGCATAAACAAATATGCTCAAAACACACTGTCCCGCACGCATGCACGCACACACATACCCTCGCGCCGACACACTTGCAAGTGTTTGATAACAGTCATTATTCAGAACGCAGTACTAGTAGTCGCGTGCGCTTAGTTCGGCGGCTCAATTAAGTGCCGGAATAGTCTTGCCTTGAAGGTGGACAATGAAGATGCCTTGGTAATATTGGCCGGAAACGAGTTCCAAAGTTTGGCCCCTGAGTAAGACAGACTAGTTTTGAATATATCAAGTCGTGGCCTAGGTACTGACAATTTATTCCTTGATGTCTTGTATGGTGTGTTAACATCTTTAAACAAATCCGTGACGTACCGCGGGTTTTGGGATTTTCGGACTTTAAACATTAACACGCCCTTATTGAACAGAAAGAGGTTACGTAACGGAAGCATGTCAAGGGCCCTAAGTCGCTCGTCAGTGCTGTCTCTGCTATTAGGAAGGATTAGCTTGGCTGCCCTCCGGTGGAGGGAATTAAGCCTCCTTAAGCACGCATCACTACACCCGTCCCAGACTGTAGATGCGTAGTCAATGTGGGACCGGATGTGAGCGCTGAAGAAGAGTTTTCTAGTTGGTGAATTCGTAAAGTAAATAAGTTTTGAAAGGAGAAATAGATTTCTGGACACAATTTTGCACACACTGTTTACATGCGCATGCCATGTCAATTGATCGTCTATAATGACGCCTAACAGCCGGCGTTCCTTAACCTGTTTAATCGGCTCACAGTTAAGGAAAAGGCTAAGTGGCGGTGGGTTTAGCTGGTGCTTTTGACGTGTAGTGATTAACATGCACTCTGTTTTAGATGGGTTAGGTATCATGTAGTTGTCTCGGCACCAATTTGAGACGTCTAATAGACTATGTTGAAAAGAAAAATTAATTGTAGATATTTTTGCCGACGACACGTTGAGAGTAGCGTCATCTGCAAACAAATTGCATCGCACATTTGATTGTGAGATACACATAGGCAAGTCATTAATAAAAATTAAAAACAAGAGAGGGCCTAAAATAGACCCCTGGAGTACTCCATGCTTAATGACGCCTTCTGAGGAACGCTTACCGTTGACAAAAACATACTGAGATCTATTGCTTAGATAAGATTTAAAGAAGGCAGCGGAATCTGTGTCTAAAAATACCGCACCGGTCATTTCAGCATTGTTTATTGAAGTTAGCCAGGTATTGTTCAGATGACAAGAGTGGCGGGGTCTGAAGCCTGAGTGTAACGGATAAATCAAGTTATGTGTCTCCAGAAAGTGACTCAGGTGCCTGTGGACATGTTTTTCTATCGGCTTTGACAAAGCTGATAAAAGTGAAATTGGCCTGAATTTGTTGGGGTCAGTGAGGTCTTAGTTTTAGGCAGCAGAATGACTTTAGCTATTTTCCAGCTTCTTGGGAAAGTACCATGCTGGATTATAAAATTGTAGATAAATGTTAAAGATTCAACCACATAGGGGACAGACAGTTTTAAAAAGAAACTATTAATGCCGTCATGACCAAGGGAGCGTTTATTTTTCAGCTGACTAATAGACTTGCCTACGTCGAAAACAGTTAAGTACGGAATACTAAAAAAAGTCGTTTGGCGCCAGTCTCTCGTCGCAAAAATGTTTAAGGCGGGGCGGTCCGTGGCGCAGTGGTTAAGGCGCCTGCCACCAATGCTAAAGGTGCGAGGTTCGATTCCGGGTTCCGGCGTCGGATTTTTCTCCTCTAGTAAGTGTCACCGTTAATTCGGGCGGACCGTCGGGGGTTCTTTCTCCGGGTACTCCGGCTCTTCCTCCCCCTCCACTTTGGTATCAGTTTCAGCCAATTTAATAAAATTTCAAATACAAAACGATTTCCAAATACCGTCACTTCAGTAGCTCGCTTGAGCTTGCCCTTAGCACCACGTGAATGTTCTGTGTTTACGTACAGTGTGTGAGTGAATGCGTGTGATTCACGTGAGCGTGCTTGTTGGGTTCAGTTCGCGGCTACATTCTGCGCATTGAGTTATATTATAAATATGAGAAATGCGCCATATAAATGCTATGCATTATTATTATTATAAGTTTTACAGAAATAGTCGGCTTGTTTAGGTTATTAGTACTTTTATTCAAAAGTGAGTCGGCAGTAGACAGGAAATGTTGATTAAAAGTATCAGCAGGTATAGAAGTATATGGTGGCGTTTGACGTGACTTTGGTAAAGGCATTGAGGGCTCGCCAGACAGATACGGTATCAGTTTTATCAAAGATCCTACATAGAAAGATAAACCAGCTCCTCTTTAGCGTATAGCAGAAAAACGAGGCCAGCCGAGGAGTTGCTTCCCTTGTGCTGACCATGAGCGCAGCCCGTAAACACACGATGGTATTACCATTAGAAAACATCAGCACAAGCAAATTCTGTGTATCCCTTGATGTTTCATGCTACAGGCCTGTTTGATAATAAAATCTGTGATGTGGAATGGGGGGTGGGGGGTGGGTGGGTGGGTGGGGGTGTGCAATATTTTGTTTTAAATGGTGTGAATCTACAGAGTTGTTTACATGTCTAAGTGTTAACATGTATTTCAAGCTATGTTGTTTTAATAATGCTTACTTATAGTGTATTTGAATCTTATCATTTCTCTTTATTTTAGTTTTTTTGTATTATTTATTCATGTGTTAGTGAGAAGCACAATTTAGCAAGTATCAACCAGCCACGATTCATGCCTTCTATGTTCTTGTAGTGCGTTTGTTTTGTTTAATTTATGCTTAATTATTTTCGCCCAATTAATCCCAAGCCCACATTCAACAATTTTTGGAAGAGTCACCACTCGACTGTGTACCAGTTGCAGGAGATGGATCTACCATGATAATTCAATGTCAGTGCCAGATTAGCCTAAGGCGCCAAGCTAATCTGACATGACCCTTGAATTATTGATCAATCCAATGCCTGCCTGCTTGAGGCTAAATGGGTTGTGTAAACAATTTCTACAAATAACATTTAACACAAATAACATTTAAAAAACGCACTCACACGAACACCCACACAAATCACAAATACGTGCTAACATATACATCATGTAAGAAATGACACAACACAGGTAAAGTCTGGCATAAGAGCAAAAAGTATTCTCTATTGTATTCCTCTGAAATGATCTAGTGGCAGATAAACTATCTTCATAACAGGCAAAAAGGAAAAAAATAATAACAGAACATAATCCAATGTCATATGAAAGAAGAGTCTTGTATACTTGCACATTGCTACAAGTACAACACTGTGCAGCTGTTCGAAAGATCCTGAACATGCGCTTGGTAGCACTAAAAAAGTAAAGTAATTACTCAATCAGTAAATTGCTTCAACAAATAAAAAAAAAATGGTCTGAGAAAGAAGAGTAGTCATTTTTATGGTGTCTGGACTTGGTGGACTGTTTTCTTATTTTAAAGGTGACGCACTTTCAACATTTTTCTGTTTCTTTTCTGTGACTTCTGCACGAATGACCTGTTGCTCTCTTTCAGAGTGAAATGCAGCCGCACATTGATGAACAACTGCAGCAGAAAATGCTGGATGGCACACTTTCCCATGCGGCAAAAAAAAGTGTCATGTTTTTACAACAGTGCTACCAAGCGCATCTTTACTTTGTCCAAGTGCAAAATTTTTCCGATTTTAGCAACATAGGCTTCCTCGAACGCCTGCACCAGGTGTTGCAGTCTGGTGCTCGGAACTGTAAGCCCCCCTGTAATGCCTTGATACTGTTTGTTCATGATGAATGTTTCAGCCCGAGAACCAGTAGAGGCACCTGTGAGGAGACTGTTACATTCCTGACATAATGGTTTTGCCTGCATCTTCTTTGCCATGTAGCCAGCAATATACATAAGTACGTTTTCTTGCACTTGGACGAGCCGTGGGTCTCGAGTCTCTGGCACTGGCAAAATCAGCTGCATCAACTGATATGTGTCACCATCATTTTCCATATGGTCCTGTGGCCAATCAGGGACGACACCATCTTCTGGTTCATCTTCCACTACTGACTGCGGTACTGATGTCAGCGCTGTCAGGGTGAGCAGCCACTTGTCACAGTCATCAATGCAGTTGCTTGCATCACTCTGCACGAAGAAAGAGTCCACCATGACCTGGCGAAAATTGTTGCGAAACTGTTGTGGACTGGGGTTGTCACCATGCCCTCCTTTTGACCGAACAACTGAAAACAGATTTTCAACACAGTCCTGGTTCAGACGGTCAGTTAAAAGAAATTTCACGCCATGGTCAGTATGAAGTTCTTTCCACAATGCCAGAAGTGTTCTAATGGCCATCTTCCACCCTGTCAGACTTGGGAGTTGCGATACTGAGGAGAGGGACTGAACAGATTCCATCAACTTAGAGTCTTCAACAGGAACTCCTCATGTCCGGATGTTGGAGTCATGGCATGGGCCATTTTCTGTGTAGACCTGAGGTTGCCACTGTTGAAGGTATTGAACAGTTGATCGAATGTTTCGATGAACAGGGCTGTGTGAGCGGCGTCTGCGTCAAGTACATGCAGCTGTACAAGTGTAGAAATACCTGCTGCAACTGTGTGCGAGAGCACCTGCCACCAATTCCAAAGGTGAGCGGTTCGATACCGGGTTCCGGCGTTGGACTTTTCTCCTCTGGTAAGTGTCACCGTTAATTCGGGCGGACCGTCGGGGGTTCTTTCTCCGGGTACTCCGGTTCTTCCACCCCCCACACTTTGGTTCCGGTCTCAGGCCACTTTACAAATTTCAAATACAAGCGATCAAAAATCTCTGTAACTTCAGTAGCTGACTGGCCCTTCGTTTGTCTTGTACTGTGTTTGTCTTAAATGGCGTAAATCCGTGTCTGTTTCGTGAGTGTGTGTGTTTGGGTTTCAGGCGCGGCGCTTTGAGTCGATTTCCCCAAAATTGAGAAAAAGCGCCTATATAATAACGGTATTATTATGTATTATTATTATTATACCGCACGCGAAGTGCAGCAAAAGGTGGCAGTTCAAGGTGCTTGCTGGTCAGTTTTGGGGCCATGCGAACAACATTTTGCTGGTCAAAGTTGTAGAATTGTTCAATATGCACCCACTTCACTTCTTGTCCATCAACAAGGAACCCACTTTTTTTGAAGTTGTTCCTTGTGTTTTTCAAAAGATGGGGAGGATCATAAAGTACGTGTACTTTGTTCTCTTTGTGGAAGAAAAAAGGAGCCTGCTCTGTCACCCTGCAGAATTTTGTTAACATTTTTCGGTTATTGGAACCTTGGTCAGCAATCAACACTTTTACCTGCAGACCACACTCCTCTAGTCTATCAAGACATTCAATCAGCAGACCATGCAGAACCTTAGCGTCAAAAGGTCCGCTGGAAAGGATATAACCAACAGCCTGTTTCCAATTCATAACCAGTCCACGCACCATGAACACTGTAGCATGGTTGGCTACATACATGGACCGACCCGTACAACCAAAGTCTTCTAGGCCTTCCACATAGTCTTTTTCGACATTGTATGTCACAAACTCCTTTAAAGACATTTCGTCGAACACCAAAGCACAGAGTTCTGAATTAGTTGGCATTGAAGAAATCTTTTGCTGGAGTGCGTTCAGGACATTCTTGTTGAAGCCTGGAACTATCTGGACAGCTCGCATAAGTCTCCGAAGCGAAGAAACTGAAGGCAACAAGAACAGTTTCCTCAGTAGCCGATATGCTTTGGGACTGGCATGAAAAATGGACAAACCTAAACGGTTATCTTGCTCACTCCATCTGCGACCCATCTTCGGTTTTGTGACCTGGCGAAGCTGAGTGGTGACGAACTGCAGACATGGACCTTCGAGGAAGAGGGAGAGATCTTTTATCAACGCATCTCGTTTTTCTGCCAGGTCCTGCTTTTGGAGTTTTTTCTTTGGAGATTGTTGCTTGATTTTCTTCTGCAGTCTGTAGATTTTGTTTCTGGAAGCTTTTAGCTCCCTCTTCAGCTTTCTCTTTCTTGGCGAAATGCCTGAGGTACTGGGCACTTGCTTTTCTGCACAGACACAAAATAATAATACTAATTATACTGTTCACAACAAAATACAGTTTAATTCAGTTGACTGTAGACTATGGAGGCAAGTGGTGTGGCTAATCGGTTGTACAGTAACTCTTTACAATTCGCCAAGTTTGAAATGTTTGACCAGTGCAAGTCAAAATCTCCAGTGTGTTTAGAATGACACTAGCTGTTGCACTCAGCCTTTCCGCATGTCAGCCCTGTACTGTTTTCCTATGATCATGCCAGTGCCCTCTGAATTGGTACATTATAATATACAACCACGCCCAGCCTTCTGCTAGTTGTTCAGTTTCTAAAGGGAGGTGGGGGTGGGGGTTTACTTCTGAAGAGCTAATATTTAATATGTATATTATACCTGGTGGTGGTATGGCGTCTAGTTCCACATCCACGTGCTGTGCAAAGTCAGTGTCCGATGACAAAGAAGCCTGCAGTCCTGAAACATAATGCCAGACATGGTAAAGAATTGCATCTTAAGGCTGTAAAACAAATACAATCATAATTTACAGGCTCTTTATACAATTACTTGATAGATGAAATAAATGATAGCTTACAATGCTACATCCATTATGCATAGTAAAACACTTGTGCGCATGCTGGTTGACTAATGCTTACTGACAGTCGCGTTTTGTAAGCCATTATTAAATTATGTAATGAATAGCCCACTTATGACGAAACAAAAGCCTACATATGACATGAACACAATGGACATACATTGGGGTTTGCCCTAATTTTTTTTTACCTGTTCCTGAAGACTTTCTCTTCATCTCAGGTGGACAGCGCAGTACATTATCTTGTACTCTCTGTTTGGGCGGCTTTCGAAGAGTGGATACTCGAGGGGGTGGATTCGGAAGATTCTTGAATACAGATGGTACTGCATTCCAGGCCAGCTTGTTGGTTTTGTCTGGATATAAGAACTGGCTCTTTTCGAAGTGGTCACTGCAGAGTTGTACACCTGACGCGTAGAGGTCCGCTGCTGTCTTCCCAAGCAAGTCCTCCCTCCTTGTTCTTTGAACCCATTCTTTGCACCTGTACACCATACAAAAGAGTTATGTGAATTCAGTTTTTATGGCACAACAGAAAATGTCTGCATGTAAAAAAGACATTGTCACTTAGTTTTAAGCAAACATCAGTGATCACCCACTCACAGTAACACAATTACATATACACTAGACCCAATCTGACACTGAATATAAACGTGCTGTCACAATCGCAGGTATTGCCATGTGCATGATTGTCTCTCATCTTCATTTGCGGTTGTACTGTTCAATTTTGCTAACTTGCCTTTGATCCCATATAATTCAGAATCATGCATTGATAAGTTACTGGTTGTATTAACGAGAGCGTTTTGCGATGAAGACATTGGCAGATAAACTTCTTAGCTAACAGTGTAAACAACGTGATAGACAGATGGTGTATGCCTTATCCGAATTTTAAGCTATAAATGATTCGAATATTTGAAAAATTGGCGATCACTTACCTCTTTTCATCCTTAGGAAATCTGAAGAAAGATTTTCCTTTGCAACTTTCTTTCCATCTAGCATTTGAGCATCCAATTGCACCGCATGCATCGCCTCCACCTCTCCGGCGCGTCGCCATGTTTTTCATGGCAGTAACAGGGGAAGTAACTCGGGTGCTGGCCTCGCGAAAACAAGCCAGCTGGAGTATCTTACTATATAGGATCTTTGGTTTTATTATCCATCAAGCGCTGGAAGTGTATTTTCTGGGCCTCGAGCACCAGGTACTTTACGTGGTTACGCTGCTTGCGGAAGGCAGCATAATCTTTGTTCCGCTTCAGTTCATTTCGGAGGGCCATGGCGTCTTTATGTCCCTACTTAACCACTGAGGTAACTGTGCTTGTTTGACTCTCTTCTCACGTAGTGGCGCATGCTTGTCAAGTACACCAAGGAACAATCTGTACCATTCGGCCAACGCTTCTTCAGGAATATCATAGTTATAAACTGACTGAAAAGAGATTCCGCTCAGGTCGGCGAGAAACGCGTCCCGATTGAAGTGTTTAAACGACCTGTAATGAATGGTGGTATGCTGACTTTTACGACATGGTTTGTCCATCTTCAGAGCCCAACTACAGCAAACAGGATAGTGGTCGCTAATCGCCACTTGAAGAACACGAGAGCTAAGGACCCTTGACTTGTTGGAAGTGTATACATGATCAATAAGAGTGGCAGACGACTGCGTAACTCTAGTTGCGGATGTGATAAGAGAGAGAGAGAGAGAGAGAGAGAGAGAGAGAGAGAGAGAGAGAGAGAGAGAGAGAGAGAGAGAGAGAGAGAGAGAGACAGAGACAGAGACAGAGAGACAGAGAGCGAGACAGAGAGAGAGACAGACAGACAGACAGACAGAGAGAGAGAAAGAGAGAGACAGAGAGACAGAGAGAAAGAGAGAGAGAGAGAGAGAGAGAGAGAGAGAGAGAGAGAGAGAGAGAGAGTTACGTGATATGTGAACAGCTATATAGTTTGCATTTTCTCACCATATTAGCTTGGTTTTATTAACTCGCAAAACTAAAGGCTTCAATTCGATAGAACAGAAGTCATTCCTTCTGGAAGATAAAGAGTCAACCCGTTTATTTGTTTCACTCGACACGCCAGTGTGTTAACTCATTCGAGACGTGCCGCTTTAACCCTCGTATCCGGAGGCGGCACGTCTCGAATGTTAATATATATTCCAGATCGCTCACGTCTCTTCATCTTGAAAGTTGAGTCTCACTCCTTGATCATCGATACGTGACTGTTCTGCATGTTTTCTGTGACACAGCAGGATCACTGACAACAGTTAGTGGCGGTGCTTCACCTCGAAAACAACTACTGTACAGACTTGGAAGAACTATTGTAGGCGACCAAATCTTAGACATTAATCGCTGCACTGTGTCTGCGCCGACGTTTTCAAAAACTGAATTAGTTTGCTTCAGAAAAAGAGACGGAACTTTCTACTGAGCCACAACAAACATCTCAAATTTAAATTCCACTGTTTTACTAGAAGCTAAGCAGATTCAAATTCTTAATGAAGTAAACACATTGATGCAAAAATTGTGCACGCCTTTAATTGTGACATTCGGGGCGTTTGGAAACGTGACGACCATCGTTATTCTCTGTCGGATGGGGATCAAGCACAATTCCATGAACTTGTTTTTCACAGCGTTGGCACTTCCTGACTTGTGTCTTTTGTACTCTGGTCTCTTTAGAGCTTTGGTTATTTTATATGTCAAACTACACTGTCGACATCTTTGGTTCGCTTGTTTTTGTATGTAAAATGGATGCAGGGGCTTTGTACACATTTGGAATATTATTAGCCTGTCTGTTAGTGGCCACGACGGTACAGACAGCTGCCTCTGTTGCCTGGCCATATCGCTTTAAGGTGAAGTGAACAAGGAGAAAGTCATACGTCTTCTTATAGGGTCTGATTTTGTGTGTTTTCTGTCTTCATTCTCATATTATATACGGACATGTCCTGGTTAACGTCAAAAATAGCACGGATTGTGTATGTGTGTCGGACAATGTGTACCGCCCCTTTTGCTTTCATGTTTGGCCTGTTGTAGATCTGTGTATTGCTTCTCTGGTTTCTTTCTGCCTCCTTGCCATTAGTAACGCCTTACTGTTGTGGAAACTTACAGTATCTGTGCGAGAGGCCAGGATGAAACTGACAACACGTCAAACAGACCGGGAGTCTGATCGCCAAAAGAAAGCGTCTTCCGTCACAAAGACAATTGTGATACTTTCAGCAGCTTCCATATTACTGACATTTCCATTTGCTGGTGCTATCATATGCGATAACTAGTTGGTCCAGCGGGAATATTGGGCAGACGAAAATTTTCCTGCTATGATGCTGCTTCTGTACTATCTTCGAAATGTGATTTATTGCACAAACAATGCCGTCAATTTCTACCTTTATTGTCTTACGGGATCAAAATTTAGAAATGAGTTTCGACGACTGATTTGGTGTTGCAAAGACCATGCAAGCAAGACAACCGCGCACATAGGGATCCTGCACAACTGGACTGAGGTCACCATGAGACGGAGACTTGAGGGATCGGAAACCTGAAACAGCATGATGAGGATGAAAATGATGATATGATGATGCCATAGTGGTCAATGTGGTTGGTGACTGCGTGACAAGGCCGCAATCCATGTTTCCTGTCATAAATATCCTCGTGTTAACCAGGCCCGGGAACTGCGGACACCTACGGTGCCAGCCGTGTAATCATTCACACCGAACAATGTGTCATAACCCAGGAAGCACCCCCAAAGTCGCACCCGTGAAGTGGGTGAGTCTGGGCTGCGTGGCATCAGCCTTCCCATTTGGTCCATAGCACACCCGCTCTGGGTAGGAGCCGAACTAGGTAGGAAAAATCCCGCTTGACTTGGATCTCCCGGCCGCCAGACCGACGCGCTAAGCACTGCGCTACGGAGGCCGGTGTGATTGCATCATATTGCGACTACAACTACCACGTAACACTGACACTATGATGTCATGTATTGCTCCATTGCATCATCATGTACGACCATTTGTCTGGCGTCCAAAAAATTGACCCCACATTTAAAAGTAAACTACGTCAAGATCTTTATATGCAAACCAAGGGGAATCACAGCGCAGGACAGACAACAGTTAGATCCCCTGCCCCCGTATGTTTCTCCTGCCCACTTCCTAAGTTCCGGAGAGAGACATGGGTTATATAAGAGACCTGATCCATTCGTTTTGAGGATGGAAATGGTCGTCTTATTCTGTACCTGCGTGTTTCTCTGTGGGCTGGCGGTTGGGTGCCTGATGGGCGGGGCAGGGGATCTAACTGTTGTTTGTCCTGCGCTGTGATTCCCCTTGGTTTGCATACAATTCTGCCAGCGCTGGCCTCACCTGTCTGGTTTGTGAGTATCTATAACTCCAGGCAAATTTGTATCGTTACATTGTTGTGTAATGTTCTGTGCATCTGCTGTGGGAAATCAGGGTATATACCCGACCACATATAGTAGCGCACCTTCATGTTTGTGTGTGTATGTTTCTCCTGCCCACTTCCTAAGTTCCGGAGAGAGACATGGGTTATATAAGAGACCTGATCCATTCGTTTTGAGGATGGAAATGATTGTCTTATTCTATACCTGCGTATTTCTCTGTGGGCTGGCGGTTGGGTGCCTGATGGGCGGGGGCAGGGGATCTAACTGTTGTCTGTCCTGCGCTGTGATTCCCCTTGGTTTGCATACAATTCTGCCAGCGCTGGCCTCACCTGTCTGGTTTGTGAGCGTCAAGATCTTTGCCCAGATACAACGACAGCTGCGTTGCGTTGTGACAAGGCTTGTGCCAAAAAAAAAAAAAAACTCACGTCGGATTTATTCAAAGAAAAGGGTGAGTAAGAAAATAATAGATTCATACATCGGTATTTATGTGAAACTGAGAATCTCTGTCGTGGTCTCAAAACCTTATCCTACTCACTTTCGCTAGTAGGATTAGGTTTAAAAACCACGCGAGTGAGAGTCTCAGTATAAAGTAAACGCCGATGTAAGATATATATATATATATATATATATATATATATATATATATGTGTGTATGCTGTCACCGACAATATTGTGCAAGAAAAGGGAAAATGCATGTAATCTAACATAGAAGAGACTATGTGGGCATCGGTCATCCAATCGTGTTCCTCATTCAAATCTACTTCTCAACTATGTGTGGTTTCTATAAATATGTTAATAAAGCAGCCGTTAGGGTGTCAATCTATTTTTAGCTTTTTCTTGTACTTATAGCTTTGTATTTATAGAACTGAGTGGAGTCATCTTCGGGCCACTTGATATAAAGACAACTGTGCTAACCACGATTATCCTGTGTCTAAATGAACCATAACTAGACCTGTGTGTAGCGTTTGGAAACCTATCTCTGTATCTTTGAAGTGTTACGGCGGTTGCGGGCCTTTACGTTTTACCCATTGGCACATGGTGAAAATCCTCAAATTTATGCATTGTCCTCTGTATTACAATTCAGGAGACAGATCGACCCTGATAGTTCAAGGATGGTGCCTGAATAGCATGGCGCCTATGCGCACCACCCTTTAATTATCAGGGTCGAGAAATATCTTGATGTGTTGTGTTGGAACGAAAGATGTTTAGGAGGGCTTTTATTTTCGGCGCCAAGACAGGCCATTCGATTCAGGCAAAAACAAAGGGATTCACCAGCCTCCGTAGCACGTCGAACTCGCGGCCGGGAGATCCGCGTTTCCAAACCGGATCTACCGGCCGTTCAGTTCGACGCGCTACTGAGACCGGTGAATCCCATTGTTTCGAACCATGCCGAGTCAAGCGAGAGTTTTACTACCTGGGTCGGCTCTTCACAGATCGTGTGTGCTACTGGACTCATATTTGTTGTCTGAAATCTTTGTTCACTCAACGACCGAAAACAGCCTTCCAAAAAACATAATTTTTTTATAGAAATTGGTTTCAGCAAGAGACAGGTTTTCGTGCACCCTCACAGTCGCGGGGGCTCATGCGGATCTATGTTTCTTGCAGTTAGACCATATTTCTTATTATATCAGCAGTGAAGGTGTAGACTACTGAGAGCTTCAATTTTTTATTTATTTTAAAGCAGGACTATGATATATTGTTTGCAATTATCATTATATTTTGCTCATTATATTTTTATTTCAAACCAGAAAGATCTACAGCTGTAATAACCATCCTAAGATACCAGAGAATATTTATGGTCTATGACTTTGGATCTTGCATCTCTACGGCTCTAAGTTCAAAGTTCACAGACAGGTTTACATTTAAGGACATGTCTATTAATAAAAATTACAGTTTCATATTCTGAAATACCTTTTTTTTTTAAATCGTGATTTGTACCTTTATTTGGTGAGGGATCAAATATTATGTCACAGTTTACAATAAGGACATTTATTTATACAGAGAAGTATTATCATATAACAATTTCTGAAGAAGACTGCAACAGAAAAAAAGCGTTCTAAGTTGTAAAACAACGTGGTTTTATTTCATTCTTGTCAACCATAGAAACATGAGTGTTTGTTTCAGTATTTACAGATATGGACAGTCGTGTTATATTAGGTAAGCTAGATGATTAGTAAGTTTGCATGAATCAACAAAATAGATGTTTGACTTAATTCCCTACATTTCTTTTTTTAACAACAAAATACTTATTGACTTGCAAGGCAGTAAGTCTGGCAGTGTGTGTGTGTGTGTGTGTGTGTGTGTGTGTGTGTGTGTGCGTGCGTGCGTGCGTGCGTGCGTGTGTGTGTGTGTGTGTGTGTGTGTGTGTGTGTGTGTGTGTGTGTGTGTTTGTGTGTGTGTGTGTGTGCGTATTTTTGTTTTGCTTTTTAATCCTCTAGCTCCCCAAGCTAGAAGACTGCTCGAAACTTGAAAGAGATCTTTCTATCGTGTGTTCTTTTCTGTTCTACGTTGTTTCTATATCACCGTAAAGAAGGATCTTTGATCCGAAGGGTCCTGTTTCATATTTCTAACTTAATGGGTTTTCAGCCTCTATTTTCAGTTTTCCTTTCACATGAAATCCTTTCGGCAACAGTTTTACTACTACAGTTAACTTTACCAAATTCTAAAAAACAAGAAGTGGGGGAGGGGATTATTTCATTATTTGTTTGCATTACACCCCGAGCAGGATACTATGGCCATCTCACGGCGGGGAGGGGGAGGGGAGGGGAGGGAAGGGGGCAGCTTGCAATCATAGTCAAGCATGATGAACAAAAAAAGTAATACTATGCGTTTTTTTCCAAATTTTCTTTCCTCTCAAATTTCTTTTTCTTGTCAAAAAAAATTAATGGTGGGTGGGGGTGGTTGAGGGAGGGGGTGGGGGTGGGGGCAAACACACTGCAACACCAGATCATAACACGTGTCTTGTTGCCTATGTTTCTCGGTAAAATAGACGATCACGGTCGTTATTTGAAGTTTTAAAATAGGTACAAATCAAACTTGCTTCATCATATCTTGTCTAGTTTGTCTTAGGCCAGTATCTGCACTCTATATGTTCCCGTATGTCCGATTAACAAATGTGGAATGCTTGTTGGGCAAATTGGACTACGCATGGTGAAATCATACAATTTTTCAGGCTAACTGTTTTCACTATTCCCATAGTTTCTTTAAGAAAGAACGATTAGAGAAAGCAGCAAAACATTCTCTACGTGAGGCATTCTTTTTTATGCACTACCCACGACAAGTGACCTGCGTGCGACCTGTGAAGTATATTGTTAATATCACAAGGAACCTCGTAGCTTTCTGGCTTATCCTTGAGCAGAAGGTATAACGCTGCAGACGGTCACGTTGTTTTTGGCTTTCGGAGAACCGATTGGGTTTGCAGAGGATATCAGTCTTGCCCTGTCTTCTCTTGTTCTGTCACTATTGCTTCTTCTGTTGCGAATGTCCTTGGAATAGCAGAGGGGCAGTTTGCAGCAATCTTATTCCAGATAATTACTTCGCTGCGTTTGAGCTCACCAGCGCCACGAAACTCACCACTGCAACAGGCATCATACAGCTGATAGTTACTGGTGAAGGCAAGATATTCGAGTGCATCTAACTGGCGTTTATCGACCATGACGACTGTATCGGGCTCAGAATCACATCAGCTGCGCTATGGAGGCACGATACTTAGTTATTCGTTCAAATAAGACCAAGGTTTGCGCATTTGAACATGATCCCGGAGACTTAATTTCATGCACGTCCGAAGAAGATATCGTGTGAGCAGAAAATACATTTATTTCTTTTTTTTTAAAACTCTTTTAGCGACTTCTCAAATATTGGTATTTTTGGTATTATCATTTTTTTAAACAAAGTAAGCTATGATATATTGTCTGTTTTTATAATGCATCCAATTGGTGTTATGGTGTGTGAATTAGGATGATACAGCCATAGGATAAAATAAACCAGGCCAGTACAAATTTACTGACGTTTATTTCTCAGAAATTCAGTTACATTACCAATGTACCATTTGCAGGTCCCAGATGTAGGGCCTCTTGAACTGAGGGAGCGAAAGGGAGTGAATAGTTAAAGAAGATCAGCGAGATAGGCAGGGGTAGAAAGGTTAATAATAATAATAATAATAATAATAATAATAATAATAATAATAATAATAATAATAATAATAATAATAATAACAACACAATAAAAATAATAGTAATTTCGAGATCTTACATCTACAAAGAGGATTACATAATGATACCAATAATTTATTTGTGTGTTATGTAATTTGGATCTTATAGCTATGGGCCGTAAACAGACCAGCAAACATTTAATAACGTGAGAATCACAATAAAAAAAGAATGACAATTAATATATATTTGTGATATTAAAAGTTCCTTCCGCTAACTTCCTTCTGGTCGGCCAGACTAAGAGAAAGGCCTTAAAACATGATGTAAATACAGTTTAAACGTATTCTTAGCTACAAGGTCACACAGGTCAATCGTATATGTTTACAGACTTTACATAAGAACAGTCAGATTTATATAGACTACAGAGACTTAAAGTTTGTAAAACAAATTGGCTTCTTTTCAAAAGCTGAAGATTTTGTCCGGGGAAACGTCCCTAAACAAAAAACTTCATAAATGTTACAAAGTAAAGTAGGTAATAGCACTGTTAGGGGAATGAAGTGTGCATGATCGACCAGTGATCATAGATCTACTGTGGCCAAAGCACAAAAAAAGAGATAGGAAAGGGAGGGGGCGCTAAGAAAGTGACTGGAAGCAATGCATATGGAAGCCCCCCCCCCCCCCCGCCCCCCGAAGGGGGGGGGGGGTATCACATATCCCACTGTTCCAGCCACTCAGTGCATGGAAATTTAATTCTAGGTCCCCCAAGGGGGATCCAGATATTTAGCCGGTGTGGACAGCTGTTTTGGTCTTGGCGACCTCTTCAGCACACCATCGGCAATACTGGCAGGATTTAACTCTAGGTGGCGGCATGGAATGTATGCCTCTGCAGACACCACAGTAAAATGTGGCTGTCATTGCAGGTAGGCAGAAGTTCCTGCCTCCTCCAGTATTGCCAATGGTGTGCTGAAGAGGTCGCCAAGACCGAAACAGCTGTCCACACCGGCTAAATTTCTGGACCCCCCCTAAGGGGACCTAGATTTAAATTTCCATGCACTGAGTGGCTGGAACAGTGGGATATGTGATACGCCCCCCTTCGGGCGGGGGGGGGGGGAGGGGGCTTCCATATGCATTGCTTCCAGTCACTTTCTTAGCGGCCCCTCCCTTTCCTATCTCTTTTATGTGTGCGTGCTTTGGCCACAGTAGATCTATGATCACTGGTCGATAATGCACACTTCTCTCCCCTGACAGTGCTTTTACCTACTTTACTTTGTAACATTCCTAAAATATTAGCACTGGCAGTCTCCCCTTTTCTTTTCAAAAACTTCATAAAATATGCTGTATAGTGTTTCCGCCTGTTACGTTGTTGTCGTAGTATGATATAATCACACCAGACTCACTCACATAGGGTTCTTGAAAAGAAACTTCACTCAGCTGCAACTCGTCAAACGTGGCACAAGGTTGTAATCCATACTGGGGTAACAGTTCCAACAATATTTTATTCTCACGATGCAATCTCCGCACACTGCATCCACAACTGCATCCACACTTTGGTACACCGTCTCTCTACAATGCATCCACACTGATACACTGTCTCCTCTACAATGCATCAACACTTTTGACACACTGCGTCTCTCATACAATGTACGCACATATTTCCTATCACCGTCTTTTATACTATTACAGATTTCCAGAACAATCAAGCAAATTCAAACAACACAACCAATCAGAAAAGAAAACGTAACCGAAATTTAATAATAATCATTAAAATGAACACTCTAGAACTAACTACAGCCTTCGACTAAAATCTAAGCGCATTTGATAAAAGGTTACGAAATGTAGCCAACACCATTGACGTCATATTTGAGGTCACTAGAATAATCGCCCCGTTTCGAGAACGTTCTAGTTCAAACGAGGTCCAGCCCCCACCCGGGTCTGCCCTGGGGGACTTGGGTGGGGTTAGGTATTTTTTAGTTCCCAGGGTCACCCTGGTCAGCCCCACAGGGTGGATTTTTCTCTCTATTCTGGGGCATGTGTTTCTGTCTACCCTTTGTCCATTCACCTGTATTTGCCTTTTTAAAACTCTCCCTACTGTCTGCGCTGCCTGTAGCTCTTGATATTGGATGTGTGTTGCTAAATGGTCTTAGCTTTATTTAGGCCCCATGTGTTAGGTTTATTTAACGTATTTGACCGGCTGGCGACATACATTCAATGTTCTGTTTATTTTTTTTCTCACAAGCAGTGCAGGCACGTCCTGAGAAAGCCTTGTTGCTGTCGGGACGTTAAGCAATGTACAATCAATCAATCAAACGAGGTCCAGCAACAATGTAACGAAAAGACGCGTCATTTTAGCTACACAACAGAAATCGTTCACAATTCTCAAATCAAATGAAAATAAATCCTACTAAAAATGTACGTAATTCTTATCAAATATAACCCAAATGAATATCGGATCTTTTCTATGATTAACACACTCAAGCTCCCAAAAGAATAACACGACCACAAACGTAACACCGCCTGATATCGGTTAGGTCAGCACATGATGACAATAATTGCTTAACCGAAAACAGCTCGTCGCAGGCGAAGCACCAGGGGCGTTCCTCCCATTTCAATAAGAAGGAGTATGTGACATAATTATGACCAAAGTGAAGACGAGCAAAGACTGTCTCAATGTGACCGAAACAACCTTCAAAGTGGACGCACTCAGCGGCATCTTTACTATAGACGCCTCAAAAATTACAAATGTGCTTCAGATACCAGCACACACGATAATTATCTCTCATGTCAGTCCGATAATCCAGAAGAAAGCCATCGTCTGACCCGTTTCTGCCACGAATTTCCTTCAAATCACTGCAAACGCGTGCATAAAACTCCCTTGCTTTCTCTCCATGCCGCGGCTGTTTTCTATTACTTGTGACATAAAGAACCCTATATTATGTGAAGTCAAATTCTAATTTTAAAGTTCAAATAACGCACTTCTCTTTTCCATACATTCGTCATTTCAAGTCTTGTTACGTCATTATTGCACTTCAACATGCGATCATGTTCAGTCGTAGGTCAATTGTTTTGTTGCTAGGTAATTCGACGTTTACTAGGCAGAGAGAACGATGGTAATCCGCCCGGAGAAAATGCCATGAGAGTGGTATAAACGTATTTGTTTTCCTCCCTACGTCACACGACCAGTCACTTTAGCGCAAACCGTAAAATGAGACCGTGATGCCCCCACCCGGGTCTGCCCTGGGGGACTTGGGTGGGGGTTAGGTACTTTTTAGTTCCCAGGGTCACCCTGGTCAGCCCCACAGGGTGGGTTTCCTTTCTGTTCTGGGGCATGTGTTTCTGTCTACCCTTGGTCCATTCACCTGTATTTGTCTTTTTAAAACTCTCCCAACTGTCTGCACTGCCTGTAGCTCTTGATGTTGGATGTGTGTTGCTAGACAGTCTTAGCTTTATTTAGGCCCCTTGTTGTAGGTTTATTTAACGTATTTGATCGGCTGGCGACATACATTCAATTTTCTGTTTAGTTTTTTTTTTTTTTCACAAGCAGTGCAGGCACGTCCTGAGAAAGCCTTGTTGCTGTCGGGACGTTAAGCAATGTACAATCAATGTGACCGTGATATAAAAACCCCTGTAGCGAAAAATGGCGGACGTTTTGTAGCCCTCTCGATGACGCAGCTTGGATGCGAGTTTTGTTCTATAAAAGATCACCAAAACGTTCTAAAGTAAAAGGTTGCATAGTGTTGTTCGAAACAACAAGCACTCAATACTGGAGACGGCAACGTCATGAAATATTTTAAATTACGTTATCAGTCTATTATGTATAAATGTATATTCCTTTGACGTCAGTCATGTCGGGCGTGATCCAGGTCGGAAGATGTCTTCTTGATTTCTTTTACGAAAATAGTGGAGGAATGAAAACAAATACGTTATTGGTCGGAGGGGTTCGCTGCACGGACCCTTGTAGGCCTGAGGGAGGTCAAAGGAATCATTGTACTCCGAAGGCCGAAGGCCTGAGGGGTACAATGATTCCTTTGACCTCCCTCAGGCCTACAAAGGTCCGTGTAGCGAACCTCTCCTACCAATAACTTATATTATTCTTCTGCATGAAACTGTACCGTTCTGTACTATAATAGAGTGCACAACTCTTGCACAGTTGAAAGTATTCTTTCCACTATAACTCCTGCTTAACTCATTCAGCCCCGACACACCACAGCAAGATATGGCTCGGCCATGATAGTTCAAGAATGGTGCCAGAATAGCTTGGCTCCTATAGGCGCCAAGCTATTCTGGCACCATCCTTGTACTATCATGGTCATCTGTCTCCTACATCACAATGCAGTCCTCAGCGGACAACTCCAAAATGTGTGTGTATTTCGTACATGGTGCGCAGTGGGTTAACGAGCAAAAGGAAACACAGAAAAGACATGATCACACTGAAGCATTCTTCTTTTTCAAACGACAAAATTCATAAATTAAATATTAAATGTATCCTGTATGTTGCAAGCGACCTTTAAATTGCAAGGGTCGTTCTTTTTCCGAGTAGAGAATTCAAACTGTGAAAAATATTTACAGGTGTTATTCGATAAACAGCGGAAAATGCACAAAATGCATACTTCTGACTCGGGCTAATCCAGAATTGAAAAGTGCGCGTGTAAAATACAGAGTCCACCTAACCATTTTACTACTTCCATTTATAAAAGGCATTGCAAATAAAATAAATAAATAAAAAGTGGGCGAGAGATCCGTGATAAAAGTCATAAATTCCGTTCTCATTACACTGTCAGACACTATTAGTGAAAAAAAAAAAAAGAAATGTGCTAATATCCTTATTTTTACATTTTCTCTCTTTAATTTTTGAATTTTCTCATGTTCTGTTAGGTACAATAAACATAGTTCTGTTAATTTTTGTTATGTTGTGTGTCCTATTTCTAAACGATGTTTCAAGTACTTGTAGTTTCAATAAAACAATTTCTTGATAACGGAAAGCCGTAAAATACTGTCTTGTTTTCATTATTTCCATTTGTATTCTAGTTTGTGATTTTACATCTGAAAGCTTTAGGGTTGTTAGGTCCAAAATCACAAACCATCCCACATTTACGGATTTTTTTTAAAATACACATTTCCCACGTTCATTCTTATCTTTATCGTAATTTATTATTAGTCTGGTTTACGATGAAAGTACCGTGGGCAATGTGACAGTTTATAATCATGGCATTACACTGACACATTGACGTATTGTCATACACCAATTTATTAAGTAGACGGCAAAATAATAAAAACAAATTCTGAGCTATAAAACACTAGTTTGATTCTTATTTGTCTACAATTATCGTCGAATTATAAATCTGTTTGTGCTACAAATATTTTTTGACATGCACAGACAGCATTGTGATCCATGGACCGCAAAACAGTGAGAAAGTTTTTTTTTTTTTTAAATTAAAATCAAAATTAGCTTGATATAAGTCATGGCATGACAACGGTGGTTTTTGTGACTAAAAATATTCATATACTTTGATATCATTGTGTGGAAGTAGTCTTGTTGTTTGTTTTTTGGGCCAGTGCTTCCGTCTAACAATAAGTTTCCCGCTTAAGCCTAACTCTCTCAAAACTAAAATACGCGTTTTCGATAGAATTGAAGTCTTTTATCTCCAGGAGTAAGAGAGTTAACCTTTTCCTTTTTTTTTTTTTTTTTTTTTTTTTGACAAGCAAGAGTGTTAATATACATATTAGACCGTTTGTGTATCTTCATCACCTGAAAGGGAAGAATCGCGCTACATCACTCCAGGATGATCGATACATAGCTTCGTGTGGCATAGCAGAATCATTGACCGCGCACAATGACAACAGCTAGTGGATGCTTTACCTACTACGCCTTCACTTAGCCTTAACAGCTATAATATCACTACTAGGTCTTTTTAAAGTTGAGGTTGTGTCTTTTTGTTCTGTTCCGCACATGTTTGGCGCAGTTTGCACTCCTTCAGCCCAGGGCCTGTATAAGGCACACGGAGTTATGTCCAGTGCACTCAGAACATGAGATGCACATGGAGTCACACGTGAAGCCCTTTCAGCTTTACGCGGGCCCACTCACGAACTATAGCAGATGATGCCGACACACTGGACGATGCGTGGAGCATCACTCCATGTGCACCTGTGGAATAGGGCTGATTGGAATTGCTGTTATTGAATACAAATGCATGGAGTGGCTCTCAAATGTTAACTGCTTCTTCCGTTGAGAAATAAAGTTTCATTTCATTTCATTTCATTTCATTTCCGGCTGGTTATTTGTATGTCTCGTTTGCTACAGGATTGGTTCTGGTGTAGGACTAGGCAAAGCTGACAGGAGTTCTCTTGTGACTTCAGTGTGTCTTATGCTCTGTCCACGGTGAGAGGCATCAGATTGGACTCTACAGATGCTGAGTGCCTTATAAAGGCCCTGAGCTGACGTAGTTCAAACTGCGCAAACTCTGTTCAGGACCCTAGCTGGGTCCTGGACAGTGTTTTTAAAACATGTGCGGGACGCAACAAAAAACCCAATCTTAGCTTTGAGCTGTGCATGTCGTTCTCTCTTGGTGTGATTAAATGGATGCCACGTATAATAAACCAATGCTAGTCGCGACTTCCAGGTGATGACTTGTACTGGCTTATTATACGTTCATGTCCATTCGAACAACGCATTAACTCATTGGAGACATGTCGCATACGGATACACGGCGATGGCAGCGGATCTGTATGCGGCACGTCTCCAATGAGTTAACATGGATAATGACATGCTCATGCCGCGTGAAGAGAGCAGAAAAAAGTGGAGGCAGAAGAGGGAAAAATTTAAAACAAGACGTCGTATGCCTTCTTTGCAGATCCGTTGCAGAGTAACCATAGTTGAAGACACATCCCACTCATCGTTGTGACTTTTGAATGTTTATTTGGCGGATGTTGTATATTCTCTGAATTAAGCACACTACTTAATCTTTGAAATGTGTAAAATGGATGTGTTTACAACAATCGAAACTACCAACAGTTCTGTTTTTAATTCATCAGCTGAACACATTAGCAGTGCTTTGGATGAGTTGCCCCTTGATCAGCTGCGCGGGATACTGGAAAAGGTTTTCTCGCCACTAATTCTCTCTTTTGGAATATTTGGTAACGTGATGACTGTAATCATACTGCTGAAGATGCGAGGCAGTCGCACGGCCATGAACACATGTTTTATTGCTCTTGCCATTTCAGATACCTGCCTTTTATGCACAGGACTTATTAGAAAGTGGATTGTTTTCTATTTTCTTATTGATATTTTTACTTTTAGTAGCATTTCTTGCAAAATTGGAATATGGATAACGTATGTTACCGGAGTGCTGTCCCCTTGGCTATTGGTGGCCATGACGGTACAGCGAGCTGCCTCCGTTGTGTGGCCACATCGGGTCAAATTGATTTGTACAAAAAAGAAATCTGCATTTTTGGTTATCGCAATGGTCATTTTCGCTATACTACTCCACTCACACATCCTGTATGGATGGGGCTTACAATTCATAAACAACACCACTGTGTACTGTACCGTCCTGAATCAGGAGTATAGCAATTTTCATCAAAATGTGTGGTCATCTATAGATTTGCTAATCTTCTCTGCTATGCCCTTTGCTCTCCTTGCCGTCAGTAACGTGTTGTTAATTTGGAAACTGACTGTGTCTGTGCAAAAATCCCGGATGCAGTTGGTGGCAGGTCACACAGAGCAGGTTTCTGATCGCACAAAAAAACCGTCGTCTATTACTGTTACCCTGATTGTTCTGTCCGCTGCATTTTTAATACTAACACTTCCATATTCGGTTCAAATTATTTACGCATCTTTCTTTCTCAATATGAAATGGTTAAATGATAGGACATTCCTTTCATTCATGATGTTCATTGCCTTTTCGAGCAACATGTGTTGGTACAGCAACAGTGCAGTAAATTTCTATTTTTATTGTCTAACGGGCACAAAATTCAGGCGAGCATTTCTGTCGATATTTAGTCTTAAGACAAAGCCCAAAAAGATGGAGTATGTTTCTTCTACAAACATGTCTGGTTTAAGCAACATTTCACGACCACAACGGATGACGATGGAATCTGGTAATGAGGGATTCTGAGAGAAGCAACATAAAGGACAAATGAGGCAGATTTTGGTCCCAGTCTGCTCCTTAATTGTGTTTCATGTCACGATCGTGACATTTTCACGGTCAAAAATGTTACTGCATAAATTGACAAGTAATCAGTTAGAGAGCTGTCTGTTGGTTTGGATCTTAGCTTAGTCAAAATTCTGAGTAGAACTGACTGTGGTTTCTCAAGCTGTTACAAAGTTTAGAGTAAGTGCTTGGTCAAACGGTGGTCCTGGACCAAAAAGTGCTTTGGTCCATGTGATGGTCGATCATAAAACAATTTGTTTTGTTGTTGTTTGTTTCCCACACACCTGTCTTGTATCATAAATGCTGCATTCTTTATAGGATACATAGTTATGGTCTAAATTCACCATCTGCAAGAAAAACACTTTCCTAGATCGACATGTTCTGGAGAGCAGAAAAACTGCATTACATCGTCATAACAGCATAATAAGATTTTTCAGTCAGTAAATAACTATTACTTCACTTTTATAGTAACATCATAGCCACTTGTAATGTTGTAAACTCTGAAAATGCGGATCGCTCCACGGCCTCGTCGTACTTTGACAGTGCGCAAGCCCCGGGAAGAAATACGATTTAACTTTAGACAAGGAAACTGTCCTGTTTCCGTCCTGCATGCCTCATACATAGCAGAACCAGACTGTGAACATTCTGGCTCAGAGAGAGAGAGAGAGAGAGAGAGAGAGAGAGAGAGAGAGAGAGAGAGAGAGAGAGAGAGAGAGAGAGAGAGAGAGAGATTGAGAGGGAGGGAGAGGGAGAGAGAGGGAGGGAGAGAGGGAGGGGGAGGGGGAGGGGGGAGAGAGAGAGAGAGAGAGAGAGAGAGAGAGAGAGAGAGAGAGAGAGAGAGAGAGAGAGAGAGAGAGAGAGAGAGAATGACAATGATCCTTTATTTGACAACGGTAAAAGTTTTGGTAGTAACAACCATTTTTCGAACTTGCCGTTGCTAATCTACTGATTACAGAGTTACTATCGTACTAATTGTTTTCTACTACTAAGAAGGAAAAAAAATACATGACACAGCACAAGCCAAGAATGAAAAAAATAAAAATAATAATAATAATGTTGGGGGGAAGTGACATAGGAATTACCAACTTTACTGGTTGGGCATAATGACATGTTGTGAGGTTTGATTAAAATAATATAATAAGAATACACACAACCTAATACGCATACATAACGCATGCACATTTGAGCACGCCCACTCTCTAACTCTAATATACACGTGCGTACACGCACACACGCACAACGCACACGCACACACGTGCACACACACGCTTACGCGGCTTAAGCTAGTCAGTCATATGAGTAGCTGGCTACATACAAGCTGTACCGAATAAATATGAGTCATCAGTCGAAACCTGTGGTACACGCAATTAATGATCTAATGAGAAATAGTATTTTTCAATATGTGCACAGTCACGGGGATGCTGCTGACAAAAATAAGTACTTGATGAGACTGACTTTAAACGAGGAGAAAGTAGCTGATGTCGTGACGTTTCTAGGCAAGGCATTCCAAAGACTAGAGCCAGAGAACGTAAAACTCGTTTTATAGAGATCAATTCTAGGTCGCGGCACAAAAAGGGATTTTCTTGATCTGGAGTATGTTGATGACTGGACGGTAAATAGCGATGTGATATATCGGGGTTGCTTATCGTTTAATGCCTTGGACATAACCATTCCCTTATTGTAAATTAGATGATATTTCAGGGGCAGAATTTTTAAGGCTGCCAATTTTTGGTCAGTAGTTAAGCTGGGATCAGGGAGTATTAGTTTGGCAGCTCTCCGATGTAGAGAGTTCAATCTGTTCAAATTGACATCTCTCGAACCATCCCACACAGTAGAAGCATAGTCTAAATGCGATCTAATAATAATATGGGCATTGAAGAACAGTTGACGTGTCTCCATATCAGTAATGTGTTTAAGTTTTGCTAAGATGTACAGATTTCTGGAGACAATTTTACAAACGTTACTGATGTGTAGCTGCCACCTTGTGTAGCTTGAACATTTCCACATGAGATCCCTGCTCTCACTCATGGGCATCAAATGGCAAGACAAGGTGACAAACCTGGAAGTCCTGGGCAATGCTGGCTTAGTGAGCGTTGAAGCTTTGATCTTAAAAGACACAACTCCGCTGGACAGGTTATGTCATACGCATGGATGATTCTCGCATGCCACGCCAACTTCTGTATGGTGCACTCTCAAACGGCCACAGGAAGCAAGGACGGCCAAAGAAACGCTTCAAAGACTGCATAAGAGACAGCCTCAAGCACTGCGTCTTCCCGGTAAAGGAACTTGAAGCACAAGCACAAGACAGAGCCGGCTGGCGTGCCGCCACCAGGAAAGCCTGCACGCTCTTTGAACACAATCGGCGCGAACGGACCACCAGTGCCAGAGCTCGCAGAAAGACAGCGTCGACTCTCCCCACAGCTACGTTCCAGTGCCCCCATTGCCCTCGCAGGTGTGGCTCCAGGATTGGCTTGGCCAGCCACACCCGCACCCACAAATAGAAGTCATGCACAAGACATCATCGGTCTTCGATGGTCTACCCATTATTATTATCATTGTCTACAATCGTACAATAATAAATGTTTTCAGTATGCTGCACACACACACACACACGCACGCACGCACGCACGCACACACACACACACACACACACACACACACACACACACGCACGTAAGCGCGCACGCATGCACTCACACACGCTCGCGCGCAACATACTTTACCAAATTATACTTCCAAAATAGATTTCTTCTACTGTTTAAATATTCTGTTTTATGCAAATCAGTGTTGGAAAAAACGGTGCTCAACTCGCACACATGAATGTTTCAGCCTGATTCTGGCCTGGCCGTATACACAAAGTTTTGTGACACAGGTCTCGATTTTGTTGTAGACACTCATCCTTTGTGTATTTCGAACATGTTTCACTTTTAAAAGTCAGGTACTGCTCTCGTCAGCGGACCAAACCTGACCACAGAGGTGTGATTTATTTATCACATCCGTCCTTCTGTTCAAAGGAATATCTGTGGATTTGTCGTTTGACGGTATTTGTTGTCCGTTCATTGTGAGTTGGTTGGGTTCATTGCGTCTCCCCGTGGAATAATTCAACTCACTGTGGGAGGTTTGCCACCACTAGATTGTTTTGCGTCACCAATTTTGGTGCGATTCCCTCGCCGTCTATGTTACCTTCATTGCGTTTTCGCAGCGGTGTTTTCATAGAGGCATTGTGGGTTGTTTAGCGCCGGACTGTTGTACGTCACCAATATGTTTGGTGCGATTTCAGTTGGTTGTTGGATTCCTCTAACCACAGCATTCTTGTTTATGCCAGTGCACAGTTTGTGGTGAGGCTGTAGCTCTTACTACGACCTTCTCGTCTGCAGTTCAAGCGACGTGTATTGGCAACACACTTTACCAAATTTATACTTCCAAAATAGATTTCTTCTACTGTTTAAATATTCTGTTTTATGCAAATCAGTCTTCATACTTACTATCGAATAAATGTCCCTATGCAATAACTCTCAATAAATATGAACAAAATGAGGATTTCATCCCAAAGTCTACCGTATTGTTTGGAGCTCACGCGCGTTTATCTTTTAGGAACATTCAAGCCATGTGCCAGACTGTGTATCTTTACATTACCCCTAATGTGCATCATTGTGTTCCCTTCGTGCCGCTACGACGACTAATTATTAACGAAAAGATAGTTTTATATATCTCTAGTCTGGCCCAGGATAGGTACAGCAACATCCGCAATGGCCAGGCTGGACAGGATATGGCGAAGTAACTCCATCAGCTTCACCATCAAGTACAGGCTTTACAAGTCCCTCGTAGTGTCTATTCTACTCTACGGCTGTGAGACTTGGACACTGCTTGCAGACTCAGAAAAGAAAATCCAGGCCTTTGAGAACAAGTGCCTGAGGAAGTTGCTCCGCATCTCGTACCGCGAGCACAAGACCAACGAATATGTACGGAGCATCGTCACTTGCCTGGTGGGCCCACATGAACCCCTTCTGGCAACCGTGAAACGGCGCAAGCTTGCTTGGTTTGGCCACGTGACCCGACACAACACCTTGTCCAAGACTATCCTCCAAGGCACTCTCGAAGGAAGTCGTCGGCGAGGTCGTCAGAGAAAGAGTTGGGTCGCAAACATAAAAGAATGGACCGAACTCGAGATGCCAGACTTGCTTGCCACCGCCCAAAATAGAACTCAGTGGAGAGCACTGTCTGTTGCTGCTGCCTTTCAGTCCCCCCAACGCCCAGTTCGGGCAAGGGACTGATGATGATGATGATGATGAGTCTGGCCCATGGAGACACCTTATAAAATCGGTCTTCAGACGGTTGATATTTCTGACACAGTGAGCACTAAGGTGCAAATTTCAAGATCTGTGATATGTAGTCAATGTTAAGTTAGTTAATTATTTGGATGTAACGCCTAGCAAAGAGCTGCAGGCGTATTTTCTACGCCGGCTTAGAAGAGGAAAGTGCGTGCGTGGATCGTGTCAAACCAGTGCGCAAAGCCCATCGGGCCGATGTCTGCCTCCGTTGCCCCGCGCACGACCGTGCATGGGGCAACGGCGGCCGACGTCGGCCCGATGGCCTTTTGCGCAGTTTTGTGTAGATCAATTTTTCGACTTCTAGTACATTCTGCAGTCAGGCGTTTTAAGGGACGCAACTCCTGACCCAGTAAACACCACATACAAGCACACACGCATTAGCGTCCATGTGTAGCAGAGCGCCATAAGCCTCTGTCCCCATGTAGTTATTTTTAGTCCACGTCTGAGGTTCCCCGGTTCAGCCGCTAGCTGTGACAGCACCACTTGCGTGTTGCGGCGAGTCTTCTGTTTTAGTAATGGTTTCATAACTTGTGTCTTTTGTTTATTTTTGAAGCCTCATAGCTCCCGTTCTATTAAACGTAGAAAGCTGTTTCGATAGTCATTAGATTCAGCACAGTTCCTGCTTTTAGAATATCTATTTGGTTTTGTACGATCTGTAACCTGTCTTAGTTAGATTTACGTTTTTCATGCTTTTTCACGTTTCACTTGGGTGACAGTCATTAAAAAATCATATTAATTTCAGTTTAGTGTTAAGCTTTTCCTGATTTAGTTCATTGAAAAGCCATTTAAATTCTCTTTTGGAAATGCTAAGAAGATTTATTAGTATTGAACGTATAGATCGTTAGTTATTAAAGTTTATTCAGGTTGGAACTAACACAATTTTTGCTACTTCCTTCGTCCAGACGGGCCATTTTGCCTACACGAGCGAGGTGCTTTCTTTGCGGCCCGCGCTATGCCTATTTTAAGCCGAGCATCCGGCCGGCTTGTAGCAGACGACTATTTGCGTACCATTCAGTATCAGTGCGTGTAGTTAGTACCGTGCCGGCTTCACATCAAGTATTTGATCGTTTCTGGAAACTGGACTGCGGGTCGAATAAGTAGTGATTATTTTGTGTACATATTCATTGTGTGTTTTTGCTAGTGATGATTTTCTTGATGTTTGATTCTTCATTGTTGTCAGACCTCGCATTTTAGGAAGCCAGTTTTGGATAATGTGTTTTCCGCTTTTTATAATATGTTGCGATCCACATTGTAACTTTGGGGTGGTTTCTCTTTTGTTCACATTTGTAACGTCAGTGCTCGAAGTTGGAGAATGTAGCTTTGGCTCGATCATTATTACTATCTTGTGGGAACGATCGAGAGTTTGTGTAGGTTATCTAGTCTTTGAAGAGCCTTTCGTTAGAAATAGTACCATGACCGGTCGTGGCGTGGCGATAGCGTCACCGCCATGATCGAGTGCGTTTAGATTTGAATTTTAAGTCATTACAGTGTGATTGTGGGGATCACCGCAGTTTGTACTTGCGTCTGAACTTGAATCCATTTCCGATTTAGGGAGAATATAGTTATTCGAGGTTGACAATCTTGAGGTATCAACATCGCTTTGTTAAATTCAGGTTAGTTATTTTTGTATCCATTCTTAGGTTGTGCTCCCTTGCCATTTTGACTCTATGCTCTGTCTTCTCTCTCCTTTGTCTATCGCTTCGCTAGTACTCCCTACCTGTGCTACTCTTTGACGTCATTACTACTCCGCCATGTTTGTTTATGCATTGCTATGCCTTAGTTGTTCACTTGGCGCCATGCATTGTGTACTTGCCATTTCAGTAGCCATGCAATTATATAGTTATTCATTGATTTCATTTATTTATATTTTCGTGTTTGTTATGCATCAGCGTGTGAATATGTTTACCAAAGATGCAGGTGCGCGCCCCTATGATCCCCGATCATACGGGAACGCTTCTGCAACCATAATCACACCGTCCTCAGCTGCGAACCCCTAGGATCTTCGATCCTACGGGAACGTGGCTGATAACACGGGTAATAGTTACTAGTTGTAATTCATCGGTTATGATTTGGTGGTTTAGACTAGAATCGAGAGTAACTCGATTCTGCTGAACGCAGTTGCGCGCCCCTAGGATTCTGAATCCTACGGGAACGTGACACTATATTCTTTGCATGCAGGTGCCCACCTCTAGGATCTCTATGCCTATTGGAGCGCATCTGTCATGCTACCGCTAGTACAGTCATTAGGTATGTACTTGTTTGTGGCCATATTTACGGTAGCGTACCTCTATGATTTCTAATCATAGTGGCTCGCTTCTGTAAGACTATATTGAGTTTATTGGCCTCCTAATTTGTGTATTTTAGTATTTAGTTTTTGAGTAGAGATTTAGTGGTTTTATTTGTACAGCTTTGGAATAGTTCGTTTGATTAATTATTGGTTTGCCATTGGTGCATGACATTTTCCGTTTCCTTAGATTTTATATTCTTTAACATTGTTTGCTTATATCGTTTTATTTTTATTTTTCAGGTATTGCTTTTTGTTGGTCATAAAATAAAAGAATGAGAACCATGGACAAGAGTTAGCTCCCTTTTGTCAAATACACCCACACTACCTGCACATCATTACATCCCCTCGGCTCGGTCACACATGTGAACCAAGTAATTTTAAAGTCCAAACTCACAAATCAACGCGCATATAAACAATATCCTGTGCGATCTGAGCATTGTTCGTGTAATCGGGTAGACGAGGCGGAAGGAAAATGAGGGAACAACGTCGAAAACAGGGGTCGAAGTGACGCATCTTTATTACATATGAAGTAACTGAAGAAACAGCGCGGAACTAAATGGGAGTCGACATCGTGGCTAGTTCATTGTTGTGTCGTCGTATAGCGGCACGAAGGAAACCCAATGATGCACAACAGTGTAGATGTAACGCTGCGCAATATGGCACAAAGTGTCTATCGGCATGCCAGTAATTTGCTGTCCTACGACGTTAATTACAAACTAAATATTACGAATTACAAACTAAATATTAAATCCTTGTGCCCCAGGTACGAAATACCCACATTTTGGAGTTATCCTCTGAGGACTGCATTACAATTCGGGCGATAGATCGACCATGATACTTCAAGGGTGGTGGCAGAACGGCTTGGCGCCCTTAGCGCCAAGCTATTCTGCCTCCACCCTAAGTCGAGCCATATCTTGCTGTAGTGTGTCGTGGGCAGAATGAGTTAAATGAAGCTGTATGCAAATTGTAATATTTTGTTTGTAAGATTAGTGGTTGTCATTTTTCCGCGCGGAGATTACTAACAAAAAACCAGTTACCATGAACAACGGAAAATACACAAACTGCACGCGTCTGAGTCCGGCTGATCCAGATTGTAGAGTCCCCTTATGGAGTGTACAGTCCTCGTAACCATTTTGATACTGCCTTTTATGAGAGGCATTGCAGTTAAGAAAACAATTAGCGAGCCAACACGAAATGCATTTTAAAAAATATTATTCAAATGTATTTTCTTCAATAATGGTAGTTCAACAAACATAAATCTATTTTCATATATATATTTTGATGTCAATGAACATAAATCTGTACAAATATATATTTTTCTCTTCGTATTGTTTGCAATTTGTCACAAGTTTAATTAGTAACAATAAATATAAATCTGTTGGTATTTTTTATATTATCATTTTTTTCCCAACAATGTAGGATATGATATATTATCTGTTTGTATAATGCTTCCAATTGGTGTTATGGTGTGTGAATTAGAATGAAACAGCTATAGGATAAAAAATAAACTAGACCAGTGCAAATTTAATGACGTTTACTTCAGTTTTCAAACTCTGAAATAATTTTCTCGTATATTATTATTGTTGTCTCTTAAACAAACAGAATGTAGTAGGTAATGTGAACATTTTTTTAATGGGACATCACACTGACGTCTTAATTAATGATCACACAAAAACTCATGATCTAGGATGCATTAGTAAAACGCTTTCTGAGTTTGAAAACACTCTGGCGTTTTTCATTGTCTACGGTTGAAAAATGATAAATAGTTGTTGAAGTATGGTGCACGCATTTTTGTTTCACAAAATGTGAGTGAATTTTGTTGCATTTCTGTAATAAATTAGATTCATTATTGAAACAAGAAGCGGTCATTTGTATACGAAGCTTTAAAGAGATAGTCCCAAACATGAAATTTCCTCATTGTGAAATGAATAACACACTTTATGTGTCATTATACACACACACACACACAAATAATAATAATAACAAGATGCGGATTTCATCCCAAAGTCTACCGTATTGCTTGAGCTCATGTGCGTTTATCTTTCAGGAACATTCAGCGTTGTACATATTTGTAGGCTTATTATGCTGATCCATTTCCCTCCTCTCTAAGCCTACCTCTGATCTGATCAAGACACGCGTCGGCGCACACAAATAAAGACGGACACACGGCGCTTCCAGCCATTAGTACGCTTTGTGGGCTCGTGCAGCGACAGCAATCTATCTCCTTCAGGCTTCTCTATCCCATCCTCTGATCCACACACACTGGCACAATGAAATAAAGACGGACAAACGGCGATTCCCGCCGTTCGTAAGCTCTGTGGTCTGGCGTAGCGATAGTTATTCGGAAAAAGAATGATGGCACCACTGAGTAGCGAAATGACGTCAGTTCAAGCTTCACGTCATGTCACCATTAGTCCCACAACTCCGTGATCATATTGACGACTCGATGTTATACGGTCACCTATCGCAGTATTAACATTTGACGAATTAGCAAGAAAATTGCAAAGTTTGATACTCTGATTTTCACACCGCGGGCTTTGAGGACACAATTTGACCTAATCGTACCCCAAAGCCGGGACAAACAGCAGGCAAAACACTGTTTATGAAAAATCATGCGAGTATTAATGAGAAGATAGTTTTTTTTCGGAAAAAAAAATCAAGTTATGTTAATCGGTTAACAAATGATTCCGAAAAAGTGGTGCAGAAAATGGGCTGATTTTAATACCTATGGCATACAGGTCACAATTGACCTAATCGTACCTGACAGCTTAGACAAACTGTAGGCTTATGTAAATACCGTATATGAAAAATCTTGCCATTTTTGAGAAGAATTGATTTTTTTCGTAAAAAAAAGATTCATTTGTTTTAAGATTAATAAAAAAAAAATTCGTGAAATTAATTCCCAAAACGTGAAATTTCTTTTTCCCCCAAAAATAAAAAAATTAATTATCACTCAAAGCGTTCTAAAGGTACAATGATGATTAAGAAACTCATTCAATATCTCCCTTTTATCTAGCTATATGCAAAATATCTGGTAAAATTAAGAAAACATTACGGATACCAGTGTGACCGGATCAACCGGTTTTTGTGGGACGTCCATTTTCTCGCCAATGAGCATCTTATTAAAAAATAAAATATGAAAAAAACCGCCTCGAGATTAGCCTTTTAGGGACAGTATCACACAATTTAAAGCGTATTCGTCCTCAAACGCAGGCTCTAGTCGCTGTCACACACACACACACACACACACACACACACACACACACACACACACACACACACACACACACACACGTGCGCGCGCGCGCACGCACGCACACACACACATACACACGCGCGCGCGCACACACACACACACACACACACACACACACACACACACACAAACACACGCAAGCTCAGTTTTTAATAAAAAGTGATGACAACGTAACTAAAGTGGTTTCGTGACTAAAATGCTCGTAGATTATTTTATAATTTGTAAGGTAGTATTGTTTCTTGTTTGTGTCGTGTGTGATTTTGTGTTGCCTATTTAAGCCTTCCTTTTTTCCCCTCGACAGAACAGTGTGGAAATACAGGTACAAGACCATTCACGTGGCTTCATCACTTCAAAGTGGAGACTCGCTCTCGAATCATCGATACGAAGCTGTTCAGCGTGTTTCCTGTAACTCAGCAGGATTATTGACCATGCACAGTGACAACAATTAGTTTGTGCTTTACCTCCAAAACGCATAGTATTCACATTTGGAAGAGCTATCTCATAGACATCAGTCGCTTCACCTTGTTGGCCTTAGCGTTTTCACAGACAAGTAATTTGGATTCAGACGAAGAGATGGAGCTTTCTACTGAGTCTTCAACAAACACATCAGATTTAATTTCCAATGATCCACTCGCGGCTAACAGTTTTCATATTCTTACGGGTATAAGAAATGTGATGCAAACAATTTGCACACTTTAATCATGATATTGGGGACGGTTGGTAACGTGATGACCATCGTTATTCCCTGTCGGATGGGGATCAATCACAATTTTATGATCTTGTTTTTCATAGCATTGGCAGTTTGTGACACGTGCCTTTTGAACTTTAGTCTCCTTAGGTCTTGGGTGTGGTACATAGCAAACTATACTGTCGATATATTTCTTTTGAAAGTTATTCCATGTAAAATGGGCTTTTGGGCGATATACACATTTGGAGTATTATCAGCTTGGCTGTTAGTGGTTATGACGGTACAGAGAGCTGCCTCTCAGTTGTCTGGCCGCATCGCATTAAGGTGATCTGCACAAAACAACGGTCAATCATTTTCTTATCGGGCCTGATTGTGTGTGTTTTCTGTCTTCATTCACATATTCTTTTCGGGATGGTCCTGATTAAGGTCAGCAATGGCACGCGTGTTGTCTTTATTGCAGACGCTGAGTATCTCCCCTTCATGGAGCAAGTGTGGTCCGTTGTAGATCTGTGCATTTCCTCTCTGGTTCCTTTCTGCATCCTTGCCATTAGTAACGCCATACTAGTATGGAAACTAACAGTGTCCGTGCGAGAGGCCCGGATGAAGCTGTCGACAGGTCAACACTAGATCGAGAAAGGAAAGCTTCGTCCATTACAAAGACACTTGTGATGCTTTCAGCAGCTTTTCTGTTTCTGACATTTCCATTTGCTGGCGTTATTATCTACGAAGCATTTTCTTTGTCGAAAATATTGATTGGGCAGACAGAAATTTTGCAGCTACAATGATTTTTTTCTACTATCTCGGCAATTTATTTTGGAACAGAAACAGTGCCGTCAATTTTTACCTTTATTTACTTACGGGATCCAAATTTCGAAAGGAGTTTCAAAGACTGGTTTGCTGTTTTAAAGAAAAGTCAAGCAAATCTGCCCAGTGATATATACACACAATTCGCAAATTACGCTCATGTCTGTTCGGCCCGCAGCACGCTGAGATAACGGCACGGAGCCTGAGGAGGAGTTTTAAAAAGAAAAATGAGCGCATTCATTGTTCTTTGTAAACACCGTTCCGCATACAGTCTCATACGCTTAAGTCGAAACAAATGTTTGCCCCGGTTCAAGCTGTTCTTTCCATGACTAACTGTACAGCGTTTAAGTTGAACTTCGAACGTGCTTCTCCTCTCAAAAGTCGGATAAATGGAACTATTTATTTAATGCAATTCCATTCTCCGCTAAGTCAAAGACGGATAGGTCAAAACACTTGTGAAACCATTCCCCCCCCCCCCCCCCTGTTCATAGCTACCCTTTTAGGACTGATTTTACAACGTGTTTCTAAACTTAATGGTGTAGTTTGCCTTATTAAAGGTCGGCCGATGAATTAAATGCGTTTTCCAAACTCGGAAAAATCGAACCATTTTTTTTTTTGTAGCCGAAGCTGCTCTTTCTATTAATAATATTTTACTGAAAACGGCTCTTGTCAGTCGAACCAGAATCGGATAAGTCGAAATCAAATATGTATGGTGTTTTAAACACACAGAGACATATTCATACCGGCACCTTCTGCTCGAACTTCTGGCCCGCCGAAAGCGGTCGTCATTAGACAAAATTGTGTGTGTGTGTGTGTGTGTGTGTGTGTGTGTGTGTGTGTGTGTGTGTGTGTGTGTGTGTGTGTGTGTGTGTGTGTGTGTGTGTGTGTGTGTGTGTGTGTGTGTGTGTGTGTGTGTGTGTGTGTGCGCGCGCGCGCGCGGGAAAGAGAGACAGAGAGAGAATTAAACAGTAGAGTTAAAGCGATCTGTTCCCAACAATAGAGGATCAATAGTTCACTATTCCTGTTTTGTATTCAGCTGTTCTCGATATGTCTTACAATAATGCTGAGCAAAGACGCAAACAGCTTTGAAGTCTGAATGTAAGTATTGAACGACTTCTTTGTTCTCCTCAGTTCTCCTTTGTGAGTCTGGGAGTTCAAAAGACATTTAATATGGCCACCAGAAGACCTCTGTTACGTGTGCTTACTCACGTGGATTGTGAAAAGAGCAGAAAAGTCTCCGCTGAGGCAAGACACCATTGAGAATTCGTTTTATCAGTAAAGTTTAGCAATCAAACCCGACACTAGACCACACCGCTGTAATGCCCCTATTAAGTCATCAGTTCAGTTCAGTCGTCGGAGAGTGCACATCGTGCTCTAGTCTCTCCGCACTCGATTGGATATTGTGCAGTCATACGCTATTTCTCTGTTGTGGTCTTTGGCAGAGTGTTTGTGCTCAGTGAATTCTCCGCGATGGTGTAGTTTTAGGACTGTGGACATCATATTTTGTAAATTATTATAGTCTGTGAATATTTCATTATATTTTACTGCTGACTTCACATGGTCCAGCCATGGTGTGCTTCGTTTTTGTGGCGTCAGTGACGCTAGTTACGTAAAGTGTAAGCGGCTTGGATTCTGCCTCGGCTAGTGAGGTGCTTAACTTGTGTTCTATCACGCTGGTAGCATGGTCCTTGTCGCCGCATCTCGTCACGCATGAGTGGTTTTGAAAGACTGGCCAGATGTTGAAGTGTCCTGTACTGTATCTATCTATCTATCTATCTATCTATCTATCTATCTATCTATCTATCTATCTATCTATCTATCTATCTATCTATCTATCTATCTATCTATCTATCTATCTATCTGTCTGTCTGTCTGTCTGTCTGTCTGTCTGTCTGTCTGTCTGTCTGTCTGTCTGTCTGTCTGTCTGTCTGTCTGTCTGTCTATCTATCTATCTATCTATCTATCTATCTGTCTGTCTGTCTGTCTGTCTGTCTGTCTGTCTGTCTATCTATCTATATCCCGTAGTCTTGCCGACCGTTAGGGCACCACTGATGACTTGGCAACCAGCTCCCTCCATTCCTCTCTGTTCTCTGCCATTCTTAGCGTATCGCGCAGCTTCAGTCCTGTCCACTCTGAGATATTGTCCTCCCATCTTTTCCTCTGTCTTCCTCTCCTTCGTCCTCCTTGCACGGTGCCTTGCAGAATTGTTTTGGCAAGCCCTGCTGAACGCGTGACATGCCCATACCACTTCAGTTTGCGTTTTTTCACAATGGCTAATAGGTCTTCATATGACCCGATGGCTTGGATGATTCTGCTTCCCACTTCCACGTTCGTGATGTGATCCCTGTATGAAAAGCCAAGCAGCCTTCGAAAACATCTCATTTCAGTGGCTTGTATCCTTATTTGAAGGTCTGCTGTGAGGGTCCATGACTCGCAGGCATACAAAAACACTGAGATGACTAAGGAGCGCATCAGTCTGATCTTGGAGCAGAGTGTGATGTTTCTGTCCTTCCATATGGTCTTCAATCGTGTCAGTGCTGTTGTTGTCTGCGCAATCCTGTATTGTGTAACGGCGACTAACTCCGAGCTGATCAGCAAACATGTCGACACCCCGAGTATAAACTGATTATGGCGGCACCACCATACTTCCACTATGCCAGTCACACGCTCCACTGCGGCCAGCTCAAGACTGTCTTTAAAAAAGATAATATGGACTAAGGTTGACACTGAAAACATTTGCATCAGAAAAGTCTAATGTGCCATCATCTGCAAAAAGGCTGCAGGTGACTCCAGTGGGAGAAATATGTAGAGGAAGTTCATTTATAAAAAGAGAAAATAATAAGGGGCCGAGTATTGGTCCCTGTGGCACACCATGACGAATTATACCCTCTACAGATTGTTTGCCATTTACAAGAACAAATTGAGCTCTATTCTCTAGGTATGACTGAAAAAAACGCCACAGCGTTGCTACTAAGCCTATATGCTATAAGTTTCTTTATAAGTAGATTATGATTGACTAAGTCGAAAGCTTTGCTAAAATCTAAGAATACTGTCCCTGCCGTTTGCAGTTTGTTCATTGCATCGAGCCATCTATCAATCAGATGAATCAGCGCTGTATGACAAGAATGGCGTTGTCGAAAGCCTGATTGCAAGGGGTGTAAAACTTGATGATTTTCCAGGAACTGTTGTAAATGATGGTGAATATGTTTTTCTATTGGTTTCGACAAAATCGAAAGTAAGGAAATGGGCCTAAAGTTATTTGGCTCAGAAAGATCTTTAGTTTTGGGTAACGGAATGACTTTTGCTTTCTTTAGGCTAGACGGAAATGTTCCCTGTCGAATACAAAGATTGTAAATATACGTCAGAGAATCAACGACATATGGGAGAGCTAGTTTTAGTATTGCAGTACTAATGCCGTCATGACCAGTTGATCTCTTATTTTTTAGCTGAGATATCGTTTTACCAACGTCATAAACCGTTATAACAAGAATGTTGAAAATACTTGACTTAATAATAATAATAATAATGCATAGCATTTATATGGCGCATTTCTCATATTTATAATATAACTCAATGCGCAGAGCTTTTCGGCACAGAATTTATCAAGTACGTCTGATATTTGTGACATGTTTGGACAATGAGTTAACACTCCCGCATTGCAGTCAGATACGATTAGCGTTGGTCAAACTGGACGCTTTCAGCTAGCCTCTAACTCACTCACACAAAAGATGGAAGATTGCAGGAGATTTTTGTCAAGAGAAATAGACGGGAAAAAAATCGAAAAACTGTCTGGCGTCAATTTTGATCTCTAACAAGAAAATGACAACTTGAGAAAAACACTCGATCAAACGCTAAGGCAAACCCAGGAACAAAGAGATGAGGTTAAAAGTCTGCGATGTATAGAAATGGATCAACGTGAACACTTAAATAACCTCGAACCGTATTCCCGCAGGGAGCCAATCAGAGTCTATTGAGTAAAAAAGGATGTTCGTGGTGAGACGAACAAGCAGAGCGAAGAAAATGTACTTATGATCATACAGGAGAAACTAAAATTGAGAGACACTGACAGCACGAAAATATATCCCCTTTTGTCTCTGGCCTACATACATACACACGATGAAAGCCGAGAAAAGAGAGGACAGACCTGTGATCGTCGGATTTGTCTCACGAAATGACTACGATGTCGTATCGAGAAAGCGTAGAAATCTTGAGAAAAATTAAATAAATAAATAAATAAATAAATAAATAAATAAAACAATAAAGCACCTGCGTAGAAATCTCCGGGGAATGACAAAACTAAACTTCAGCAGGCTTGAGCAACATGCGGGTGTCCTTGAGGCCTGGTGTGCAGATGGTGGTAGACATTTTGCAAACCTGCTGGATTTGTCTATCCTAGAGATCGTCACCTCTAGGTTAGAACCAGAAACATGAAATCGTGTTCGTTGTAAGGACAGCTGTTTATTAATCACATGTCAAGCGTCACTTATGTACTCACACAAGAGCTCTCAAATACGTGTACACTAAGCAGTCAGAGTCTGAGGTGCAGAGCAACTTTGTCAACTCAGAAAGCTCGTCGTCTGTACTGTCCGATTCCGAGGAACCGTCAAGAAAATCGTCAAGCTGCTGTGGCACAATGTCCCTTCCCACCAAACTGGAACCAGACCGTCTTCTGTCTTTGTCCATTCGTGCCTGTCTGTGGGTGCAGGAACCTCAGCGACCTTAGGAATCGACAAGCTGACGTGGTTAAAAGTCCCCTTCACACCAAACTCTTTTGTCATTTTCACAAACTAGACAGGTGAGGCTAGCGCTGGCAGAACTGTACACATACCAAGGGAAATTACTTAGCGCTGGGCAGACAAACAGTTAGATCCCCTGCCCCCGCCTATCAGGCACCCAATCGCCAGCCCACAGAGAAATACGCAGGTATAGAATCAGACGATCATCTACATCCAAAAAAGGACGCATCAGGACTCGTATAATTATTATAACCCATGTCTTTCTCCGAAACTTAGGAAGTAGACAGGAAAAACATACATACACAAACATGAAGATGCACTACTAAATGTGGTCGGGTAAATACCCTGAATTCCCACAGTAGATGCACAAGACAATTCACAACAATGTAACGATACAAGTTTGCCTCGAGTTATAGAATACTCACAAACCAGATACGTGAGGCTAGTGCTGGCAGAATTGTACACATACCAAGGGGAATTACTCAGCGCTGGACAGACAAACAGTTATATCTCCTGCCCCCGCCTATCAGGCACCCAACCGCCAGCCCACAGAGAAATATGCAGGTATGAAACAAGGCGATCATTGTCATTGTCCGTCCGTGCAGAGATCTCGGCGATCTCAAGGATCAGCACATCAGCTTGTCGATCTTCTTGAAGATACCCCGGAATCGGAGAGTTTAGACGATGAGCTTGCTAAAGTGACAGAGTTTCTCAGCACCTCAGAACCAGACTGAACGTTATACATGTATATGACAAATCAATCCAGATCAAAAAGCTGACTGCCAAGCGTGTAAAATGTATATGACAGCAATTGTGACACTGCTGAACTGAAACGACACATGATTATTAACGCATTCGAAACGGGCCTCCGGACATGCGGCTTACGCCGCGTATCCGGAGGCGGCACGCTTCGAATGAGTTGAGCATCTGTTCTTACAATTAAACAATTTCATGTTTCTAAATCTGACTTAGAGGTGAAACTGGGCTTTCAAATCAACACAGGCCTTATGATTGCATTGAATTGGAGACCACACCAAAAGAAATTGACAAGCTTGTAAAATGCAAAGCAAATCCAAAGGAAGAAACACGCTTAGAAAGGACAAACAAGTTTGTGTTATGCGTGTCCCTTCTAAGCATGTTCTTTCTACAATTGATTTGCTTAGAAATGGAGACCGAACTAAATTAAGGCGACAAAATAATATGGCCCCGTTCTGATTTCGATTACTAGAAGCGTTAAATAATTCTTTGATGTATTTAACTATTTGTAACTTTATATCTTTATTGTGGAAGGTTGATCTGACTTTTCATTGGTTTATTTTAGTAGTATCTTTCTGTCAATGTATGTGTGTTGATGCGTCGAACATTCAATAAAGTCTTTTCATCAAAATTAATAATGAATGTTTGCGTTTTATTGTTTCTGTTGTTCCGCTTTACGCCGCTTTACGGCGTAAAGCAGGGCTGCGTGCTGGCACCGACCCTCTTCACCATCTTTTTTAGCATGATGTTGAAGCAGGCCACAGTGGACCTCTATGATGACGATGCAGTGTACATCAGGTATCGTCTCGATGGCAGTCTGTTCAACCTCAGACGACTGCAGGCCCACACTAAAACCCTAGACTAACTGATTCGTGAGCTGCTTTTTGCTGATGATGCTGCCCTCGTTGCACACACAGAGAGAGCCCTGCAGCGCATCACGTCTTGCTTCGCAGATGCTGCCCAGCTCTTTGGACTCGAGGTCAGTCTGAAAAAAGACAGAGGTCCTCCATCAGCCGGCACCCAAGACAGTGTATCGCCCTCCTCACATCACCATTGGCGAGTCTGAACTAAAGTCAGTGCACCAGTTTACTTACCTTGGCTGCATTATCACGTCCGACGCCAAGCTGGACAAGGAGCTTGACAGCAGGCTGGCAAAAGCGAACAGCGCTTTCGGGCGACTTTTCAAGCGGGTGTGGCACAATCAACAGCTGAAAACAGGCACCAAGATCAGCGTGTACAGAGCTGTGGTCCTCACCACCCTGCTGTATGGTTCCGAGTCCTGGGCCCTCTACCGCAGCCAACTACGACTCCTCGAACGCTTCCACCAGCGCTGCCTGCGTACCATCCTGGGCATTCACTGGAGCGACTATGTCACCAACGCCGAGGTCCTTGAACAGGCTGAAACTGTGAGCATCGAGGCTTTGCTGCTGCGGACACAGCTCCGCTGGGCGGGGCATGTCTCCAGGATGGAGGATCATCGCCTACCAAAGATCACCCTGTTCGGCGAGCTTGCTACTGGACACTGTGACAGAGGGGCACCAAAGAAGAGATACAAAGACTGTCTCAAGAAGTCACTTAGTGCCTGCCAAATCGACCACCACCAGTGGTCTTCGCTTGCTGTGGACCGTGACACCTGGCGCTCCACCATTTACAAGGCAGCTGTCTCCTTTGATGACTCTCACAGAGCTAGCCTTAAGGACAAGCGGCTCAGGAGAAAAAAACAGAGATGCCGCAGCTCAGAACCCTGGCCATACCTTCCCCTGCAGCCACTGCGGTCGAACCTGCCTGTCTCGGATTGGCCTCCGCAGCCACGAACAAGCCTGCAGACGTCGTGGGCAACTCCTATAAAATCTTCGTTCGCGAAGTCAAGCCAAGAGAGAGTGTTCCGCTTTAAAAATAGGAACGACTTTGAAATTGGGCTTTGCCAAACGTGTTCCAAATCATGCACATGACGTCATTGGCGTGCGGGCCACGCATTATGGAAAAAAATGTGCGTTAGCCAGTGTTGCAGCCTTATTAAAGTTTTCACTAATAATTAATTGGAAACAAGATGATTGAGAAAAAAAAAATACAAAAGAATGCGAAGACAATAAAGTACACATACCAAGGGGATTTACTCAGCGCTGGACATACACACAGTTAGATCCCCTGCCTCCTCCTATCAGGCACCTAATCGCCAGCCCTCAGAAAAATACGCAGGTAATGAACAAGACTATCATATACATCCCTTAAAAAGATGCATTAGGTCAAACCTTTAATCCATGTCTTACAATACAATACAATACAATGCAATGCAATGCAATGCAATGCAATGCAATACAATACAATACAATACAAATCAACTTTATTGTCTGTTTGAGCCAAAGCACGACAGAAAATTGCCTTTTGGCTCGTCATAAAAAAAAAAAACAAGATACTAATAAACACTATAAAAGCATTCCATTAAAATTATTATTGCAGCTATCTACCACAGGCAATCTATCACAAGCAATCTATCACAAGGAGGGAGGTAATGTTAAGTAGATCACACATATATATTACGTCATTATAAACATGAGTTCAAAATCGAGACAGCGGTTGGAATAAAAGACTTCTTAAAAACATTCTTTTTGGCAAATGGCATGTTAAAACGTCTGCCTGATGGTAGCATGCGAAACTGATCAAATAGTGGGTGACGAGGATCACTGACAATGCTAGTAGCTTTCCTTCGGACAGCTCTATGGTACAGATCATCTAATGGGTACTGTCCTAGGCCAATGATCTTCCCAAATATTCTGACGATACGTGACAGTCTGCCCCTGTTTTTCATACTGAGGCTGTCATACCAAGCAGTGATGTTAAAGGTCAGTATGTTTTCAATCAGGCTTCGATAAACGGATTCTAAACCCTTGAAATTGACATAAAATATTATCAGTTTCCTAAGAAGCTAAAGACGTTGGTTTGCATTTTTTCCCCAATCAGATCGGTGTTTCCAGTAAAAGACATCATACTATCCAAAACTGTGCCAAGGTATTTAAATTCAGTGACCACTTCTACAGGTTGATTTTTAATTGAGACAGGTACAAAAATATCGTCAACTTTCCTGTTCTCAATGACGAGCTTCTTGGTTTTCTGTACATTAATTTCCAGAAAACTGTCTTTGCACCATCACTCCAATACTGCTGTCTGTGCAAAGTACTCAGCCATACTGACTTCCTTTTGGGGTAGGCGTACAAGAGCCATGTCGTCTGAGAACTCTAGGAGAGGAGAAATGGCAGTATGACAACGGATATCGTCTGTGTATATAGAAAACAATGTCGAAGAGAGAACACAACCTTGAGGGAAGCCCGAATTTAACACCAATTGGTCAGACCAACTGCCATGTACATTTACTCGTTGCAGCCTGTCCTTCAAAAAGTCCCGCACCCACAGAATAATGCTTGTGTTCGCATTAAAGTCCAGTATACGCTGCAAAAGCATCAGTGCTTCAACAGTGTTAAAAGCAATAATATGTATAATACTGAATAAGCAATCTATGAACAAATCTGCAGTAGTAAAAAGCCTTGTAGTACATTGTGAAGTTATGTCATTGTCTACAATCGTACAATAATAAATATGTTTCAGTATGCTGCAGACATTTTAACACACACACACACACACACACACACACACACACACACACACACACACACACATACACGCGCGCGCGAGCGCACTCACACACTGACACACACACACACACACACACACACACACACACACACACATACACGCACACACACGTAAACACATACACACGCACGCAAACAGAGAGAGAGAGAGAGAGAGAGAGAGAGAGAGAGAGAGAGAGAGAGAGAGAGAGAGAGAGAGAGAGAGAGAGAGAGAGATATGATGATGATGATGATGAATCTTTTTTTATTCAGGATAAAGCCATTAGGCAACTCAATGCCTGTCTTATAAGCTGTCCTGTAAACAAAAGAGAACACAACAGGAAAAGAAACATAGCATGCAAATAATAATAATAATAATAATAATAATAATAATAATATAATAATAATAATAATAATAATAATAAGATGAGGAAGCAAAACTACGAGGGGGGGCGGGGGGGGGAAACACACAATAGGGGAATCATCGAAAGGAGGAAAAAAATGACAATGGAGAATTTGTAACTGCCTCCGATGCAAAAAAGCAAGAGAACGAAACGCGTGCACAGCATTAATATTATACTCATCTAAGACAGTGTCATAGAATCAGCAGCATCGATAGCGTATAGAGACACCGACAAGACAATAGATGATCAGTTAGCAAATGTAAGGAGAAAGAGAAAAATATTTGACGTTTACGTGTTATCAGCAGTATTATTCTTATATGGCAAACTGTGAAGTCACGCTGATTGGAAGTGAGTGTGCAATGCACGTTTAAAATGGGTTTTATCGGAAAATGATTTAATGTTTAATGGCAATGAGTTCCAGACAAAACTACCAGAAAATAGAAGGTTTGACTTGTAGAGATCTATCCGTGGGCGGGGTAAGTGAATCAAGTCATTCCTCGTATGTTGTTGATGCCGAGGGCTGAAGTTAAATATCATGCGCATATATTCCGGGGCTTGATAATGAAATATTTTGTGCATGAGGACGCATTTGTTAAATTTGAGTTGTTCCTTCAGTGTAAGCAGGCCAAGGGATTTTATTTTCTCGTCCGTGAAAGTAGGGTTAGGAATAATTAACTTAATTGAACGACGATACAGCGAGTTTAGTTTTTTAAAATGAAGTTCACTTCATTCGTCCCACAAAGAGGATGCATAGTCACAGTGGCTTTTAATGTGTGCGTGAAAGAACAATGTACAGCACTTTGTACTAAGAATATGTCTAAGTTTAGATAGCAGAAATACATTCCTGGACAAGGTTTTGCACAAACGGTCGATATGGGGCGACCAATTCAGCTGGTCGTCAATTACAACTCCCAGTAGGCGGTGCCTGGATACTTGTTGGATGGGTTTATTGCCAAGTGACAGTTTCAGAGGGGCAAGATGTAGCTGACGCTTTTGGCGGGTTGTTATCAACATGCTTTTGGTTTTAGAAGTACTGATTAGCATAGAGCCTTGGGGGACTCCGTGCATCACTATACCTTCTTTCGAATACCTTCCGTTTGAGTACACCTTCTGTCGGCGGTTACTGAGGTAGGAGGAGAAAAAAGCTATAGAGTTCGAATCAAGCTTATATACTGAAACTTTCTTTAAAACAATGTTGTGATCGACTAAATCAAATGCTTTGGTTAGGTCCAGAAAAACTGCACCATTTAATTTGGAATTGTTTATTGATGAGAGCCAAGAGTCAACAATGTGAACGAGGGCAGTATGACATGAGTGTTTAGGTCTAAAACCGGACTGAAGAGATACGAGGAGGCGGTGATTCTCTAAGAATTGAAGTAGGTGCTTATAAACGTGTCTTTCTAGTGGCTTCGATAATAGTGATAACACTGAAATAGGACGGAACTCGTTTGGACTTTTGGGATCTGTACATTTGGGAATGGGGACAACTCATCTGTGCTACACATATTTGAAAAGTGACCTTTCTATATGAATGCTGTTCTCGCTATTGTCTTTGACCTGGCTCTGATGTGAAACTAACTCCTATTAAAAAAACCTCGTAGATTTCCCAGTGCATTAGTGGAAATTATAAGGGGCACAGTACATATACGAAACATTGGTTTCATTTGTTATGACGCAATTTCAGATTTTACTGAACATGAGTTTCACTTTGGCTTCTGTAAGACTTGACAAATTACCGCGTTAGTTTTGCTGTAAGTGTGAAGTCAGATTGACTTTACCTAGATACATGATATACTCATCCGCACGTGTGTCTGTGTGACACAGCTTGGCTTTATCACACATGTGTGATACAGACATGCTGCGTGAACGGACACGTCTCCACACAATTGTTTTGTAGAAAGTCAGGTCAACAAAAAGGTATAGGCACACGCGGTATTGACAATTGACCTAGTTTCAACTCACGCGGAATGACATCATTTCATAGTGACGACTGACTGTTACGTTTGTGGTTGTGTTATTCTTTTTAGGACATGTGTGTGTTCAGGGGCGGATCAGTTACCTAGGGGGTTGGGAGGGGGATCCAAACACCCCAAACAGGGTTTACGGCAGTTTAAAGAATTTTGGTCAGATATGTCTTCAAAGTTTTGTAGCACACATGTTCGCTACATTTTGCAACATTTACGGAATGCGCCTAGATGTTAGTGGAAAACTGTAGACAGATCTAGAGTGTACTTTTTAATGAATATTAATTGGTTACGTTTTCTTCTCTGATTGGTTTAGTTGTGTAATTTACCGGATTTTTCTGGAAATCAGAAATAGTATAAAAGAGGGTGTTAGGAAATATGTGCGTGCATTGTATGAGAGACACAGCGTATCAAAACTGCGGATGCATTGTAGAGGATGTTTGGTTGGTTGTACATTGCTTAACGTCCCGACAGCAACAAGACTTTCTCAGGACGTACCTGCACTGCTTGTGAAAAAAAATAATAAACAGAATATTGAATGTATGTCGCCAGCCTGTTTAATACGCTAAATAAGCCTAAGACCATTTAGCAACACATATCAAATATCACGAGCCACAGACAGCGCAGACAGTAGACAACGTTTAAAAATGGAAAATACAGGTGCATGGACCAAGGGTAGACAGAAACACATGCCCCAGAATAGAGAGGAAAACCCACCCTGTGGGGTTGACCATGGTGACCCTGGGAACTAAAAAGTAGTTAACCCCACCCAAGTCCCCCAGGACAGACCCGGGTGGGGGCATTGTAGAGGAGACAGTGTATCAGTGTTGACGCATTGTATTTGGGATGTAAAATTTTTTAATGAATATTAATGAGTTTTGGTTACATTTTCTTTTCTGATTGGTTGAGTTGTGTTATCTGAAATAGTATAAAAGAGGGTGTTTGAAAATGTGTGCATGCATTGTATGGGAGACAAGGTGTATGAAAACTGTAGATGCATTGGATGCATTGTGCTAAGATTGCATCGTGAGACTAAAGCACTGTTGGAACTGTTACTCCCGTGTTTTCCACAACCTTGTGCCACATATGACGAGGGTTTTTTTTTTTTTTTTTTTTTTTTTTTTTTTGCTGCTCCAAGTATTTTCCTTTTCCATTTTCCAGAGGTGGCGAGTCAACCACTACGTCCATCCAAGCACAGCAGCAGGGTCTGGCCGAAGACAGCCGCGCACCTAGGGCCCCTGCACGACTGGGCTGAGGTCATCAATAGACGGAGACCAGAAACCTGAAACAGCATTTTTTATTTTGAATAATGATAAGGATGAGGATGACGATATGATGATGTCATGGTGGTCAATGTGGTTGGGGACTGCGTGACTGGGCCGCAATCAACGTTTCCTGTCATACATATCCTGGTGTTAACCAGGCCCGGGAATTGCGGACATCTACATTGCCATCCGTGCAATCATTCACACCGAGCGATGTGTCATAACCTGGGTAGCACCCCCAAAGTCGCATCCGTTTCGGCTGCGTGGCATCAGTCTTCCCATTAGCCATAGCACACCCGCTCTGGGTAGGAGCCGACCCAGGTAGGAAAAAGCCCGCTTGAATTGGCTGGGATTCGAACCCGGATCTCCCGGTCGCCAGTCCGACGCGCTAAGCACTGCGCTACGGAGGGCGGTGCAACTGATGTTTCTTTACAAAAACCCTACTGAGTGCGTCTGGTGTGATTGCATCGTACTGCGACTACAACTACCACGTAACACTGACACTATGACGTCATGTATTGCGCTATTACATCATCATGTACGAACATTTGTCTGGCGTCCAGAAAGGTGACGCCACATTTAAAAGTAAACTACGTCAAGATCTTTGCCCAGATACAATGACAGCTGTATTGCGCTGTGACAAGGCGTGTGCCCCCCCCAAAAAAAAAAAAAACTCACATCGGACTTAAGCAAATAAAAGATTGAGTTAAAAAAAATAATAGTTTGTTTCAAACATTGGTGTTTATGTGATACTGAGAATCTCTGTCGTGGTATTAAAATCTTACTCACTTTTGCTAGTAGGATTAAGTTTTAAAACCACTCGAGTGAGAGTCTCAGTATAAAATAAACGCCGATGCAAGAATATCTCTCTCTCTCTCTCTCTCTCTCTCTCTATATATATATATATATATATATATATATATATATATATATATATATATATATATATATATATATATATATATATATATATATATATATATATATATATATATATATATATATATATATATATCGTATGCTGTCATGGACCATACTGTGCAAAAAGTGGGAAAATGCATGTAATCTAACATTGAAGAGACTATGTGGGCATCGGTCTTCCCATCGTGTTCTTCATTCAAATCTACTTCTCAAATGTGTGGGTTTTTTCTGTAAATATGTTAATAAAGCAGCCGTTAGCGTGTCAATCTATCTTTAGCTTTTCTTGTACTGATAGCTTTGTATTTATAGAACTGAGCGGAGTCATTGTCGGGCCACTTGATATAAAGACAACTGTGCTAACCAGGACTGTCCTGTGTCTAAATGAGCCATGACTAGACCTGTGTGTAGCGTTTCGAAACCTATCAGTGTATCTTTGAAGAGTTATGGCGGTAGCGGGCCTTTACGTTTTACCCATTGGCACATGGTGAAAATCCTCAAATTTATGCATTGTTATCTGAAGACTGTATTACAATTCTGGAGACAGCTCGACCATGAGAGTTCAAGGGTGGTGCCTGAATAGCATGGCGCCTATAGGCACCACCCTTTAACTATCAGGGTCGAGAAATATCTTGATATAGTGTGTCGGAACGAAAGATGTTTAGGCGGGCTTTTATTTTCGGCGCCAAGACAGGCCAGTCGATTCAGGCAAAAACAAAGGGATTCACCAGCCAACGTAGCGCGTCGAACGGGCGTTTCCAAACCGGATCTCCCGGCCCCCAGTTCGACGCGCTGTGGAGGCCGGCGAACCCCATTGTTTCCAACCAAGCCGAGTCAAGCGAAAGTTTTCCTACCTGGGTCGGCTCCTCCCAGATCGGGTGTGCTACAGGACTCATATTTGGTTTCTGAAATCTTTGTTCACTCAACGACCAGCAGCCACAGACGTCCAAAGAACATAAATACAAATTGGTTTCAGCAAGAGACAAAGATCCTCATGAGCCCCCGCAGTCGCGGGGGCTCATGAGGATCTATGTCTCTTGCAGTTAGACCATATTCACATTTTCTCAGCAGTGAAGGGGTAGATTACTGGGTGCTTCAATTTCTTTATTTATTTATTTAGTTATTTATTTGTTTATTTATTTTAATGCAGGGCTATGATATATTGACTGCTATTCTTATTATATTTTGCTCATTATATTTTGATTTGAGACCAGAAAGATCTACAGCCGTAATATCCTCACTAAGATACCAGAGAATATCTATAGTATATGGCTTTGGATCGTACATATCTACGGCTCTAAATTCAAAGTTCACAGACAGGCATACATTTAAGGACATGTTTAATAGTAAAAATACAATTTCATATTCTGAAATACCTTTTTTCTGTATCGCGATTTGTACCATTAATTTGTTAAGCGATCACATTATAATGTCACAGTTTACAATAAGGACATAAACTTACACAGATAAGTATTATCATATAACAATTTCTGAAGACGACTGCAAGAGAAAAAAAAAAACGTTTTATAAGTTGTAAAACAATGTGGTCCTATTTCATTCTTGTCAACCGTTCAAATATAAATGTTTGTTTCAGTATTTACACATACAGACAGTCGTGTTATATGTGGTCAGCTAGATGATTATTAAGTTTGCATGCATTTCTAAAATAAATATGTTTGATTTAATTGTCGGGTTTTTATTTTTTTGAACAACAAAATACTTATTCATTTGCAATGCAGTAGATGTGTGTGTGTGTGTGTGTGTGTGTGTGTGTGTGTGTGTGTGTGTGTGTGTGTGCGCGCGCGCGCGCGTGTATGTGTGTGTGTGTGTGTGTGTGTGTGTGTGTGTGTGTGTGTGTGTGTGTGTGTGTGTGTGTGTGTGTTGCTTTTTAATCCTCTAGCTTTGCAAGCTAGAAGACTGTTCAAATCGAATGAGTTTCTGGGAGCTAAAGAGTTAATCTCTTTCTTTGTTTCACTTGACAGCCAGTATGCTATTACAAATACCAGACCCCACACTTGTCTTTATCACTAGGAATGACCGATACGCAACTGTTCTGTGTGTTTTCTGTTGTATATTGACCGTGCACTGTGCAACAATTAGCGGCTGTTTCACCTCCGCTCGAAAGAAGAAAAAAAAACCCTGTATATCCGCAAATGCGGATTTGGAAGAGTTATTATCGGCAAACAGGATCTTAGACATCAGTCGCTGCGCCGTGCTGGCTTTGGCTTTTTACACTGTAAATTATTCTGCTCCAAAGAGATGGAACTGTCTAATGAAAGCACAAGAAACACTTTGGATTTAATTTCTACCGCTCCAAGTGACGTAGGAAGACATTTTTCGGGCGGGGGGTGGGGGTGGGGGGGGGGGGGGGGGGGGGATTAGGAGCGAAAGGGGAGAGCGGGGCAAGACAGGCAAGTAACAGTTAACTTTGAAAGGAAATAAGAAAATAGAGGTTGAAAACCATTTAATTAGAAACATGAAACAGGTCGTTTTGGATCAAAGTTCCTTCTTCACGGTGATAAGAAAACAACGTAGAACAGAAAGAAACACACGGTAGAAAGAGGTCTAGCGATAGTGTGTTCTTTTATGTTCTAGGTTGTTTCCATATCACCGTGAGCAAGGATCTTTGATCCGATAAGTCCTGCTTCATGTTTCTAACTTAATGAGTTCCAGCCTCTATTTTCTGTTTTCCTTTCACATGAAACCCTTGGGCCAACAGTTTTACAACAGCAGTTAACTTTATCAAATTCTAAAAACAAGGAGAGGGGGGGGGAGGTTATTTAATTATTTGTTTGCTTTACACCCCGATCAGGCTACTGTGGCCATCTCACGGCGTTGGATGGGGAGGGCGGAGGGGATGGGGCAGATTGAAATCATAATCAAGCATGATGAAAAAATAAAGCAATATTATGCGTTTTTCTCCAAATTTTCGTTCCTCCCATATTAATTTTTCTTAACAAAACATTTAATGGGGTGTGTGTGGGGGGGGGAAGGGAGGGAGGGGGTAGGGGGCAGGGGGGCAGGGGGTAGGGGGGGGGGGGCAGGGAACATTCTGGCCTTCGTACCTTTACATTTACCATGCGCTTGTCATAGTTTAACAATCTCTCATGACATACTTATCCATTGAAATTCACACCCCTCCCCACCACCACCCCCTCTTTTCGTTCCTACCACTGCATATACACTCTCGTTAAACTGTCAAGTGGACATCAATGTACATAACGGACTATATTGAAAACACACTGCAATACCAAACGGATCATAACACGTGTCTGTGTGCCTATGTTTCTCGGGAAAATAAACAATCACGGTCGTTGTTTGAAGTTTTAAAATAGGAACAAATCAAATTTGCTTCATCATATCTTGTCTAGTTTTTCTTATCCCAGTATCTGCACTCTATATGAACCCGTATGTCCGATTAACAAATGTGGAATGCTTGTTGGGCAATGGCCTATGCATGGTGAAGTCATATAATATTTAGGCTAACTGTTTTAACTATTCCCGCAGCTTGTTTGAGATCGATTTGAGAAAGCAGCAAAGCATTATCTACGTGAGGCATTCTTTTTCCTGCACTACCCACAACAAGTGACCTGCGTGTGACATGTGACGTATATTACTAATAGCGCAAGGAAACCGGTAGCATTCTGGCTATCTTTGTGCGGGAGGTATAACGCTGCCGTTGGTCACGTGGTTTTAGGTTTCGAAGACCCGATTAGGTTTGCAGAGGATATCAGTCTTGTCCTGTCTTGTCTTGTCATGTCACTTGTTTCTTCTGTTGCGATGTCCTAGCTTGGAATAGCCAGAGAGGGGGGTGGGGGGGGGGGGGGTGGCAGCAATATTATTTCAGACAATTACTTTGCTGCGTGTGAGCTCATAATCGTCACGAAAGTCACCACTGCAACAGGCTTTATGCAGCTGATATTTACTGTGGAAGGCAACATATCCGTGTGCATCTAAATGAAGACTGTGTCGGGCTCAGAATCACATCACCTGGGCTATGGTGGCGCGTAGCTTAGTTCTTCGTTCAAATAAGACAAATGTTTGGAGTAATGCCAAAACATAAGCATCCTTTTAGCATGATCCGGAGCCTTTCATGCACGTCCAAATAAGACATCGTGTGAGCAAAAAATAACCCCGAATCCAAGTGTTTCTCTTTGTGCACTAACATGACTATGAACTAAATTTGAGAACTTTGTGTACTAAAATAAATACTGTGAGTATGTTCTGGTTGGTTCTTACATTGACTGCGTGGATGTGTGTGTATACGCGTGTGTGTGTGTGTGTGCGTGTGTGTACGTGTGTATATGAGTGTGTGTGTGTGTGCGTGTGTGTGCGTATGTGTGTGTGCGTCTGCGTGTGTGTATGTGTGCGTTTCTCTTTGTGCACTAACATGAATATATACTAAATTTGAGAACTTTGTGCACTAAAATGAATACTGTGTGTATGATCTGGGTGTTTCTTAGATTGACTGCATGGTTGTGTGTGTGAGTGTGTGTGTGTGTGTGTGTGTGTGTGTGTGTGTGTGTGTGTGTGCATGTGTGTATGTGTGCGTGTGTGTGTACGTGTGTGTGTGCCTGCGTGCGTGTGTGCGTGTGCGCGTGCGTGCGCGCGCGCGTGTGTGTGTGTGTGTGTGTGTGTGTGTGTGTGTGTGTGTGTGTGTGTGTGTGCCTGCCTGCTTGGGCGCGCACGCGAGTTAACCGCTTGTGTCTCAGGTACGAAATGCCCACATTTTTTAGTTGTCCTCTGAGGACTGCGTTACAATGCAGCAAACAGATGGACCGAGGATAGCGTCAAGACAGCTTGCAGCACACTGTAGATATTTCAACTACCATCAACGCCCTTCGACCCCCACCCCCCACCCCCACCCCTACCCCCACCCCACCCCACCCCACCCCACTTCTTCAACTAGCAATCAATCTGTCTTTTAACCCGTAACAGTCCGTCTGCAATGCAGAGGCTATGAGAAGAATTACATAACGTTATTATCCCAGAGCTGTGAACTGATACCGCCTGACCTGGGCAACTGACAACGCAGCTCGACGGATTGTTCACTCAGTGACAGATTTTCTGATCCAAGACTTTAGTTCAGGTAACCCCTTCGCTGCCAGCGGACGTATATTTTACTGAGCGACCAAAAGCCGCAACTGTCCACCAGAACCTGGGCACACAGTGGGCTCGGCAAGAGGCATAGATTCTCATGAGCCCCCGCATTCGCGGGGGCTCATGAGAATCTTTGTCTCTTGCCGTTAGATTGCGTGAGCTTTTCTCGGCAGTGAAGGGGTTAATGCTGGTGCGGACATGAATTTTGGACAGTGCACATTGGACATGAAATACTCTTTCCCCTCATTTTATTAATGGTTTATTATACATACATCACTTGCGGATAATTACAACACACACACACACACACACACACACACACACACACACACACACACACACACACACACACACACACATGCACGCAAGCGCGCACGCATGCACTCAGTCACACACGCACGCTCACAAGCACACTTTACCTATTTGATACTTCCAAAATAGATTTCTTCTACTGTTTAATTATATAGTCTATCTATCTATCTATCTAATCTATCTAATCTATCTTATCTATCTTATCTTATCTTATCTTATCTCATCTTATCTTATCTCATCTTATCTTATCTTATCTTATCTTATCTTATCTTATCTTATCTTATCTTATCTTATCTTATCTTATCTTATCTTATCTTATCTTATCTTATCTATCTATATCCCGTAGTCTTGCGGACCGTTGGGGTACCACTGATGACTTGGCAACCAGCTCCCTCCATTCCTCTCTGTTCTCTGCCATTATTAGCGTATCACCCAGCCTCAGTCCTGTCCACTCTGAGATATTGTCCTCCGATCTTTTCCTCTGTCTTCCTCTCCTTCGTCCTCCTTGCGTGATTGTTTTAGCAAGCCCTGCGGAACGCGTGACATGCTTATACCACTTCAGTTTGCGTTTTTTCACAATGGCTAATAGGTCTTCATGTGGTCCGATGGCTTGCCTGATTCTGCTTCCCACTTCGTGATGTGATCTCTGTATGAAATGCCAAGCACCCTTCGAAAACATCTCATTTCAGTGGCTTGTATCCTCCTTTCAAGGTCTACGGTGAGGGTCCATGACTCGCATGCATACAAGAACACTGAGATGACTAAGGAGCGCATCAGTCTGATCTTTGAGCAGAGCGTGATGTTTCTGTCCTTTCATATGGTCTTCAATCTTGTCAGTGCTGTTGTTGTCTGCGCAATCATGGACAGTATTTCTGGTTTTGATCCCTCATCTGTCACAATGGCTCCTAAGTATTTGAATTTATTAACTGTTTCTAGTTTTTGGCTTTTAATCATGACGTCAGTGTCAATGCCACTGGTGTTATTTGTCATCAGTTTGGTCTTCTCTGCACTGATTTCCATCCCATACGCAATGGCTGTACTGTCCAGCGTCTCCACCAGCTGAGCTAGCTCCTCTGTTCCTGCAAGGCCATCAATGGCGTCCTCAAAACGAAAGTTCGTGATGAATTATGAAACTCATATGAACAGTGTGGACATATAAAAGCGTATTTCTGATACGTATGAAGCGTACATAATTATTTAATCCACGATATTATCTACAATTAATTGTCTCGAAATATTGTTTCAAAATTAAGTTTTGAAATTTGGTGTCACACTGTGTTATGTCATCGTATATATCGGTTTCGTTAGCCTGGTTAAAAAAAATATATAATAATAATAATCAGTAATATATAACTTTTCTATTATAGCGCAATATCCCCACAAAAAAGGCTCAGAGCGCTTTATATCTAGATACTCTAACTGACTGAAATTAACTAACGAAAGTACAGACAACATACAAAAACACAACCATTCATAGGTCTAAAGGCACACTGACACAATACTGAAATAATACACATAACATTTCAAGAGCCTGATCAGAGATATATACGTTAATGAGAAAACGTAGGTTTTATCAATCCTTTTCAAAGTCCAAGTTGAAAAAAATATGTTTTTACTCTAGCCCTGAAAATGGCCAAAGATAATGCATGGCGAATATCATGGGGAAGCCCATTCCACACTTTGGGAGCTTGGAAAGAAAAGGACCGCTGTCCAAAGGTTTTTAAGGACACTCTGGGGGTAGTAAATATTCTGTCGTCAGTGCTGGAGCGAATTACTCTGCCTGGTGTATAGACAGGGAGACTGTAAGAGAAGTAAGCCGGGAGTGTTTTATCAAAGGCCTGAAAAACGAGGGAAGCAATTTTGTATTCAATTCTGAACTTTACAGAAAGCCAGCGTAACTGCTTAAGCAAGGGAGTGATGTGGTCACGCTTTGATTTTTGTCAGTACAAGTCTTTCTGCTTGGTTTTGAATCTTCTGGAGCCTGTAGAGCAGATCGTTCGAGATACCTGATATTACAGAGTTACAGTAGTCAAGCCTTGACAAAATATATTAGCTTACAGGCATCGTTAATATGGTACTGTCTAACAGAGCTAAGCCTCCTGAGCTCAAGATGGCAGCAGCGGGACAGGTGAGCCACATGATCGTTCATGGACAGCACATTATCAATATAAACACCTAGGTTTTTCACACCATTTTTTGAGAGGGATGTCCCTGTCCACAAACGATCAAATACTCATCGGGGAGACACTTACCCTGGAGCGAGTGCCTACCACAATGGCATCTGTTTTTCCTTCATTGAGCTTTAGCTTGTTGTCTGACATCCAGTCCTTAACAGCTTATATACATGGCATACATATGGCATGCAGAAGAGACGGGAATATTTGAGAGGAGCATCTTTCTCAGTTCACCTGTGTGTCATCAGCATATTTGTGATGTTCACATCCTTTACTGGCGATCACATCAGACACAGGCTTGGCGTACAAGGAAAACAAGACTGGTCCGAGAACTGAGCCCTGGGGCACGCCATATATCAGAAAGAGGGGAGCGGAAGTAGAATTTTGTATAATGACACGTTGGAACCTGTCAGACACTGAAATATGAGGAGAACCAGTCAAAGACCCGCTATATTATTATTTCAGATGTCTCGGCGATTATGCATCACTACCTCCTTTTCGTTATCTCAGTTATAACGACAGAGGAAGACTTAGCTGGCTCTCAGGGGCGGACAATGCCGGCGATGGAAAACCCGCTGACCGCTGGCTAGTGCTAAAGAGGGAAAAGGAAGGGTCCTGAAATACGATGCCGTCATCAGGCGCTGGTCCAGAAATTAGTTTAGATAGTTTGACCCTCACCCACCCACCACCTTACCACAACCCTCTCCCTCCCTTGGCGTTGGAACTAAGATTGTGTACAGTGAGTGAAATATCCGACACCAGTCACTTAACAACATGATATGTTACATGTTATTGCCAACGTAGTGACTCAGTCATGTCGTTAAATCGAATCACCATATCAATATTATCATGTTTTAAAATACAAATTGTTGAGAACAATGAGCTGTTCTGAGAGGTAGTTTACAGAACATGACGTGAAAATACGCTGTTGTGAACGGAACAAATTAGTAAACAAACAAACAAACAATCAAAAAACAACAGAAAAACCATGAAATACGCTAGAAAATATAACTATATAACTGATTTCGTAACATGGAACCAATGTCAAACAACAAAACATTTTTTTTTTCTAAAAAGATCTTGGTTGAAACTGTATGATCTTCAACAGCCTTTTGCACATGAGAATCTATGCCTCTTGTAGACGGGGGGGGTCCTGGATATGTAAATACGACCGCAAGAATTCACTCATTTAGGAGAGCTAATGTGGATGTAAATAGGGCCGCAAAACGCAGCACAGATTCTCGTGAGATGACTCAGCATGTGAAGGTGCATGGGGATCTATGTCAGGTGTAGTTGAAATAATATGACAGTGGAACATTGTTGCGAGTGACATTAACATAAACACGAGCGCTCACATCGGCTTGATGAGGTTTCCGACCTCACCCCAGGGTCAGGGGGTATCACCCGAAATTTCAGGGACTCCGATGGCGTTGGACCTACGACTGAATACTGACAGTTCCTTCATGATCTTTCAGAGCGTCTGTCATGATTCTTTCCAGGAAGATGTTGAAAAGAGTAGGTGAGAGCAAGCAGCCTTGTCTGACTCCGACTGTAGTCCTAAACCAGTTTCCTATTTTGCCATTGATGCAGACTGCGCTAGTGGCCCTGTTGTAAAGGTTTGCTATGACTTTGATCAGGTTGGCATTGGTGTTGTATAGCTTCATGGTGGACCAAAGGGCTGCATGCCACACCCTGTCAAACGCTTTCTTAAAATCCACAAAGACATGATAGAGGTATTGCTGGTGCTGGAGGTACCTCTCACATAGAACTCTCAGGTTGAAGATCTGCTCAGTTGTACTGCGCCCTGGTCTGAAGCTTGCCTGTTCCTCAGCTATGATTTCCTCTGCCTGTGGCTTCAGCCTGTTCAGTAGGATCTTTAACATGACTTTGCTTGGGTGGCATATAAGACTGATCGTGCGATAATTCTGGCATTGATGTAAGTTGCCTTTTTGGGGGAGTGTTATTATAAGTGACTGGGTCCATGGTGTGGGCCAATCCCCAGACTGCCAGATCTTATTGCAGATTGTTAGTAAAGCGCTTATCATGTCTTCTCCAACTTCTTGGGCTAGTTCTGCAGGAATGTTGTCTGCTCCTGCTGCCTTCCCTTTTTTCAGCGACTTCACTGCAGCCTCTACTTCTTCTCGGAGGATGGGATAGTTGCCAATGTTGGTCACGGGTGGGATGACAAGTATGCCTTGGTCCCCTGTAGCTCGGTGGTTGTACAAATCTGAGCAGTATTCTGTCCATCTCTTTAGTATGTCTTGATCTTCCGTAAGACAGTTCCCTTCACTATCTTGAATGATCGAAGAGCGTCCTTGTTTTACACTGGTCAGGTCTTTCACCAGCTGGTATGCTTTTTTGCTATTATTTTTGTTCAGATTTTCTTCTACGTGTTTACACTGATCTTCAATCCACTTATTCTTTGCCTTTTTCATGCTTTTCTTGATATCCTGATTAATTTCCCTGTATTGTTTAGCTCCTTCTACCTCTGATTTCTTTTTCTTTAATTCTCGACGCTTGTCACATAGAACAAAGATGTCAGCAGTAACCCAAGGTTTCTTTGCTTGTCTGTGTTTGCCAAGGATCTCACTGGCTGTTTGGGTTACAGCAGTATTAAATGTGTCGATCAGTGTGTCCACATCCGTGTCTTCTGCACCTAGAAGTAGCAGTGACGCGAATTTTCCTCCTGTCTTTGCCTGGAAGGCTTCCGCTACCTCTGGGTCTTTCAGTTTCTCGATCTCAAACTTGATTCTGGTGGGACCCTTGTTGACCTTCTTTTGGCGGAGTCGGAAGGTCACCATCACTAAGTCATGGTCGTTTCCAATGTCTGCTCCTGGAAAACTTCTTGTCTTGGCAATGTTCACACTGGTTTGGAAGCGTCTCTTCACCATGATGTAGTCAATTTGGTTATGGCGCTCTCCGTTCGGGCTGTGCCATGTCCACCTTCTGGATGCTTTGTGTGGGCCAAACGTGTTCATCAGCTTTAGATCATTTGCGCTGGCAAATTCCATGAGCCTTAAGCCTCTGTCGTTGGTCTCTGCATTGCAGTAGCGTCCGCATGTGCCTTTCCAGTTTCTAGCAGCATCCTCTCCTATTTTGGCATTCCAGTCTACCTGCACCACAAGAATGTCTTTCTTGGGGGTCTGGTCCAAGACTTCTTGCAGTTGGTCATAGAAGTCTTCTATTTCCTCATCGCCATAGTCTGTTGTTGGGGCGTAAACTTGTACAATGGTGATATTGAATGGGGTTGCCCTCAAGCGTATGGTGATAAGCCTACTGGAGTCTGGCCGACAACTCATGACAGTGTTCACGATGTCTTTGTGAACGAGAAATCCGACACCCTGTTCGTGTTTGTCTTCTCTGCCACTGTAACAGTTTGTGGTTTTGCTAGGTTGATGTTTCCCCAAGGTTCTTCCATCGTACTTCGCACAGTCCTAGGATGGCCCAGTGGTATCTGTTGATTTTGTGTGTCAGTTCCTCTACCTTTCCAGGCGTTATTAATGTTCTGACGTTCCAAGTGCCAATGCTGATGTTGTTTCTGGCACGGAGTTTTGGTGGTGCACCAGTAACACACTTAACACCTCTGCCCTGGCGCAAGACAGAAGGCGCGGTCCTCGTTCCGGGCGACGACCGATCCGGTATGGATTGAGGTAAGGTTGTCATTGCATGTAGTGTGTCCTGGGCAAAAAAAAAAAAAACTGGCGGAGCCCATCCCTCTCCAGGCTGTTAACCACAACCGACACTCCACATAACTTGTGGCTCGCCTTGGTCCTGGACACGTGGCCGATGAGACCCTAATGGGACTCTTTCGCCCTGGGTGGTGACTTCATCAAGGAAGTTCATACACCCAATCAGGTACCGTGTCAGCACCCTAGCCTTTGGTTATCCAAAACCTAACCTGCAAGGCAGCAGGGGACTCGTGGAGGGCGGGGTCATCTATGTCCCGTGCAGATGTGAACATCTGCCCACTGCCCTAATTAAATAGTCTATTTTATGCAAATCAGTCTTCATACTTACTATCGAATAAATGTCAATATGCAATAACTCTCAATAACTATAAACAAGATAATGATGTCATCCCATAGTCTACCGTATTGTTTGGACCTCACATGCGTTTTTTTTTAGTAACATTCAAACCATGTGCCAGACTGCGTGTCGTTACATTAACCCTCTTGTGCATCAGTGTGTTTCTTTCAACGAAAAACTGGTTTTATATATCTCTAGTTGGCCCAAGGAGACACCTTTTAAATCGGTCCTCAAAGGGTTAATACTTCTGACGGGGATTACCACAGTGAGCACTAAGGTCCACATTCCGAGGTCTGTGCGATGTATTCAATGATTAGTTAGTTATTTATTTGGGTTTAACGCCTAGCAAACAGCTGCAGGCGTATTTTCTACGCCGGCTTAGAAGAGGAAAGTGCGTGCGTGGAGCGGGTCAAACCAGTGCGCAAAGGCCATCGGGCCGATGTCGGCCGCAGTTGTGCCGTGCAAGACTGTGCGCGGGGCAACGGCGGCCGACGTCGGCCCGATGGCCTTTTGCGCATTTGGTAGAGATCGATTTTTCGACTTCTAGTACAGTCTGCAGTCAGGCGTTTTAAGAGACGCATCTCTTGACCCAGTAAACACCAAACACATGCACACACACATTAGCGTCCCTATGAACCAAGTGATTTTAAAGTCCAAACCCACAAATCATAGCGCATAATAATAAGAAATTTCTTTTCTGATCTGAACATTGTTTATGTTATCGGGTGCACGAGGCGGTATGAAAATGAGGCAACAACGTCGAAGACAGGGGTGGAAGTGACGCATCTTTATTACATATGAAGTAACTGAAAACACAGCGCGGAGCTAAATGGGAGTCGACATCGTGGCTCGTTCATTGTTGTGTCGTCGTATAGCGGCACGAAGGAAACCCAATGATGCACAACAGTGTAGATGTAACGCTGCGTAATCTGGCACAAGGTGTTTAGCGGCCTGTCGGTAATTTGCTGTCCTACGACGTTATTCACAAACTACATATTAACTCAATGTGTCTGAGGAACGAAATACCTACAGTTATCCTCTGATGACTGCATTGCAAATCAGGAGACAGATCGGCCTTGACAGTCCAAGGGTGGTGGCAGAATGGCTTGGCGCCTACAGGCGCCAAGCTATTCTGCCACCACCCTTGAATTATTATGGTAGAGCCATATCTTGCTGTGGTGTGTCGCGGGGTTATGTCACGCGTTCAGCAGGGCTTGCCAAAACAATCCTGCAAGGCACTGTGCAAGGAGGACGAAGGAGAGGAAGACAGAGGAAAAGATGGGAGGACAATATCTCAGAGTGGACAGGACTGAGGCTGGGTGATACGCTAAGAATGGCAGAGAACAGAGAGGAACGGGGGGAGCTGGTTGCCAAGTCATCAGTGATGCCTCAACGGTCGGCAAGACTACGGGACATAGATAGATAGATAGAGTAACACATCCATCAGTGGCTAAATTACTAACTAAAAACAAATAAATCGACACAGAGGTTAACATGATCAACGGAAAATACACAAACTGCACGAGTTTGAAACCACCTGATCCAGAATTGAATAGTCTTCTTATGAAGTGTTGAGCCCTCGTACCCATTTTGATGCTGCCTTCTATGAGAGGCATTGCAGTTATTAAAACAATTAGCGAGGCAACACGAAATGCATTTTTGTTTAATTATTCAAAAATATTTTCTTTAATAATGGTAGTTCAACAAACATAAATCTATTTTCATATACACTTATGTCAATGAACATAAATCTGTACAAATATACATTTTTCTCTCTGTATTGTTTGCAATTTGTCACACGTTTGTAGTTAGTAACGATAAACATAAATCTTTTTTTTTATTTTTTACTCTCTAAGCGACTTTTCAACTAATGGTATTTTGGGTATTATCTTTTTTTTTTTAAAACAAAGTAGGCTATGATAATTTGTTGCCTGATTTTATAATGCTTCCAATTGGTGTTACGGTGTATGAATAAGCTTGAAACAGCCATAGGATAAAAATAAACCAGACCAACGCAAATTTACTTACGTTTATTTCTCAGAAGTGGTTTCTGTAAGAGGCATAGATCCTCATGAGCCCCCGCAATTGCGGGGGCTCATGAGGATCTACGCCCTTTGCAGTTCAGTGGTGTTCATTTTTTCTCTGCAGTGAAGGGGTTAAGATCGTAAATTGTAGAAAGTCACAGACAAGCACACATCTTTGGATATGTTTCATTTAAATGCATTTCTCAACTGACATAATATTTTTATCATAAGTTATTATTATTATTAGTTAGTGTATGATCAACAAACAATTTATTATTATATCACACTTTGTATGATAATACATAACACTGAAACATTGATATATTATGATACAGCAGTTGATGAATGAGACTGCAGGATTTTTTTAATGTAATGTGAAGTTATGTAAAACACCGTGGTTATATTCATTGTCTATAATTTTAAAATGATTGAATTGAATAAACTTTATTTTCCATTAAACGCCATGCATAACAGGGAAATATGTGTTGCATATAACATCTTTTGCAGCATGGTGCAGACATTTGTTTGCACACACATAAAGACACACAAACACACACAAACACACGCACGCACGCACACACGCACACACACACACACACACACACACACACACACACACACACACACACACAAACACACACACATACATACATATTACAGTACGTTACATTTGTTTCCAAAATGTGACATTTCACAAATACTTTCGCTTAGTATATAAAAAACAATCGGGTATATAACAAAAATAACACAGAAGACACCATATATTAATCAAACACACACAATGCAGAACCTCATCTCTGACTTCATCATTTCTGGAGACTACTAAAGAGGTAATTTACATTTAGATTTTCGACGAATATATTTTCTGTTGTGCAGTCACGTTCCCGTGGTTTAACCCCTTCGTGGAGGGGGGGGGGGAGATCATGAGGATCTATGCTTCTTGCTGAAATCAATTTGTATCCATGTTTCGTGGATGGTGTTTTGGCGTTTGGCAGTTGAATGAACCATGATTTCAGGGACAAAAAATGTACGTATAGTGTATGTGCAATTCCAGGAAAACGGTTAAGCACACCACCGTAAGACAGTATAAGTTATCGTTAGCAGGGGTTTGTTAAACGGATCTTGTAGGCCTGAGGGAGGTCAAAGTAACCATTGTACCCATCAGGCATAATCTCTTGGCTTGACTTCGCGAACGAAGATTCTATAGGGCTTGCCCACGTCGTCTGCAGGCATTTTCGTGGCTGCGGAGGCCAATCCGGGACAGGCAGGTTCGACCGCAGTGGCTGCAGGGGAAGGTCTGGTCAGGGTTCTGAGTTACGACAACTCTGTTTTTTCTTCTAAGCCGCTTGTCCTTAAGGTTAGCTCTGCGAGAGTCCTCAAAGGAGACGGCTGCCTTGTGAATGGTGGAGCGCCAGGTGTCACGGTCCGCAGCAAGCGAAGACCACTGGCGGTGGTCGATTTGGCAGGCACTAAGCGACTTCTTGAGACCGTCTTTGTATCTCTTCTTTGGTGCCCCTCTGTCTCGGTGTCCAGTGGGCGTTTCCTAAAGCCTGCGCGGTGGAGCTTTTTGGTGGAGTGCAGTGTGCGCAGTACTGGCCCCACCCTTTAAACCCTTGGTTCGTTTGCCATGGCCTAGCAAGCTGGGACGGTGGCATCGAGGTCCTCGGGTCGTAGGTTTTATATCAGACTGTCCTTGTCTTAGTCTCTGGCTCAAAAGCCTTCCCCGGAGACACGGGGGCTTTGATGTCAGGGGTTTCCTCCCTTAGCCTTTCCGCAGCCAAGCGGCCAGGCCTGCAAGGCAGCAGGGGACCCATCAGGCATAATACTACTTGGACAACAAGAAGGCCTACAAAGGTTCTAGTAGCAAGCCCCTGCTACTAATAACGTATTTGTTTTCATTCCCCCTCTAGATTCGTAAAAGTAGTTAAGTTGATCAAACTCTGAACTTCTGTTGCGTCTGCTGTATTTAGCCTAAATACATGTTCTGAGCGAGCCCATGCAGTTGCAAGGGGTCACGGTCATGCCCAATCACCGCTCTTGCTAGCAGATTGTCAATTTCCGTTTGACTTTGGAAACGTTTTACGAGCGGCACGGTCTACATATTGTCAAGGTAATGAGATTAACCCCTTCAGTCCTGACCACTACAGCAAAAGATGGGACGACCATGATAATTCAAGGGTAGTGCCAGATTAGCTTGGCGCCGAAAGGCGCCAAGCTAATCTGGCACTGCCCTTGAATTATCATGGTCGATCCATCTCCTGCAACTGGTGCATAAACATTAGATGACACCTGCAAAATTTGGGAAATACGGCCGTCGGGCTGAATGAGTTAACAATGAGTAGGTTTTTCAGATTGTTGTTCACTAAAAAAATAGTTCAAAATTTTATATTTAGTATTGACGCGACGATGGTGTGACAGACCTTGGTGCACTATTCTCAATCGGGCGAAGGCCTGCTCAGTTTTAAGTCTCGGATGTTTCGACGAAACATAATAATAATAATAATAATAATAATAATAATAATAATAATAATAATAATAATAATAATAATAATAATCTCATTAAATAGGTGCTTTATCCCAATTGAAAATGGGCTCAAAGCGCCACCGTGAACTGAACCCAACAAGCACCCTCACGTGAATCACACGCATTCACTCACACACTGTACATAAACACAAAACATTCACGTGGTGCTAAGGGCAAGCTCAAGCGAGCTAATGTAGTTTTTGGAAATTCAAAATCGTTTGTATTTGAAATTTGACTAAGTGGGCTGAAACTGATACCAAAGTCGTGGGGGAGGAAGAGCCGGAGTACCCGGAGAAAGAACCCCCGACGGTCCGACAGAATTAACGGTGACACTTACTAGAGGAGAAAAATCCGACGCTGGAACTCGTAATCGAACCTCGCACCTTTAGCATTGGTGGCAGGCGCCCCATACTGTTGAAAATTAAATGCCGTCGTCGTAAAAAAAAAAAAACTCTAAAGTGCATATTGGTTTGAACTATGCTAAAACGCTTCGTTGTTTGGATTGGTTTTTTATTTTTTTTACTGCATTTTGTCGAACAAAGCTGGTATTCGAGAGTCAAAATGAGGTCATAATGTGTCATACCGGGTTACACGAAATCCGCCATTAGTCGCTACAAGTGTTTTTGTTGCTAGGTTAAAGCTACTGTTTGCGCTAAAGAATTTGGTCATATGACCTGGAGATGAATTTTATATATATATATATATATATATATATATATATATATATATATATATATATATATATATATATATATATATATATATATATATATATATATATATATATATATATATATATATATGAAGAAGCCCTCGCTGAGAGGGCGAAAATTTGTGCATAGAATAAAAGTGTAACTCCTTCTAAACTACGTGGTGTATGGGCAGTGGGCAGATGTTCACATCTGCACGGGACATAGACGACCCCGCCCTCCACGAGTCCCCTGCTGCCTTGCAGGCCCGGCCGCTTGGCTGCGGAAAGGCTAAGGGAGGAAACCCCTGACATCAAAGCCCCCGTGTCTCCGGGGAAGGCTTTTAAGCCAGAGACTAGGACAAGGACAATCTGATATAAAACCTACGACCCGAGGACCTCGATGCCATCGTCCCAGCTTGCTAGGCCATGGCAGATGAACCAAGGGTTTAAAGGTTGGGGCCAGTACTGCGCACACTGCATTTCACCAAAAAGCTCCACCGCGCAGGCTTTAGGAAACGTCCACGGACAATGATGACGTCGTGGGCAACTCCTATAAAATCTTCGTTCGCGAAGTCAAGCCAAGATGTGGTGTATGTGGATCATTTCTTCACATTTTAAGTATATATATATATATATATATATATATATATATATATATATATATATATATATATATATATATATATATATATATATATATATATATATATATATATATATATATATATATATATCCCTAGACAACACCAACGACCATCCTGAGGGCAACCTCCACACCATCTCCACCCGACAGCCAAGCTGTGAGTTTTCCTGGGGAGGTTGGCGGTGGTGATGTAATCAACTTGACCTTCGCCGCGCCCACCACACATCGCGCTCATCCGGAGTCAGTTATCCATACAACAGCTGATACTGTCAGTACGCCTACACCTAGATTAAAGGTCCTGGTTCAGCAATTAAAAGAGGACAGCCAAAAAAAAAATTAAAGTCCCTACCTGACACAGAAAGTGCAACCCGTACAGGGCCCCCTCACATTGGCTCCCCGAACACGCACGTTACTATAGCTGCTGTAGAGTGTCAGATGTCATTGACGGCTGTCACAGTTCACGCAAACGGGTATACACTACCCAGCTGCCAAAGGTCACTTCCAGTAGCATCTGTCTGCACACGGGAATATATCCACGGTTCACGTGCAACCACGGGATTGTATTATCCAACCGCTAAACCTGCTGCGCTTTGAAGTCTTGCCGGAAAATTGTTCACCCACCAGAAAACATCGCTCCACAATGGCCCAAGGAATGTTGACGGTAAGTCCACGATGATATGCGTTTTCTTGCACATTAATTTTCGTTTCCTTGCATTTTAGCATTTCCTCTGATGTTCTTGGAAAGGCCCATCGCTGATGTGGTTGGTAGACACCATTTTGTTTACGATGGGAAGCTACTCCGAAGCTACTTTTATGGGGAAGCTATTCCCTTTGCCACAACGCCTACTTCCGGCTGTGCGAGATCGTAAACAAAAGGGAAAGGCCTTATACGGGCGATCGAGCAGCGATGTAATGTGATATTTCATGTGTGTTGTGTTGTTGTGGTGGTGGCGGTGGTGTGTGTGTGTGTGTGTGTGTGTGTGTGTGTGTGTGTGTGTGTGTGTGTGTGTGTGTGTGTGTGTGTGTGTGTGTGTGTGTGTGTTACGATAAAGTATTATGTTACCTGTGCAATCCAGCATATGGTAATGTGTTAGACTGCCGATCACATATCATTCTTATATATACACGCTTACGGCAGTGGCCTGTTCTGTAACTTGATGTTCTGTACCAGAATGTTTTATAACATAAGGAAATTACCATCTTCAGACATGTTGAGTTGAGTGATTTGATGTGTTTTTCTTTCCCCACAGACAAATTGCCACCATGGCCCTCTGCATGAGGAAACAAGTCCTGCCCCCCTAGACCCCACCTCAAAGGCTTTCAAGACTCTCAGGTTGGTGATGGGGTATTACAGGTCGGCACCATTATAAGTTGTAGCATAAGTGTTCTGGCAAATCTGTGACAGTTCATTCTGCTATAGCGGCCACAATTATAAAGTCTTTAGCAGCTGCATAAAAAGTACACCACGCCATCATGTTGACTATACAGTGACCATGTACACAATGTCTTCCTGTCTATAGTGGTCATTAGTGGCTACCTGTCCCTGTCCATTAGGTGGCCATTATATGCAGGTTTGACTGTATTACACATGGGGGTGTTTACATCAGAAGCAGGGGCACATTCTTCCATAGTGTGGGTCAAACTGGCACCAATATAGACTGACAGCAATAGCTGCTGTTTACCATACTATTATACTGACGGTGAGTTGGACTGTAAATGAACTGACATGACTGTACCATTTTGTGGGTTGTACATAAGTAAATGAAACTCTGTATGTGCACACTTGTATATGATCTATCCTTCTGTCATTATTTTGTGTTGCAGAGGCGTAATCATGAACCCCAACCTGCTGGGCTCCTTCACCACTATACGTTTGCCCGCCACACCTCCAAAATTGAGTGCTTCTACTCACACTCCCTACTTCACTACTGCCCCAAAAGACTGAACTTTGGCTATGATGGATATGCCATGCACAACATGCTAGCAATCTTGGACCACAACCACCACCGCAACAGAAATAAGAACTACACCCAGACTGGCAATCCTGTGCTCTTCTGCCATTACAGTAAAAGAACCAAACACTGGGTAGCCTACCAAGCAATGGTGGAGAAGGAATAGCAGAATGAACTGTCACAGATTTGCCAGAACACTTATGCTACAACTTATAATGGTGCCGACCTATAATACCCCATCACCAACCTGAGAGGCTTGAAAGCCTTTTAGGTGGGGTCTAGGGGGGCAGGACTTGTTTCCTCATGCAGAGGGCCATGGTGGCATTTGCCCACAGTCCACCTGTGGATACCTGAAACCAAGGGGCAAATAGTGCAAAGCACACAAAAATAGGACAAGCAAACAGAAAAGTTGAAATATGTACACTGCAAATATGAAACATACACATATCCATGGTGATCAGATATGGCAAAAACTGAAACTGCATTTTCGAAACATTATATTAATTATTTTCTTTTCCAATGAGACAAAATAATGGCTGCCTTCTCCTAAAAGGTGTGTCCCTACATGATCAGTGCAATCAAATGAACAGCCTGAGCGTCCGGAAAATGTGCAGCCCCTGCAATTCATATGAAACTGGTAATTTGCAGTGTGGTACTTTCCATGTGCTAGCAGCCAACAAATTAGTTGAGTCGATAAATCTCCTCCAACAAAGTACGCCACACTCGATGATAGGACTGAAACATGTCTACCGTACTTTAAAATAATGGCATACATTTCAAACAATACCTTGAACATGCCAGAGTAGGGAAGCCCATCGCTCATGCATCACCTCAACATCTCAGGAGCAATGGGTGGCGATATACCAAAAATGGTTCACGACAGGCCTAACCCATGTTTTTAGGTGGCTGTTAGCACCTTTTGCAACAGCAAGGATACTGAAATAAAAATGCTGATTGATAGACTTCAAATAAGCACCAAACTGAGCAGAATATTACGTTCAAGTAAGTTATATAGATGCTTAGAAATATTTCCTTATTTTACAAACAGCACAACATATCCTTCATGCAAGCACACTATTCAACTCACCTTTTAGCGATTCGATTTCCCTTGTGCCAAATATCGAGGGAATGATGAAGATCCGGATGATCTGTGGCTGCAATTGTGTCAGTAATACAAGGCCATTAGTACTGAAACAAGATATGCATGAAAAAAAAGTCAAAAATTGCACCTGTTTGAAGACTTTCTGGAAAACTCCAGTTGTACATGTACTTGCAATGTAAAAGAAATAGTTACACGCGATAGAAACAGTCACATGTAAAGCAGAATGTACATGCAGCCCTCCCCCCCCCCCCCACCCCCACCCGCACACACACAATGAGGTAACTGATCCACCACTGTTATGTGCTAGTATACAACTGATGTCGCTGCAATGTGAACAGCAAACACACTGGTGTGCTAGGCTGCAGATGCACTCTACTGTCATGGTTCTATAGATTACCTAGCAATGAGATCACAGCAGAGCTGGCATCACTCACAATTTCTCGCACTGGTGTTGTTGCTCGTAGAAAGTTGAGGCCAGTCCCTGTATTTGCCGCTTCCATTGCTGCTGATCTTCTTCCTGTTGCTCGGCTGTCACCAAAGACCGCATGAACTATGACCCCTGAGTCATAGTCCATAAAAACAGTTGTGGATTTTGATGCACAGTAGCCTGTTAGAAAAATAAAATGTAAACTGAGAAATAGTTCTGACTGGGCATGTCTGCACATGTGGGTGTGTCTTCCCAAATATTGTTGGTTATAAAAATCCCAGTATGCCAGTGTCTCACATCATGCAATATACACAGTATGTGCATAACGTAATATAATACTCTGGTAAACACATGTGTACACAGCCATACACATGTACATGCAACCCAATAATTATTAGACATGTACTGTCAATCTAATGTCAGCGTACATAATTATGCACTTATGTAAGAGATCATGCTTGGCATCTTTCTGGTGTTTATCCTGTTATCTTTCTCCTGTGCTATTATGCAGCACCCTCATAATCAGCTACTGCAAGTACAGATGAGACATTATACCACATTTGACATACTGATAAGACTATTCCAACATGAAAACATAACAAACATGAAAGGTACATACCAGGGGAGTCATAGCGTGTGTCCACTGCAACAATGTGTCTAGCATCTGACTGTCGCATTTGCTGCATGTGCCTCTGGTAAAAAGACTGGCCCACAAAAGAACAGATAAAAAGTGTCTGAAGAAATAACCAAGTATCAACCTTTACAGAAAATGAAAAGGCACTCACATGCATGCTTCGCCAAAAGCCATCAAAAACATGAAAGACTTTCGGATGAAAGTATACATGTACATTGCGTACAATGGCTCCCCCTAACATATAACAATTACTTCACTGCCTAATGTATATTTGTATGTCAGGTTTTGTGCACATGCAATAAAGATATAACAGATGTGTATATATGCATTTGTCTAAATCTGTGTATACACACATTTTGGGTAAATTGGTGTGATTATATACTGACCTTGATGGGTTCAAACAGTAGGCGCTGCAGCCGGAAAAATGTTGACTTTGATGGTATTTGCAGTATTATGAATCTTGCACCCTGTGCAAACTGACTATACGTCATTCCACTCAGCAATACCATCAAAGTCAACATTTGCCCGGCCATCCCCCACGTACCATAGTAGGCTGTTGTGCTGTACACTTGAGTGCACTTGTCCTAAAAGTATAAAGAAAAACAAGAAAGGAATTATTGGCATCCATGCACAGTGAGCAGGAAATCAGCATGTACATGCAAACTGATTTATATGTAGATGCAGCATACAGTGTGATAGCTGCCTCCATATTTGCATCAGTTCTGTCTGTCTGCCTCTAAAACAAAGTTGCATAATGATCACCAGCAGCAACAACAACAGCCAGCAGCTGCAGCAAAATCCATCACACACACACACACACACACACACACACACACACACACACACACACACACACACACAAACACAAACGCACACACAAACACACACACATGTACGCACAAATGCATGCACATACACAAACACACACAGTTTGATCACCTACCTCGCCACTGCATGTATATTTTACAGTCAGAGATGAGATGCGTGGTGTGTTCTGCACTGTTGCCAGATTTTTTTTTTGGGGGGGAGTATGGGGGGCTCCACAGGTGCGGCACCTAGTCTGCTTGACCAGATCTACAAAGGTCTGTTCCGAAATCAAGTAGAGTGGTTGGCACAGATGTTCACTAAGCATCTCTTGCGCCACCTCATTTGCTGTTGAGTAGGAAACAATATTCCATTCTATGTGTAAGTTATACACATGTAACACACATGCAAGCTGTTATATACACTGAGAGCACAGACACATACATGTGTAATGACAAAATAAACATCAAAGGTCATAATTATTCAAGTGAGGAGGAGGAGAGATAATGGCAATGATTCTTTATTTTACAACAGTGAAAGTTTTTGCTGGCACAACTATTTTCGAACTTGCCGTTGCTAATATAATCGCCACATAATGCACAAAATAAGAAAAATAAGAGCTAAGAGCATATTGTATTGCAAATAAAAATAATTAAATTTGCAAAAAAAAAAAAAATAAGAAAGAAACACATGCACACACACAAACGCACACACACGCAAACGCAGATATATATATATATATATATATATATATATATATATATATATAATATATATATATATATATATATATATATATATATATATATATATAGATATATAGAGAGAGAGAGAGAGAGAGAGAGAGAGAGAGAGAGAGAGAGAGAGAGAGAGAGAGAGATATTACCAGTCTATTTCTTCCTCCTGTCCCTCGTCATCTTCCATATCTTCCTCATCCTCTTCGGTGTTGGTGACCATGATTTGTCGGAATTCTTCATCCTGTACACCCAACACTGTTTTTTTTTTTTTTCAGCACGGAACTTATTTCCCTCATTCAATGGAACAGATCACTCTTGTCCACACACATACACACACGCATGCACACCACATAACAACATCATGGCAACACAAAATGACATAATTACGTTCCCCTAGCATTTGTTTACATTTCGTACTGTTTGTCGTCTGTTGCTTAGCATGGGAGTGGCGTCCCCTGATAGCACATGTTTAAGTTACTTCCCTTCCTTTCGAAAGATGGCGGCTACCAGGACTGTTGCATGGCTTGTGTTGTTGGAACTAAGTGCTGAACAAAATGCTATTTTGCTAAATGCTCGGAGGAGAAAACTATGAAGTGCAAACTATGTGGTGTTAGACTTACCGTCAGCATTTGCTGAGCCATGTTGGAGCCGGCGGTATTTGTAGATTTTTTGGCAACCCGTAGTTCTGTGCGACTTCCTGCAAGTTGGATAATACAATCCCGTGGTTGCACGTGAACCGTGGATATATTCCCGTGTGCAGACTGATGCTACTGGAAGTGACCTTCGGCAGCTGGGTAGTGTATACCCGTTTGTGTGAACTGTGACAGCCGTCAAGGACATCTGACACTCTACAGCAGCTATAGTAACGTGCGTGTTCGGGGATCCAATGTGACGGGGCCCTGTACGGGTTGCACTTTCTGTGTCAGGTAGGGACTTTAATTTTTTTTTTTTTTTTTTTTTTTGGGCTGTCCTCTTCTAACTAATTGCTGAACCAGGACCTTTAAGTAACCACGTCATCGTGCCAGTTACCGACGCATCTACTGCTTCTGTGGCAGAATCACAGCCGCGGCCGGCAGCTGGTCCTCCTGAGGACACGATGACGCCAGGCAGCCGGCTAATTTCTTCAGTCTTTCGGCTGCCCCTTCGAAAGTTGGCAGCGGTACCAGCATTGCGGGCGTCTGCTTGCCTACGGGCTGACCTCTGTTCCGCCCAGTGCACTATCCGAGGCCTGCGGAAGAAAATTGGCATCTTAAAGAAAGGCCTGACGTATGCCTTCACTAAGATTGACCATTTGGACAGTAGGATCAGAGATGAGGCGGTCAAAACGAAGAAAACCCTACAAGTGTCCGACAGAACTGCATGTGCCGATCTCACAGCGCTCAACGGGCAACTACGGAGTCTGAGCAACACACAGCGTTTACTGCAGGGCACAGTGAACCACCTGTCGTCTGCTAAAGATAAACAAACTAATCACATGAGTGACCTGAATAAAAAGTTGGCCATGCTTGCGGCTGTCCCATCACAGGAAGTTGCCACGGGATCAGCACCACAATGACCCCACGTATCCCCGTCGGCAGGGACAGCCCTCCACGCGGCGACCGTATCCCAGTGCTGATCACCTCCAATGCTGGGTGTCTCGACAATAGCTCAGGACAAAGAGGAGCCATGGCAACTGAGCCCAGTAATCAGAATAAGCCAGCCCTGACTTCCACAGGTCCCGCCAGTCAGGATAATCGCCGTCCTGCACCCGACCCTGGCAGCGGCTACCGATACCAACCCCCGTGGAAGCCTCGCCCAAGGGCCGCACGATGCACAGCATTACCTTGGCCCCCGTCGCCGTAACAACCGTCAAGGACCAGCGGTAGTGATGATGCAACAGCGTGTCCACCCTGATACAACCACTCTGCTTGTGGAAGATTCCATCCTGCAGCACGTGAGGGGAGACAGGATGGCGAACCGGCCCCCAGGACAAAGTGCAGGTAGTTTCTGTGTCCGGCCTCAACACCCAGCAGATTACAAACTGGCTGGCACAGATACCTCCTTCATCAGGCGTGCACCTCGTAACTTTACATGTCGGCATAAACGACTGAAAGGTCACCCCCCCCCCCCCCCCCCCCAGGTATGGATGGACATTGCCAGCCTGTGTAAACGCGCCTTTCCACACGCCCAACGACAAGCATCGGGCATCATCAGTTTTTATAAACGATCTTCCCTTACATATTATCCGACCCTCGTTTAATCTGTAGTCTCTGCTGATGATGGAACTCTTGACGTGTCATCGTCGGATGCATCCTGTATAACCCAGTCCCTACAAAGCGGCTTGAATTATGTTTCCACATGGTGTCAAAACAATTATATGATTCCGAATCCTACTAAGACCAAATGTATGTTAATTACTACTAGACAAAAGCATCAGCTGAACCCGCCTCTCCTACAGCTCTATTTGAATGGGTAGTCTGTTGAGCAAGTTAAGGAACAGCGTGTGCTTGGAATCATCATTGATGACAAACTGTGTTGGCAAAGCCATATTACGAAAGTGTGTAAAACAATATCAAAAAACTTATTTTTACTGTCAAAATTAAGATTTTTTACTAACGAATCAACAAGGAAACTTTTTTACTGTGCCCACATTCAGCCACATTTGGATTATGCCTCCTCAGTTTGGGGTGGGAGCAGTGATGCTAATCTCAAAAGGATGAATTCGCTTCACAGGAGGGCAATCAAATTAATCCTCGACAGACCCATGCAAATCATTAGTTCGGATTACAAGTTCAAGCTGCTGGATATCCTACCACTTGACAAGCAGTTCATTTATAATAAGTTGGTACTTATGCGCAAAATCACCCTCTCAGACTCACCAGCCTATCTCTCTAATTTGTTCGCACTTGCCCACAGAGCTAGTCGAACATCAGGAAACAATCTGGTAATACTAAGGCCCCGCTTAGATATTTACAAGACGTCCCTCTCCTACTCTGGTGCAAAATTATGGAACACAGTTCCTGCAGACATTAAAGCAACACCTTCTGCACGAACGTTCAAGTACCAACTGCTTAAATTTATTAAGAACATGTAAACACACACACACACACACACACACACACACACACACACACACACACACACATATATATATATATATATATATATATATATATATATATATATATATATATATATATATATATATATATATATATATATATATAGTTTTTTTATTTACTTTTTAATTTGTTTTTTTACATGCCGTCATTGACTGCAGAAACATTTCCTTATTCATATTCATGTATCATACATAATACTTTAGACTTGCTGAGGTGTTCTTTGTCATTTCTTTTCCAGCATAACATCATAATTTTTTTTTAATGTTTAATGTCAGTGTGTGTGTGTGTGTGTGTGTGTGTGTGTGTGTGTGTGTGCGGATTGCTATATATCAGTGTGAATGTGTGTGTTTGTGTGTGTGTGTGTGTGTGTGTGTTTGTGTGTGTGTGTGCGTGTGTGGCATGTAATGTGAGCATTGATTATTTGAAATGGAATTATTGTTGCCTGTACTTTGTATTATTATGTATACTTATATATTAAAAAAATGTGTATGTGTGTTTACGTGCATGCTATAGCTTAGCAAGGACATGATTGAAAAAAAAAGGTCATTGAAGGTACCTAATAATTTATCCTTGAAAAATAAAGTTTCATTTCATTTCATTTCATTTTTTTTCACAATGGCTAATAAGTCTTCATAGGGCCCGATGGCTTGCCTGATTCTGCTTTCCACTTCCTCGTTTGGGATGTGATCTCTGTATGAGATGCCAAGCAGCCTTCGAAAACATCTCATTTTAGTGGCGTGTATCCTCCTTTCGAGGTCTGCTGTGAGGGTCAATGACTCGCAGGCATACAAGAACACTGAGATGACTAAGGAGCGCATCAGTCTGATCTTGGAGCAGAGTGTGATGTTTCTGTCCTTCCATTATGGTCTTCAATCTTGTCAGTGCTGTTGTTGTCTGCGCAACCCTGAACAGTATTTCTGGTTTTGATCCCTCATCTGTCACAATGGCTCCTAAGTATTTGAATTTCTTAACTGTTTCCAGTTTTTGGCCTCCAACCATGATTTTAGTGCCAATGCCACTGGCGTTTTTGGTCACCAGTTTGGTCTTCTCTGCACTGATTTCCATCCCTTACGCAATGACTGTACTATCCAGCTTTCCCACCAGCTGAGCTATCTCCTTCTCTGTTCCTGCAAGGCCATCAATGTCGTCCGCAAAGCGCAAGTTTGTGATTGTTCTGCCTCCAATACTGACAGTTCCTTCATGATCTTTCAAAGCGTCCGTCAGGATTCTTTCCAGGAAGATGTTGAAAAGAGTAGGTGAGAGCAAGCAGCCTTGTCTGACACCAACTGTAGTCCTAAACTAGTTTCCTATTTTGCCATTGAAACAGACTGCGCTTGTGGCCTTGTTGTAAAGGTTTGCTATGACTTTGATTAGGGAAGCCATGTTCCCCGAAAGTCCTTAGGAACACACCAGAGATATAGCCGATGGTGCAAGGGTACCCCCATTCACGCTCTTCGCAGGTGCTAAAATGAGGTTGAGAAACATGTTCCTCTAAATAAATCAGAATTCTTTGCAGAAACCCAAATCAGGCAATATTATGTCAAGGCACACCTTCTGCATCCTCTTCAAAAAACAGAATGAAAAAATATTGACTCTCTGGCTCACAGTAAAGGTATTTGTGCACACAGTAAACGACCATTTCTGCGAAATCGCCAAAAAAGACAAAAATAATGTGTCAGATGCCTTCAGACATTTTCTATAGCACTGACAGTCCATTTTCAGGTTTACATCATTACAACATGTCACAATTATTATAAACTTGACTAGGTGATGCTGTGATTACTGTGAGTGCCACAGTGGTTGATTTTCTATCCCTACCCCCAAGTTGTAAAAATACACAAAATAAATTAGAAAAAATTGCTTAAGTTATTCCATTTTATTTTCACCTCTCTTTATCTATTACGTTTCAATAATGTGAGTATAAAGTGCAAGAAAATAAGAAAGTCGGCATCCTTTACGGTATGTTCGTAATGAATGATAGCTTTTTCCCATTTAAAATTGCCGAATTGGGAAACGTACGTTGTTTCTGATGCCCTCATAAATTTTGTATACAACTGATGGGTCTTTTTTAGGTTTTACTGTTTAGGAAAGAGTACCACAATTACTCCCAACCTGAATTTATTATGCTGTGATGCATTTAGGGGCCACAGTGGCTGAATCTTCTGCCCTACCCCCATTTTACCTGTACGCAAAGGAAAGAAAAATGATCATAACAATTGCTCCTCCGATTAAATATGTTTGTTGCCAGTTTTCTTAACAAAATATGCATATTGAGCATAAACATTTGTGATCATTTTATTAATTTCAATGTGTCCCATCAATTTAATTGTAATTTTTTTTATTTAAGGCATGCTTAACAAGGCTGCCGCTGAAGCTTCTATCGTCTGCACATTCAGCACTCTTGTCAAACTCGGGGAAGGTGTACCTCAGGGAGATGTGTCTGATGCTGTTTTTGGTCTACATTAGTGACATCAGTACAACAGTACCAAGGTTCATCTCGAACATCCTCCATGCGGATGGCTTTGCAGTGTGGAGTGCAGCAGAACATAAAGAAATAGCATCCTCCAGAATCCAGGATGCTGCCAATAGAGTCAGCAGCTGGACTGAAAGAGGCCACTCAAACTGAGCTATACCATCACTTTCAATCAGACGGAAGAGGTCACCTCAAAACTGGAGACCTTCGAGTACCAAAGACAGACAGGCCAACTTTACTGGCAACAAATTAATTACTGGATTCACGTGGAGGTCTCACATTGAAGCCATGGAAGCAAGAGCTGCAAAAAACTAAGTCTCTGATGAAAAAACTGGTGGGGACCACATTAGCGCAAATTACAGCATCCTGGCACAAGCAAATACCTGCTCGGTCAGACCAGTTGTGCGGTACCAAGATACATCGACAACATGAAACACTGCCTGCAAAATCCAAAAAGCCAGGCTTGACAAGATGCAGAACATGGGTCATTCTCATAATGCAGTGACATTCTTAGAGCCATCTGGAGCACCCCAATTTGAGAAATGGAGGACATTGGAGCCACTGGAATGCAGAGCAGCACACACGATGAAGAAACTTACTAAACACCGACAGCATGGGAGACTACAGGAGCAGACCAAGAACCGTAAGAAATGTCCAAATCTGAACTGCCCAAATCTGAACCGCCAACTGAAGGTCCTGCAAAGGGCTAACACTGACGTCCTGGAACCAAGCCCAAAGATGTGTGAACAGCTGCCTTCAGATACCTGGACATCTCGAAAGAGCCTTCAAGACAACATAAACAATGTTCCAGGACACTTTGCCAAAGGTCGCGGCACTGCACAAAGCCATCTTGCTGGAGGTTGTGCACAAGCGCTACCCTCACAGCAGCTGTGATACCACACAAGATGCCGTGCGGAATGAAGGAAGTGGCATGTACATCTGTTGTGCAAACCGCACTACTACCTCCCTCTCCTTACGAGCTGGTGGCAGCAGCTCCAACTATCGTACAGATCTGCAGGTGCTCAACACAGCAGCAGAGCACTAGCTAGGGAAAGGCAGCAGCTTGATCCACTGATCTCACCAGGAAGCTTCAAGATAGACTGGATGCCCTGTCCACAATATAGTGCTGCAGTGGATTCCAGTGCATTCTGGACTTGCTGGGAATGGAGACACTACAACAACAAAGTGATTGGCAACAGCAGAATGGCGGCTGCAGCCCGTGGGCAGATGACATCAACAAGCTGAACAGGGAGAGCCAAGCCACCATCTTTTAATCTACGCACTGATTACTCTGGACTGGTTCCATACAGAAAAGCAGGAACGTTTCACAAACCCAAAATGAAGCCTGAAGGTTTACACACTTTAATCAGATCACTCTGTATCAGCAATTATTTGAAGCTTGCATGCCTAATGCATGAAGAGATACAAAATAAAAGAACGCTTAGCGAATGGCGGACTTCGGTAGAAGCGTAAACAACCAAACAGAATGTTCGGCAGAAAGGTCATGCAGTCACTTTATGATCAGAGCTAAATATAGATGACTTGCAACAAGCGTCAGCATGATCGTTTGCAATGGAATAGTCACAAAAAAGGGAGAGAAAAAAAAAAAGAAGTAGACAAAAGTCTGCCAGCACGTTGTATTTTTTTACAAACTTTCACAGACTTTAAGGAAAAGGACTGAAATTGACAAACTTTCCAGGGCCCTGAAAAAGCCTTGTCATTTTTTAACAACTTTCACAAATGTTCACAGACCGTAAGGACCCTGCTGGACTCACTTCGTGAGATTGGGTCATGCGGAAACAGTCATATGCGAATTTGGCGTAGAAAATCAGTCTCCTTTGCACATTCTCCAAACATGTCCATACACAGAAGCGGTCTGCTGGCAGTTCTGACCAGAAGACACGCCCCTATACACCAAACTCTGAAAACATGCTGCCTAGCTCTTGACAGCTCACTTATTGGCAGCCAGAACAATATAAGATTTAAAGACGGCCATAAAAAAATTGAACGTTGCAGAAGGTGGAAGTGGAGATCTCGTGGTCGACATGTGGAAACTAAGTATTTTTGATAACATTGTTTTAGCTATTAGGAACCATGAAACTTTATTACGCATTCATATTTACACATTTCTAGATGAAAATAAATGAAAGAAACAGGGGAGACCTTACTAGACCAGCCTTACGCTAGGTAAATTATCACCTAAAAGACCAGCCAGTTAAAAATAGATTACAATTAAATTGATGGGTTACATTGAAATTAATGAAATGATCACAACTTTTTATGCTCAATATGCATACTTTAAAAAAAATGGCAACAAAAAAATATTTAAACAGAGGAGTATGACGTAAGCAATTTTTATGATTATTTCGCGTTACTTTGCGTACTGGTAAAATGGGGGTAGGGCAGCAGATTCAGCC
>BTPG01000001.1:320905544-320925544 GCA_036245525.1 Semisulcospira habei
CTGAAAAAAGGCACCAAGATCAGCGTGTACAGAGCTGTCGTCCTCACCACCCTGCTGTACGGTTCCGAGTCCTGGGCCCTCTACCGCAGCCAACTACGACTCCTCGAACGCTTTCACCAGCGCTGCCTGCGTACCATCCTCAGCATTCACTGGAGTGACTATGTCACCAACGTCGAGGTCCTTGAACAGGCGGAAACTGTGAGCATCGAGGCTTTGCTGCTGCGGACACAGCTTCGCTGGGCGGGGCACGTCTCCAGGATGGAGGATCATCGCCTACCCAAGATCACTCTGTTCGGCGAGCTCGCCACTGGACACCGAGACAGAGGGGCACCAAAGAAGAGATACAAAGACGGTCTCAAGAAGTCACTTAGTGCCTGCCAAATCGACCACCGCCAGTGGTCTTCGCTTGCTGCGGACCGTGACACCTGGCGCTCCGCCATTGACAAGGCAGCCGTCTCCTTTGAGGACTCTCGCAGAGCTAACCTTAAGGACAAGCGGCTCAGAAGAAAAAACAGAATTGTCGTAACTCAGAATCCTGACCAGACCTTCCCCTGCAGCCACTGCGGTCGAACCTGCCTGTCCCGGATTGGCCTCCGCAGCCACGAAAATGCCTGCAGACGACGTTGGCAAGCCCTATAGAATTTTCGTTCACGAAGTCAAGCCAAGAGAGAGATTCTTATTATATTACTTTAATTAAACCTCACAACATATCATTATGCCCGACCAGTAAAGTTGGCAATTCCTATGTCACGTCCCCCTTACATTTTATTTTTCTTCTTCTTCTTCATTCTTGGTTTGTGCTGTGTCATGTAATATTTTCCCTTTTCAGTAGTAGAAAACAATTAGTGCGATAGTAACTCTGTAATCAGTAGATTAGCAACGGCAAGTTCGAAAAATGGTTGTTACTACCAAAACTTTTACCGTTGTCAAATAAAGGGTCATTTTTATTCTCTCTCTCTCTCTCTCTCTCTCTCTCTCTCTCTCTCTCTCTCTCTCTCTCTCTCTCTCTCTCTCTCTCTCTCTCTCTCTCTCTCTCTCTCTCTCTCTCTCTCTTTAAAAAAAATGCACAGAGAAAGAATAATTTGAACACAACTTGTTTGTAATTGTTCTTTCTGAGCGTGTTTCTTTCATTGTTAGGATTTTAAGCTCGCCTGATAGTGTCAATGTTTTGGTCTGAATTTTGGTTTTGTATGATACAGTTTGCAAAACGGTGGGCGGGGAGGGGGAGGAGGGAGGGGGGGGGGGGTAAGGGGAGAGGGGGGGGTTAAGGGGAGAGGTGGGGGAGTGGGCGGAGGGTGGGCTGTTGTGCCCTCTCTACTCTACCTCCCTCGTCGATACACCCTCTGTATCCGCCCCTCACGTCATTCTAAACTTTCTCTACACAAGATGACGTCTTTTTTTTTATCGTGTGTTCTTTTCTGTTCTACATTTTTTTTCCTATCACCGTGAAGAAGGATCTCGGATCCGAAACGTCGTGTTTCATGTTTTATATATAAAAGGTTGTCAACCACTAGTTTCTGTTTTCTTTCGCATGTAACCCTTGCGGCAACAGTTTTACTTCATCTTCCTGTGTGTTTCCAATTTAATAATTTTCCCGTTTAACCTTTTTCTTTGTTTTATTCGACAGGCCAGTGTCATAATACAAGGACCAGAACGGTGCATCACTTGAAAATGGAGACTCACCCCCGGATCATCGATTAGTAACTTTTATGAGTGTCTCTGCGCTTAGCGGGGTCACAGCGTGCACTGAAACAAGAAATAGTGGCTGTGTTACCTCCAAAAGAAACACTGTACACATTTGGACGAACTATTGTCGATGCACCGGACCTTACACCTCTGTCACTGCACCGTGTTGGCGTTGGCGTTTTATACAGACTAAATTAGTTTGTTGCAGATAAAGTGATGGAACATAAGAATCAGAAATAGCTCAGGCGGTTAAACTTCGGAGCAAGAGAGCAAAGGGAATCGCCGGGTCGTGGGTTCGAGTACCAGTCCCGGCCCTGGTAGCTGAACTCGCAATCCAGGAAAAAAACGGGCTTGTTCAATAGCATATCCGTTGAAAGGGCCTGGTAAATCAAAGTGGCACAGTTGCAGTGCGCCTGAATTGGTCAGTGTTCAGGTCGTACTCAATAGGCAATAGATTTCCCTGTCCCCCATAACCCGCTCGTAAGGGCTGTCCATTATCACGTCGGTGCGGCCGTGGACTTTAAACCCGAACTAATCAAATCAACTAATCAAGATGGAACTTTCTACTGACACTACAACAAACACCTCTGATTTAATCTCCACTACTCCACTCGCAGCTAACCAGTTTGATATTATCTTTGATGTGAAACTTATGATGCAAAAAGTGTGCACGCCTTTAATCCTGATCTTCGGGACGTTTGGTAACATGATGACCATCGTTATTCTCTGTCTTATGGGGATCAGGCGCAACTCCATGAACTTGTTTTTCATAGCATTGGCACTTTCTGACATGTGTCTTCTGTATTCTGGTCTTCTCAGGGCTTGGGTGCTGTACATATCAAACTATAGTGTCGACTTTTTTATTTTTAATATTATTCTATGTAAAATGGGTAGTTGGGCTGTGTACACTTTTGGAGTATTGTCAGCTTGGCTGTTAGTGGCCATGACGGCACAGAGAGCTGCCTCTGTTGTCTGGCCGCATCGCATTAAGGTGATCTGCACCAAAAATAAGACATACTTGTTCCTGTCGGGCCTAATCTTATGTGTTTTCTGCCTCCATTCTCATATCATATATGGATATGTCCTGCTAAACGTCAGAAATGGCACGGTTGTCATCTGTACAGAAGACACTGAGTACCGCCCCTTTTTAAATCAAGTTTGGTCCATTGCTGACATGTGCATTGCTTCTCTGATTCCTTTCTGCTTCCTTGTCCTTTTTAACACCATTTTGGTATGGAAGCTAACAGTGTCTGTGCGAGAGGCCCGCATGAAACTGGCGACAGGTCACGCAGACCAGGGTTCTGATCGCCAAAAGAAAGCTTCGTCAATCACAAAGACACTCGTGAGTCTTTCAGCAGCTTTCCTGTTATTGACATTTCCATTTACTGCTCTTATCATCTACAGTGTTTATATTGTCCCCGCGGAATATTGGGCAGACAAACATTTTTATGATAAAATGATGTTTTTCTACTATATTGCTAATGTATTTTATTACACCAACAGTGGGGTAAATTTTTACCTTTACTGTCTTTCGGGATCAAAATTTCGAGAAGAGTTTCGACGACTGATTTGCTGTTTTGACCAGGCAGACAAATCAGGACCCATGTCATATACACACAGTTCGCAAATTACGACCATGTCTGTTGGGTCTGAAACACCCAGAGATAACAGCAAAGAAGCTGATGATGAGTTTTAATAAGAGAAAGAATGCATTTATTTTCGTTTATATAGCCGTGCTAAAACATCGGACACCTCTATCGGCCAGACAACTATACTGGCCGGCAAAAGAAACGGGGATTTTTGTCTGTAGCGTTTTGACGCCGTTGTGTTTGGTAAATATGATTTATTTGCTTATTCGTTCTCATATTTTAGAGAATGATAATTATATACAAATACTAGTTACTCCCAGAAAAGACGTCATCCAAAGTGAAAAAATGCACTCGTTCAGAGTAGCTAACTCCAAGGGACGTAATTTCGCGAAGCCTGAAATTCACGGACCAATTAAGCGGTGTTGAGGGGCAAATTTAACAGCATGTCCATAATATCAATGGCGGGTAGGCCTAAACCTAAAACAATTGAAGTAACAAGATACAGATTACGTCATGTCTAGTTAAGATTAACGTCGCTGCTGAATGTACATTTGGCGCGAAGCCACTTATGTGCGTATGTATGTGTGTTCGTATGTATGTAAACAAGAGAGTCTCTGGTTTGTCTGTACACACAAACCTGAAACTTGGCGAAATACTTTCTTAAAGGGGTGGCTAAGAGAGCCCCCAAGCATAGTGTAATTGAATGTCTCATTGAAGACATAAACAACTGTTTATAGGAAGTCGGTTGTTCCAGATTAGAGTCCGTAATGTTTGTCATATTTACTTGAACTTTTGGATATAGCTAGTTTGCAGAAAGACATTAGATGAGTTTGTTAGCCAGCTTATTGTATGCTTTCAACTTCTTTAATAAAAGTAATTCTTTTCAGAAAAATATTGAAACGGTAAATACCTTGACTTCTGTATAAAGTCAGACAGTGACGGTGACGTAAAAGAGGCTACTCCGTCACCACACAGACATTGACATAATACTCTGAAAAATGACAATAGATCCTCATGCGCCATCAGAGCGCATGAGGAGTTATGCTTCTTGGAGTTGTTTGGAGCGCGCGCGCATGCACGCACTAACACGCACACACATATCGACGCGCTTTCAGAAGAGCATGCAGGTGACCCATGTACTTAGTATATCATGTAGCTAGGTAAAGTCAACCTGCTTTCTCACAAATTATAGCAAGACCAAAATTTTAATTTGAAGTTCTAGTTTTGTCACCATTTTCTCAAGCCCATAAAGCAAAAGTGTAACGCGTATCACGTAAATTATAAAATTACGTAAAAAATTAAACTTACGTCATGACAAATGACGTTTGACAAATCAATGACGCGTATATCCTGCGCCCCTTATAAACTCATTGATGCATGGATGTTGTAGAGGGGGGTGTATGGGGTCTTTCTCACGCACTCACACCCTGGGGACCGCTTCCGTGAGGGTCGAGAAGAGGCTTACTTCAAGAACGTCTTTTTATTCACGGCATTAAATCAAGGCTGTAAGCCAAGGTCATTAAATCAATGCCCTTAGTTCAATGCCTTTAAGTCAATGCCACCCTTATCAAAGTGTCAAAGGTGGATAACATCAAGGTAGACTGAATTTCATATGACCAGATGCAGTCAAGTAACAAAACTGCTGTGTCTGACTGCCCAAAAATGTCACAGCAGCTATAGGTGAATACAGTTCAGTCAAAGCTCATGCACCTGACTGAAAACTCATGACAAAACATACCGCCCAAGATGCACTGGATTCTTGGAGCACTTATAGAGACTACATGCTGTCCAAACACAAAGTCAGGCAGCAATATTTATACATTTAGGCTAGAGCTAGGCACAATATAACTCTATGCTTTCACTGACTAAACTGTTCTAACTTACAGTGAAACCTGTCTGGTATGCAGTGCAATCTATCCACAACCACCTTATAAAACAAGACAACGGAATGAAGTAGATCAAGTTAAAAGAGAAAAGATCTAAGAAGACAATACTAACTAGGAATTAACAACCTATTTGGCTTTATCCTAATTAACATTTACCTTACAAATCACAATCAGTGGAAAATATAGACTAAACACTTCCATTTATCTATTTAACCGCATGATCAAAGATCACTCTACCACATTCACCCCTGCCAAGTTAAATGACGTCCTCGGCATTTCCGTTTAAGTACTAACTAATTAAATGGTTAACGTTACAAAACCATGGACAATATAATAGGAACAAAATAGGAAAGAAAATAATACAGGAAATATGACTGTTGCGAAACAAAAGCAAGGAATCCACTAAATATACTTCCGACTTTGGCATGACATTCTGTGCCATGGTAAGCTGGGCTCGGTACACTGGATGTAAGAGGTTATGGTAATGTGTGAATGAACTACCAAGGAAACAGTAATAAACAACACGAACTTATCACAACATTAATTCGAGAGAAACTATGACTCCTTAAATCAACTTATCTGGTATCCGAGTGAAAACAAAGTAAAGTCCGGGCATGGTTCTAAGTACTATTCCCGTGTTAACGCTATACTCGACCTACTGAGTTAAGATGGATGATACAGTTTCAGACAATCTTTCAGGATCCATCTGTACCTCTCCACTCTTAATCAGGTCCGATAGAAAAACTATTTTCCTTTTCCATTCTGGTCCAACAGGTTGTTGTGCCATAGCATACTCACCTGTAGTCTGCCAAGTAGGAGGTCCTCGATGTCTACTAGAAACGCGAAGAACCGTCTGTTCTTGCTCTTGATTTGAACCTGTGTCCTCTTCACTGTCTCTAGTAGTCCCTTCCTCCTGTGCCCGACCACTTGTCTCATTTTGTGGACGCGCTCAGCTCTCCACCTTCTACACTAACGGTGGACAGGTGGTCGTCACCACTCAAGCTGGCTGCCCCGTCATCCACAACAGCTCCTTGAGCGTCCTCAGAAGGTTGTGATGACATCTCCTCAGCTTGCTTATCATCCTGCTCCTCTCCGGCAGCGAGTTTAACTGCTGGGTCAGAACTCTGGAGTTCAAGCTGCACTTCTACGATAACCGAGTCTGACTCGTCACCTTCCTCTGAGTATGCTGTCAGATCACGTGTAGTCTGTTCCTGTTCCTGCCTGGCTGCCTTGCTCCGGGCCCGTGGTGCCGGAACTGGCCGTGGCCTGCCTGTCACTGTCTGATCATTTCTGTCACTTGATGCCGCGGCAAGAGGTAAGAGATGATTCCGGTGAAGGGTTCTCTTACGACTTGCATCTCCCTCTCTGTGCGGACGAAAAGGCCCATAACATGCCACATCAACACAAGCAAGAAGTAAGTATTACCTAAAATAAAAACCAAAACTATTATTAATTGGTAAATTATATTTTATTCTGGAATATGAGTGTTTCACATGCCAAAACACAACACATAGAGAAATAATGGTTCAGGTCATAAATGGTTGATTCACAGTGACACTTAGTTTGATAGCATAGGAATACTAGATTCAAAATTCATTTTCATTTTATTATAAAGTCTTCAAAATTTCTCAATCAGCAAAGAGTGACAAAGAGTCCATCGTGTGGCTGTACTATTGCTGAATTAACATATGTTTGGTTTTTGGTTGTTTTGTCCTTTGTGTTGCCAAAAATGGCCACTCTTTTAAGCACATGTATAGTGAAAAAGGGCAGACTTTCAGCACCTATACTGTAGGTGCTGAAGGTCTACCTTTTTTTTTTTTTTTACTATACATGTGCTTAAAATAGTGACCATTTGGCAACAAAAGGACAAAAAAGCCAAACCCCAAACATATGTTAATGCAGCGTAGAACTGGAACAGGTTGTTTAGTTGTCTCTCTTTTTTTCCTCACAAAGTCCACTCCAAATACTTCTTCTTCTGCTGGTTACCTCTGCACACCTTTAGTTCTTTGCAGCCTTGAGATGGGTCATTCAGATTTTCAAATTCTTGATCTGATCTCCTCCTCCAGCAGATCTGTCTTTATCGTCTACCTTGCTTTTTCAGAATTTGCACTATGCAGCGATGGCCAGGTAGTCTAATGGTGAAATCCCTAAAAGAGAATTAAAAAAAAATAATAAACAGTATATGTTTATGATTAACCTAAACCGTCAAACGTATTTCTAAAGCTGCACTCAATATTTGTCCAGGAGACTGAAAAGAGAGCCAATGCCAGGGAATCAACAGGGTCGCTGACATGTGTGTCACAACGAGGTCCCCAGTTGATCTCTACAAGAACTGGATCGCCTTTGCTTGACCAGTTAGTGTTCAAATCCTGAGAAACGTGAGGAACGAACAGAGAACTGACCAGTTCTAATCACTGGGTTGAGGAAAGAAAACAAACAAAAACCCCGTAGATGCTAGCAACATGAAACTGCCACATAGATCTAAATAGAAAAGCAAACGTTTCTGAAAAATGTCTTGACAGAATCTTTTCACACACTTTTTTTCTCAGCTGCAGCCACATTTTATGTAAACGATAAGAGAACACTGCCAAGAGTAAATATTTAGAAGTACTTCCTGACAGACACCCGCACAAGCGCAGCATTGTGGTTAATCCACAGTTTCTATTTCTAGGAGCAACTCAAAGTGTGCGACAGTGGCCAGACAGGCATAATCAAAGTCAAATGCCCAGCCGCATCCAGAATTACACCATACTCGAGGCATATCAGTTACCAGGATTTTGTGTGAAATTAGCTGACAACACCAGCGTGGGACTGAAGAAATCATATTCCTACCACACGCAGGTGCAAGGCCAGCTCAATATCACAAGTTATTGTTTTTACCCAAAGGGATGTAAATCAGATGTATCGCAAATCACACCAGGCATTCCATTCATGACATCATTGTTTTCACACTGTCAGTTTTCAACAAAGAACAATGAAAGCCTGAATAGGAAAGTGAAATGTCATCACAGAGTGTAAGCGAAATGTTAGGCATGTACCTCCCCTGTTATTGTTAGCATATATATACACAAAGATATACTTGCATCATTGTTCCGCTGCCCCACACTTGCCAGCTACAGTGTCAGGTGTATGTTGCAAGACTTGATCTTCCTGCGAAGACTTTACAGCCCGAATCTGTACCGGCTGCCCCCTTTTGTGAGCAGTCTGGATTTGTAGGCAGGTGACTCGTCTGCTGGAATTGGGTAGGGGTGCAACTCACTTGGTTCGCCATCCCACAAATGCTGAGAAGAAAAATGTTGCATGAATATATACTCATAAATAGATCCGATGAAATGTGCTACTGTAGAAGTGATGTGTCTAATTGTGCTTGTCCTGATTTGTTACAATGAGTGAGAGAGTGTAAACTGAAGAAACATAAGCGCATACACCTTTGGTTATGGTGTTTCTGGAGAGTTAATTCCATATTTAAAATCACACACACACACACACACACACACACACACACACACACACACACACACACACACACACACACACACACACACATACACACATTCATTCCAAGTGCGCAGATCAGTGTAGCGGTACTGCCTGATAGCGAGTGCTTGCATATTGTATGCCTACAGTACGCTCCGGCCGTGGTAACTCGATCGCTGAATTATGTACCACTTCCGCAAGTGAATTGTAACATTTCCAGAACAATCTAGAAAAATGACACTTACCGCACACAAACAGCTCTGCGTTTGCTCTTGTCCTCTAGGGGGGTAGTATCGCGATTTTGAGATGTTCAGTGTGCGGTCTTCAGCAAGTTCAGTTTTATTCAGCCCATTGCGTTGGTTTCGGGGAGGGATCAAAAGCTTTTCTTTGATGGTTTTAGGGTATCTTTTGTCCCGATTGCAGGTACCCCAATGGCAATGCCTGTCTATTTCAGTGAAATGTATACGCACAAACAGTATCGCGCTTCGCCATTTCCTTGCTTAGTTACGGGAAAGCTTGTGGGGCCCAGCAACAGAACCGCGCTGCGGCAATTCTTTTTCTACTTTCTGATTGGCTGAAAATGCGCGCACCGGTGAGGTCCATTATAATTGAATGTCTCATTTTAGACTTAAACACCCGTTTATAGGAAGTCGGTTGAGCCAGATTAGAGTCCGTAATTTTTGTCATATTTTGTTGAAACTTTGGATACAGATAGTTTGGAGAACGACATTGGATGAGGTCGTTAGCTCGCTTTGTATCCTTTCGATTTCTTTAGTAAAAGAAAAGAATTAAAACAGTAAAAACCTTGACTTATAGAGAAAGCCAGACAGTGGCATTGAAGTATAACGGGCAACTCACCACGCAGACTTTGACATAATACTCTAAATGTAACGTAATTCTCTCTCTCTCTCTCTCTCTCTCTCTCTCTCTCTCTCTCTCTCTCTCTCTCTCTCTCTCTCTCTCTCTCTCTCTCTCTCTATCTCTCTCTCTCTCTCTCTCTCTCTCCCTCTCTCTCTCTCTCTCTCTCTCTCTCTCTCTCTCGTTCTCTCTCTCTCGTTCTCTCTCTCTCGCTCTCTCTCTCTCTCGCTCTCTCTCTCTCACTCTCTCTCTCTCTCTCTCACTCTCTCTCTCTCTCTCTCTCTCTCTCTCTCTCTCACTCTCTCTCTCTCTCACTCTCTCTCTCTCACTCTCTCTCTCTCATTCTCTCTCTCTCACTCTCTCTCACACTCTCACACTCACTCACACTCTCTCTCACACTCTCACTCTCTCTCACACTCTCTCACACTCTCACACTCTCTCACACTCTCACTCTCTCTCACACTGTCACTCTCTCTCTCACACACTCTCACTCTCTCTCACACACTCTCACTCTCTCTCACACACTCTCACACTCTCACTCTCTCACTCTCTCACTCTCTCACTCTCTCTCACTCTCTCTCACTCTCTCTCACTCTCACTCTCTCTCACTCTCTCTCTCACTCTCTCTCTCTCTCTCACTCTCTCTCTCTCTCACTCTCTCTCTCTCACTCTCTCTCTCTCACTCTCTCTCTCTCTCTCACTCTCTCTCTCTCTCACTCTCATGCACCCACGCACACGCATACACAAACATCGACGCGCTTTCAGAAGAGCATGCAGGTGTATTTAGTATAGCATGTAGCTAGGTAAAGTCAACCTGATTTCACACAAATTATAGCAAGACTGAAATCTAGTTTTGCAACCAATTTCGCAAGTCTTAAAGCGAAAGCAAAAATCATATCACGTTAAATATAAAATTACGTGAAAACCCAAAAATGCACCATGACAAAAATAATGACGTTTGACAAACCAAGACGCGTTTGCACTGCGCGAGCCCCTTAGAGAGTTCACTTTGAGGCATTGGCACATCTGTGAAGTTTTTCAAAATGAGATATTTCAAGATCAGAATCAAGTCAAAGACAAAAGATAGAAACCCTTCACAGTAAAGACAGCTTTCTAATAGAAGGGACTTTGTGGGTTATGGTTTATCCCATCTTGAGTGAGAGAGTGAGAGTGAGAGAGTGCGAGAGAGCGAGAGAGTGCGAGAGAGTGCGAGAGAGTGCGAGAGAGAGCGAGAGAGTGCGAGAGAGAGAGAGAGAGTGCGAGTGCGTGTGTGCCAGTACGTGAGTGCGTGAGTGCGAGAGTGCGAGTGCGTGAGTGCGAGAGTGTGAGTGAGTGAGTGCGAGAGTGCGAGTGAGTGAGTGCGAGAGTGCGAGTGAGTGAGTGCGAGAGTACGAGTGAGTGAGTGCGAGAGTGCGAGTGAGTGAGTGCGAGAGTGCGAGTGAGTGAGTGCGAGACTGCGAGTGAGTGAGTGCGAGAGTGCGAGAGTGTGAGTGAGTGAGTGCGAGAGTGCGAGTGAGTGAGTGCGAGTAAGTGATGGTGAGTGAGTGAGAGTGAGTGAGTGTGCGTGAGTGAGTGAGTGAGTGAGTGAGTGAGTGAGTGAGTGAGTGAGTGAGTGAGTGAGTGAGTGAGTGCGAGTGAGTGAGTGCGAGTGAGTGAGTGCGAGTGAGTGGGAGTGCGCGTGAGTGAGAGTGCGAGTGAGTGAGTGAGTGCGAGTGAGTGAGTGCGAGTGAGTGCGAGTGAGTGGGTGGGTGCGAGTGAGTGAGTGCGAGTGAGTGAGTGCGAGTGAGTGCGAGTGAGTGAGTGAGAGTGCGAGTGCGTGAGAGTGCGAGTGAGTGAGAGTGTGAGTGAGTGAGTGAGTGAGTGAGTGAGTGAGTGAGTGCGAGTGAGTGAGTGAGTGCGAGTGAGTGAGTGAGTGCGAGTGGGTGAGTGAGTGCGAGTGGGCGAGAGAGTGCGGGTGAGCGAGTGAGTGCGAGTGAGCGAGAGAGTGTGAGTGAGCGAGAGAGTGCGAGTGAGGTAGAGAGAGCGAGAGAGTGCAAGAGTGAGTGAGTGCGAGAGAGTGCGAGTGAGTGAGTGCGAGAGAGTGCGAGTGAGTGAGTGCGAGAGAGTGCGAGTGAGTGAGTGAGTGCGAGAGAGTGCGAGTGAGTAAGTGAGTGCGAGATAGTGCGAGTGGGTGAGAGCGAGAGAGTGCGAGTGAGTGAGAGCGAGCGAGTGAGTGAGTGAGTGAGTGAATGAGAGCGATTGAGTGAGTGAGTGAGTGAGTGAGTGAGTGAGTGAGTGAGTGAGTGAGTGAGTGAGTGAGTGAGTGAGTGAGTGAGTGAGTGAGTGAGTGAGTGAGTGAGTGAGTGAGTGAGTGAGTGAGTGAGTGAGTGAGTGAGTGAGTGAGTGAGTGAGTGAGTGAGAGCGAGTGAGTGAGTGAGTGAGTGCGAGTGAGTGAGTGAGTGAGTGCGAGTGAGTAAGTGCGAGTGAGTGAGAGTGCGAGTGCGTGAGTGCGAGAGTGCGAGTGAGTGAGTGCGAGAGTGCGAGTGAGTGAGTGCGAGAGTGCGAGTGAGTGAGTGCGGGAGTGCGAGTGAGTGAGAGCGAGAGTGTGAGTGAGTGAGTGCGAGAGTGCAAGTGAGTGAGTGCGGGAGTGCGAGAGTGAGAGTGAGCGAGTGAGTGCGAGTGAGCGAGTGAGTGCGAGTGAGTGCGGGTGAGCGAGTGTGTGCGGGTGAGTGAGAGTGGGTGGGAGCGGGTGAGTGAGTGAGTGCGAGTGAGTGAGTGCCAGTGAGTGGGTGCGAGTGAGTGAGTGAGTGCGAGTGAGTGAGTGCGAGTGAGTGCGAGTGACCGAGAGGGTGTGAGTGAGCGAGTGAGTCAAGTGAGCGAGAGAGTGCGAGTGAGAGTGAGTGGGTGAGAGTGAGTGAGAGAGTGAGAGTGAGTGGGTGAGAGAGTGTGAGTGAGTGAGTGTGAGTGATTGCGAGTGAGCGAGTGAGTGGGTGAGTGCGAGTTAGCGAGTGAGCGAGTAGGCGAGTGAGCGAGTGAGTGAGAGTGAGTGGGAGTGAGTGGGAGTGAGTGAGTGAGTGAGTGAGTGTGAGTGAGTGAGTGGAGTGAGTGAGTGAGTGAGTGAGTGAGTGAGTGAGTGAGTGAGTGGGAGTGAGAGAGAGTGAGTGAGTGAGAGTGAAATGAAATGAAATGAAATGAAATGAAACTTTATTTTCCAAGGATAAAAGAATAGGTGCGCAGACCTGTTTTCATTCTTGTCCTTGCTACACACTACAAAACAAAATAACGTACACACACACACACGCGCGCCGGTGTGCAATTGCCGCGTGCACAGGCTTGTGCCAGATTAGCTTGTAGCCTACAGGCGCCAAGCCAAGCCTGCACAACCCTCCACACACACACACACACACACACACACACACACACACACACACACACCCACTGACACACACATACACACACATCAGTATATCATGTACACATACATTCTTTCGCTTAAAACTATACTACAGCAAATATAAAAAGTATAATGGATTTTGTACATAAAACCGCTATTGTTCTCATCATAAAAACCAACACGGCGGCTCACTCCAACAAACATAAACAGGCATACACACACACACACACACACACACACACACACACACACACACACACACACACACACACACACACACACGCACACACACACTCGCACACACACACACACACACACACGCGCGCGCGCGCGCGTGCGCAAGCACGTAGGGATGCGCGCGTGCACACACATACACTTGCACACACTGACACAGATAAACACACACATGCGATAGCGGCCTCCCCGCGCCACTAAACCGCGCACAGCTAGATGCTAGTCTGCCATGGAATTAGACTAGACTTGTATAGCGATCCCGCAACCACCGCGCGCGCGGGTCGACGCGAAGAAACCACAGCACTGCCACGCCTCGCGAGCGCCCAATGCTGTGTCTATCGACGGCATCCCGTCTGGCCAGCCGAGTCCATGGGGTCATGGATATTACATAATGCGGCTTGCTGGAATGCCAGCGGTATATTACATGCGTTCATAAATTTTTAATGTTAGAAGAGAATGCAGACTATCCGGGAAATGCCGCATAAGGCATGGAGTGCTACATGTAAAAATAAAAATAAAAATACAAAATAAAAGAAAAATTAAGTTTTGTCTAGATGTTTGAGCAGCTTGGTCTTGTAAGTTTTAAGCGATGGCGCGGCTCTAACATCCGCAGGAATGGAGTTCCATAACTTTGCACCAGAATAGGACAACGACGACCTATAAATGTCTAGTCGAGGCATCGGTACAACAAGATTGTTCCCTGGTGTTCGACTGGACCTCGTATGAGCAAAGTGGAACAAACTATTGAGATAGGCTGGTGTTTCTGAGAGCGTGATTTTGCGCATGAGCACCAACTTATTATACTTAAACTGTTTTTCAAGTGGCAAAATGTCTAACAGCTTGAACTTATTGTCAGTATTAATGACTTCTGAGGGTCTGTCAACAATAAGTTTAATGGCTCTTCTGTGGAGCGAGTTCAGACTTTTTAAATTAGCATCGCTACTACCGTCCCAAATAGATGAGGCATAATCCAAATGTGACTGAATATGGGCATAGTAGAAGAGTTTCCTTGTTGGCTCATCAGCAAAATGTCTCAATTTCGACAGGAGGAATACATTTTTAGATACTATTTTACACAGTTTAGTAATGTGGCCTTGCCAGCACAACTTGTCGTCTAAGTTGATTCCAAGCACGCGCTGTTCTCTGACTTGCTCCACAGGCTGGCCATTAAGTGTTAGTTGAAGGGGAGGGGGGTTCAACTGATGCTTTTGCCGTGTGGTAATCAGCATGCATTTGGTTTTAGTGGGATTAGGTATCATGGCGTTATTTCTGCACCATTCAGATACCTCATTTAAACTGTCTTGGAGAATCTTCACCATACATGTTACGTCTGATGACGAAACGTCCAGTGTTCCATCGTCTGCAAAAAGACTGAAAGTTACACTGGAGTCAGATATATGTAATGGAAGGTCGTTTATGAAGACAGAGAACAATAATGGACCAAGAATCGATCCCTGTGGTACTCCGTGCTCTATCACCCCTTCAGGTGAGTTTTTACCATTCACGTAGACATACTGCGTACGCCCATGCAGATATGACGTAAGGAAGGCAAGTGTGTCTGCGCTTAGTTGATAGACATTAAGTTTTTGAACTAAAGTTTCATGATTGACGAGGTCAAATGCTTTTGAAAGGTCCAAAAATACTGCTCCAGTCATTTGACTGCTATTTATGGCAGTAAGCCATCTGTCAACAAGGTGTACCAATGCTGTGTGACAGGAGTGTTTCCGCCGAAAGCCAGATTGTAATGGATGTATGAGTTTGTGTTTTTCTAGAAAATGTTGTAAGTGTGTGTGAATGTGTCTTTCTATCGGTTTCGACAGTGTTGACAGTAGCGAAATGGGCCTGAACTTGTTAGGGTCGGCAAGGTCTTTCGTTTTAGGTAGTGGGATCACTTTGGCTGTTTTTAGAGAAGATGGAAATATCCCCTGCTTTATGCAAAGGTTGTATATATATGTCAAGGTATCTAAAATATACGGTAGGGCCATTTTCAGAACTGAGCTACTAATACCATCATGGCCAGACGTACGTTTGTTCTTTAAGTACGAGATGGATTTTCCCACGTCGTATATCGTTAACAGCGGAATGCTGAATGACGTGTCAGGGTCCAGCCGTTCTGCACAAAACGTCTTTAGCTTTTCGGACACAGCTGAAGACTGACCAGAATATGTATTTTTTAGCAACGTACTGGCAGCCGAGAGGAAATGCTGATTCAAGATATCAGCTGATAACTGTGTACATTGTGCGGTATTTTTGGACCTCGTAAAAGCATTGATCGCTCGCCACACAGATACGACATCTTTCTTTCCGTTCATAAGACGGTGAAAAAGTGACCTTTGAGCTTTCCTCACTAAATGTTTAACATGGTTTCTTTGCCTTCGATAAGCAATAAAATCCTTCTTTCTTTTATAGTCATCTCGGAGCTGCATGGCATCCTTGATTTCCTTACTTAACCAGGCGGGAAGCTGGGGGTTCTTCACCCGTTTCTCTCTGAATGGAGCGTGTTTATCGAGAACACCAAGGAACAATCCGTACCACTCAGACAAAGCATCGTTGGGGTCATTATGGTAGTACACTGTATCAAAGTGTGTGCTACTTAAATCACAAAGAAATGTTTCCTTGTTGAAGTGTTTAAGTGATCTGTATCTAATAGTCGTGTGCTGATGTTTTCGGAATGAATTATCCGCTTTTAATGCCAAGCAACAGCACACCGGGTAGTGATCGCTAATCCCTACCTGAAGCACGTCTACTGCCATCACCCTTGATTGAGTAGTTGTATATATGTGGTCTATAAGGGTGGAGGAAGTTGGACTAACACGAGTTGCTGTTTTAACTAGCTGCTTTAAACCAAACATAGACATGGTGCACTCCCAAGCAGGGTTATTCAAAAACATGTTAATATTGAAATCGCCTAGGATCAAAATTTCAGAGCTGGACTGTCTGACCTTATCCATCATGGCGATAAAGTCGTCGAACCATTGAAATGTTGATGCTGGGTTCCTGTAAATGTACCCGACCAGCACGGGGCTGGATTTGTTTGCCCTTAACTCAACCCAAATGCATTCTACGGTTTTTGACTCCAGGTCCCCACGCCTGCGAGTAATACCGCTAATTGAATTATGAATGTATACTGCAATACCCGTATGTCCCGGGTATTCAGCATCGCGGCGCAGTACAGTGAAGTCCTGGATAGAAACGGCCTCATCGCTGATGTTACGATTGAGACGCGATTCCGTTACACCAAACAAGTGAAATGGATTGGATTGACTCAAGAGCACACACAGATCGGGAACTTTGTTAGTTAAATGATAAACATTTAAATGGCCAATATGTAACTGGCGATCATACACCATGATTGCTAATGTATGTCAATACCAAAGAGTACAAATAAAAAAGCTTATAAATGATACAAAGGCAAATAAGAGCTGAAATAATAAAACAAAGCAAAAGAATATCAGTCCGCTCTAACACACAGAATGTGGGAGGCAAGTGAAAAAAAAAAAAAAAAAAGAGTTTCTTCTACGCATTCACTGATATAGACCACACTACCGGTCACTAACGGTCACTAACAGGGACTAATCCCTTTAGCAAACTTCAACAGTCAAAGCTAAACGACCCCGCTGCGCGATAGGGGAAATAAAGTCAGCGCTGCGAAAGGACACAGATATGATCGTAGTGTGAATATACGTAGAGCACTAGTAGAGAAAGTGTCACGGTGCACAAGTACTAGTGCTATAAGCGTCACAAATCGCACAGAGTGAGAAGATCGGTATTCACGAATACTGTCGGCAGAAGTCAAAAGGATGACAATGTTAATATTGGACCACGTGCAGTGGTTGAAGTTAAAAACAAATGAATACGTCTCTGCGCAAACACAATAATTATGAGCAATGAGACGCAAGAAAATCAATTCGATATTGTTCAGTGTTAGCCTGGAAAGTAAAGCACAAAGTTATGTAAGGAAGAGTAACTGAATGTTCTGGAAATGAGTCTAATACACACGCACGGGGTGGCTGTACTGTGCCCACGGTTCCTGCTGTGCGTATGGCGTGTATGTGAGCGGGGGGACGCTGAAAGGATACGTTGGTTGCGTCATGCTGAAGTGTCCCCATGGTCCGGCCTCGCGATACTGTGGAAATGCGGCACTGTATGGTGGTAGTGGCGGTTGCTGCCACATAGGATACTGGCCCGGCATTTGTTGCTGATAGCTACATTGACTCTCTGCTGTACCACCAAATCTGGATTCGCTGTACTGTGATTCCAGACCTGGTGCTACAGCAGAGGACACTGACAGTCCACCTTGACTCTCCGGTGCAGCACCGAAGCTGGATGCACCACAGAGCGATTCCAGGTTGGGTGCTGCAGCGGACACTGACTGTCTGCCGGCTGCGACATTAGCGTAAGTGTTGGTGGTGCCAGCGTGTCCTTCACGTCGCTGACGGCGGTGACGGTCACCACCTGCAGGCTGGTTGTTGGGAGTGGTGACGTCAGTAGCTGGCCCTCCTCTCTTTATGTTGAGGGCCAGACTGATGGTGCCCTGGCGACTAGGATGGATGGGGTCACCGCGCCTGTAGAATTTTCTACGCGGCAACCCATCAACAGCAGTAAAGACCTGAGTGTTGTCTATCAGTGTGACACCCAGCTTTCTGCACACATGGAACAGGTTACTGTTGGAGGCGGTGATGGCCCTATACAGCTGGTGTCTACTGTCGGTCGGCAGGATGGAGGATGCCTGTGAGTGAGTGGGAGTGAGTGAGAGTGAGAGTGAGTGCGAGTGAGTGAGAGAGAGTGAGAGTGAGTGAGAGTGAGTGAGAGTGAGTGAGTGCGAGTGAGTGAGTGGGAGTGAGTGAGAGTGCGAGTGAGTGAGAGAGAGAGAGTGCGAGTGAGTGAGGGAGAGTGCGCGTGAGTGAGAGAGAGTGCGAGTGAGTGCGAGTGAGCGAGTGAGTGCGAGTGAGCGAGTGAGTGCGAGTGAGCGATAGAGTGCGAGTGAGCGAGAGAGTGAGAGAGAGTGAGTGAGAGTGAGTGGGAGTGAGTGAGAGTGAGTGGTTGAGTGAGAGTGAGTGCGAGTGAGTGAGTGCGAGTGAGTGGGTGAGTGCGAGTGAGTGAGTGAGTGCGACTGAGTGGGTGAGAGTGAGTGAGTGCGAGTGAATAAGTGCGGGTGAGTGAGTGCGAGTGAGTGAGAGTGCGAGTGAGTGAGAGAGAGTGCGAGTGAGTGAGAGAGAGTGCGAGTGCGTGAGAGAGAGTGCGAGTGAGAGAGAGTGCGAGTGAGTGAGAGAGAGTGAGTGCGAGTGAGTGAGAGAGAGTGCAAGTGAGTGGGAGTGAGTGAGTGAGAGTGAGTGCGAGTGAGTGAGTGCGAGTGTGTGAGTGAGAGTGATTGAGTGAGTGCGAGTGAGTGAGAGAGATTGCGAGTGAGTGAGTGCGAGTGAGTGAGAGAGAGTGCAAGTGAGTGAGTGCGAGTGAGTGAGTGCGAGTGAGTGAGTGCGAGTGAGTGGGTCAGTGCAAATAAGTGAGAAAGAGTGCGAGTGAGTGAGAGAGAGTGCGAGTGAGTGAGAGTGAGTGAGAGAGAGTGAGTGAGAGAGAGTGAGAGTGAGAGAGTGAGAGAGAGAGAGTGAGAGAGAGAGAGAGAGAGAGTGAGAGAGAGAGTGAGAGAGAGAGAGTGAGAGAGAGAGAGAGTGAGAGTGAGAGAGTGAGTGAGTGAGAGAGAGTGAGTGAGAGAGAGTGAGAGTGAGAGAGTGCGAGAGAGAGAGTGAGAGAGAGTGAGTGAGACTCTCTCTCACTCTCTCTCTCTCTCTCACTGTCTCACTCGCACTCTCTCACTCGCACTCTCTCACTCGCACGCTCTCACTCGCACTCTCTCACTCGCTCTCTCTCTAGCACTCTCTCACTCTCACTCTCTCACTCTCACTCTCTCTCTCACTCTATCTCTCTCACTCTCTCTCACTCTCTCTGTCTCTCACTCTCTCTGTCTCTCACTCTCTCTCTCTCACTCTCTCTATCTCACTCTCTCTCTCTCACTCTCTCACTCTCACTCTCTCTCACTCACTCTCTCTCACTCTCTCTCACTCACTCTCTCACTCTCTCACTCTCTCTCACTCTCTCTCACTCTCTCTCTCTCACTCTCTCTCTCTTTCACTCTCTCTCTCTCTCTCACTCTCTCTTTCGCACTCTCCCTCTCGCACTCTCTCTGTCGCACTCTCTCTTTCGCACTCTCACTCGCACTCTCTCACTCGTACTCTCTCAGATCACTCTCACTCTCACTCTCTCTCACTCTCACTCTGACTCTCTCTCTCACTCTCTCGCAGTGAGTGCGAGTGAGTGCGAATGAGCGAGAGGGTGCGAGTGAGCGGGAGTGAGCGAGTGAGCGAGTGAGAGCGAGTGAGCGAGAGAGTGCGAGTGAGAGTGAGTGGGTGAGAGTGAGTGAGAGAGTGAGTGGGTGAGAGAGTGCGAGTGAGTGAGTGTGTGTGAGTGCGAGTGAGCGAGTGAGTGGGTGAGTGCGAGTTAGCGAGTGGGCGAGTGAGCGATTGAGTGAGAGTGTGTGGGAGTGAGTGAGAGTGAGTGGGAGTGAGTGAGTGAGTGAGTGGGTGAGTGAGTGAGTGGGTGAGTGAGTGAGTGGGTGAGTGAGTGAGTGGGTGAGTGAGTGAGTGAGTGGGAGTGAGAGAGAGTGAGTGAGTGAGTGAGAGTGAGTGAGAGTGAGTGGGAGTGAGTGAGAGTGAGACTGAGTGCGAGTGAGTGAGAGTGAGTGAGAGTGAGTGAGATTGAGTGAGTGCGAGGGAGTGAGTGCGTGTGAGTGAGTGCGAGTGAGTGAGTGCGAGTGAGTGAGTGGGAGTGAGTGAGAGTGCGAGTGAGTGAGAGAGAGTGCGAGTGAGTGAGGGAGAGTGCGAGTGAGTGGGAGAGAGTGCG
>BTPG01000001.1:320930544-320933044 GCA_036245525.1 Semisulcospira habei
GAGAGAGTGAGGAGTGAGTGAGAGAGAGTGCGAGTGAGTGAGTGAGAGTGAGTGAGAGTGAGGAGTGAGTGGAGTGAGGAGAGTGGAGTGAGAGAGAGTGAGAGAGAGTGAGAGAGAGTGGGAGTGAGTGAGAGTGAGTGAGGAGAGTGAGAGTGAGTGAGTGAGAGTGAGAGTGGGTGAGGGAGTGAGAGTGAGTGCGAGTGAGTGGAGAGTGAGTGAGTGAGAGTGAGTGCGGGTGAGTGAGTGCGAGTGAGTGAGAGTGCGAGTGAGTGAGAGAGAGTGCGAGTGAGTGAGAGAGAGTGCGAGTGCGTGAGAGAGAGTGCGAGTGAGAGAGAGTGCGAGTGAGTGAGAGAGAGTGAGTGCGAGTGAGTGAGAGAGAGTGCAAGTGAGTGGGAGTGAGTGAGTGAGAGTGAGTGCGAGTGAGTGAGTGCGAGTGTGTGAGTGAGAGTGATTGAGTGAGTGCGAGTGAGTGAGAGAGATTGCGAGTGAGTGAGTGCGAGTGAGTGAGAGAGAGTGCGAGTGAGTGAGTGCGAGTGAGTGAGTGCGAGTGAGTGAGTGCGAGTGAGTGGGTCAGTGCAAATAAGTGAGAAAGAGTGCGAGTGAGTGAGAGAGAGTGCGAGTGAGTGAGAGTGAGTGAGAGAGAGTGAGTGAGAGAGAGTGAGAGTGAGAGAGTGAGAGAGAGAGAGTGAGAGAGAGAGAGAGAGAGTGAGAGAGAGAGTGAGAGAGAGAGTGAGAGAGAGAGAGAGTGAGAGTGAGAGAGTGAGTGAGAGAGAGTGAGTGAGAGAGAGTGAGTGAGAGAGAGTGAGAGTGAGAGAGAGAGAGTGAGAGAGAGTGAGTGAGACTCTCTCTCACTCTCTCTCTCTCTCTCTCACTGTCTCACTCGCACTCTCTCACTCGCACTCTCTCACTCGCACGCTCTCACTCGCACTCTCTCACTCGCTCTCTCTCTAGCACTCTCTCACTCTCACTCTCTCACTCTCACTCTCTCTCTCACTCTATCTCTCTCACTCTCTCTCACTCTCTCTGTCTCTCACTCTCTCTGTCTCTCACTCTCTCTCTCTCACTCTCTCTATCTCACTCTCTCTCTCTCACTCTCTCACTCTCACTCTCTCTCACTCACTCTCTCTCACTCTCTCTCACTCACTCTCTCACTCTCTCACTCTCTCTCACTCTCTCTCACTCTCTCTCTCTCACTCTCTCTCTCTTTCACTCTCTCTCTCTCTCTCACTCTCTCTTTCGCACTCTCCCTCTCGCACTCTCTCTGTCGCACTCTCTCTTTCGCAATCTCACTCGCACTCTCTCACTCGTACTCTCTCAGATCACTCTCACTCTCACTCTCTCTCACTCTCACTCTGACTCTCTCTCTCACTCTCTCGCAGTGAGTGCGAGTGAGTGCGAATGAGCGAGAGGGTGCGAGTGAGCGGGAGTGAGCGAGTGAGCGAGTGAGAGCGAGTGAGCGAGAGAGTGCGAGTGAGAGTGAGTGGGTGAGAGTGAGTGAGAGAGTGAGTGGGTGAGAGAGTGCGAGTGAGTGAGTGTGTGTGAGTGCGAGTGAGCGAGTGAGTGGGTGAGTGCGAGTTAGCGAGTGGGCGATTGAGTGAGAGTGTGTGGGAGTGAGTGAGAGTGAGTGGGAGTGAGTGAGTGAGTGAGTGAGTGGGTGAGTGAGTGAGTGGGTGAGTGAGTGAGTGGGTGAGTGAGTGAGTGGGTGAGTGAGTGAGTGAGTGGGAGTGAGAGAGAGTGAGTGAGTGAGTGAGAGTGAGTGAGAGTGAGTGGGAGTGAGTGAGAGTGAGACTGAGTGCGAGTGAGTGAGAGTGAGTGAGAGTGAGTGAGATTGAGTGAGTGCGAGGGAGTGAGTGCGTGTGAGTGAGTGCGAGTGAGTGAGTGCGAGTGAGTGAGTGGGAGTGAGTGAGAGTGCGAGTGAGTGAGAGAGAGTGCGAGTGAGTGAGGGAGAGTGCGAGTGAGTGGGAGAGAGTGCGAGTGAGTGCGGGTGAGCGAGTGAGCGAGTGAATGCGGGTGAGCGAGTGAGTGCGAGTGAGTGAGAGTGAGTGGGAGCGGGTGAGTGAGTGAGTGCGAGTGAGTGAGGGCCAGTGAGTGGGTGCGAGTGAGTGAGTCCGAGTGAGTGAGTGCGAGTGAGCAAGAGGGTGCGAGTGAGCGGGAGAGTGCGAGTGAGCGAGTGAGTGTTGAGTGAGCGAGGGAGTGTGGGTGAGCGAGGGAGTGCGAGTGAGCGAGAGAGTGCGAGTGAGAGTGAGTGGGTGAGAGTGAGTGAGAGAGTGAGAGTGAGTGGGTGAGAGAGTGCGAGTGAGTGAGTGTGAGTGAGTGCGAGTGACCGAGTGAGTGGGTGAGTGCGAGTTAGCGAGTGAGCGAGTGGGCGAGTGAGCGAGTGAGTGAGAGTGAGTGGGAGAGAGTGAGAGTGAGTGGGAGTGAGTGAGTGAGTGAGAGTGGGGAGTGAGTGAGTGAGTGGGAGTGAGAGAGAGTGAGTAAGTGAGAGAGTGAGTGAGAGTGA
>BTPG01000001.1:320940544-321060544 GCA_036245525.1 Semisulcospira habei
GCACTCTCTCGCTCACTCACTCACTCGCACTCACGCGCACTCACTCGCACTCACTCACTCACTCGCACTCTCACTCACTGGCACTCTCACTCACTCGCACTCTCTCTCACTGGCACTCTCACTCACCCGCACTCACTCACTCGCACTCACTCACTCGCACTCACTCACTCACTCGCTCTCACTCACTCTCACTCACTCGTACTCACTCGCTCACTGGCACTCACTCGCTCACCCATACTCACTCGCTCACTCTCACTCTCGCACTCTCGCACTCACTCACTCGCACTCTCGCACTCACCCACTCGCACTCTCGCACTCACTCACTCGCACTCTCGCACTCACTCACTCGCCATCTCGCACTCACGCACTCGCACTCTCGCACTCACGCTCTCTCACTCACGCACTCACGCACTCTCGCACTCATTCACTCGCACTCTCGCACTCTCGCACTCTCGCACTCACTCACTCGCACTCTCGCACTCACGCACTCACTCACTCGCACTCTCGCACTCACTCACTCTCTCGCACTCTTGCACTCTCGCACTCACTCACTCGCACTCTCGCACTCTCGCTCACTCGCACCCACTCACTCACTCGCTCACTTGCACTCACTCGCACCCACTCGCACTCTCACTCACTCGCTCACTCGCACTTACTCGCACACACTCATGCGCACTCCCACTCACTCCCACTCACTCACACTCACTCACTCGCACTCACCCACTCACTCACTCACTCACTCACTCACTCACTCACTCACTCACTCACTCACTCACTCAATCACTCGCTCTCACTCACTCACTCACTCACTCACTCACTCACTCGCCCTGGTATTACTGTGTAGCACTGTTGTGTCAATCGAACTGTGCTAAGATGGCAGACAAAGAAGCTCTATCCGCATATCCACTCGAGGTCTCTGGAACTACACCACCTTTAGTTACTGTCAGTGACATTCAGCGTATAATCGACAAGCAGACACAGGTGATTGACGAGAAACTGGGGTCTCTTCGTGCTGACCTTTGTGATGTGCTGGCCTCTATACAGGCGATTGGCACCGACATTGCTGACTTGAAGCAACGCGCTCGCAGTCTGGAGGACACCTGCAAGGAACTGACTGAGAAGCAGGAGGAGGTTTCCGAGTCTGTAGAAGACTTGCAGGAGGACATGGAAGATCTGCGGAAACGCTACGAGGAAGAACTAGACAAGCTAGAGGCGTTCTCACGTAGGGACAATCTGCGACTCTTTGGAATCGTGGAAACGCCAGGCGAGACCTTCGATTCCTGTGCCACCAAAGTACTGGAATGTCTGCAGGGCACAGTGCCAAATAAAACCTGGACTGAGGACGATTTGGTACGCGCACACCGGGTGGGGAACAAACCGGACTTTGCATCTGTAGCAGCCAACCGTGCCAGAGACAACAACAAGCCCCGCCCCATGATCGTGAAGTTCGCGAGATGGAGGGACAAGATGGACGTCCTGACCAAGGGTCGTGCTGCACTCAAGCAAAAGGGGGTTAATGTTGCTGGTGACTTAACCAACCGGCAACATGAACAGATCAGACTGCACCGGGAGAAAGGAATGCGGGCGTACTACAAGGGAAACAAGCTGGTCGTCGCTGGACCCCTAGTTCAACGGAACCACGACACCGACAACTTCGGCCGCCGTCATGCGACAGACAACAGCGTCGACAGAAGACCGGACAACCGTATCCAAGGACTCGGTGCCGCCGCAGCTACTGGTCAGCAGGTCAACGCAACACCGGCACGTGCGCCACACTTGGTGTCCCCGTTACAGCCTTCACCTAAACCAGCGAAACGGCGCCGGCCACACAGTTCCCCTACAATTGAGGTCGGGGACGAATCCAGTGACCCGTGATATGTCGGCCAAGCCGCGTCTCCCACCTCAATTGCACGGGATGTGTCACCGATGCGCGCGTGTGTTGTAGAGCAGCCAGTAGATAATGTGTTGCATACACTTACCTTTCTGTCATGGAATGTTGATGGACTGTGGAGCAAGCTATCTGACCCAGACTTTCTACAATATGTAAGTAATTATGACATTGTGTGTTTGTTTGAAACATTTTTAGACAATGCTTTCGTCCCGCCTGACTGCTGGTCTGATTTCACGTGTTTTTCCTTACCTGCAGTCAAACTGTCACGTCAAGGAAGAAGCTCGGGAGGTGTTGTTGTGTTAGTAAAAAATGTGTATGCCAAGTTTGTTTTCCAAGTGAACATGACATGCGCTCAAAGTGTCTTTCTCAAACTTGACAGATCATTGTTTGGTACTGAATGCGATGTGCTTTTGGTCGCGTGCTATGTTCCGCCCAAGGATTCACCATTTTATAGACAATTACCGTACGACTGCCTGTTGGAAGAATTAGAACAGTGTCTTGCTAGTGCCCTCGAGCAATTTGGAGACATTCATTTCCTAATGTGTGGTGATTTTAATGGTAGAACTGGGGATTTGCAGCCTAATCCATATTTGTTTCAGCTTGATCCTGATGAAACGCTACTAACTAATACCGCTCTATTTGAACCTTCACGATTTACTGAAGATATGACTGTAAATACATTTGGAAGAAAACTATTAGATTTGTGTGCATGTTTTGAACTGATGATTCTGAATGGGTTCTGTAGCCCTGATCTGTCAAAGCACCTGACATTTATTTCTCCCACTGGTTGTAGTATTAATGATTATTTTGTTGCATCTCCTGACTTTATTTGTTTGTGTGACAAACTTGAAGTTGGCGAGAGGATAGAGTCTGTACACATGCCACTGGTCCTTACTGTGTCTTGTGTACGTGTATCACCCCACAACGATGTTTCTGATGATGATACGCAGTGTTTTTCATTTGATAAGATTATCTGGGAACCTGCTAAGGCCCAAACGCTCAGCGACAGTTTAACTACTCCTGCATTCCAGGATGCTCTAGTAGCTGCTACTGCTGAGATCGATGATGATATTAATAGTGCATTAGACATTTTCACATGTGCTATCAAAGACGCTGCTAGTTGCATGACAAAACAATTTCATTCCTCCACAGGCAATACACACAAAACAAACACCGCTAGTCACCCCTGGTTTGACCAGGAATGCAGAAATGCAAAAATGCGAACGCGTAAAGCCTTACGTACATACACAAAAAAATAAAACCATGGAAAATAAAGCATCGTTTGTTAATGAGAGAAAACAATACAAGAGATTACTTAGAGCTAAAGAAGTTAATTTTAAGAGGGAAGCTGTTGACAAAATTCTTGAGTATAGACATAACTCTCAGGCATTTTGGAAGGAAATAAAGAAGTGGAAAAGAAAACGTCGTTTAAGAAACAATATAACAAAGAAGCAGTGGTTTGATCACTTCTCTAGCATTCTAAATGAAAACATAGCACAGCAAGAGAATAATGATGATGTATATTTTTCAGAAGACTCTGAGTCTGATGAAGCCTTATTTCATGACCTAGATATCAACATATAAGAAGCAGAAGTTATTGCTGCTATAAAACATGCCAAAGCAGGAAAGGCCCCCGGGCCTGATGGAATTATAAATGAAGTTCTTAAAGTCTCCAACCCAGCTATCATCTCCTTTCTCACTAAGTATTTTAATGCTCTATTCAACAAAGGGTTGTTCCCCAGCGAATGGTCTAAAGCTATTATTTTCCCACTCCACAAGAAAGGAGATGTAAATAATCCAGATAATTATCGTGGTATTGCTCTCATTAGCTGTGTTAGTAAACTGTATACCTACATTTTGAACAGAAGGTTAACAGACTGGGCTGAGGAACATAATATTCTGTCTGAAACACAAGCCGGGTTTAGGAAATCCTACTCTACTGTGGACCATATATTTACACTTTATGCTATTGTTCAAAAACAACTTCTACAAAATAAGAAAGTTTATGTGGCTTTTGTTGACTTCCGCAAAGCTTTCGATACTGTTAAAAGAGGTGTGCTTTGGAATATTTTATTGAAGGCTGGAGTGCGCGGCAAAATGCTTTCAGCTATGAAGGCAATGTATGACTCGGTGAAATTTTGTGTTAGAGACAACCTGAATTGTACAGCGTTTTTTGAGTGTTTCCAAGGTTTAAAACAAGGATGTTTAGCATCGCCGACATTGTTCTCCTTTTTGATTAACGAGCTTGCTGTGTACATTATTGAAAATGGTAAACATGGTTTCCAACTAAAAGCCGATGCAGCAGAACTGTTTTTGTTGATGTTTGCAGATGACATTGCTTTGTTTTCATCAACCCCCAATGGCCTTCAGACTCAGCTGAACCATTTATACAAAGAAGCATCTAAGCTTGGTTTGTCTGTTAACCTAGACAAGACAAAAATAATTGTGTTTCGAAATGGTGGGTATTTGTCAAAATATGAAAAATGGATTTACGGGGGAACGAGGGTAGAAGTTGTCAATATGTATAAGTACCTTGGGTTAAACTTTACCACACGTTTGAGTTTAAACACATCCGTTGATGACTTAGTGACTAAGGCAAAAAAAATGTGTAATCGATATTTTCTGTATGTTGAAGAAAATTAACTGCGCTAGTCCTGATGTTTTTTTTCAAGCTGTTTGATGCGCAGGTTGTCCCAATTTTGTTGTATGCCTCAGAAATTTGGGGTATAAACGAGTGTGCCGAAATTGAAAGAGTCCATACATTTGCATGTAAACGTTTTCTTAATGTCAACTTCCGCACACCGAACCTGATGGTTTATGGTGAACTTGGTCGATATCCCCTGTCAGTATTAACGTCAGTAAGATGTGTTTCCTACTGGCTTCGACTCTGCGCTTTACCTGTTACTAGATTTGCAAATATGGCTTATCATATGCTTAAGGATTTAGACGATAAAGGGAAAGAAACATGGGTGTCAAAGATAAAGAATTTGCTTTTCCGAAATGGGTTTGGTCATGTATGGATTTCACAAGGTGTTGGAAACAGGAATGCTTTTATAAACAAGTTCAAACAAAGGATGGTTGATTGTGCCAAACAAAACTGGTCATCAAAGCTTTCTGAGAGTGAACGTTTTACTGTGTATCGTAGTTTTAAACATACACTTGTCCAAGAAAATTATTTTGAACTGGTTAAGCCAACCTATGTCAAAAATCTATACATTAAATTTAGACTTGGCATAACCGAATTGCAAAGTAACAAACAAAGATATAGTACTCCCAATGCTGTAACGAAAGTGTGTCCATTGTGTGCCAAGGCTGTGGAAGATGAAGTTCACTTTATGTTTTATTGTCCATTCTATGATGAACTGCGAGCCAAATACCTATGTAAGTTTGACCTTGTGGAACTCAGAAAGAAAGAATTGTGTATCCTAGACACTACCAACCCGCAGTCTATTGCCGATTTAGCAAGATTTGTATGTCATGCTTTTAAACTCCGTAGCAGCATGCTTGTATGATTCCACGTGCAAACTGTGGTTCTTACTCCGACCTGGTCTGTGTAGTACACGGCTGTGGCCTGGATTTGGATACCGCATTTTACATGTAGGTCAAAAGTGGCTATTATGTGCTGGCGTAGATCGAATGGAAATGTGTGTGTGTGTGTGTGTGTGTGTGTGTGTGTGTGTGTGTGTGTGTGTGTGTGTGTGTGTGTGTGTGTGTGTGTGTGTGTTGATATAAACATCGCCTTATGGCCTTTATATACACCTGAATTATAAATTATGTAATGTCTCACTCCATTGTATGGACAATTTGTCTGAACAATAAACTGTCTGAGTCTGAGTCTGAGTCACTCACTCGCCCTCAGTCACTCACTCACTCACTCGCTCGCTCGCTCTCACTCACTCGCACTCTCTCGCTCTCACTCACTCGCACTATCTCGCACTCACTCACACTCACTCACTCACTCGCACTCTCTAGCACTCACTCACTCACTCGCACTCTCTCGCACTCACTCACTCGCACTCTCTCGCACTCACTCACTCGCACTCTCTCGCACTCACTCACTCGCACTCTCTCGCACTCTCTCTCGCACTCACTCTCTCGCACTCTTTCGCACTCACTCACTCTCGCACTCTCTCGCACTCACTCACTCTCGCACTCTCTCGCACTCTCTCGCTCACTCGCACTCTCTCGCTCACTCGCACTCTCTCGCTCACTCGCACTCACTCACTCACTCGCACTCACTCGCACTCACTCACTCACTCGCACTCACTCACTCACTTGCACTTTCACTCACTCGCACTCTCACTCACTCACTCGCACTCTCACTCACTCACTCGCACTCACTCGCACTCACTCACTCGCACTCACTCACTCGCACTCACTCGCACTCACTCACTCGCACTCACCCACTCACTCGCACTCACTCACTCACTCGCACTCACTCACTCACTCGCACTCACTCACTCACTCGCACTCTCAATTACTCGCACTCACTCACTCGCACTCTCACTCACTCGCACTCACTCACTCGCACTCACTCACTCTCACTCACTCACTCTCACTCACTCACTCACTCGCTCTCACTCACTCTCACTCACTCACTCACTCACTCTCACTCACTCACTCTCACTTACTCTCACTCACTCTCACTCACTCTCACTCACTCGCACTCACTCGCTCACTCGCACTCACTCGCTCACTCGCACTCACTCGCTCACTCGCACTCACAGAAATCCGTCTGCATCATTTGAGTGGTACGACGATTTCTTACAAATGGCGGACACCGTTAACAATAGCAGCTCTGATATTTTACTGCTCGGAGACTTTAATATTAACATGTTTTTCCCACACCCTGCTTGGGAGTCTACTATTACTATGGTAGGCCTCAAGCAGCTTATCACATCCGCAACTAGAGTTACGCAGTCGTCTGCCACTCTAATTGATCATGTATACACTTCCAAAAAGTCAAGGGTCCTTAGCTCTCGTGTTCTTCAAGTGGCGATTAGCGACCACTCTCTTGTGTGCTGTAGTTGGGCTCTGAAGGTGCACAAGCCGCCATTTCGTAAAAACCAGCATACCACTATTCATTACAGGTCGTTTAAACACTTCAATCGGGACGCGTTTCTCGCAGACCTGAGCGGAATATCTTTTCAGTCAGTTTATAACTATGATATTCCTGAAGAAGCGTTGGCCGAATGGTACAGATTGTTCCTTGGTGTACTTGACAAGCACGCGCCACTACGTGAGAAGAGAGTCAAACACGCACAGTTACCTCAGTGGTTAAGTAAGGACATTAAAGACGCCATGGCCCTCCGAAATGAGTTGAAGCGGAACAAAGATTATGCTGCCTTCCGCAAGCAGCGTAACCGCGTAAAGTACCTGGTGCTCGAGGCCCAGAAAAAACACTTCCAGCGCTTGATGGATAATAAAACTGATACCGTATCTGTCTGGCGAGCCCTCAATGCCTTTACCAAATCACGTCAAACACCACCATGTACTTCTATACCTGCTGATACTTTTAATCAATACTTTCTGTCTGCTGCCGACTCACTTTTGAATAAAAGTACTAATAACCTAAACCAGCCGACTATTTCTGTAAAACTAAAACATTTTTGCGACGAGAGACTGGCGCCAAACGACCTTTTTAGTATTCCGTACTTAACTGTTTTCGACGTAGGCAAGTCTATTAGTCAGCTGAAAAATAAACGCTCCCTTTGTCATGACGGCATTAATAGTTTCTTTTTAAAACTGTCTGTCCCCTATGTGGTCGAATCTTTAACATTTATCTACAATTCTATAATCCAGCAAGGTACTTTCCCAAGAAGCTGGAAAATAGCTAAAGTCATTCCGCTGCCTAAAACTAAAGACCTCACTGACCCCAACAAATTCAGGCCAATTTCACTTTTATCAACTTTGTCAAAGCCTATAGAAAACATGTCCACAGGCACCTGAGTCACTTCCTGGAGACACATAACTTGATTTATCCGTTGCAGTTAGGCTTCAGACCCCGCCACTCTTGTCACACGGCTCTTTCTCATCTGACCAATACCTGGCTAACTTCAATAAACAACGCTGAAATGACCGGTGCGGTATTTTTAGATTCTTCTAAAGCTTTTGACTTAGTCAACCATGAACTGTTGCTACAGAAGCTGTTGGCATACCACATAGACACAGATTCCGCTGCCTTCTTTAAATCTTATCTAAGAAATAGATCTCAGTATGTTTTTGTCAACGGTAAGCGTTCCTCAGAAGGTATCATTAAGCATGGAGTACCCCAAGGGTCTATTTTAGGCCCTCTCTTGTTTTTAATTTTTATTAATGACTTGCCTTTGTGTATCTCACAATCAAATGTGCGATGCAATTTGTTTGCAGATGACGCTACTCTCAACGTGTCGTCGGCAAAAATATCTACAATTAATTTTTCTTTGCAACATAGTCTATTAGACGTCTCAAATTGGTGCCGAGACAACTACATGATACTTAACCCATCTAAAACAGAGTGCATGCTAATCACTACACGTCAAAAGCACCAGCTAAACCCACCGCCACTTAGCCTTTCCCTTAACTGTCAGCCGATTAAACAAGTTAAGGAGCGCCGGCTGTTAGGCGTCATTATAGACGATCAATTGACATGGCATGCGCATGTAAACAGTGTGTGCAACATTGTGTCCAGAAATCTATTTCTCCTTTCAAAACTTATTTACTTTACGAACTCACCAACTAGAAAACTCTTCTTCAGCGCTCACATCCAGTCCCACATTGACTACGCATCTACAGTCTGGGACGGGAGTAGTGATGCGTGATTAAAGAGGCTTAATTCCCTCCACCGGAGGGCAGCCAAGCTAATCCTTCCTAATAGCAGAGACAGCACTGACGAGCGACTTAGGGCCCTTGACATGCTTCCGTTACGTAACCTCTTTCTGTTCAATAAGGGCGTGTTAATGTTTAAAGTCCGAAAATCCAAAACCCCGCGGTACGTCTCGGATTTGTTTAAGGATGCTAACACACCATACAAGACATCAAGGAACAAACTGTCAGTACCTAGGCCACGACTCGATATATTCAAAACTAGTCTGTCATACTCAGGGGCCAAACTGTGGAACTCGTTTCCGGCCAATATTACCGAAGCATCTTCATTGTCCACCTTCAAAGCAAGACTATTCCGGCACTTAATTGAGCCGCCGAACAAAGCGCACGCGACTACTGCGTTCTGAATAATGACTGTTATTAAACATGCAGTGTGTGGGCGCGTGTGTATGTGAGTGCGTGCATGTGTGAGGAACAGTGTGTGCGTGCATATTTGTTTATGCTGGTGTGTGCGTGCATGTGTGTGTATGTGTGCGTGTGTGTGTGTGTATGTGTGTGTGCGTGCGTGCATCTTGCGTGCATGTATGTGTGTGTTGGGTTAGTCAGGAGGAAGTAAAACGTCTAGATAATCTTGACCTTTATGCTTACAGTTTTTGCGTTCAATGTACCGAATGTAGTCTTATCAGTGTGCAATGTATACTATATGTGTGTTTATTATGTAGTAGTATTTCATGTATCGTATGTAATGCATATTAGCCAGACTTGGGTCGGGACTGTGCTTCGTCTGACGCGGGCGTTGGTTGAAGGCCCCGGACATACATCACGATACCACGTTTGTCCCGGCCTTTAATCCAATGTGTGAGCCGTGGCGGGGTCTGACCTAACTCTGACTGATTTACGTATTTCCGTGTGTGTGCGTGCGCGCGTGTGTGGGTGAGTGTGTGCAAGCGCGTGTGTGTGCCGGCGTGCGTGTGTGTGTGTGTGTGTGTGTGTGCGCGTGTGTGTGTGTGCGCGTGTGTGTGCGCGTGTGTGTGCGCGTGTGTGTGTGCGCGCGCGTGTGTGTGTGTGTGTGTGTGTGTGTGTGTGTGTGTGTGTGCGTGCGTGTGTGTGTGCGTGCGTGTTTATATGTAGTTTGTAGCAAGGACAAGAATGAAAAAAGGTCTGCGCACCTATTCTTTTATCCTTGGAAAATAAAGTTTCATTTCATTTCATTTCACCCGCACTCACTCGCTCACTCGCTCACTCGCACTCACTCACTCGCTCACTCGCACTCACTCACTCGCACTCTCGCACTCACTCACTCGCACTCTCGCACTCACTCGCACTCTCGCACTCACTCACTTGCACTCTCGCACTCACTCACTCGCACTCACGCACTCGCACTCTCTCTCTCGCACTCTCTCGCACTCTCTCGCTCTCTCTCGCACTCTCTTGCACTCTCTCGCACTCTCTCTCTCTCTCACTCTCTCACTCTCACTCACTCACTCGCACTCACTCACTCGCACTCTCTCTCACTCGCACTCTCTCGCACTCTCTCACTCACTCACTCACTCTCACTCACTCACTCTCTCTCACTCACTCGCACTCTCTCACTCTCTCACTCTCTCACTCTCACTCTCTCACTCTCTCACTCTCTCACTCAAGATGGGATAAACCATAACCCACAAATTCCCTTCTGTTAGAAAGCTGTCTTCACTGTGAAGGGTTTCTATCTTTTGTCTTTGACTTGATTCTGATCTTGAAATATCTCATTTTGAAAAACTTCACGGATGTGCCAATGCCTCAAAGTGAACTCTCTAAGGGGCTCGCGCAGTGCAAACGCGTCTTGGTTTGTCAAACGTCATTATTTTTGTCATGATGTATTTTTGGGTTTTCACGTAATTTTATATTTAACGTGATATGATTTTTGCTTTCGCTTTAAGACTTGCGAAAATGGTTGCAAAACTAGATTTCAGTCTTGCTATAATTTGTGTGAAATCAGGTTGACTTTACCTAGCTACATGCTATACTAAGTACACCTGCATGCTCTTCTGAAAGCGCGTCGATGTTTGTGTATGCGTGTGCGTGGGTGCATGCGCGCGCTGCAAACATCCTCAAAAGGCATAGATGTTCATGCGCTCTATGGGCACATGAGGATCTATACCTATTGGAGATGCACGTATATGTGTGAGAGAGATCGAGCCAGATAGAAAGAGAATTACGTCATATTTAGAGTATGTTTGCGTGGTGACGGAGTTGCTTTTTTTACGTCAGAGGCACTGTCCGACTTTCTCCAGATGTCAAGATTTTTTTACAGTTTTGATTATTTTCTGTAAAGAATTAATTTTGTTGAAGAAGTTGAAAGGGTACAAAGCTGGCTAACGAACTCGTCCAGTATCTTTCTCTAAACTAGCTATATCCAGTCACATGCATGCTCTTCTGAAAGCGCGACGATGTGTGTGTGTGTGTGTGTGTGTGTGTGTGTGTGTGTGTGTGTGTGTGTGTGTGTGTGTGTGTGTGTGTGTGTGTGTGAGAGTATTTGTGCGTGCATGCGCACGCGGTCAAAACATCGCCAATGGACATACATCCTCACACGCTCTCCGGGCGTATGAGAATCTATGCCTCTTGGAGATATGCGCATGTCTGAGAGAGAGAGAGAGAGAGAGAGAGAGAGAGAGAGAGAGAGAGAGAGAGAGAGAGAGAGAGAATGAATCAATGAATCAATGAATCAATGAAACTTTATTTTACAACGGTTTAGGCATTGACATCGTCATCGACACAGCCATTTTACAAACCTGCCGTTGCTAACAACTACAAGACTAACTACAAATATACATACATATAAGTAAACATAATACTTACAAAGAGATGACAACACTATTCACATAGACAGACATACTCATAGACTCACAGACACCCCCCACCTCACCCACCCCCCTTCACACATAGACAGAGCTGAGTAGTCCAAATGATAAATGAAAAGGGTAACAGACTTAATTGGGAATAAATTGGACCCAGCATAAAAAGAAACATATAATACAAGTGGTTAAGTCATCCCTACGAGTGATCCACAAAATATTTGCAGAGACCCTTTTTAAAACAGGCTAGCGAGGAGGCGGATTTTACATGGTCGGGAAGGGCATTCCAGATAAGTGCCCCTGAGAAGGATAAGCTAGTTTTATATAGATCGATCCTTGGTTTTGGGACTATGAAAAGCTTTCTGATGTTTCCAAGCTTGGACTCAGACTTACGGAACAAAGTGGAGATGTACTCAGGTGTTTTGCGTTTCCACACTTTGAACATAAAGATTGCTTTGTTATATTTAAAATGATCTTGAAGTGGCAGGAGACCTGCTTTTGAGAGCTTTTCTTCAGTGCTTAGGTGTTGATCAGGGCAGATTATTTTGGCCGCTCGTCTGTGAAGGGAATTGAGTCTCTTTAAATGGACCTCACTACACCCATCCCATACCGATGACGCGTAATCGATATAAGAACGTATGTGAGCGTTATAAAATAGTTTACGGGTATCTGAATCAGTATAATATTTTAGTTTTGATAACATAAAGAGATTTTTGGCTACTATTTTGCATAAGGCGTCTGTATGAGCTTGCCATTTTAGCTGACTGTCGATTTTAATCCCCAGTACTCGATGTTCATTTACCTGTTCTACCTGACTACCTTTAAGAGAAAGGTTAAGTAATAGAGGCATTATCTGCTGTTTTTGGCGTGTGGCGACTACCATCGATTTCGTTTTGGCTGGATGAACAACCATAGAATTGTTTATACACCAAGCTGATACTTCATGAAGACTTTGTTGTAGGTTGTCGGAAATTACCTGTATATCTTTACTAGTAGTATGAACTGAGGTGTCGTCAGCAAAAAGGTCGCATTGTACATCTTGGCAAGTAATATGTAGAGGCAAATCATTGATAAATAAGCAAAACAGTAGAGGGCCCAGCACAGACCCTTGGGGCACACCGAAGCTTACATCTTTGAGAGAGGAGTATGAGCCATGAACAAGAACCTTTTGTTTTCTTTTAGTAAGGTAAGATGTGAAAAAAGCAACTGCGTCTCCGTTATTGAGGTATGTGTGAAGCTTAGAAGTCAGAATAGTATGGTTAATCAGATCAAAAGCATTCTTAAAATCCAGATAGACTACTCCTGTTAACTGTGACTTATTCATACCCTTGAGCCATGTGTCAACAAGGCGTGTAAGTGCTGTGTGGCATGAATGCTGCGGACGAAATCCGGATTGGAAAAGGTGGAGGAGCTTACGGTTTTCTAGGTAAGCAAGCAGGTGTTTATGAACGTGCCTTTCCAGTGGTTTGGACAAAACAGATAATAAAGAAATAGGCCGATAATTATTAGGATCAGAACGATCTTTTGTTTTTGGAAGTGGAATTACTTTGGCATATTTAAGTTCGTTAGGAAAAGTGTTATGCTGGATACAGAGATTATAAATATAAGTTAAGGATTCTACAATGTATGGGAGAGACAGTTTAAGTATTTTCGGGCTGATGTCATCAGGCCCCGAGGACTTTTTATTTGGAAGGTTACTTATGAGTAAACCCACTTCATGAACAGCTAACATAGGGATGTTGAAGGGGGCTGTGCCCATTGTTCTTTGTTGACAAAACTCAGACAGCAAATTTGAGCGGTGATAAGTGTTATCCTGGCTTGGCGATATTAGAGATTTGGCAATCGAAAGAAAATGGTCATTGAATGTATCAGCAGTAAGATTAGTGGGAATGGTAGTTGCGGTACTTGGAGACCCCCTAGTAAGTGTGTTTAGAAGGCGCCATATAGTAGAGGTATCTTTGCTGTCTTTAACCGTGTCACGAACTAACTTTTTTCTTGCCTCTCTGATCATGTATTTAACACGGTTACGATGTTGCTTATATTCAGTGAACATTTTATTGCTACGTAGATCGTTTCTAAGCGCCATCGCCTGCATGATTTCCGGAGTAAGCCAGGGAGGAAGAGTGTTAGATTTTACCCTCCTCTCGCGTAGAGGAGCATGTTTATTAAGTACATTTAGGAAAAGAGAGTACCAAATACTGAGGGCGGTATTAGGATCATAGGACAGGAGCACGTTATTAAAAGGAGTATTTTCTAGATCAAATAGAAATTCGTCTTTCCTGAAGTGTTTGAATGTCCTATACGTTATAGTTGTATGGCCGTTCTTTTTTGGTTTAGGGAGTTTAGAAGACCAGGAGCAAGCCACAGGATAATGATCACTAACACTAAGATTTGAGACATCAACGTCAGAGACGGCTTTGGGTTTATTAGTATATATGTGGTCTATAAGCGTGGAAGTAGTTGGAGTAATTCTGGTGGGTGATTTCACTAACTGTACTAAGCCAAACAGAGATGACGTTGAGCCCCAGGCGGGGTGCGGCTTAAGTAAATCTATATTAAAATCGCCCAATAGAAGAATGTCGGCCTTCTTTTTTAAAGCTCTGTCAAGGTTATGACTAAACTGATCGTACCACTCAAAAGTTGAGGCGGGATTTCTATATAAGAACCCAATTAATACCGGTTTTGATTTCGGACACTTGACTTCGACCCATACGCACTCCACCCCGATCATTTCTAGGTCGACGCGTCGATGAACTGATTGCTGGATAGAATTATGAATATAGACAGCGATGCCAGTTTGACCGGGAGACAAGGGGTATCGTCTAATAACTGAAAAATTGGAGATACTGATTGCTGCATCGCTTACACAGGAACTCAGACGCGTCTCACTGAGTCCAAACAGGTGGAACGGTGTAGGATCGTTGATATATACAGATATGTCGGCTAGTTTGTTGTACAAATGAAACACATTGAGGTGCCCTATTCTCATAACTGCACCTTTGATGGAAAATTCGCTTGGACTTATTACAAAATACAGAGTGCACAAGATAAACAATGAAGAAACAATTGAATACAGAAAAACACGGAAATAAAAAATACTATAAAACTATAAAACGATAAAAGGCCACGTAATTGAATAAAAGTCCTCCAGAGAACAAGTAGCAGTTAAGCTACTGAGCTCTCAAAAACTCGCTGCGGGAGTGACTGAACCACAAGAAAAAAGTGACGCAACTTGAAACGCCGCATGGAACACCTGTATGTTCGGCTGTCACTAAGTTCCCTTCTTTGTCGTTCCAGTACAATTTTAATTAAATCACTCAAGCTAATAGTCTGTCTCACTGTAAAGACACGAAAGAGGCTGAAAATTAAGTCTTTCTTATTAATGAGCACAATCTTTACAGTGTAAACTAACACAGTCTCTGGTGGTAACACTCAATGTTACTGTCACATCAGTTTATGACCAACGCGGCTAGAAGGTAGAACCAAAGTAATCAATAAACAGCACAGTGGATGCAGACAATAACGTTGGTAGTCATTCTAACTGATTTACGGTAAGAACAAGTTACATCTGTAACAATAGCAGTCAGCTTGCCGTGCTCGTGTTCACAATCACCAAATATAAACGTCTAATTAAAGCGTCAGTAAATCAGTGATGAACACCACCTACTAGTTCAAAAATGAAAATTAACCCTTTTGTTCATGCATCCACCGGTGCTGTTTGCAGCATCGGTGGTTGCATGCACAACGGGGTTAAGCAAATTAGTGGCAGATAAATCCCTGTAGGAAAGGATGCGGTTAACTCTTGTCAGTTGATATCGCAGCTAATCAGTTAATAGTAGACACCACCTATTAACCCAACAATGGACAATTAATCCTCTTGTTCATGCATCCATCGGTACTGTTTGCAGCATGTACTGTTTGCAGCACCGGTGGTTGCATGCACAGGAGGGTTAATGAGATTATTAGCCGGTAAAGCCCTGAATGAATGGCTGTAGGAGCTGCGCAAGCATGCGCATCCTCTGCGTTGCGTCTAATCCGGGAGTAATTGCAGGGCTCTCCCACCCTCTGGTCGGTGTGGGATTAGCGGCGGTGAGGGCGTGAAGGGCGCTGTTAGAGCCTTGGTCGGAGGGTGGAATGCGCGGAAATTCACGTTCTGACGGAGTGAACTGCCCGGCGTGACCTTGCTGGGGACAGAATGTCGGGGGGTAACCAGGCTGGGCAGAGTTGTAAATGGCATTGTCAGACATGTTGAACTGGGTTTGAGCAGAATGGGCTTGGCAAATTTGAGACTGTTGAAAATGGGCTTGAACGTGGTTGGAATTAGCTTGGCTGGGAGGGGTTTGGTTGTTGTGGGGGTGGGCGTTGGTGTGGGCATGGTTGGGGTGGGAATGGTTGGGATGGGTATGGACTTTGAAATTGTTTCCTCCATTTGGGGCGGTCCGTGGCGCAGTGGTTAAGGCGCCTGCCACCAATTCCAAAGGTGAGCGGTTCGATACCGGGTTCCGGCGTTGGACTTTTCTCCTCTGGTAAGTGTCACCGTTCATTCGGCCGGACCGTCGGGGGTTCTTTCTCCGGGTACTCCGGTTCTTCCACCCCCCACACTTTGGTACCGGTCTCAGGCCACTTTACAAATTTCAAATACAAGCGATCAAAAATCTGTAACTTCAGTAGCTGACTGGCCCTTCGTTTGTCTTGTACTGTGTTTGTCTTAAATGGCGTAAATCCGTGTCTGTTTCGTGAGTGTGTGTGTTGGGTTTCAGGCGCGGCGCTTTGAGTCGATTTCCCCAAAATTGAGAAAAAGCGCCTATATAATAACGGTATTATTATTATTATTATTATTTGCTTGTCCCCATCCTGTGCCCCTGCCAGAAGCCTGATTTTGGTAGTGCTGTGGTCCTCGATTTTGAGGGTTGGTAGGCGCATGACGATCCGCTTTCGGCACATCGTATCCCGGTGAGCGGCGTGCTGCTCCGGCGAACCTGATGGCGAGTGCCAGTCGCTTGGTTCCTTCATCTGTCAGGTGACTTCTGTCTCTCTGGAACAGAGTCTGACGCGGCGCAAGATTAGCTGTCAAGAAACGGGGGACATGGTCGATGTAGGGGATCTTGACCTGCTCACACACAGCCCTGAGATTGTCGTTGGAAGCAAACACAGCCTTTGCCAGGTAATGTTCAGTTCCACCTGGAATAATGCAGGATATGTACACAGCGGCGCTGGGAAAGGCTGAGCGTAGGAAACGGAAGAGCTGGTCCCAGGACTGCTTGCTGACGGCGCCCACTTTGCAGCTGTTGATACCAACATGCGTCGTCACACGGCGGATGTGGGGCATTGGTGGCAAAGTGCGGAGCCACTCAGTGACATCAGCTACAGTCAGGCCGGAGACAGACAGATTCTGTACAAGGGCACCGTCGACAGACATCCTGCGCTCGTCAACACCTTTCAGCACAGAATCCCCGATCAACAGCGTGTTGACACCTGGTCGTACTTGCAGGAGCTGAAGCTGTTCTAGGGGTGCATTGTCCTTAGCGCTGATGTTACTGTCGTTGGTAATGCGGGTGGAGGTATCGTGTCGTCGTCTGTTCTCGGGTGCATTGTCCTTAGCGCTGATGTTACTGTCGTTGGTAATGCGGGTGGAGGTATCGTGGCCTCGTCTGTTCTCATCCAACTCAGACAATACAGAATACCGGTTTTTAACTGGAACTTGCACGAGGAGTGTGTTGTCGGTCGTGGTAGAGTCTTTAGGGGGAGGGGACATGAGGGATTGTGAGACACTAGTCCCCCCCCCCCCCCACACACACACACACACACACCTCTCTGCAAACTCTGATGATAAAATTTAAAATAGCAGAACATCTTGCATAAAGGTTTATAAAAAGACAGGTAAGGTTACTGCAAATAAAACAAGAAACAGCCACTCACATCAGTTTTATTCCAAACTGACGATGCATGTAAAAGTTTGTCACACAAAAAAACTGGAGCACTAAAGATTAGTTGTACACACGCAGTACAGATTATGGTCATAACGAGGTAAGTTCCTACCTAAATCAGTTCAGTGTCTTTCACAGAAAAGGTGCAGATAGTGCTTAGAAATAAAACTGGATTTGTTGTAATCATTCTGTAACATCTATCCATCTTATGCACACACACCGTCTTCGCGCGTGTCCAACAGAGCATAAAAACAGAAACCTATTGTTCTATCAGTCTAACATTGTCATAAACTGGCTCCCGATCTCAATGTCTGTTTAGTCTTGTCACGCTTCAGTTGGCTAACCTATTGTCGCACTTGGACTAGAACGGCATTTACTCGCGATTACACAACATTATCAGGTCTTTAACACCTTCGGGCCCTCCTGCTCTCATTGTTAAAATGTTAAACATGTCTAACTAGACGTGTATATATTGTTTTCTATTCACACATTGTTAAAGTGTGCATAAGACTACGAGGAGCTGTCAGTGAAAGCAGTAAACTGCGATTCTCTGTCTGTTTTCTAAGGACAACAGATGCGGGTTATCGCCGCGAGGGTGGGTAAAACATCAAAGATAAGCAAAATGATTACTGACTACCCAAATATATGGCATATTATGGCTGGGCACTAAAGACTAATAGTGGACAGTATACAAAGTTAAACATCATAAAACCGCATATTGTGCCAATAAATGAGCATCAACTTGTCATGCAACAATAATACAAAATCATAAAGTCGTAAGTCACGATTGCCAGTCTTCAATACGCAAATTGAGAAGAAAACAACTTTTTGCACCAAGGGGGAAATAGCGAAATGTGCAGCAACTGTTTGTCTTCAACTTCCCTTCATGGATAAAAATTTTATTTTGCAAGAAATACCTGTAGATCTAGATCTGATGAATAAAAAAATTTAAAAAAAATAATTAAAAAAAAAAAATAAATTGGAGGTACATGAAACTCTGTCGTGAGTGAGAATTAGTATAGTTTTTTCTCTTCTTTCTTCTCCTTTTCTCCCTCCTTTATTTATTTTTTTTATTTTTTTTTTTATTTTTTGACCGCCAGGGGTTGTGCACGTGCACAAGTGGCACAAGTGCAAAATCCGCCCCTGGTGGTATAGGTATGGGGAAATGATAGAGACTGGGTTTAGGCGTGAGAGATATCGATTTGCCAGCTGTACCTGTCCGACCGCTTGGTCTGATGGGTCAGTATCAGTTCCCTGGCAGTCCGGTTGGGGCTTTGATGTCTCTCACTACTGGTTTAGACTGTTCAGTATTCACGTTAAGGAGATTTCAGGTTTGGGGATCGATTATTGAACTCAATATCTGGAAGATTTATCCTCCCACCAGAGGAAGAGAGCGTCATGTTTTACTTAAAAAGACCTGCCGTCCATCTTCGACTTCCTTTTTACATATGACTGTACAACACCTTCTCGTTGTTTCACTTGGGCATGCCAGCATGTTGATACAAATACCAGACCCGTCACCTGCACACTTCAATTGAAAAGGCAGACTACTCCCGGGGCATCCATGCGTAACCGTTCTGTGTATTTTCTGTGGCCTGAGGGATTATTTTCCGTTCACAGTGACAACAGTAATTGGTTGCTTTACCTCCCAAACAAATACTGCACAGATTTGGAACTTGTTTTTCGTAGCATTGGAACTTTCTGACATGTGTCTAATGTACTCAGGTCTTTTTAGATATTGGGTGGGGTTAATTACAAACTATACCGTCGACATTTTTAAGTCTAATGTTTTTGTATGTAAGATGGGCAGTTGGTCTGTGTATACATTTGGCTATTTTCATCTTTGCTGTTAGTGGTCATGACGGTACAGAGAGCTGCCTCTGTTGTCTGGTCGCATCGCATTAATGTGATCTGCACAAGGAGAAAGTCATACATTTACCGATCGATTCTCATTTAGTTTGTTTTCTGTCTCCACTCTCACATGCTATTCGGATTTGTCCTGCTTAACGCCACGAATGGCACGGGTGTTGACTGTCTTCCAAATGCTGAGCACTACCGCTGTATGCGAGAAGTTTGGTAGATCTGTGCATTGCATTTCTTCTTTAGTTCCTTTCTGTCTCCTTGCCATTACTCACAAACCAGATAGGTGAGGTTAGCGCTGGTAGAAATGTACACATCCCATGGGGAGTTACTCAGCGCTGGACAGACAAACAGTTTGTTCCCCTGCCCCCGCCTACCAGGCACCCAATCGTCAGCCCATGTCTTTTTTCTGGAACTTAGGAAGTAGGCAAGAGAAACACACATACACAAACAAGAAGATGCACTACTAAATTAATGTGGTCGAGTATATACCCTGATTTCCCCAGTAGATGCATGTAACGCACGCAGACTTGCCCACAGTCGTACGCACAGACTCTCACGCAACAGACGCATACACCGCCACTGACTCAGACGGGCGCATTCATGCGATAAAACAAACACACGGGCTCCCTTTCTAAAGTAACCTTTATACAGTATAGATGAAAAAGAACGACTTAAATGACTATCAACTATATACAATATTCTACTATCACACCACACACGTATCACAGTATCTTTGCCATCTTTTCCCACTTTGGTACCGGTCTCAGGCCACTTTACAAATTTCAAATACAAGCGATCAAAAATCTCTGTAACTTCAGTAGCTGACTGGCCCTTCGTTTGTCTTGTACTGTGTTTGTCTTAAATGGCGTAAATCCGTGTCTGTTTCGTGAGTGTGTGTGTTGGGTTTCAGGCGCGGCGCTTTGAGTCGATTTCCCCAAAATTGAGAAAAAGCGCCTATATAATAACGGTATTATTATTATATTTATTAGTCTCACATTGCCTCCAACCTGTTTGATGTTGTGTCTGGTTACGTTGGTCCTTCTCACGTCTACAAGAACTCTGAATAGACAACAAAAGTCCCAACGTAACACTTGCTAAACACACAACATATTGGATCAATGAGAAACGTCACGTAACCTGGCTGATACAAATAACTCACACGTTCATTCACACACACACACGTGCTTCATAAACTATTTTCGTATCACCCCCATATCTCTGTCACTATCTTGAAACAGACTATAGCCTAACTGACACTCTTGCTATACATTACTCTATACCATGGAAAAGACTATGCTTAACCAACCACGTACTATCTTCATAGCGGCTTAGACATACACACTTCATATTCCTTTAGTCATCTATCTCGGTAAACAACTGTATACAAAAACACCGGTTACTTCACCGAATTCTAAACATACTATACTAAACCAAACCGGAACACCGCTATACAACCACATTAATCTTACCACGCATACTGTCTTTAACTAAACAACTATCAATACTACGTTTATAGAAACATACCTGAAATCTAGGCTTCAGAGTCTTGGAATGCGGGCTAGGTAACTCGAACACAACCGTTCCATACGACAAGACAGCCCGCACTACCGATTTAGACCTCTGACAGTCACAGCTTCCGCCTAGAACTCACTAAACAGAACTCACTACAAATCCCGTACTAACCATGTCTTACAGATTTCACGTGCGTCTAATGCCACACGGACTTTCGGCAAACAAACCGTTAACAAAAACCGTACCGTACTCAATCCTACTCGTTAACAAAAACCGTACCGTACTAATCCTAATGTGTGATCACTATGCACAAGCATAGAGCTTCATCACAATGCACAAGACAATATAAACAATGTAACGATACAAGTTTTGCCTCGAGTTATAGAATACTCACAAACCAGACAGGTGAGGCTAGCGCTGGTAGAAATGTACACATACCATGGGGAATTACTCAGCGCTGGACAGACAAACAGTTTGTTCCCCTGCCCCCGCCTATCAGGCACCCAATCGTCAGCCCTCAGAAAAATACGCAGGTATAGAACAAGACCATCAACTACATCCCTAAAAAGGAGGCATCAGGTCTAGCCTATATCCCATGTCTTTTTTCTGGAACTTAGGAAGTAGGCAGGAGAAACACACATACACAAACGCGAAGGTGCACTACTAAATGTGCTCGGGTAAATACCCTGATTTCCCACAGTAGAAAAATACGCAGGTATAGAACAAGACGATCATCTACATCTCTTCTTGTTTGTGTCTGTATGTTTCTCCTGCCTACTTCCTAAGTTCAGAAAATGACATGGGATATAGGCTAGACCTGATGCTTCATTTTCAAGGATGTAGATAATCGTGTTGTTCTATACCTGCGTATTTTTCTGTGGGCTGGCGATTGGGTGCCTGATAGGCGGGGGCAAGGGATCTGTTTGTCCAGCGCTGAGTAATTTCCCTTGGTATGTGTATACTCCTTGCCATTAGTAACGCCATATTGGTATGGAAACTAATAGTGTCTGTGCGAGAGGCCCAGATGAAGATGGAGACAGGTCACACAGACCGGGGTTTTGATCGCAAAAAAAAAAAAAAAAAAAAAAAAAAAAAAAAAAGCTTCGTCGGTCACAAAAACACTCCTTATACTTTCGCAGCTTTCCTGTTTCTTATATTCTACGGTTCTTATTTTGTCCAGCGTGAACATTGAGCGGATAAAACATGTGCGGCTACAATGGAGTTCCTATATTATTTGGTCAATGTATTCTTTTACACCAACAGTGTACTCAATTGTTTCCTTTATTTTCTTACGGGATCAAAATATCGAGATGAGTTTTGGCGACTGATTTGCTGTATTATGGACAAGCCAAGTAAATCAGGACCCGTGTCATATGCACAAAGTTCGCAAATTACTGTCCATGGCTGTTCGGTCAGCAGCGCCCGGGCATAACAGCACTGATGCTGAAGATGAGTTTTAAACAAAATAAAAGATGCGTGCCTTCTCCTTTGCAAACACTGTTGGCCCAATGAAAAGAAGAAGAGCCAAATCCACCATGCAATGTGGTCAAGAAATCTTTTTAGCTGACCCTGATTTTTGCTTGATATTTCGAAATGCATATGTGGCTTGTGTTACATTGAAATATTTGATACGCGGATTTCATCTCAAAGTCTACAGTATTGTTAGGAGCTTACGTGCGTTTATCGTTTCGGAAAATTCAGCGTTGTTCATATTTGTAGGCTTATTATGCTGATCCATTTCCCTCCTCTCTAAGCCTTCCTCTGATCAAGACACACGTCGGCGCACACAAATAAAGACGGACACACGGTGCTTCCAGCCATTAGTACGCTCTGTGGGCTCGTGCAGCGACAGAAATCTATCTCCTTCAGGCTTCTCTAACCCACCCTCTGATCAACACACACTGGCACACAGAAATAAAGACGGACACAGGGGCGATTCCCGCAGTTCGTAAGCTCGTGGTCTGGCGTGCTATAGCAATACGGAAGAAAAATGATGGCACCAGCAGCGAAATGACATCACGTCATGGCATCATTAGTCGCACAACTACCTGCTCATATTGACGATTCGATGTTATACGGTCACCCATCGCAATACTAACATTTGACGTATTAGCAAGAAAATTGCAAAGTTTGATCCTCTGATTATCACACCTCGGGCTTAGAGGTCACAATTTGACCTAATCGTACCGATAGCCGGGACAAACAGCAGGCTTATGCAAACACTGATTATGAAAAATCGTGCGGGGATTTATATGTAACCGGCTGACGCGGTCCCTCCAGCTGTGACGTTATGATGTGGTTTTTTTTTTTTATTATTATTATTTCTTTACCCTCTGGCCACCCAAGTCTCTTAGCCTTTGTGCTACCCACGCTTAGCCAGGGGCCGCAACCCAGCCTTGTAGAGTCAAGTCAGCTAGTCATTTTGTAGTACTTTGCAGGTTGTGCTAATTAGTCCGTGTTCTAGCCTCTATAACTTTTTAACGGCTTTACCGATCGAGAATCCGTAACTCACATCAGTTTCCTCGTGAAATTTCCTTTCTACTCATACGTTTTGTGTTTAGTGATTTTATGACCACCATAGTTCAATTAGCGATTTTTTTTTATGTTTACAATTTTCAGTGAGCTCACTTAGCCCATTTTAAAATTAAACATTAAATTTCTAGGACTTTCCTCTAAAATATAGTTTACGGTATTTTTTTGCTATTTACATTTTTTGTCCTTTGCTTCAAACCCGAAGCCTCTGTGATAAGTAATTATTGAGTTATGCTCTTTTTGTAGTACCTAGAAAGCACAGATTTGCCCATTTTTCGGTCTGTCTGGAACCGTTTTTGGGTCCGCGCCGAGTTGCTTCCTTTGCGGTTCGCCCGGCCAGTATTTAAGCCGGTCAGTGCCAGCGCGGGACGTCTTTGTCCTAAACGAGTCGCCTCACTGACTATATTGTTGCCATTACTCTGAGCCATCAGCTTATCTTCAACCCTATCTCCACTGGGATATCCGTAAGTTATATTCTTGTTATTTTCTGTATTGATGAATGCTGTTATATTATTGATTGGTTGTTTATGGGAACTGATGAAGAGTTTACGAGCCACGATCGTTGTTTCGCCCTGTGTCTGATGGTCGGCCATTAGCGGCCTTTCTTTTGATGGCGATCGCAACAAGTTGCCGCTTCGCTACTTTGTTTCGGAAAACCTTGTTCTCATCTTGCCTGATTTCTAAGTGCTAGTTTCCTTTGCTTTCGAGTAGCATATTTTCAGTGCCAGAGTATCCTCTGAATTTATGAATTTTGCGGCTGATCGACTGAAAGTTGAACGAAGAAAGAGGCAGGACTGAGTGATCAGTTCATTGCGGTAGGACGTACACTTTCATTTCGCTTTGTTAGCTCTGTGCCAATGTTTGTGGCATTCCGAGTTTGTGAAGGAAGCATTGGATCAGTAGCTTAGACTCTAACCGGGGCAAAACAACATGACAGCTATTTTTATGCTCGCTTGATTGTCCTACTGATCGAAGATGCTTTGCTTTGTTTTTCTTGTTGTTTTGCTTGATTCATTTGTTGGTTTGATTTGCCATCGAATGTTTACTTTGATATATGGTTTCGATGTACTTGATGCATTTTAATTCGTATTTTATTAGGCTTTCTTGCCTCTGCTATCCTTCTTTACCTTGTCGTGCTTAGTTCTGCGCACATCTCAAAACTCGGGCAATACGCGTGACGTCACGAGGTGCTAAATGGGCAGCGTTTTTGGTTTGAACCATTTACCCACTGCCGTCGTCTGCTTGTTTACATTGGGCCGAGCAGAGTAACGCGACCGATGTTTACCTTTTCAAATTTAGTGTGTGGTGGGCCGTGTTTGATTATAACGTTAAATACATTCAACTAACTAGCCACGGCTTTTATTTTTGATCGCTTACAACAAGCGGCAACACTCGCTGATTTTCTGGGTAGTCGGTTGCCCACTTCTGGAAAATAATCATTTTCTCTACGGATTTAGGGCATAATAGTTATTAGTGAGTTTGACGTATGCGCACATGGCGCCCATTATACGTACACTTGTGACTGAGGATTAAAGGCACCGGCAGCCTATTAGTAAAAGTTCTTAAGGTCCGGATCCACACTCTTGATGTCACGATAATTATTCACGTTTTAAGATGCAGATTTCGTCCCCCCCCCCCCCTCTCTCTCTCTCTCTCTCTCTCTCTCTCTCTCTCTCTCTCTCTCTCTCTCTCTCTCTCTCTCTCTCTCTCTCTCTCTCTCGCATGTTGTGTCTGTCTGGGATTCTGCATCATATGGCCTAGTGTCGTTTGGTCCGGGATTGCAGATTGACACAGTGTTTGGCCATTATGCGTCACTTAGTAATTCCAGTGTAGTGTTTGTCTGTGATTTTGCATCTTGCGGCCTGGTGTCGTTGGGTCCGGGATCGCAGACCGACACGTGAGCTTATAGTGTGCTAGGTCGTGTGACATCTGTGCTAGTCTGGATTGTGCATCTTGTGGCCTGGTGCCATAGGGTCCGGAATCGCAGATTGACACACTATCTAACTTGTTGTGCTATCTGATAATCATGACGCTGAGTTGGTCTGTTATACTGCATTCTATGGCCTGGTGCCATTGGGTCCGGAATCACAGGAACAACACATAGTATTTCCTGTGGGCCACTAGTTGTGTATGATGCATTATTCTTTTCTTTTCTTTTCACTGTCCTTGCCTTGAACGTTCTATTTGTATATAATATGTCGTTTGACGTATTCTTTTGATTTGTTTATTGAGGTTGCTTTGCTTTACATGCTGAAGTCTGTTTGTAATAGGTCAAGAACAACAAGCCCAAGACACTCAATGACTATCGCCCTGTAGCTCTCACCTCTATAGTAATGAAGTGCTTTGAGCGTGTTGTCCTTTCTAGACTGCTCGATCAGGTCAAGCCCTATCAAGATCCTTTCCAGTTTGCATACAAGCAAAACAGATGTACTGATGACGCCACACTCACACTCCTGCACCATGCATACACACATTTAGAAAAACCTGGCTCTTTTGTACGCATTCTTTTTATAGACTTTTCTTCAGCCTTCAACACTATACAACCCTATCTCATAGCTAAAAAACTTCTATGTTACAATGTAACGCCAAGGCTTATCCTATGGATTGTCAACTTCCTTGTAAATAGGACCCAGTCAGTTCGCTTTCAAAAAGCTCTCTCATCCCTTATGTCCACTTCCATAGGCGCCCCTCAAGGTACAGTTCTCTCCCCTGTGCTGTTCACACTGTACACTAACGATTGTAGTGGCACTGACTCTACCCTTCTTATAAAATACTCGGATGACACTGCCTTAGAAGATATCTCCAATAATGATGCGACTTACTTTGCAGAAGTAAAACGTTTTAGTGTTTGGTGTAAAGATAATTTTCTAGACCTAAATGTGAGTAAGACCAAGGAACTACTGATAGACTTTCGAAGAAACCCTGCCCCTGTCCCTGTTCTGATGATCGATGATGTGTCTGTTGAGCGTGTGACTGAGTATAAGTATCTTGGAACAGTCATAGATGATAAGTTGTCCTTTAACGCAAACACCTCCCTCATACACAAGAAATGTCAGTCACGCATCTACTGCCTCCAGAAACTCAGGAAGCTGAATGTGAACCCCTCTGTCCTTCAAACTTTTTACTGCTCTTTTATTGAGTCTGTCATCACTTTCGGTTCTGTGTGCTGGTATGGAGGTCTGAGTGTGAAGAACAAGAACACCCTGGCACGAATGGTAAACATCTGCAGCAAAGTGACTGGCAGTAAGCAAAACAGTGTGGAGTCCCTGTATGAACAGCGTGTGGTGAGAAAGGGTAGGCGGATAGCTTCAGACAGATCCCATGTCCTTGCCCACCTCTATGAACTACTCCCCTCTGACCGCAGACTCCGCACGCACAAAGCTAGAACACTTAGACTACAGCACAGTTTCATCCCCAAATCCATCACTCTAAGCAATCTGTAGGTACATCCACGCATACCCAAACCTAACTCCTCCCCCCTATCCCCCTTTACCTGTGCAATCAGTAGGAATGGAGCTTGTTGATTTTAGAGAAGTGATTATATTGTGTTTCATTTGGTGGTGAACATGAACATACTGGGATTGTTGTTACTGAGTGTTTACCCACTAATTATTTTATTATGGTAGACTTTAATTATGCAGCGTGTGTAATAATGTGTAATAATGTACTGAGACGTTTGTATAATAAGTAGTGAGGGTTAGGACTAGGTTGAAACACGCGTATTATGTATGCATATGTAGAGGTGGGTGTGAATGTATAAGTGCCGCTCAGTTCAGTCCATAAAAGATGTTTGTGTGAGATGTGTAAGAGTTATGTGTAAAGATTTTGTAGTGTTTACTTTATCCATTTGGAATTTGTAGCTGTGCAAGTGCAGGGAGAAAATGTTCATAATTATGCTATAATGTTTTTATGTCTTGTTTGTACTATTTGTTATAAATGTACCACAACCGAATTTCTCTTTTCGAGATAATAAAGTACTCTTATTCTTATTCTTATTCTTATATTGTTACTTTTTGCATAGACTTAAGTCACTACTTTGCACATGCATGTAAGCCACAACCTACACTTAAGTTTTCTGCCTATCTCCTTCTTTGATTTTGTGTTACATGCACTGAATGAGAGTGACAATTGATTTAAGTGTGTGACATCCCTTCCCACTTGATTGTGCCCAAGTAAAGTATGCTATGTGTTGTGTTGTATATATATAGCTAGGTCTGAGTAGGGATGTTATGCATGAACTCGGTGTGACTGCTAGTAAGTGGTATGGCTGTGAGCATGCAAGTGTCACTGTCCCTAGTGTACCCATTGTATGAATGAGCGAGAGTCTGTGTACGACTGCGAAATCAGAGGTATAAAGCGTGTTAGTTTGTAAGTGATGCGAGTGCGTGCTACCTAGTTTGTCGTTATGTGTCGTTGGATGCGTATGATTGTGTTTGCAGTGTGACTGTAATAAAAGTAACCAAAATGACTGTGTATGTTATTTAGGGAAGACTATATATTTAGAGAGATAAATGGGTGTTACCTGCTATATGTTGTGTTGTATTCGTTTCCCATTTCACTACACGTTCTGTTATTGTTAGCGTTCATATGATTTGCTCACACTGTGGCCATGACGCTTTAAATGCCTTGATTTGCATGCTGATTTTATGCTTCGTTGCCATTGATTATTATGATGTGTGGTATGTTCGATCATGTGTATCTTTGATGTTTATGTGATGCCTCACATTGATCTTTTGGTTTTAATTATAATTTAGTGCCAACCTGATGCTTCGGCCTTAGTTATGACTCAAATTATTAAGTTGGTTCATTTAGTAAATTCGGCATTTGTATGATGAAACTTTCTGGCACCATTTCTGATAATATGTTTTGTTGTATTTGTCCTAGGTGCTGTTTTTCTGCTTATTTGATAAACTGCACATAAAGTACGTCAACGCGACCTCTGCTTCGGCTTCTTGTATTCCCCAACCTAATTCACCAACAATCACCGGGTACACACAAGTTCACAAATGAGAAGATTTTTTTTTTTCGAAAAAGACAAATTAAAGTTATGTTAATTGTTATACAAATGACTCAGAAAAGGCGGTGCAGAAAATGGGCTGTCTTTCATACCTAGCTCATACAGGTCACAATTGACCTAATCGTACCTTACAGCCTAGACAAACTGTAGGCTTATGTAAATACCGTATATGAAAAGTCTTGCCATTATTGAGAAGAATTGTTCTTTTCGTAAAAAGATTCACTTGTTTTAAGATTAATCTCAATTAATTCGTGAAATTAATCCCAAAGATGTGACTTTTCTTTTTCCAAAAATATTTAATTATCACTCAAAATATTCTAGAGGTACAATGCTGATTAACAAACTCATTCAATATCTCCCTTTTATCTAGCTATATGCAAAATATCTAATAAAAGTAAGAAAATATGACGGACTCCGGTGTGGCCTGATCAACCGGTTTTTTTGTGAGACGGCTACTTTCTCGCCAATGAGCATCTTACTATAAAAATCGGAAATAAAAATGCCTCGAGATTAATCTTTTAGAGACAATATCATACAATTTCAAGCTTGTTCGTCCTCAAACGCGGGCTCTAGTCGCTGTCACACACACACACACACACACACACACACACACACACACACACACACACACACACACACACACACACACATACGCACGCACGCACGCACTTACGCACGCGCGCGCACACACACACACACACACACACACACACACACACACACACACACACACACACACGCAAGCTCAGTTTTTAATAAAAAGTGAAGACAACGGAACAAAAGTTGTTGTGTGACAAAAATACTCATAGATTATTTTATAATTTGTAAGCTAGTATTGTTTCTTGTTTGTGTCATGTGTGATTTTGTGTTGCCTATTTAAGCCTTCCTTTTTTTCCCTCGACAGAAACAGCGTGGAAATAAAGGTACCAAACCATTCATGTGGCTTCATCAATTCAAAGTGGAGACTCGCTCTCGAATCATCGATATCAAGCTGTTTATCGTGTTTCCTGTGACTCAGCAGGATCATTGACCGTGCACAGTGACAACAATTAGTTTTACCTTCAAAGCGCATAGTGTACACATTTGGAAGAGCTGTCTCATAGACACCAGTCGCTTTACCTTGTTGGCCTTATAGTTTTCACAGACAAGTAATTTGGCTTCATACAAAGAGATGGGCCTTTCTACTGAGTCTACAACAAACACATCGGATTTAATTTCTAATGATCTACACGCAGCTAACAGTTTTCATAGTCTTACGGGTATTAAAAATGTGATGCAATCAATTTGCACACCTTTAATTATGAAATTGTGGACGTTTGGTAACGTGATGACCATCGTTATTCTCTGTCGGATGGGGATCAATCACAATTTTATGATCTTGTTTTTCATCATGAGTATTGACAGTCTCTGACACGTGCCTTTTGTACTCTAGTCTCCTTAGGTCTTGGAAGTGGTACATAACAAACTATACTGTCGATGTATTTATTTCGAATGTTATTACATTTAAAATGGGCTTTTGGGCCATATACTCATTTGGAGTATTATCAGCTTGGCTGTTAGGGGTCATGACGGTACAGAGAGCTGCCTCTGTTGTCTGGCCGCATTGCATTAAGGTGATCTGCACAAAACAATTGTCATACATTTTCTTATCGGGCCTGATTGTGTTTGGTTTCTGTCTTCATTCACATATTCTTTACGGGATGGTCCTTATTAAGGTCAGCAATGACACTAGTGTTGTCTGTATTGCAGACGCTGAGTATCTCACATTCATGGAGCAAGTGTGTTCCGTTGTAGATCTGTACATTTCCTGTCTGATTCCTTTCTGCATCCTTGCCATTAGTAACGCCATACTGGTATGGAAACTAACAGTGTCCGTGCGAGAAGCCTGGATGAAGCTGTCGACAGGTCAAGCAGATCGAGAAAGGAAAGCTTCGTCCTTTACCAAGACACTTGTGATGCTTTCAGCAGGTTTTCTGTTCCAGACATTTCCATTTGTTGGCGTTATTATATACGATGCATACTTGGTTGAAAATATTGATTGGGCAGACATAAATTTTGCAGCTACAATGATTTTTTTCTACTATCTCGGCAATTTATTTTGGAACACAAACAGTGCCGACAATTTTTACCTTTATTTTCTAACGGGATCTAAATTTCGAAAAGAGTTTCAAAGACTGGTTTGGTGATTTAAAGAAAGGTCAATCAAATTTGGCCCAGTGTCACATACACACAGTTCGCGAATTAGGCCCATGTCTGTTCGGTCCGCAGCACCCAGAAATAACGGCACGGAGGCTGAGGAAAAAAATTGTTCTTTGTAAACACCGGTCCGCATACAGTCCCATACACTTTAGTCGATAAACGCTTAAGTCGAAATAACTGTTTGCCGCGGCCAAAGCTGTTCTTTCCATGACTAACTGTACAACGTGTTTCTTCTCTCAAAAGTCGGATAACTGGAGCAATTTATTTAATGCAATTCAATAAGCCGCTAAGTCAAAGACGGATAGGTCAAAAAACGCTTAAGTCAAACCATTTTCCCTGCTGTTCAAAGCTGCTCTTTTAGGGCTGATTTTACAAAGTACTTCTAACATGGTGCAGTTTGCGTTATTAAACGTCGGCCGTTGAATCGAATGCGTTTTCCAAACTCGGAAAAATCGAACCATTTTTTTTTTCTGTGGCCGAAGCTGCTCTTTCTATTATTAATATTTTACTGAAAAAGGCTCCTGTCAGTCGAACCAGAATCGGATAAGTCGAAATCAAATATTTATTGTGTTTTGAACACACAACGACATATTCATATCAGTACCTTCTGCTCAAACTTCTGGCCCGTCGAAAGCGGTCGTCATTATACACAATTGTGTGTGTGTGTGTGTGTGTGTGTGTGTGTGTGTGTGTGTGTGTGTGTGTGTGTGTGTGAGTGTGTGTGTGTGTGTGTGTGTGTGTGTGTGTGTGTGTGTGTGTGTGTGTGTGTGTGTGTGTGTGTGTGTGTGTGTGTGTGTGTGCGCGTGTGAAAGAGATACACAGAGAGAGAATTAAACAGTACAGTTAAAGCGACCTGTTCCAACAATAGAGGATCAATAGTTGGCTATTCCTGTTTTGTATTGAGGTGTTCTCGATATGTCTTACAATAATGCTGAACAAAGAGGCAAACAGCTTTGAAGTCTGATGTAAGTATTGAAAGACTTCTTTGCTCTCCTCAGTTCTCCTTTGTGCGTCTGCGAGTTCAAAAGACGTTTAATATGGGCACTAGAAGACCCCTGTTATGTGTGTGCATACTCACATGAATTGTGAAAAGAGTAGAAAAGTCTCCGCTGAGCCAAGACAACATTGAGAATCCGTTTTATCAGTCAAGGTTAGAAATAAAAGCCCACACTAGGCCAGACCGCTGTAATACCTCCATTGCGTCATACGTGTGTTTTCTGTTAATAATAATAATAATAATAATAATAATAATAATAATAATAATAATAATAATAATAATAATAAAACCGGTTATTATATAGGCGCTTTTTTCCAATTCGGCGAACGGGCTCAAAGCGCCGCGAACTTAACCCAACACGCACGCTCACGTGACACACACGCATTCACTCTGAAGACAAACACAGTACAAGATATAAAAAAAATTTAAAAAATTAAAAATTAAAAAAAAAAAAAAAACACAGTACAAGACAGACACAGGACATTCACAGCTACTGAGGTTTCGGAAATTTTGATCGCTTGTACTTGAAATTTATAAAATCGCCTGCAACCGGTACCAAAGTGGAGGGGGTGGAAGAACCGGAGTATCCGGAGAAAGAACCCCCGACGGTCCGCCAGAATTAAAGGTGACACTTACTAGAGGAGAAAAATCCGACGCCGAAAACCGGTATCGAACCTCGCACCTTTAGCATTGGTGGCAGGCGCCTTAACCACTGGGCCACGGACCGCCCGTGTTTCATTTTTAATTAGTATTGTGATACGTTTACACTTAACAATCTTAAGGAACTGAGAATAACCACAACATGAGTTGGTCGGTCCGTGTTACGTATATTTTCTCTTCTTTCTTTGTTGACTACTGATAGGAATAAGAAGTGTACTCATGTCTTTAATAGCATTTTGTTTGGAAAAAAGGTGTGTCTCCATGTATTAAAATGCACAGATTGAATGCAGGTTAAATTTTCATCCACATGCAATGAGTCTGTTCGACTTAATGTCCTAAAAGTTGTTCATTTGGGTGAAAATTCCTTGAGTCACGAACTTGAGAAAATTGCCACAGGGAAAAAAAAAATAACATCCTGAATTATAGCTGCTTACGGATGTCGCCGGGAAAGTGCCGCGTATTACGCTGTGTGTCTGTCTATCTGTCACCCATTTGAGATTCCATCTTATGTAGGTAGGTCCACTCAATTTCTTCTCCTAGAAACGCCCACCAAACAAATGCTCCGCTCGGAAGTACACGTTCATAGAAGTGCACGTGCAAAAAATCAGAACTTTATGTTGATTGGCTTCCGAGATATGTGCACTTGAATATGACCTAAAATGACCTCTTTGTGCATTTTTAAGAAAGTGCTATGTTTTGACAACTATAAAATCATAACGTGAAGGTAGAATTGTGTGCTTTTTACTGTCACAGATCAAAACAACATGTAGATTCGCCTGAATGTTTTACTAGTTCCAAATATTGATACGTTTGCAATTACAGCACGCCTAAAATGACCCAAAATGCAATTTGGACATGAGGGTTTACATGGTTTATACACCATTCACTAAAACCTTAGTATCTTAGGTAATTTCCGTCGTAGGCATGTGAATCAGACACTAAAATGTACACAAACACACGAACAATTGACTTCTGTGATAATGTAACATTAAATCAGGTATATTTCAGATATGAACACAACAATATGACAATTTCTTGCATTCTAGCGCTTTATCTCATACATGGAATCCTGAATGCATTTACATCATTAAAAAAAAAAAAAAACATCTGCAGGACGTCTGTTGGCTATGGAAACAAGCACTGTGGTCACCTGCCTCGTGTTTCTTGCTTAAGATATCTCTTCTTCCCCCTCCCCTGTTCCTGAGAGCGGGTCTACTGGAGTCATCCTATGTGACACTATAGCTGGGTGTCTGTCTTGTTTTTTTTTTTTTTTTTTTTTTTGTTTGTTTGTTGTTGTTGTTTTTAGGTGACTTCTCCAGAAGCAACCAACAGAATTGTTTTAATTTTCATATCTGGTCTGTATTACATTAGAAGATGTGTCTTGTGCCAAAGCCGAGGTCCTAAGGTCAAGGTCAAGGTGACAGTACTGTAGAGATATAAAAGGTGTGTAGACTAAAGGTAATATCACAAAAAGGATGGCTCATTTGATTTAAATTGTTATTAAAGTAAAAGTACCCCAAAAGAAAAAGCTGCACAAAGGAAAATTATCTCACATACCGAGTGTAAAGTCCCTGGCAGCCATATGTGTTTCAGTGCTTCAGTATTGTCTGTGCTATATCTCTGGAAATACTCTATCGATTTCGTCAAGTTTTAGTATTTGGTAGACTTTAGTGTGAGGGACTGTCAGAAGCAAAAACGGAGTTGATACTTTTAAGTGTTAGATTCACGTGCCGAACGTGAATCTATGTAAAGGGCCAGTGGTCGTCCGTCCGTCCTCCGTCCGTCGTAAACTGTTCAATCCACACTCTTTAAACTTGGCCAAAGATATAATGGTGTGCTAATACCTTTCTACACATACCATATTCAATGACCTCTCACCGGGTTAAATTCACAGGGGATTAGAAAATAGATTTTAAAAATATACACATTTTAACCAAAAAAATTGCTTTTCTGAAATAATGTTAATGGAGTAACGGAGGGGTTGGGGGTGGGGGTGGAGACAGGAGCTCACGTGCTTCAGAGAGATGCTATTCGTTACGAGTGGGAGGGGGGTAGAGACAGAGGTTCATGTCCCTCAGAGAGGTGCTATCCGTTGGGGGACGCGGGAGAGGTTGCGGAGGGGGGGGGGGGGGTGGGGCGGGTAATGATTCTGGATTCGGTGTAGATCTTTTTTCAACTGTGTAACCATTTTTGGGGGTTTGTTTACGTCAGCAAAAGCAAGAAAGGGTAAACATTTTGCACCCATCGTTTCAGGTCAGTGCTCACTGAAGGACACACCTTCTTTACAACTTATGGATGTTATCTTCAGTCGTTGCAAAGGAAGAAAAAGACGCAGTCGTTGTTTGACTAAGATGCTGGTCGGCTGAGAAGATAAGGAAGAGTGGACTGGATAGGAAAAGTGGTCTGGGACGGTAGCACTCATTTTTTGGTCGAGATATTCATGTCTTTTGTCAAGTCTATATTTTTTTTTTTTTTATTTGATGGATACGCATCTGTGTCACAGAAAGTACTGAATAGACAGGCAAACCTTCAGAGTAGCAAGTCTCATTAAATAAAGTCCGAGTTGAATATCTGGTGTTGTTTGCCTTCGTTGTGTCATATATTCAGCTGTAAGAAAAATGTTTGTCGATTGAGATGGAGGAGGTTTTGGTTGATCCTCCTCGTTTCCTCTGCTGAATTCTATCTGACAGCATCTTGAAGTGTTTCTCTAAATAAAATTAAAAGCAACCGAAACTATTTGTTGTTCAATTTGATTTTCTTTTATCTATGGTAAGAAACTGACAAAAAGAGTAAAACTTCACAAATATAATAATAATAATAATAATAATAATAATAATAATAATAATAGTAATAATAATAATAATAATAATAATAATAATAATAATAATGTGTGTTGGTATCGTTTGTTTTATTTACATTTACAAGTTCGTTGCGATGACCAGACAAAACATACAACACAAAAAGCATTATTATTTTCATAATTTTGGCTGTCAAAACCAAACGAGTTGGCATTCTGAAAAATGTGTCTGCTAACTGGCACAGATTTCTTAGGCTGCCGGGGGCAAAAGCTACCCCTATGCCACTGACCGGGCATCGCACTACGACTCTCAGAGTGGTAGAAAAGTGGTTGTAACAGTACGTAGCTACGCCTGGCATGAATGTACAATCACTAGCGAGGTACACATTGTCCTTGATGGGCGTATACATACACGTGTATGTATAAAGAGCCACACCGAAACAAATGAATAAATGACATAGCGCCCTTATCCCAAACACATAAAAACAAAACGGGCACGAGGTAATTTAAAATACCCATCGCGACTCCAAATGTATACTTGAACTATCTCTGCTCAGACGACGGAAGAGATAGGACTTGCATTTCAACGTAAAGCCACAACTACACACAGCCAGCCTCTGGACTACAGACCACGTGACCCGGGCTCTCGCGTGCAGAGCGGCCAAGATCGTCTCTTCATTTCGGTGCCACGACGTGCAAGAGTGCACACACGACCTTCCTCGTCACAGCACTGGCACTGACCAGCTTTGCGTGGCTAGAGCAAAAACTACCACAACTAAAAAACGCAATGAACCTTACGAGTTCATCTCAGAACCAACGAACTTATAAAGTTCCGTAATCTACAGAATTCCGAGGAGTGAAAACGGGGCATACACAACCTACCCCCTTACCCGGTTGACTTTATCGGCACCCAAAACCGGGGACTGCAAACGCAATGAACCTACGAGTTCACCCTTAAAAACACGCACACCGATTAAATTCAACAAATCCACAGAAAACCTGTGACACCTACTCATAGGGTCAAAAAGGACACACATCAAATTGCTACCCACTTTGAAGTGCTCAAAAGAGTATCTAAACGACACCCCGAAAACAGGAGGAGAAGAGTGGAGAAAATAAAAGGGGGAAAAAAAAAATTGCGCAATAATGGAAAAGTGTCCGAAATAAAAGTTGAACCTCACAAACACTGGGATAAAACTCTATGCGAGCATCCTTCCGAAAGTGAGCCGACGACCTACTAACTCAAGTCAGTAGGAAAGGCCTAGAGCTATCAATCCTAATCCCCAGCCAATACGGGGGATAGGATCTAACGGAAATGGAGATACGTGCAGCAGAACGCTACGCTAAATTTTCATATCCACGGTTTGGTCCGCTGACGACGAGGAGTACCGGCAATTCAAAGCAAAACTTCCTCGAAACACACATGAAGTAGACAAAAAAATTCAGTCTGACTTGCGTCGCTCAAGGATGTACGGCCGGCCGATAAAAAAACAGGCCCATTTCATCGGATAACTGTGTGCGATGTGATACACTTTTTTACAAACGGAAAAGAATGAAAAGCCAACAACACGGCAAACAACAAAACAGAAAAACAGCGGTGACACAAACAAAAGCGTGCCGACACCTGTGAAAAAGAAACACAGTCCGAGACTGAAAAAGCAAAGAATCTAAAGAACAAACAAAATCGTGGGAGCGAAATCAGATTTGTTGAAAACGCCGCTGAACACATTACTGTACAGAGGATATATATGCGCGTTATTACTTAGGCCACGGGCAAAGCTACCCATATGCCACTGACCGTGCATCGCACTACGACTCTCAGAGTGGTAGAAAGGTGGTTGTAACAGTACGTAGCTACGGAAGTCCGCCTGAACCGGCTTGAACGCACAATCACTTTGCGAGGTACACAATGTCTTTGGTGGGCGCACACATACACGTGAATGTATGAAGAGCCACACTAACAATAGACAAATGAATAAATGACAGAGCGCCCATATCCCAAACACGTAAAAACAAAACAATGTTCGAAGAAGGATCACTTCGGATCAAAAAGGGCACGAGATAATTTAAACTCGTAAACCGAGAGCCCGACTTGCAATAAAGAGAACACTCAGCACTGAATACGAAAAATCTAAATGACACAACTTATAGAAACAGAGAGCTAAATTTTACGTGAAAAAACACTGAAAACTACACGGCGACGGGATGCGCTATATTACTAACAGGCAGGGTACCTCTATGCCACTATCCATGCATCGCGCTACTACTTCCAAAAGTAGTAAAAGGGTGTTGGGAATGGTCCTTGATTACGTAACCGCCGGTCCTGGCGGTGACTGGACTAATACACCACGGCCACCGGCGAGACATGTGGCATTCTGGAGTTGGCACATGCATAAATGTATGGAAAGCCCTGTGAACAGAAGACCAAACAATCAAGATATAGCCCTACATCCCGAACACTTAAACAAAACAGTGTCGACTCAATAACTGACCCATCGCGGTCAAAAGCCCGAGAGACAAAACAACCCAGCGGAAACTTCATCTAACGGATGAATTTATGTCTGTTCCCACAGACGACGAAAGGATCAAGGCCTCCTGTTGCACATACTGCACAGCCAGCCTCTCCTCGTTACAGCCTGACGCCGGACCTCAGACCACCATAGGCTCTGGCCTGCGGACAAGGCGTCCTTTTGCCGCCACGACGTGCCAGAGTGCACAACTGAAACATATCAGTACCCACACGACCTGTCGGCCCACCCACCTCAAATGACTAACAAAAAGGGAACACATTCCGCATCGCAAGAGTCTGCTATAACGCAGTTGAAAGAATATGTAAAAACGAAAGTTGAACCTCACAAACACTAGGATACCACTCTATGCGAGCATCCTTTCGAAAGTGAGCCAACGACCTACTAACTCAAGTCAGTAGGAAAGCCCTAGAGCTATCAATCCTAATCCCCAGCCAATACGGGGGATAGGTTTAAACGGAGATCGAAATACGTACAGCAGAACGCTACACTAAATTTTAATCTCCACGGTTTGGTCCGCTGACGATGAGGAGTACCGGCAATTTAAAGCAAAACTTCCTCGAAACACACATGAACTAGACATAAAAATTCAGACTGACTTGTGTCGCTCGAGTGTGTACGGCCGGCCGATAAAAAACAGGCCATTTCATCGGATAGTGTGCGATGTGATACATTTTTTTACAAACAAACAAAGTGCAACTCTGAAGTATTGCAGTACATTATGGCGTGCATTTTAGTAGGACTAGACCTGTCTGTTACGTGGTGGGGTTGTAGTCGTAGTATGATAAACACACCAGACGCACGCAGGTAAGGTTCTTTTAAATAACCCTTATTCAGCTGCAATCCGTCACACGTGGCTTAAGGATGTAGACAATACTGGAGAAACAGTTCCAACAATATTTTAATTCAGCGATGCGATCTCCACACAATGCAGTTCCAAACTCATAACCACTGATACAATGTCTCTTCTGCAATGTCCACACTGACACAAAGTTTCTCATACACAGCGTCTCACAGAATGTACACCCAACACAGGCCACGTACCTACGCTAACTGAGTGTCTCTACAACTGACAAATGCAAGACAATGTACATACATGCTTCCTAGCACGATCCTTTTATAGTAACATACTTTCCAGAAGAATCGCGGAAATTCGTATAACACAACCAATCAGAACAAAATACGCAACTAAAACTCCTAAATATTAATGAATAATCATTTCACTGGAATGTTTTGTAGACACCTGGCTGCTATTTTCAACCCCTATGTTGGAAAAATACCGGCGCGCACCGACGTCACACAAACGTAGGCCAGACAGGTCACGATCTTGCCCGCTATATTTGGAAAACACGCGATTAGTGCGCTAGTACTGAACGCTAAGCTACACGCGCGCAGTAAACAAACGAATACTCGAGCAGCTTCTAGACTCTTCGTGACTCAACTCCGTGCCGCAACAGATAATCAACACCGCACTATTCCTAAACGAAAGTGAAATTCACTGAAAAGGTACGTGATTCGTAATCATGATAGCTCAAATAAATATCGGATCGTTTCCTACGATTTATGCATGACCGTTCTCACAGAACAACACAACCACAATCGTTACACTGTCAAAGCTGTAAATTAGGTCAAAAGAAATTATATTCTACGAGGAGGGCGTGAACTTCAGGCTGGAAATCTACTACACACAATAAGAATTAAACTGTGGGTCCAGACAATCAATTATATCATTCAGTGTTAGTTTTGTAATGCTGAGAATTTCTTTGCCTATCATTAATCATAAACATGTGTGTACTTGCGCAATGTTTTCTGCAAGTTACAAGCAAAATATTTGCGTCATCGTTGACGAAAGAAGCTTCTATCGCGGGCGCCATTGGGAAATCGTGTTCGCGCTTTGGGGTATCATTTTATAAAAGCCACTGCGCAAACCCAAGATTTGATCGTACGTGGCAGATGGTATATTGATCGAAAGGGTTTTGCATGAGTTATTCAACGGTAGCTGGCTCATGTGCGCGCGATCATTCTCAAATAACAAATCTCATGAGTAAAAAAGAAAATGAAAAGTTCACGTCAAAATCTAATACAGTTTTCTCTTGAATTCAAACATGCGCCAGACACCGTGATAAAGGGCAGGAAAAGCTCTTTCTAACGATACCAAATATATCGCTGTGCGTTCTATCTTCGATTTGCGCAAGCGGTTTTTCTACACCCTGTAGCGCGGCTCTGCACGGGGCGCTCACGGACAGCAGACCAAGTTTGTTTGGGACGCTTACCCCTGCTCCACATTCGGCGGTGCTGTACATACATCTTTCTTTTCAGAACAAAACAAACACCACAGAACTGTAGTCCGGATGATGTTTTATTCGCCCATATTTCTATTTTTGATATGCGTGCAATATGTTGAGAGCAGCTCTTGTTGCAAAATAGGTAAATATCGCTCTCCGGCACTGATGTTACCCACTGTTAGTAAAGGGACCTACCTATGTGTCAGTAAATTCTGATGTGCTTTTGTCAGAAAACCTTATATCGGTTTCTTTGTCTTTTTTTATCTTATAAGAAATGTGTGTGTTATGAATATAATGTTTTTAAGTGGTAAAAACAACGCTTATGTCGAACAACTCTGTGAAATATTCGACATATGCGTATGACGGATATGTCGAACGACAAAAGAAAATGACCTGCAGGTTCAACATAAGCGTCGTCAACTATATTTCCATGCCTGGAAAGAGTGTATGTTTCCATTTTATGTAGCGGGTAAGCTCAATCAAGGGTCAATGCAACAATTCAGTGGGGATGGGGTTGGGTGGGGGTAGTTGGGGAGGTGGGGGGAGGGGGAGGGGCGGGGGTGGCGCAGTTGTAGGATGGGAAAGAAACCGATCTGAAAACAAGGAGCAGAACTGCGCAAAATCAGTGCAATCCGACACCACTCTACTTTGTTTCACTAACAGGATATAATTGTATCTGTAAAGAGTGCACGGTTTCATGTAGTGCACGTTACATTTTGCATGAAAGCCTCATGTAGCCAGCAACATCTACAAACACGAATACAGAGACAACAACAACAATTTAAAATTTGAGATGTATCCATCAAAACAGACACATTTATAAACGAAGAACATGACTATCATGCGACAATAGACGTCCATGCACGCAGACTCGCAACGCTTCTTGGTGTCTTATCACGGCTAAGGCCCGCTATCACGAAATCATCGACGACTTGACAGGCATAAGCGTCGGAAAAGAAGACGCGTTGATACAATCGTACCCTGACACGAGCATAATTGAACGATTTGGATCTTGCAAGGATTTGAAAGCGATCATACATCGCATCCGGGCAAAACAACGACTTTTCAACTATTTTTATCTACAGCAAAAAAAGACCGTAAACCAACTGCAAAAGGTATAGATCCTCATGAGCCCCCGCATTTGCGGGGGCTCATGAGGATCTAAACCTCTTGCCGACACCACTTTGAGTCCATGTTCCTGGGTGAGCTAGGGCTTTAGTGTCGACAACGCAGATTTCAGAAACACAGTACGTGCCAACATACACTCAACGGGTTAAGCGAAGATATCACCCACTTTTAAGGAACAGCTGGCGTCGGTCTTGGCCATCAAGAGGCATAAAGTCTTTAACTCATTCGAGACGTGCCGCCTCGCGATACGCGGCTTTAAGCCGCGTATCGGAAAGCGGCATGTCTCGAATGAAATAAAGATCGTCATTGTGATGAAGCTCTATGCTCGTGCATAGTGCTCATACATTAGATTAAATACGGTACGGTTTCTGTTAACGGTTTGTTTGTGCCGATAGTCCGTGTGGCACTAGACGCACGTGAAATCTATAAGACGTGGTTAGCACGGGATTTTAGTGAGTTCTGTTTAGTGAGTTCTAGGCAAAAGCTGTGTCTGTCAGAGGTCTAGATCGGTAGTACGGGGCTTATCGTCAGCTTGGACGGATGTATGTGAGACACCTAGCCCGTATTCCAAGACTCTGAAGCCTAGATTTCAGGTATGTTTCTATATATGTAGTATTGATAGTTGCTTAGTTAAAGACAGTATATGCTGGTAAGAGTAATTTGCTTGTATAGTGTTGACCGGTTTGGTTTAGTTATGTTGGTTTAGAATTCAGTGAAGTAACCCGTGTTTTTGTATACAATTGTTTACCGAGATAGATGACTAAAGGAATGTAAGGTGTGTATGCTTAAGTCGCTATGAAGGTAGTACGTGGTTGGTTAAGCATAGTCTTTTCCAGTGTATAGAGTAGTGTATAGCAAGAGTGTTAGGCTATAGTCTGTTTCAAGATAGTGACATAGATATGGGGGTGTTGCGGAAGTAGAGAGTTTATGAAGCACGTGTGTGTGTGTGTGTGAATGAACGTGTGAGTTATTTGTATCAGCCAGGTTACGTGACGTTTCTCATTGATCCAATATGTTGTGTGTTTAGCAAGTGTTACGTTGGGACTTTTGTTGTCGTATTCAGAGTGCTTGTAAAGAGTGGAACAACGGACGCCGAGACGTCAGTCACAGGTGGGACCTAACGTGAGGTCATCCCTCCAGCTCTTCACTCAGATCCAGAGTTAGTCTGATCGGGACCAAGATACCCGGATCACAGCGAGAACTGCGCAACAGTACGAGTACGAGGACGTCCGTGCCAAAGGGACTGGACGGCAGGAAGAAGCGTACGACGAAGGACTTTCACGCCTAGACGTGAGAAGGACCAACGTAACCAGGCAATACCATCAAACAGGTTGGAGACAGTGTGAAACTAAAACCTAGCCTGGCAAGGATATTGTGATTTGTGTGTGTGTGATGTTCGGATGTTAGCAGAGAAGTGTATATAGTTGATAGTCATTTAAGCCTTTCTTTTCTTGTATATTGTATAAAGGTCCCTTTAGAAAGGGAGCCCGTGTGTTTGTTTTACCGCATGAATGCGCCCGTCTGAGTCAGTGGCGGTATATGCGTCTGTTGCGTGAGAGTCTGTGCGTACGACTGGGGGCAAGTCTGCGTGCGTTACAGTGGTGACCCTGTTTTAGCGGTAGGTTAAAGTATCTGCGGGCGATAGTGAGTAGCGATTTTAGAGTAGGATTTTGCTATGTGCATGTTGTGTTAGATTGCCCCTCTCCGATTCTAGGGGGTAAGATCCGTCGTTTCCGTAGTTTTCTGGATCTTACGAGGAGCTAGTTCTTGTTTCTCCCTTTTGTATAGGTAGTATTCTTTTTCCTTGCTCTTCTTGATATCGTTCTTATTTTTCGTTCCAGCTGGACGTCAAGTAGGTCACTGTTTCTGCGTAGGTAGTTGGTATTGTTGTAAGTTTTTATTAAGTTTTGCCGTGAGTGGGTTGTGATTTGTATTTTTACGTTTTCAAGTTTTGGGGAGTTGTTGTAGCAAACATGGAGGTAAACCCGGTAGGGGCTTATGTTAAGCAAGGCGAAAGGCTAGGTTTTAAGGACGAGAAACTTTTTGATTATGTGGAGAAATGTAGGGATAGGGAAGATAGGGCGAGAGAAAGAGAAGCTCAGAGAGAAAGAGAAGAGAGAGTACTTAAGAAAGAAGAACTAGAGGTTCAGAAAGCCTTAAAAGAGAAGGAGTTAGAAGTTCAGAGGGTGAAAGACGAGAAAGAGTTGGAGATTCGTAGACTTAGAGAGGAGAAAGAGTTGGAAATGCAGATACAGAGGGAGGAGAAAGAGCTAGAAATTCAGAGAGAGAGAGAGAGAGAGAAGAGAAAGACAGAATACTTAAGAAAGAGGAAATGGACCTAAAGGAGAAAGAGTTAGACGCTCAGAGAGAGCGAGAAGAGAAAGAAAGAGTCTTAAAGGAGAAGGAATTAGAAGTACAGAGAGAGAGAGAGAGAGAGAGAGAGAGAGAGAGAGAGAGAGAGAGAGAGAGAGAGAGAGAGAGAGAGAGAGAGAGAGAGAGAGAGAGAGAGAGAGAGAGAGAGAGAGAGAGCGTTTCAGAGAGAGGACGAGAGGGAACATGCGTTAAGAGAGAAGGAACTAGACTATCAGAGAGAAGAAAAGGAGAGAGATAGGGAGGTACAACTACAGTTAGCTCGGGATGCGGGATCTAGAGCAGATAGTGATTCAGTAGGCCGGGGCATACGGAATTTTCCTAGACTGCCGATGTTTAAAGAGTCCGTGAACTCTATTGATGCTTTTTTGTGTCGTTTCGAGTCTCATGCGCAGGCGTTGAGTTGGCCTTCTGCCAACTGGCCCGTTTTGCTTTCGTCTGTGCTAGAGGGTCAGGCCTTGAGTCTTTACCATAGCTTGAACGTTTCGGGGAACATAGATTACGAGACTTTGAAGGAGTGTCTCTTGCAGAAGTTCCAGTGTAATGCGGAAGGTTTTATAGAACGCTTGAGAGCTTGTCGGCCAGAGACAGGGGAATCGTTTGTGTCGTTTGGCAAACGATTGTCCCATTTGCTCGTGCGTTGGGTCGAACTGTCAAAGATCGACCACACGTACGACGCATTGTTCGATCTCATGTTGGCTGAACAGTTCTTTGGTAGCGTTTCCAAGGATCTGGCGGTATTCTTGAGGGAGCGTAACCTCAAGACTACGGACGAGTTAGTACAGAACGCAGAGGCTTTTCGGATGGCGCATCCTACGAAAAACCTCGCGCGTAGGACCGCCAGTCGGGTTGGTCGCTGCTAACACGTCTGGGGGTTACCGGGGGGTCAATACCTTACGTGGAGCCCAGCGGGTTAACGGTAGAGGTACTTTGCGTTTTCGACGCGGTGATCGAGGTAACAGCAATGGCGGTCGCGATCCGTACGCACGAGGAGAAACATCTGGTCGTGGGTGTGGTCGTGGTCGTATTGCGAGTTCGGACACTCGGTGTTTTTCTTGTCGTGGGTACGGGCACTTCAGTCAAAACTGTCCTTACCACAGTGCAGGCGCGCAGTATGTTGGTTATCAGGAACACGGGCAGCTTGCTCACCAGGGTCCTAGCGACACTGGTCGAGTAGATGGGGCTGGACAGCTCACTCACAAGGCCACTGTTGCGGTGCCAGTAGAGGAGCCTCAGCTGGGTGTGTTGTGCTCAGCTGACAGCGGGGGTTACTTACCGGTAGGGAAGGGTATAGTAAATGGGTTCCTGGTTTCTGTTCTACGCGACTCAGGGGCCACCACCGCAGGGGTTAGACGTGGCCTCGTTCGGGATGATCAGTTCACAGGGGAGACGCAGAAAGTGGTTTCATTTGGTGGAAGGGTCGAGTCTTTCCCTTTAGCCAAGATCGACGTTCATACTCCGTTCTTTGTAGGGGAGTTGATTTGTTGTGTCATAGATGAGCCGATCGTCGACTTGATCGTCGGGAACATGAAGGGTGTCCAGCCAATCGTCGGGATGTTCGGAGCGATTAGAGGTTTTCGTGTCCATCGGGAAGGTGTTGCATGCGTTGCAATATCAGCTGTGGACTCTATCTCGCCTGCCGCGCTTATTGAGTTGCAGCAGGCAGATAGATCGTTACAGGGTTGGTTGGACCAAGCCGCAGAGGGCGAGTTCAGGGACAGTGGATGGAACGGATACCAGTTTGTGATTGAAGACGGCTTGTTACGGCGTCGTATTTGGAAGGAGGGCTCACCGTTGGCCGTTCCTACAGCCGTACAGATCGCCGTGCCGTCTTCGCTGCGTGCCAAGGTTATATCGACGGCCCATGACGGTTTGGTAGCTGGGCATTGCACCACTAGACGAAGGCTGGCTCGCGTCCGTCTCCGGGGTTCATGGCCGGGTGTGGCGGCGGACGTCGCGCGGTATTGTCGATCGTGCGTCGTTTGTCAGGATAATCCGCCGTATAGACAGGGCTATGCCGGAATGGGTAGAAAAAGCGGTCCGGATGGTTGGCTTCCCCGTCGGATTCGCCGGAAATAGACTAGTTCCCAATATGTAGGTAGGTCGGAGATTGGAGTCTCGCGAAAGTGTGGATTGTGTGTGGGCAGCCGTTGGATCGTTTTCGTTTCTTGAGGATTTTAGCGCGTTCTGTTTTCAAGTTCGCTGTGCGATCCGAGGGTGTACGTTAAGGTATAAGGCTGTAATATTTTTTGCCTTCTTGTATTCTAGATAGTCGAAGTTAGTCTTGGTTTGTGATAGTGTACGTCGAGTAGTCTTAAAAAGAAACTCGGTCGTTTCTTTTTTTCCCGAGGTGGGGGGGAATTGTGATGAAGCTCTATGCTCGTGCATAGTGCTCATACATTAGATTAAATACGGTACGGTTTCTGTTAACGGTTTGTTTGTGCCGATAGTCCGTGTGGCACTAGACGCACGTGAAATCTATAAGACGTGTTAGCACGGGATTTTAGTGAGTTCTGTTTAGTGAGTCCTCGGCAAAAGCTGTGTCTGTCAGAGGTCTAGATCGGTAGTACGGGGCTTATCGTCAGCTTGGACGGATGTATGTGAGACACCTAGCCCGTATTCCAAGACTCTGAAGCCTAGATTTCAGGTATGTTTCTATATATGTAGTATTGATAGTTGCTTAGTTAAAGACAGTATATGCTGGTAAGAGTAATTTGCTTGTTTAGTGTTGACCGGTTTGGTTTATTTATGTTGGTTTAGAATTCAGTGAAGTAACCCGTGTTTTTGTATACAGTTGTTTACCGAGATAGATGACTAAAGGAATGTAAGGTGTGTATGCTTAAGTCGCTATGAAGGTAGTACGTGGTTGGTTAAGCATAGTCTTTTCCAGTGTATAGAGTAGTGTATAGCAAGAGTGTTAGGCTATAGTCTGTTTCAAGATAGTGACATAGATATGGGGGTGTTGCGGAAGTAGAGAGTTTATGAAGCACGTGTGTGTGTGTGTGTGAATGAACGTGTGAGTTATTTGTATCAGCCAGGTTACGTGACGGTTCTCATTGATCCAATATGTTGTGTGTTTAGCAAGTGTTACGTTGGGACTTTTGTTGTCGTATTCAGAGTGCTTGTAAAGAGTGGAACAACGGACGCCGAGACGTCAGTCACAGGTGGGACCTAACGTGAGGTCATCCCTCCAGCTCTTCACTCAGAGTGAGTCTGATCGGGACCAAGATACCCGGATCACAGCGAGAACTGCGCAACAGTACGAGTACGAGGACGTCCGTGCCAAAGGGACAGGACGGCAGGAAGAAGCGTACGACGAAGGACTTTCACGCCTAGACGTGAGAAGGACCAACGTAACCAGGCAATACCATCAAACAGGTTGGAGACAGTGTGAAACTAAAACCTAGCCTGGCAAGGATATTGTGATTTGTGTGTGTGTGATGTTCGGATGTTAGAAGAGAAGTGTATATAGTTGATAGTCATTTAAGCCTTTCTTTTCTTGTATATTGTATAAAGGTCACTTTAGAAAGGGAGCCCGTGTGTTTGTTTTACCGCATGAATGCGCCCGTCTGAGTCAGTGGCGGTGTATGCGTCTGTTGCGTGAGAGTCTGTGCGTACGACTGGGGGCAAGTCTGCGTGCGTTACAGTCATGTACATCTTTGTCTCGTGCAAACGGAGCGGCCGGCTGACGGACTAAAAGACAAGTCTGCAGTGATTCCTGAAAAGCCAGTACGTTCACGTTGAGAACAGACAGACTTATATAACAATGAACAGTTCGCTTTTAACAAAACTGGACATACCGGGGAAAACCCAATGGAGAGAAAACACTCCGAAATGACAGTTATAAGTAGTTCCTTTGGGTTCTTCCCTACATTGTATACGCTTGGCAGCCACCTTTTTAGACTGAACATACTAAGTTTCGCATAATTATAACGGCAGAAAAAAACACGTTTGCGTTCGCGTGCGTCAGTTCGTGTGAGTGTTTGTGTGTGTGTGTGTCCGTGCGTGCAGACGTGAGTGTGTGTGTGTGTGTGTGTGTGTAGGGGTATGTAGCTTAATTTTCTTTAATATTTCCTCCGTATTACGTTGGTTTGGTGTCAAATCGATCTGTCTCGTGCAGTTGGATCGTGTTCACTTTTTCCCAGCATTGAAGGGTTAAAAACGCATTATAAATGTATCATATCAGTGTCGTCTGCCGAGCTGGTTTCCTTGAGCTCCGCAGAATTTCTTCCCTCAGACCGTATCTCAGTCACAGGAAGTGCGGCGTCAAGACTTGTAAATGCATTCATTACGTCCAGGCGCGATTATTGCAATTCTGTACTAGCAGGTTTACCGACGGATCATATTTCATGCTTGCAGATGATTCAAAACAACGCGGCGCGTCTCATCTTGGAGAAACGAAAGAGAGACCACGTTACGCCTCTGCTGCACTGGCCGCCCGTAAAATTCCGCTGCCAGTACAAAATTGCAACTTTCGCCTATCGGCATTTTGACGGATCTCTCCCGCCGTACCTTTCTGCCAAGCTGTCTGTTTATCAGCCATCACGCACCCTACGTTCCGCCAGTGAAAAACTGTTTAAAATCCCGAAGCTTAACATGAAAACTGTCGGGGAGCTTTCTTTCACCTTTTTAGCCCCAAATGTGTGGAACTCGCTGCCAACTGAAATGCGGAATCTGCCCACATTGTCACAGTTCAAAGATCACATGAAGACTTTTCTTTTATGTCGGGCATTTAACACTTAGCTTATCTTTAGCTACCTGTTCACTGACTCCCTTTTATTCTGATCCTAGAGGAAGTGAATGTAAGATGTTGGGACGGGATGGGGTGGTTTAAAGTAGTGTATAATTGTGCGTGTGTCTGAGAGAGAGAGAGAGAGAGAGAGAGAGAGAGAGAGAGAGAGAGAGAGAGAGAGAGAGAGAGAGAGAGAGAGAGAGAGAGAGAGAGAGAGAGAGAGAGAGTTTGTGCTGTTGTGCTTGCGCAGTGTCCAGTGTTTTTCCTGGAGAACAGCGCTATACAACAACTATGTATTACTATTGTTATTATTATTATTATTATTATTATTATTATTATTATTATTATTATTATTATTGTTGTTCACGGATGCTGTTTGAACTTTGAGTTCAAAACTGGTTAATACTACTGAATCTTTGTGAACGTGAAATGGATGAGTTTACAACAATCTACACTACCAACAGTACTGTTTTAACTCATTCAGGCCTACGGCAGTATTTCCCAAATTTTGGAGGCGTCATCTAACGACTATGCACCAGTTGCAGGAGAATGGTGGACTATGACAATTCAAGGGTAGTGCTAGATTAGCTTGGCGCCGACAGGCGCCGAGCTTATCTGGCACTACCCTTGAATTATCAATGTCGACCCATCTCCTGATGTAGTGCGTCAGGGCTGAATGGGTTAATTCATCGGCTGAATAAATTAGCAGTTCTTTGGACGAGTTGCTCCTTGAACAGCTGCGAGCGATATTTGAAAAGTTGTTTTTTTTCTCAACTGATTCTTTTGTTCGGAATATTTGGTAACGTGATAACTGCTGTCATACTGCTAAAGATGTGAGGCAGTGTCACTGCTGTGAACATTTTTTTCTGACACACCTCTTCTTTGCTGCCTTTGAGCGGAAAAAAAATGCATCACACACGTGTCATACAGCTCTGGTGCGTGAACGGCCATATGTGCACAGAATGGTCTTGTAGAAAGCCTGGTCACTAACGGGTTACGGGCACACGCGATATTGAAACTTAATATACTTTTAACTCACGCACAATTACATCATTTCATGGTGACGACCAGCATTCAAGCGTCACAGATTGCACTATTACGCCTTCATGTAGAAACATTTGTCTGGCATCCAAAATATTGACGTAAAATTACAAAGTAAATTACGTCAAGTTCATTGCCAAAACAAAATGGCATCTTTATTGTGGGTAGGCGTGTGCCGAGAACCAGCTCACACCTGATTATACCGCAAATAAAAAGGTGAGTAAGAAATAGAATCCTACATCGGTGTTTAGGCAATACTAATAATCTCACTCACGTGGTCTCAAAACCTGACCCTACGGGCGAAAGTCAGTAGGATACAGTTTTTAAACCACTCAAGTGGGATTCTCAGTGTCACCTAAACACCGTTGTAAGAATCTATATTTTGCTCTTGCCATTTTAGATACATGCCTTTTAGGCACAGGATTAAGTAAGAAACGCAAAATACACAAATTGCACAAGCTGTCTTTTGGGACTAAATGTAACGCACAAATGTGTTGTGTGGACGGCGAACGTTGCTACAAAATAATATCCAGCCAGTGAAAATTATCAGTGGACGTCTAGCTTCAATGTGCATACATTTAACCCTTTGGGTGTCGGCAGCGGTTTTAGTCTATATGATTCATGCAGAAATACCAACACCCTGACATCCTGCAGGAATCATCGCTACTAAAACCGCTGCCGACACCAACATGGGTTAATATTTAGTTTGCAAATAAAACGTCATAGGAAAGCTCTCTCTCTCTATCTCTCTCTCTCTCTCTCTCTCTCTCTCTCTCTCTCTCTCTCTCTCTCTCTCTCTCTCTCTCTCTCTCTCTCTCTCTCTCTCTCTCTCTCTCTCTCTCTCAAGACGTTATATTTACACACTAAAATTAAATGTATGCTGTATGCAGAACACGGATCCTTCAATGGCCGTATTATTTCCATGTGGAGATTGCAACTTGCAACTGCTGACGTCTAAGTTATGAGATGAACAACAAAAATACACACACTGCACACTTCTGACACTGGCTGATCCAGAATAATTGTAGAGCCCAAGTGTAAGTCGTAGAGCCTACGTAAACATTAGGCTGCTTCTTTTATAAGAATCTCTAACACGAACGAATAAAACAAATCTCGTCGAGCGTGAAATTAAATTTTCATTTTTTGTTCAAATACTGTTAGATTTAACATATACTAACCTAGTAATCTGTCCAGCATTCCTTTATTTCTTGTGTGACATTTTGCTCTTGTTAATAAACATAAATCTGTTAATATTTTACCTTTACTTTTTCATTCGCAATGTCTCAGTTTCTGATAGACAATAAGAGCATAAATCTTTTGATTTTTTTCTTTTTGTTGTTGTTGTTGCCGTAAGGGACTTCTTAAAATACTGGCGAGTAAAATTCTCTTGAATTGCGATAAATCAAGGGCCATGATATTGTCTGTCTTTATCGTTTCAGGTGTGTTGTGGTATGTGATTTATACGTTATGGCTCTACGACTGTAAGGTCAATAGGCACAGACCAGTACACACTTACAGTAATCTTTTCTAAAAAACATACAGTTTCCATTTTATGGAATGTCTGTATCCTTTCTCAAAATATAGTGCTTAATGTCACAGTTTATTATTATGGTATCACGCTGACATACTGATGTATTATCAGACAATTTATGAAGAATCCTGCAAGACTAAAAAAGCTTTTTGAGTTGCAAAACACTCCGGCGCTATTTCATTGTATAAAATTTTACAGACTGATAAATGTGATTGTGTTTCAGCATGGTACACACACACGCACACACACACACAAACACACACACACACACACACACACACACACACACACACACACACACACACACACACACACACACACACGAATACACACGCACACATATACACACAGACAGTTATGAGGTATTTGGGCCATTTGACAGTGTAAATTGTGTTGCATTTCTATAATAAATTAGTTTGATTTAAGTCATAATAATCGACCGAACATAATGTGTTCGTAAAATACAAATACATATGGACTGCGATGTTTTCGTGTTGTAGTGGATTCTTGTCTGTTTCTAGTGTGTTTCCGTTCTACTAAGTTTCCTCTTTAACTCTAAAAGCTAAATGACTTTCATTCGTAAGAAAGGAAGTCATTTAGTTGTGGGAGTTAATTAGGCAATCTTTAGCAATGATTTAGTCGACAGGGCAGTGTGTTGATATAAATACCTGATCGATCATGTGGCTTCATCCATTTAAAGTAGAGAATCGCTCCCGGATCATCGATACGTAACCATTCTGCAGGTTTTCTGTGGCGTAGCAGGATCATTGGCCTTGCAGTGACAACAGGTAGTGGCCACTTTATCTGCAAACAAACACTGTAGAGACTTGGAAGAGCTGTTGTCGCCGCACCGGATCTTACACATCAGTCGCTGCACCGAGTTAGGGCGGTGTAGGTTTCACAGACTGAATTAGTTTGCTGCGCACACAGAGATAAACTTTTTATTGAAACGACAACAAAAAGCTCAGATTTAACTTACACTGTTTCAATGTCCTCTAACCAATTTCTGATTTTCATTGTTATCAAAAATGCGATGCAATAAGCGTGTACACCTATAGTTCTGATGCTCGGGGCGTTTGGTAACGTTATGGCCATCGTTATTCTCTGTCGGATTCTGATCAAGCACAATTCCATGAACTTGTTTATCATTGCATTGGCACTTTCTGACATGTGTCTTTTGTACACTGGTATCTTCAGGGCTTGTGTGTCGTACATGACAAACTTAACTTTCGACATTTTTAACTATCTCTGTTTTATGGCCGCATCGCATTTCGGTGATCTGCACACAGAAACGGTCATGCATTTTCATATGGGGCCTAATTTTAACTATTTTCTGAATTCATTCACATATTTTATACGAATATGTCCTGGTTAAAGGCAGAAATGGTACGAATGATTACTGTGCGGAAGACACTGAGTACCGCCACTTTATGCGTCAGGTTTGATCGATTGTAGATGATGTGCATTGCTTCTCTGGTTCTTTTGTGCCTCCTTGCCACTTGTAACGCCATACTGGTATGAAAACTAACAGTGTCTGTGCGACAGGCCCGGATGAAGCTAGCGACAGGTCACACAGACCGGGGTTCTGATCGCGAAACAAAAGCTACGTCCGTCACAAAGACACTTGTCATACTCTCAGCAGCTTTCCTGTTACTGGCACTTCCATTTACTGCCGTTATCATCTAGGATGTTTACTTTGTTCTGAGTGAATACCATCAAAACGTACACGTTCTTGCTATAATAAGTTTGGTATACGTTATATGCAATCCTACTTTATTTCACAAACAGTGCCGTCAAATGTTTCCTATAGTGTCTTACGGTTTCAAAACTTCGAAAGGAGCTTTAACGACTGATTTTGCTGTTTTAGAGAACAGGCAATCAAATGAAATTCACCAACAGTAATCGCATAAGCCTGCTGTTTGTCCCGGCTTTGGAGTAGGATTAGATTAAATTTTGAGCTTTAAGCCGTAGGTGTGAAAATAAGCAAAACAATTGCCAACTTTGATTCTTTAATACGTAAAATGTTAGTACTGCGATGAGTGACGTTTAACATTGAGTCGTCACTATGAACACGGCGTCGTGGCACTTATGATGCCATGCCGTGAAGCTTGAAGTGGCGTCATTTCGCTGCTCGATCTATCATTCCTCTCCAGAATCACTATCGCTACGCCAAAATCACAACTTACGAATGCCGGGAATTGTCGTGTGTCCGTCTTTATTTATGTGTGCCAATGTTTTTGGATCAGAGGGTGGGTTAAATTAGAAGATGGATCAGAAGGATACGCTTGAAAATAAGAACAACTTTGGACTGGGGATCTATCTTGTTTTTATTAAGTCCGTTCTATTTATAGAAGGGACTTTTTAGGACGGGTTTGCGGTGGGTGGGGGGGGGGGGATTTTAATAGCATGTCCGTAATGTCGAAGGCGGGCAGGCTAAATCTCTAACAATTAAAGTAAGAAAATAAAAATGACGTCATGTCTAGTTACGCTAACCTCGCTGCTGAACGTACATTTGGCGCGAAGCGCCGTATGTGCGTATGTATGTATGTATGTGTTTGTCTATGTCATTTTTGTCATTATTTACTCGAACTTTTGCATAAAGTTAGTTTAGAAAAAGTCATTGGATGAGTTCGTTAGCCAACTTTGTATCCTTTCAACTTCTTTAGTTAAAAACTAATTCTTTTCAGAAAAGAATTAAAACACTAAAAAAAAAAAAAAAAAAACTTTACTTCTACAGAAAGTCAGATAGTGGCGGTGACGTAAAAGAGGCAACTTCGTCACCACGCAGTCACTGACATAAAACTCAAACATGACGTCATTCTCGCATTGTGTCTAGTTAAGGTCTGGGACCCTAGGAAACTTAAAGATGTCGTCTCTAAAGCATTTTCGTAGACTCAAATGCGGTGCTATCACCTTAAGTCAAAACTAAAATCATACCAGTTTGAAAAATTCCTGACAATTCATTTATGTCACTCCTCTACGATGTACTGCAGTAGATGCTGGTTTTAATATTTCTTTGTAGGTAGCCTTATAGTGCGGATGAGCTATGTGTGGAATATTTGTGATTTAAGACATTATTGTGTGAAATACATTTGTATGGAGTGAAAATACAGTCGAGGACAAACGCACATCAGAATTTATTGACACCTAAAATGAATCTCTGAGATGCCGGGAGAGACCGGGAGAGAGAGAGAGAGAGCGAGAGAGAGAGAGAGAGAGAGAGAGAGAGAGAGAGAGAGAGAGAGGGAGAGAGAGAGAGAGAGAGAGAGAGAGAGAGAGAGGGAGAGAGAGAGAGAGAGAGAGAGAGAGAGAGAGAGAGAGAGAGAGAGAGAGAGAGAGAGAGAGAGAGAGAGAGAGAGAGAGAGAGAGAGAGAGAGAACGAACGAAAGAACGAAACTTTATTTTCCAAGGATTGAGATATTAGGCGCGCAGGCCTTTCTTACAATCTGTCCTTGCTAAGCTACTTAAGGAACACCAACCAAACAACAAAAACTAACTAATAATAAACGTCACACACACGCATACACACACGCACACAGACACACATATACATGTACTCGTGCACATGCGCACTTTTGTACATACACATACACACGTACGTGCGCACATAGTTATCTAACATATAAGTAGGTATGATATTTTTTTGTACTATCAAAAACAAGTTAGAAAACTAAACAAACAATTTGGAGGCTAGATGAAAAAAAAAAAAAAAAACATGAAGCGTATTATGTCGAAAAACAAAGAAGAAGAAAGGATCAGCATAACGATGTCTTAGAAAGGTACTCATGTACTCTACTTTTAAACAGAGAGAGGGGCGTGGTTTGTTGAATAGTGGGAGGAAGGGAATTCCATAAAAGAGCACCTGAATAAGACAGGCTAAATTTGAACAGTTCTATAGGGGCCTTTTTATAGAGAGACTGTTCCTGGAGGTGCTGTATTTTTTTTTTTTTTTTTTTCAGTTTGCGAAAAAAGCCTAGATAAGTAGGAGCTTTCCCGTTAAGAATTGTGTGCATCAGTACACATTTGTTTAGTGCGAGGTGCTTAACTAAAGGGAGAAGTCCGATGGCCTGCAGCTTGGCATCAGTGGATAAAGACGGATCAGGGAGGATAAGCTTAGCAGCGCGCTTGTATAATGAGTTTATCTTCTTGAAGTGATTTTCACTGCAGCCATCCCATATTGTTGAGGCATAATCAATGTGTGGTTTAATGTAGGCATTAAAAAATAGTTTGCGTGTCTTAAGGTCAATGATCGTTTTAAGTTTGGAAAGTAGAAACAACTTTTTGGACAAATGTTTTCTCATATAATATATGTGGTTATGCCAGCTTAGATCATCATCTATTATTACTCCAAGCAGGCGGTGTTGACTGACCTGCTCAACTGAGATAGAGTCCAAAGAAAGGTTGAGTGATGGAGGTTTGAGCTGATGTTTCTGGCGGGTTGTGATAAGCATAGAGAGAGAGAGAGAGAGAGAGAGAGAGAGAGAGAGAGAGAGAGAGAGAGAGAGAGAGAGAGAGAGAGAGAGAGAGAGAGAGAGAGAGAGAGAGAGAGAGAGAGAGAGAGAGAGAGAGAGAGAGAGAGAGAGAGAGAGAGAGAGAGAGAGAGAGAGAGAGAGAGAGAGAGAGAGAGAGAGAGAGAGAGAGACTGACTGACTGACTGAAACTTTATTTATCAAGGATTGAGATATTAGGCGCACAGGCCTTTCTTCCAACCTGACCTTGCTACATCTACTGACATATAATAACAGGCAAAGGTACACTACACTCACAAACAACATCGAAAGTAATGCGAATTACGACAACACTACAAACTGCAACAATGATTTAACAAAACACACAGGTACCCATACGAAGATGTTTGCACGTGTCATAATATCCGTTTGCGGGAGCCCTCCCCAGACACTCCCACCCCGGGGGCACGCTACAAATATACTTTCACTCGAATGACATACTAAGCACATCGTTTGAATAAACTGTGCACCGGCACTGCATCCCCTGACCAGGTCTATACGGGAAGCACCCCACAAACGGCACGTGAACGCAAATGGTATAATAAAAATAATAGTTGCATAAAAAGAAATAAAAATATATTATGTTTAGACAGAACGAGATAATTAAATTTACGTTTCCTTGGATAAGTGCTTGTACAGTTTTGCTTTAAAAGCAGCTAGTGAATTAACTTGTTGTAGATGCAGAGGAATAGAATTCCACAGGAAACCACCTGAGTATGACAAACTGGATTTATACAAATCAATGCGGGGCCGTTTTATGCTCAGGTTGCTCCGAGAGGTGCTGTATCTCTTCTCAGTAAGAGTAAAAAGTTCCGATAAGTAGCCGGGGGCCTTACCCTTAAGAGCTTTGTGCACTAGTACGCACTTGTTAAATACTAAATGTTTGTGAAGAGGAAGGATTCCAGCTGCCTCGAACCTCGCTTCAGTGGGTAGAAATGAGCTAGGAATAATGAGTTTGGCTGCTCTTCTGTATAGCGAATTTATTTTCTTGAACTGAACCTCGCTACAGCCATCCCAAACTATTGAGGCATAATCAATGTGGGGCTTGATGTATCCATTGAAAAATAGTTTACGCGTTTCGTTCAGATTAATGACCGCTTTCAGTTTAGACAGTAAAAATAATTTCTTTGAAATTGTCTTTCAGATGTGTATGAGATGAGGCTGCCAACTAAGTTGGTTATCTACAACTACCCCTAGTAAACGGTGCTGCTGTACTTGCTCTATGGGGACAGCTTCAAATGAGAGGTTTAGAGGCGCGGGTTGCAGCTGATGTTTCTGATGTGTTGTGACTAACATGCTTTTTGTTTTAGTTGGATTGACTATCATTCTTTTTCTACTGCACCATTTAGAGACTTCTTGTAGGCTCTGCTGGAGGCTGTTGGTTATGTCAGCTACAGTTTACCGGATGCATGTAGCGTCGAATCGTCAGCAAACATGTCACACTCGGCACTAGCACATGTGATGTGTAGTGGTAAATCATTAATAAAGATACAAAATAACAATGGGCCCAGAACCGAACCCTGAGGAACACCAAGTTCTACCTTACCCTCTGTGGAATAGTTACCATTTACATAGACAGCTTGTGTTCTCGCAGAAAGATAAGAGTTAAAGAATGAAAGGGCTGACGGGCTGTTGTTGTTGAAATAAACATTAAGTTTCCTCAGCAAGATTTCATGATTTATCAGATCGAACGCTTTTTTCAGGTCCAAGAATACCGTGCCAGTCATTTTGTTATTGTTGATGTTATCTAGCCATGAATCAACCATACGTACTAATGCAGAATGGCATGAGTGTTTGGGTCTAAAACCGGACTGGAACTTATTTAACAAGGACCGTTCTTCCCTACCTTACATTGTTGAATCGCTGACATACATCTACAACCTATGTCTCCATCAGTGTGTATTTCCTACACAGCTTAAACTTGCAAAAGTAATTCCACTACCGAAATCCAAGGACAGGGGAAATCTGAATAATTATAGACCGATTTCGTTACTGTAAGTGTTAAGCAAACCTCTCGAGCGACATGTACACAAACATTTGTCTCATTATTTAGAGACAATTAATATGCTTCATCCCTTCCAGTCTGGGTTTCGTCCGAAGTATTCTTGTCATACAGCGCTAAGCAGACTTGCAGATAAGTGGTTATCTAACGTAAACAATTCGCAACTAACGGGTGTTATTTACCTTGACTTTAAGAAGGCGTTTGAGAGAGAGTGAGAGAGAGAGAGAGAGAGAGAGAGAGAGAGACAGACAGACAGACAGACAGACAGACAGACAGACAGACAGACAGACAGACAGACAGACAGACAGACAGACACAGACAGACAGACAGACAGACAGACAGACAGACAGACAGACAGACAGACAGACAGACAGACAGACAGAGAGAGAGAATCAATGAATCAATGAAACTTTATTTTACAACGGTTTAGGCATTAACATCGTCATCGACACAGCCATTTTACAAAACTGCCGTTGCTAACGACTACAAGACTAACTACAAATATACATACATATAAGTAAACATAATACTTGCAAAGAGATGACAACACTATTCACATAGACAGACATACTCATATACTCACAGACACCCCCCACCCCACCCACCCCCCCCCCCCTTCACACATAGACAGAGCTAAGTAGTCCAAATGATGAATGAAAAGGATAACAGACTTAATTGGGAATAAATTGGACCCAGCATAAAAAGAAACATATAATACAAGTGGTTAAGTCATCCCTACGAGTGATCCACAAAATATTTGCAGATACCCTTTTTAAAACAGGCTAGCGAGGAGGCGGATTTTACATGGTCGGGAAGAGCATTCCAGATAAGTGCCCCTGAGAAGGATAAGCTAGTTTTATATAGATCGATCCTTGGTTTTGGGACTATGAAAAGCTTTCTGATGTTTACAAGCTTGGACTCAGACTTACGGAACAAAGTGGAGATGTACTCAGGTGTTTTGCGTTTCCACACTTGGAACATAAAGATTGCTTTGTTATATTTAAAATGATCTTGAAGTGGCAGGGAGAAGGAGAGAGAGAGAGAGAGAGAGAGAGAGAGAGAGAGAGAGAGAGAGAGAGAGAGAGAGAGAGAGAGAGAGAGAGAGAGAGAGAGAGAGAGAGAGAATCAATCAATCAATCAATCAATCAATGAAACTTTATTTTACAAAGGTTTAGGCATTGACATCGTCACCGACAAAGCCATTTTACAAACCTGCCGTTGCTAACAACTAGAAGACTAACTACAAATATACATACATAATTATAAGTAAACATAATACTTGCAAACAGATGACAACACTGTTCACATAGACAGACATACTCATAGACTCACAGACATACTCATAGACTCACAGACACGCCCTCCCCCCCCCCCCACCCCCCTTCACACATAGACATAGCTAAATAGTCCAAATGATACATGAAAAGGATATCAGACTTAATTGGGAATAATTTGGACCCAGCATAAACAGAGACATATAATACAAGTGGTCAAGGCATCCTTACGAGTGATCCACAAAATATTTGCAGAGACCCTTTTTAAAACATGCTAGAGAGGAGTTGGATTTTACATGGTCGGGAAGGACATTCCAGATAAGTGCCCCTGAGAAGGATAAGCTAGTTTTACATATATCGATCCTTGGTTTTGGGACTATTAAAAGCTTTCTGATGTTTCCAAGCTTGGACTCAGACTTACGGAACAAAGTAGAGATGTACTCAGGTGTTTTGCGTTTCCACACTTTGAACATAAAGATTGCTTTGTTATATTTAAAATGACCTTGAAGAGGCAGGAGACCTGCTTTTGAGAGCTTTTCTTCAGTGCTTAGGTGTGGATCAGGGCAGATTATTTTGGCCGCTCGTCTGTGTAGGGAATTGAGTCTCTTTAAATGGACCTCACTACATCCATCCCATACCGTTGACGCGTAATCGATATAAGAACGTATGTGAGCGTTATATAATAGTTTACGGGTATCTGAATCAGTATAATATTTCAGTTTTGAAAACATACAGAGATTTTTGGCTACTATTTTGCATAAGGCGTCTGTATGAGCTTGCCATTTTAGCTGACTGTCGATTGTAATCCCCAGTACTCGATGTTCATCTACCTGTTCTACCTGACTACCTTTAAGTGAAAGGTTAAGTAATAGAGGCGTTATCTGCTGTTTTTGGCGCGTGGCGACTACTATCGATTTCGTTTTGGCTGGATGAACAACCATAGAATTGTTTATACACCAAGCTGATACTTCATGAAGACTTTGTTGTAGGTTGTCGGAAATTACCTGTATATCTTTACTAGTAGTATGAGCTGCGGTGTCGTCAGCAAAAAGGTCACATTGTACATCTTGGCAAGTAATATGTAGAGGCAAATCATTGATAAATAAACAAAACAGTAGGGGGCCCAGTACAGACCCTTTGGGCACACCGAAGCTTATATCTTTGTTTTCTTTTAGTAAGGTAAGATGTGAAAAAAGCAACTGTGTCTCCGTTATTGAGGTATGTGTGAAGTTTAGCAGTCAGAATAGTGTGGTTAATCAGATCAAAAGCATTCTTAAAATTCAGATAGACTACTCCTGTTAACTGTGACTTATTCATACCTTTGATCCATGTGTCAACAAGGCGTGTAAGTGCTGTGTGGCATGAATGCTGCGGGCGAAATCCGGATTGGAAAGGGTGGAGGAGCTTACGGTTTTCTAGGTAAGCAAGCAGGTGTTTATGAACGTGCCTTTCCAGTGGTTTGGACAAAACAGATATTAAATAATTAGGCCGATAATTATTAGGGTCAGAACGATCTTTTGTTTTTGGAAGTGGAATGACTTTGGCATATTTATGTTCGTTATGAAAAGTGTTATGCTGGATACAGAGATTATAAATAATGGGAGAGACAGTTTAAGTATTTTCGGGCTGATGTCATCAGGCCCCGAGGACTTTTTATTTGGAAGGTTACTTATGAGTAAACCCACTTCATGAACAGCTAACATAGGGATGTTCTTTGTTGACAAAACTCAGACAGCAGATTTGAACGGTTATAAGTGTTATCCTGGCTTGGCGAGATTAGAGATTTTAGCAATCGAAAGAAAATGGTCATTAAATGTATCAGCAGTACGATTAGTGGGAATGGTAGTTGCGTTACTTGGAGACCCCCTAGTAAGTGTGTTTAGAAGGCGCCATATAGTAGAGGTATCTTTGCTGTCTTTAACCGTGTCACGAACTAACTTTTTTTCTTGCCTCTCTGATCATGTATTTAACACGGTTACGCTGTTACTTATATTCAGTGAACATTTTATTGCTACGTAGAACGTTTCTAAGCGCCATCGCCTGCATGATTTCCGGAGTAAACCAGGGAGGAAGAGTGTTAGATTTTACCCTCCTCTCGTGTAGAGGAGCATGTTTATTAAGTACATTTAGGAAAAGAGAGTACCAAATACTGATGGCGGTATTAGGATCATAGGACAGGAGCACGTCATTAAAAGGAGTATTTTCTAGATCAAATAGAAAATCTTCTTTCCTGAAGTGTTTGAATGTCCTATACGTTATAGTTGTATGGCCGTTATTTTTTGGTTTAGGGAGTTTAGAAGACCAGGAGCAAGCCACAGGATAATGATCACTAACACTAAGATTTGAGACATCAATGTCAGAGACGGCTTGGGGTTTATTAGTATATATGTGGTCTATAAGCGTGGAAGTAATTGGAGTAAATCTGGTGGGTGATTTCACTAGCTGTGCTAAGCCAAACAGAGATGACGTTGAGCCCAAGGCAGGGTGCGGCTTCAGTAAATCTATATTAAAATCGCCTAATAGAAGAATGTCGGCCTTCTTTTTTAAAGCTCTGTCAAGGTTCTGACTAAACTGATCGTACCACTCAAAAGCTGAGGCGGGATTTCTATATAAGAACCCAATTAATACCGGTTTTGATTTCGGACACTTAACTTCGACCCAAATGCACTCCACCCCCATCGTTTCTAGGTCGACACGTCGATGAACTAAATGCTGGATAGAATTATGAATATAGACAGCGATGCCAGTTTGACCGGGAGACAAGGGGTCTCGTCTAATAACTAAAAAATTGGGGATACTGATTGCTGCATCGCTCACACACAGTACCTCAGACGCGTCTCACTGAGTCCAAACAGGTGGAACGGTGTAGGATCGTTAATATATACAGATATGTCGGCTAGCTTGTTGTGCAGATGGAATACATTGAGGTGCCCTATTCTCATAACTGCACCTTTGATGGAAAATTCGCTTGGACAAAATACAGAGTGCACAAAATAAACAATGAAGAAACAATTGAATACAGAAAAACACGGAAATAAAAAAGTACTATAAAACTATAAAACGGTAATTGAATAAAATTCCCCCAGAGAACAAGTAGCAGTTAAGCTACTGAGCTCTCAAAAACTCGCTGCGGGAGTGACTGAACCACAAGAAACAATTGACGCAACGTGAAACGCCGCATGGAACACCTGTATGTTCGGCTGTCACTAAGTTCCCTTCTTTGTCGTTCCAGTACAGTTTTGATTAAATCACTCAAGCTAATAGTCTGTCTCACTGTAAAGACACGATAGAGACTGAAAATTAAAGTCTTTCTTTTTAAATGAACACATTCTTTACAGTGTAAACTAACACTGGCACAGTCTCTGTTGATAACACTCAATGTTACTGTCACATCAATTTATGACCAACGCGGCTGGAAGGCAGAACCAAAGTAATCAATAAACAGCACAGTGTAACCTTTTGGATGCAGACAATAACGTTGGTAGTCAGTCTAACTGATTTACGGTAAGAACAAGTTAGATCTGTAACAATAGTCAAAGTCACTTTCTACTGTAATGAAAGCACAACTGTTTTGCCCACAGACGCAGTGAGGCAGAAACAGTATCGCCATCAGTCAGCTTGCCGTGCTCGAGTCACAATCACCAAATATAAACGTCTAATTAAAGCGTCAATAAATCAATGATAAACACCACCTACTAGTTCAACAATGAAGAGGAACCCTTTTGTTCATGCATCCACCGGTGCTGTTTGCAGCATCGGTGGTTGCATGCACAAGGGGGTTAAGCAAATTTGTGGCCGATAAATCCCTGAAGGAAAGGCTGCGGTTAACTCTTGTCAGTTGATATCGCAGCTAATCAGTTAATAGTAGACACCACCAATTACCCCAACAATGGACAATTAATCCTCTTGTTCATGCATCCATCGGTACTGTTTGCAGCATGTACTGTTTGCAGCACCGGTGGTTGCATGCACAGGATGGTTAATGAGATTATTAGCCGGTAAAGCCCTGAATGAATGGCTGTAGGAGCTGCTCAACCATGCGCATCCTCTGCGTTGCGTCTAATCCGGGTGTAATTGCAGGGCTCTCCCACCCTCTGGTCGGTGTGGGATTATCGGTGGCGAGGGCGTGAAGGGCGCTGTTAGAGCTCGCGGTGCCTTGGTCGGAGGGTGGAATGCGCGGAAATTTGCGTTCTGACGGAGTGAACTGCCCGGCGTGACCTTGCTGGGGACAGAATGTCGGGGGGTAACCAGGCTGGGCAGAGTTGTAAATGGCATTGTCAGACATGTTGAACTAGGTTTGAGCAGAATGGGCTTGGTAAATTTGAGACTGTTGAAAATTGGCTTGAACGTGGTTGGAATTAGCTTGGCTGGGATGGGTTTGGTTGTTGTGGGGGTGGGCGTTGGTGTGGGCGTGGTTGAGGTGGGAATGTTTGGGATATGGACTTTGAAATTGTTTCCTCCATTTGCTAGTCCCCATCCTGTGCCCCTGCCAGCAGCCTGATTCTGGTAATGCTGTGGCCCTCGATTTTGAGGGTTGGTAGGCGCATGACGATCCGCTTTGGCACATCGTATCTTGGTGAGCGGCGTGCTGCTCCGGCGAACCTGATGGCGACTGCCAGTCGCTTGGTGCCTTCCTCTGTCAGGTGACTTCTGTCTCTCTGGAACAGAGTCTGACGCGGCGCAAGATTAGCTGTCAAGAAACGGGGGACATGGTCGATGTAGGGGATCTTGGCCTGCTCACACACAGCCCTGAGGCTGTCGTTGGAAGCAAACACAGCCTTTGCCAGGTAATGTTCAGTTCCACCTGGAATGATGCAGGATGTGTACACAGCGGCGCTGGGAAAGGCTGAGCGTAGGAAACGGAAGAGCTGGTCCCAGGACTGCTTGCTGACGGCGCAGCTGTTGATACCACATGCGTCGTCACACGGCGGATGTGGGGCATTGGTGGCAAAGTGCGGAGCCACTCAGTGACATCAGCTACAGTCAGGCCGGAGGCAGATTCTGTACAAGGGCACCGTCGAGACATCCTGTGCTCGTCAACACTTTTCAGCACAGAATCCCCGATTAACAGCGTGTTGACACTTGGTCGTACTTGCAGGCGCTGAAGCTGTTCTATAAGTGCATTGTCCTTAGCGCTGATGTTACTGTCGTTGGTAATGCGTGTGGAGGTATCGTGGCCTCGTCTGTTCTCATCCAACTCAGACAATACAGAGTATCGATTTTTTACCGGAACTTGCTCGAGGAGTGTGTTGTCGGTCGTGGTAGAGTCTTTTGGAGGAGGGGACATGAGGGATTGTGAGACACTATCTTCTTGGGGTGAGCATTTGGGGACGTCGGGGGTTTCGTTGGCGGGTTCAAAATTCTGGGTGTTGTTGCAGGCACTGGCTTTAGACAGGGATTCCACTTGCTTTTTTAGGTCTTTTAGTCTACTGGCATGGTTGTCTTTACTGCTAGCCAGTTGAGTCACTTTCTCATTTAGCCTGACGTGGTCCGCTGAGAGTCCTTCTACAGCTGAGTTAATGCTTTCTGCATATTCCTCAACTGCCTTTCTCCCACTCTTCGCCTTGACCTCGTTATCTCGCACAAGGCAGTCCATCTCTGCAAGGGTCTTAGTGTGTGCAGCACACTGGTTCTTGACATTAGCCAGTTCAGTTTGCACTTCTTGTAGCTGGATTTGGAGGCACCTAATAGTAGCTACGTTCAGGGCTAGTTGCTGCTGCATTCGCGCAACGCACGTTAGTTCTGGGTTTTGTGCTATTTGTGCTAGAGTTGCGAGTGAAATGGGCTGATCAGGCTGGTAAAATGTAATGGCCGGCTGGCTGACCTGGGTTAAGGACACATGAGTAATCAGGTCAGATAAAGATGGACTGCTGTTATCACCTGAGGCGCTGCTGGGGACTGAAGAGTCGGCATCTTTGGATCCACTGACGTCAGTCGTGTCACTGGCCGACACGTCATCTCCCGAGGCGCTGCTGAGGACTGAAGAGTCGGCATACACGCTGATTCTTGTTGTACCAAGCGGATATCAGAAGAACAGCGCGCGCTATGCTGTGGCAATACCACCAGCGTGCTTTCCTCCCCTTTCATCATCTCATCTAAGGAGTGGCTCTTCCGGCACGCCACGCTCAACCTCACTGCCTGCGCTAGTGCACTCAACGAAGGGCCGGAGTACCAGCAAGCTTCAGGCCCCACATTCCGAATGATGTAATGACAGACACCTCTCAGACCCAGTGACTGTGTTTCTTACTGAACAGCCGCGTGTGTACTTTTTAGAAACTATTTTGGACTGCTTTCACGTTAATGATGTAGTTCTACTACTTTTGTTTTTAAAATGACTATGAAGTTATATACTAGTTAAGTTCAGTAAAATTAAGGTGGTGACTGTTTATGCCGGAGCGACTGTCTGAACACCGGCGCTGTACTATGGCGGCGACGGGCCCCCAGGTGCTGTTTGACCGTTGTTCAGTTTTATGTTGCCTAGATCGGAGATCTTCTCCGTATCGACGCGGGTATTTTGTTTCTGTTGTTAACTTGTTTTACGTACTAGTTTTAGCCAAGTAGGAACTTCAGTAATAAAGAACATTATAATAGTGTGTTAAGGGGGCATAGGGCTGTCTTAGCGGTATTCTGTTTTTGTCAGGGAGGTTCGGGTCGGGATGAGGCCACTGGCGCTGGCCATTAGATGCCTTGGCGACGGGCTTCACCCGTCCAGAGTCATTGTCCATTGTGTAGCTCTGTGATTGTAATTTGTGGAATGAACGAGTGAGTGAATGTAAGCAGCACCTGTGGTGGCAAAAATGTGAATTTCCCCATGAGGGATTAATAAAGTATTATTGTATTGTATTGTATTATTGTATTGTATCTTTGGATCCACTGGCGTCAGTCATGTCACTGGCCGACACGTCAGGATTAGTTTCGATAGCCTGGGCTGGATTTCTGTGAGTCTTGTCATATTCAGATGCAGTGTGTTTCGCTTCCGTGGCTGGTGGCTGCGGTATGTGGGTAGTGCTGGCACTAATCTCCTTTGTGCATTCAGCCGAAACGTCACTGACGGCATCTTTGGTCAGAGATGAGACCGCACTAATCTCATCAGTGCAGTCAGACGGAACATCAAAGAGAGAGAGAGAGAGAGAGAGAGAGAGAGAGAGAGAGAGAGAGAGAGGAGAGAGAGAGAGAGAGAGAGAGAGAGAGAGAAAGCGTCAGAGTGGGTTGCCTCCAATTTTATGGCAAATGGGTTCCTATGCTTCTATTTATTCTAGGGCTCTGGAATTGATGCGAATGTTTCGAACTCAACTCATAACTAAGCTCTATAACTTAAAATAAAATAAACATTTTCTACAAACAGAGGCACTGGATGGCGAAAGAAATGGGTTTCTACCAATAAAGTGGGTGCCTCTTACACAGAAACTGGCATTACAGTGAAAAAGGGTATCTTCAAAACATTAGGCATCTCTAATAAGGCCAAGTTCATGGAATACTTCTTTTTCGCATTTATTTGTGTTGTTGTTTTTTTTTTTTTGTTGTTGTTGTTGTTTTTTCAACTTAATGTAAATGTATGTGTTACGATTGTGGTTGTGTTGTCCTGTTAGAGCATGCATGTGTTAATCGTATGAAACGATCCGTTATTTATTTGTGCTATCATGGTTACGAATCACGTACCTTTTCAGTAAGATTTTCTTTCGTTCACGCGTAGAGTGGATTTCGCTTTGTTATGATAGCTGGGTTTAGTCCAGAACGTTCTAGAAAGGTCGCACTGTCTAGTGACCTCGTATGTGTGGCGTTGTTTAATAGGGAACAATAAAATTGGCAACAAATTGTTTACTGTGTGCGTGAAGTTATCGACCGTTCCTTTGTGTTTTATGAAAGATCATGAATCTTCTAGAAAGCTTAGGAAAGGTTGTGAACTGTCGGCCATAATATTGTGTGATATCGTTATATAATAGGATTTGGGGCTGAAATGAGCAGCCGAATTTTTGTAGCCTATTGTAGTTATCCCAGAAAACTCTTTCTTTAATAATATTTATGAGTTTCAGTTATGTGTTTCGTTCTGATTGATTGCGTTGTATGATTTTCCTGGATTATTCTAGAAATTGGTGCACTATAAAAGATTGGTGTTGGTAAGAACATTCGTACATTATGTTGCATTGTCCGTTGTAGAGACACGCAGTTTATCGTAGGTACGTGGCCCGTATAGGGTGTACATTGTGTGAAACGCAGAGTTACTGTGGTGTACGTTGTATGAGAAGCTTTGTGTCGGCAGTGTGGACATTTGCAGAAGAGACATTGTATCAGTATTGGTGCATTTGGGATTGCATTGTGTGGAGATTGCATCGCTGAATTAAAATATTGTTAGCCACGTGTGACGGGTTGCAGCTGAATGAAGTTTATTTAAAAGAACCTTACGTGCGTGCGTCTGGTGTGTTTATCATACTACGACTACAACTCCACCACGTAACAGTATGAATTACATTTTTAACATTGTATGGTGCAAAATTGATGAACACTGGCCCCTAACCTTTAGATTATGATTTTCACAGAGGAAATCTTTTAAACATTGCTACACTTTTTAGCAAAACAGTTTATTTTGTCATATATGTGAGAATCAAGATAATGTAATTTGGAAATTAAGGATCAAGATAATGTAATTTGGAAATTAAGGGACATTTTTTAATGTACTCTGGAGTTCGAGACAAAGAGCAACATAGCATTTTAATATTAACCCTTATCTATAGGAATACACCACTGTGTGCAACAAGTGTGACTGAAATAGTGCAAGCGTGGTGATAGAATAGCTTGGCGCTTAGAGGCGCCAAGCTATTATGGCACCACCGTTGAACTAAAAACATTGGTCTATGACCATATTTGTAAGTACTCTAATATATCTTGCATATATGGCAGTGTACAAATTTGAAGCTTTTAGCCTCAGTATGAGGAGGTCTAAAAAGTGCGGAAAAATACAAAATATAGAAAAAGACCCAGAGGAAGAAACTAACACTTAACTCATTCTACCCCAGACACACAACTGCAAGATTAAGATCGACCATGATAGTTCAAGAGTGATGTCAGAATAGCTTGGCGACTATGGGCACCAACCTCTTCTGGCATCACCCTTGAACTATCATGGTCGATTTGTGTCCTGCACTGCAACGCAGTCTTCAGATGAGGACTTCAAAATTAGGGGATTTCGGTCTTGGGTAAAATGTACTTTATAGTAACAAAACAAGTTTGAGACATAGCCAAAATGATCCAGGCATACATCAGACTAAAACAAGCTATGCACACTAAAATAATAACACTCTTGTAATAAATCGTTATGTGGACAATGGTTTTCTTATCTTATTATTGTCTTTCATCCCGCTTGGTTGTACATTGCTGACCGTCCCGACAGCAACAAGACTTTCTAAGGACATGCCAGCACTGTTTGCCATTGTAAAAAAAAAGAACAGAATATTGAATGTATGACGCCAGCCGGTCTAATGCGCTAAATAAACCTAAGGCCATATAGCAACACACATACAACATCAAGAGAGATACAAAACATTAATTCCGACCAAACAAGTAACTGCCAAGCGTGTAAATTGCAAAGAAGTACCCAACGGAGAAAGAAACACCCTTAGAAAAGACAAGATGGTTACAACAAAAAATAATTAATATTTCGGGTTGATACCCTTTGTCAGAATAGACAAACAAACAGAGAAATCAGTCACTACTTATCTTCATTTGCAGAAGGAATGTGCCACATTCCTTTTGCAATTGAAGATAAGTAGCGACTGATCTCTCTGTTTGTTTGGTTATTTTGTCAAAGGGTATTTACTGAAATATTAATAAATTGTGTTGTAACCGTCTTTTCTAAGCGTGTTTCTTTCTCCGTTGGTACTTCTTTATCAAGAGATGCAGGCAGAGCAGACAGTAGAGAGAGCTTTAAAAGAAAATTAGAAAAAAATACAAGTGAATGGACCAAGGGTAGAGAGAAACACATGCCCCAGAATTGAGAGGAAAACCCACCCTGTAGGGCTGACCAGGGTGACCCTGGGAACTAAAAAGTAGTAACCCCACCCAAGTCCCCCAGGGCAGACCCGGGTGGGGGCCACTGTTTAGTTGCAAAGTAAGGTTAATTTTATACAGTATACAAAATGTTCCAGGCATACCTCAGATAAAAACAAAGCTATACACCCTGAAACCAACCGAATAATAACACTCTTGTAATAAATCTTTATGTGGACAATGGTTTTCTTATCTTATTATTGACTTTCGTCCCCAGCCGCTGTTTTGTTTGCAAAGTCATTTAAAATGATCCAGGTGAACCAACCCCATAATAACACTCTTGTAATAAATCTTTATGTAGACAATGGTTTTCTTATCTTATTATTGTCTTTTGTCCCCACCCGCTGTTTCGTTACCAAAGTCAAAATGTTTAACAGTATACAAAATGATCCAGGCGGACCAGCTCCATAATAACACTCTTGTAATAAATCTTTATGTTGACAATGGTTTTCTTATCTTATTTATTGTCTTTCATCCCCACTCGCTGTTTCGTTTCCAAAGTCAAAATGTTAAACAGTCTACCAAATGATATAGGCGGACCAACCCCATAATAACACTCTGTTAATAAATCTTTATGCTGATAATGGTTTTCTTATCTTATTATTGTCTTTTGTCGTCAAACGAACCAAGGGTTTAAAGGGTGGGGCCAGTACTGCGCACATTTCACTTTACCAAAAAGCTCCACCGCGCAGGCTTTAGGAAACGCCCACGGACTATGACACTGAACTTTCCAAGTCCTGTAGCGATGGGCAAGGGGCAAAACGGCAGGAGAAAAATGTCACTGGAAGCCGCAGTCTCAAACCTGCATGCAGGCGGTTCAGGATATTGGTCGCCTGATGTTGACCTAGGGATGACAACGTCACTCGGCACACCCTGAACGACCAAGCAGCCTTCTCTAGGGACAGCACTGCTTGCTCCACACGGAGAGGGGCCTAGAAAAGGTGGCCTAACCAAAGCTCATCCCCTCGTAACCCCATTTGGCTAGCCGTGGTCAACGGGCATCTTCTCATGCGGTCAGAAAACAAGAAAAAACAATGGATCCACTCTCATGACGACCACAACCAGACTCAACGTAGCATGCTGGAACAACCGAACCATGCTCGACACAGCAGACAGCGGACGCCCTGAACGTCGCTCCGCCCTCATTGCCCATGAATTGCGGAGGTTAAACATCGACATGGCCGCGCTCAGCGAAGTACGCCTCCCGGAGGAAGGCAGCCTCCAAGAACTTGGCGCTGGCTACACCCTCTACTGGTCAGGCAGGCCTGCATCAGAAAGACGGCTGTCAGGCGTGGGCTTCATGGTGAAGACCCCCATTGCGACTAAGTTGGAAAACCTACCAACGGGTCACTCCGACCGCATCATGTCCATGCGCCTCCCACTGAGACACCAGCAATACGTCACCCTTCTCAGTGTGTACTCCCCAACTCTCCTGGCAGAGCCTGCAGAAAAAGACAAGTTCTACACTGAACTGCGCAGCCTCCTGCAGAGCGCCCCTGCAGACGACAAAGTCATCATCCTTGGCGACTTCAACGCCAGAGTGGGCCAAGACTCTGAAGCCTGGAAAGGAGTCCTCGGCAAGCATGGCGTTGGGAACTGCAATGACAATGGTCGCCTACTGTTGGAGCTCTGTGCAGAGCAGCAACTTGTCATCACCAACACTACTTTCCAGCAAAAAGACAGTCGAAAGACCACCTGGATGCATCCTCGCTCCAAGCACTGGCACCTTATCGACTATGTCCTAGTGCGTCAGAGGGACCGCAGTGACGTCCTCCTCACCAGAGTGATGACCAGCGCAGAGTGCCACAATGACCACCGCCTTTTTCGCTGCAAACTCTGGCTCCGCTTCAAGATGAAACCCAAGAAAGCCCCCCCCCCCCCCCCCCAAGAAAAAGCTTGATGTTGCCAGCCTTCAGCGTGACGACAAGAAAGCTGCCCTTCAGGCCGATTTACAACGCATGCTCAAAGTCACAGTTGATCCAGCAGACTCCTCCCCTGAAACACTCTGGGAACAACTGAAATTGCTATTGTAAAATCTTCTGTGGAAGTCTTGGTCTTTGCTAGAAAGAGGAACAAAGTCTGGTTTGACGAAAACAACGTAGAGATCCAGGAATTTCTAGCAAAAAAAAAAAAAAAGAGCTGCCCACCAGGCCCACCTAGCCCAGCCTTCCTGCTCTGTTAAGAAGTCTGCCTTCCGCCTCATCTGCAGCAGTCCCCAGCTCAAGCTTAGAGAGCTCCAGAACGAGTGGAGGTCCAGACTCGCACAGAGGACCCAGCTCTGCGCTGACAACGGTGACTACAGGGGCTTCTACGAAGCACTGAAAGCAGTGTATGGCCCTAGGCACCTGGTACAAAGTCCCCTGCGAAGCGCTGATGGACAGGCACTCCTCACAGATAATACCTCCATCTTGAACCGCTGGTCGGAATACTTTCAGGACCTCTTTGGCGCTGAGCGCACTGTTCAAGAAACAGTCATCCTCCAAATCCCACACCTTCCACTAAAGGTTGAATTGGACGAACCGCCCACCGCCGCCGGAAGAGACCCTCACAGACATCCACCAGCTCAAGAGTGGCAAAGCAGCACGCATTGACGGAATCCCGCCAGAGATCTGGAAACATGGAGGCCCAGCACTGCACAACAAGCTCCACGACCTCTTTCTCTGCTGCTGGGAAAAAGGAACACTACCAAAGGATCTCCGTGATGCAGTCATCATCACCCTGTACAAGAACAAAGGAGAGAAGTCTGCCTGCTCTAATTATCGTGGAATTACCCTGCTGTCCATTGCCGGAAAAATTTTCGCAAGGTTGCTCCTGAATCGGCTGGTACCTGCCATCGCTGAAGACCACCTCCCAGAGGGCCAGTGTGGCATCAGAGCCAACAGAAGTACCACCGACATGGTCTTTGTGCTGAGACAGCTTCAGGAGAAGTGCCGCGAGCAGTACAAAGGGCTGTACGTAACGTTTGTCCACCTATAAAAGCGTTTGACACTGTGAGCAGGCAAGGTATGTGGCAGATACTGGAGCGACTAGGCTGTCCCCCAAAGTTCCTCAACATGATCGTCCAGCTCCACGAGGACCAGCAAGGCCAGGTCAGACTAAACAATGACCTCTCAGAACCATTCCCCATTCGCAACGGCGTGAAGCAAGGCTGCGTGCTGGCACCGACCCTCTTCACCATCTTCTTCAGCATGATGTTGAAGCAGGCCACAGTGGTCCTCAACGATGACGACGCAGTGTACATCAGGTATCATCTCGATGGCAGCCCTGTTCAACCTCAGACGACTGCAGGCCCACACGAAAACCCTAGACCAACTGATTCGTTAGCTGCTCTTTGCTGATGATGCTGCCCTCGTTGCACACACAGAGAGAGCCTTGCAGCACATTACGTCCTGCTTCGCAGATGCCGCCCAGGTCTTTGGACTTGAGGTCAGTCTGAAAAAGACAGAGGTCCTTCATCAGTCGGCACCCAAGGTAGAGCATCGCCCTCCCCACATCTCCATCGGCGAGTCCGAACTTAAGTCTGTACACCAGTTTACCTACCTTGGCTGCATCATCACTTCAGACGCCAAGCTGGACAAAGAGCTGGACAACAGGCTGGCAAAAGCAAACAGTGCTTTCGGGCGACTATTCAAGCGGGTGTGGCACAATAAACAGCTGAAAAAGGCACCAAGATCAGTGTGTACAGAGCTGTCGTCCTCACCACCCTGCTGTATGGTTCCGAGTCCTGGGCCCTCTACCACAGCCAACTACGACTCCTCGAATGCTTTCACCAGCGCTGCATGCGTACCATCCTGGGCATTCACTGGAGTGACTATGTCACCAACGTCGAGGTCCTTCAACAGGCGGAAACTGTGAGCATCGAGGCTTTGCTGCTGCAGACACAGCTTCGCTGGGCGGGGCACGTCTCCAGGATGGAGAATCATCGCCTACCCAAGATCACTCTGTTCGGCGAGCTCGTCACTGGACACCGAGACAGAGGGGCACCAAATAAGAGACACAAAGACGGTCTCAAGAAGGCACTTAGTGCCTGCCAAATCTACCACTGCCAGTGGTCCTCGCTTGCTGCGGACCGTGACACCTGGCGCTCCACTATTCACAAGGCAGCCGTCTCCTTTGAGGACTCTCGCAGAGCTAACCTTAAGGACAAGCGGCTCAGAAGAAAAACAGAGTTGTCGTAACTCAGAATCCTGACCAGACCTTCCCCTGCAGCCACTGTGGTCGAACCTGCCTGTCCCGGATTGGCCTCTGCAGCCACGAAAATGCCTGCAGACGACGTGGGCAAGCCTATAGAATCTTTGTTCGCGAAGTCAAGCCATGAGAGAGATTGTCTTTCGTCCCCAGCCGCTGTTTCGTTTGCAAAGTCATACAAAATGACTTAGGCGAACCAAACCCATAATAACACTCTTGTAATAAATCTGTAAATTGACAATGGTTTTCTTATCTTATTATTATCTTTCATCCCCCGGCGCTGTTTCATTTGCACAGTAAAAATGTTATACAGTATACAAAATGACCCAGGCGTATATCAGATAAAAACAAGCAATACACGATGAAACCAACCCAATAATAACACTCTTTTAATAAATCTTTATGAAAACGAAAATGACTCCGGTGAGTTCTCTACGAGAATCTCAATTCATTTCTTTTGTAACTTTTTCAGTTTGTTGCAGATGTAATCCTTAATGTTTGTCCAGTGCCTATGTCTGTACAGGCTCTTCTGCAATTGCCTGCTCTATCTCGGACGTTTGTTCATGATGAGATGTGTATGGAAACGAGTTTGAACAGCTTTCTCTTCAGCTTTCTCCCATTTTTTCCTTGAAAATCTAGCTATCTTTCAAGCATGAGCTGATGCAACACTTCTCCTACCTCTCTTTCTTTATCAAAACTCTGCATATCAGCCAAATCTTTCAACTATGTTACCGGACAGGCAACTGGTATAATTCTCGGTTTTGGACCAGTAATATTTTTTTATTCAGCAAATATAAAAAAAAAAAATTAAAGACTTCCAAGACAACACTAAATCATGCATCAGAACTGGTTTACCATCCTGATTAGTTACAGATAAACACCGTGATTCAAAGAAACTGCTGGAGCCTATTTTTTATATTGCAAATTAGGAAATCTAACAACTACACTTTCACAATAAGGAGCAATTCCAATCTGAACGCATCTTAACAAAGTTGAAGGTCCACCATTGTGCACATTTTCAGTTGTGTTTAGTTCTTTCAGATGAATGTTTAGTATTTTATGTACTGACAAATGAACAGGACATTTTCCAGTTATTTTTTTGTTTATTTGCCCTTATAACTTCTCTATCTAAACTCTAATGTCCAATCTTCGTCTTTAATGTATTTTAAAAGTCATATCTCCTTTTTGCTTAAAAAACCAAGTAATACTATAAACTGTCTGATAATGAATACTGACTACCTTTCAGAAATTCAAATATAACAGTAAGTTAGCCGGATTTAATGTTGCTTTAATTTTAAATTCATTTTGTAGCCATTCAGCTAAATTACAAAAGTCATAATACCCAGATCGCAAAGCATCAGCCTTAGTAATACCATCAGCCCTATTAATACCATCAACAGTTCCAGTTACAAAGTAACTATCATCTGTTACATTAAACCACTTTGCAGTGTAAAACATTTCATAGATAGCTACAGCCTTGTTACCATTACGATTATCAATCCCATTAGTTAACATCACTGGCTTGCTTGTATCAAGATTTGTTAAGGTAATAATTTTTTTTATTATCTCATAACAAATTATGATGGAATTTAAATCACTAACAATTGTTAATACAAACACGTTTCAATTTAATGTGGATGCCAAATACAATGTTGCACCAATGTATGACAAGAAAATAATTCAACTAAATTAGCTCGCTATAGCTGTGTCTAAAAAAGATTTATTTCAAGTAAAGGTTTGAAATCCTTATGATCAATACATAAACCCACCAATAACAGATAATTCAACGGCAAAAAAGTGGCTCTCAAGCCCATTACAGATGTTTCAAAACCAGCTTAACTTTGCTATACTATGTTCAACACGTCAGAAAAAGCAACAAAATCGCGTAACAGATTGACCTTGTAATGTGTTATAGGACGAATTCCTTTCACTGGAATAAAAAGCTTTTGTTAAAATCATGGGGTTCTATTGTCTTTTGGGAATCAAGACTGACAAGCAAACGACCGGCCGCATAGCTGACGTCTTTTCACGAAACGGGTCAGTATCGCCTGAGTGTGCAATTGTCTCGGGTTGGGAGCATCTCAGTGAAATAACTGTGCTGAATAAGTACACATGGGCGTGCTTTCAAATAAAAAACATTGCACAACATTTACTTTTGCAAACGAAACAGCGGTGCGGGACAAAAGACAGTGGTGTTTTGCCGAATCAGCAGGACGATAAGGGGAAACAACTCACTTCAAGTCACTGGGCAGTCGACCAATCAGGTATCAAGTTGATCTACAGCTAAGGAAGTTAACATCACACAGACCCTCGTTGCAACTCGCAGAGTGCGTTGCAAACACAAAACATTATGTGAACCACTTAAAATTGGCACATCCTATATTGATATTTTTTCTGACTTTCGAATGAAAGATAATGCAAAAACAACCCTCAGAAAAAAAGGGTGCCTGACTTGGTCACCCAGAATTTTACACATACCCATTTTCCATAAGGATGGTAAAGAAAGTCACCCATTTTATGGATTTTCTGCACACACACACACACACACACACACACACACACATACACACGCACGCACGCACGCACGTACGGACGCACACACACATACACACACGCACACACACACACACACACACACACACACACACACACACACACACACACACACACACACTCAAAATGGTAAGACAAATAAAAACGAGATTACTCAAGATAAAATGGACGAAACGAAATTAGCGATGTTTTCAACCTAAAGTACAGGTGCACTTGTTCAGCTTTCCTAGCTGCAAAAAGAGTTTGCGACAAACAGTTCTTCTTTCGGGCGTTTTGAAGGAACCTACACAGAACCTACTGGCACGACGGACTCTGGCAAGTCATGAGATCGTTCAACATAGAGGAGGGACTGATCCAAATGATAGAAGCGCTTTACAAGAACGCCTGCAGCGCGGTTCTACTTAACAATCAGTCAGGCGAGTTCTTCAGGACGACGATCGGTGTCCGTCAAGGATGCCTGCTCTCTCCTGTCCTTTTCAACATATTCCTGGAGAAGATCATGCAGGAAACCCTCCACGACCACCATACTTCAATCTCTATTGGTGGCAGATCCCTGTGCAATCTTCGATTCGCAGACGACATTGACCTCATGGCAGGCAGCAATAGTGAGCTCCAAAACCTGACAGACAAACTTTCAAGTAGCGCAGGGTCTTATGGCATGGAGATCAGTACGGATAAAAGCAAAGTGATGATCAACACCACAAGCGACAGCAGCAGCAACATTCACATGAATGGCCAAAAGCTAGAAGAGGTCAATAGCTTCAAGTACTTGGGAGCCACCCTGTCCAAAGACGGTAGTTGCATAGCAGAGATCCGTATCAGGATAGGTACAGCAACATCCGCAATGGCCAGGCTGGACAGGATATGGCGAAGTAACTCCATCAGCTTCACCATCAAGTACAGGCTTTACAAGTCCCTCATAGTGTCTATTCTACTCTACGGCTGTGAGACTTGGACACTGCTTGCAGACTCAGAAAAGAAAATCCAGGCCTTTGAGAACAAGTGCCTGAGGAAGTTGCTCCGCATCTCGTACCGCGAGCACAAGACCAACGAATATGTACGGAGCATCGTCACTTCCCTGGTGGGCCCACATGAACCCCTTCTGGCAACCGTGAAACGGCGCAAGCTTGCTTGGTTTGGCCACGTGACCCGACACAACACCTTGTCCAAGACTATCCTCCAAGGCACTCTCGAAGGAAGTCGTCGGCGAGGTCGTCAGAGAAAGAGTTGGGTTGCAAACATAAAAGAATGGACCGAACTCGAGATGTCAGACTTGCTTGCCACCGCCCAAAATAGAACTCAGTGGAGAGCACTGTCTGTTGCTGCTGCCTTTCAGTCCCCCCAACGCCCAGTTCGGGCAAGGGACTGATGATGATGATGACACAGAATTAATTTTAGATGCTTTTTAAAATTACTTAGACCTTTTGATCTCCAGGACACACCCAAAAGTTAATACGTTTGCAAAAAAAACTCTAGTTTTAGCCTGTCATGATTGACATTTTATCCTGTTGTGTCCTGCAATTATTTTTGTCCATCTCGTGGGGTTTGTCAGGTGTGGGCTCGTCTGTGGTTTTGAATCTTACAGCTTAAACCGTGAAGTTCAAAATCATACTCAAAATCATACGTTCATCGATTTGTTGCAGGTATTTCCTATCCTTGACAGAACTTTCAGGCGTAATTAATCGACAATTTCCTTTTCAGGTACATTTTTTTAAAAAAATTCTAGAGATACGAATATGACATTTCTACGTACATAAATAATAACCTAATGAATTAATCGAAGGCGTCCTGTTAAACACGGACAAACTTTTTGTAATGGACAAGAGGTTAGTATCGAACGTGGCAGAAACTGAATATGTGACCTTTTTGCGTTGTATGTTTAGGATTGAGACGTTTTTGACGTAAATAAGTATTCGGGCTATATAAAATGCAGAATATAGTGCACAAATGCTTCGGAACGAATGTGCCTAGGAGATGCCAGAAATTTAGTCGTTGACAGAAGCAACATACCAAGGAAGGTAAAGAACGTTTAACACTTTCTATACACATGCAGCGAACACAGGCATTTCCCTCTTAATGTCGTTACCGCGTGTAATCATACTTATGGTTTTTAAAAAAATACATATGTTAAAGTCTCATCATGCATGGGACTCTACGATGACGTTGCTGGGTCTTAAACAGTTAGTGACTTCGCCGACAACACTAACAACATTTACACTCATAGACCACATCTACCACCACCAAGCCGGCGTCTGTTCGTAATGTGTCTGTAGTGAGGGCTGTAAGACCCATTATTTGATGAGATGGGGACTGCGCTGACAAAAGTACCATAATTTTTCCAGATGATCTACATGCTTTATGCTTTCATATTTTGATATGTTCCAAGGTAGCACAGCAATAGGTTCCGAGAAACAGACTATTTAATTCGCAAAGCGTAGCGAACGCGAGCAAATTATTGGTTGTGGTTGTGTCTTTGACAACAAACATTAATTAAATGAGAAAAGACTCTTTGAATAGATTAATTAGTTTAAATGAGTCATCCAAGAAGCCACTGGACTAAAAGAAACAAAGCATTATACTTGTGTATGGTCCCATAATTGTTTATTTGTTATAAAAAGGGTGTTTGTTTTTTTTTAGCTTGTTCCAGGTTTGACCTATAGTGGGTAAAAGATGGATTGGCAAGCCTGTTTGATTTGCCACCAAATAACTAGTGTGAAGTTGAACTGCCCCTTGAAGTCCCATGGGAGTAAAAACAAGTCGCAGCCATATAAAAACTTTTTTGAATATCGTCAGTGAATTTCAGGGACTGCGCATGCTACCTGTGACTCGTCCCTTTGATGAAAGCTTCACAGCGGACGACTTGGTCAATAACTAGGCTCAGGGATTGCTTCATCAGGCACAGCAGAGTCATTTCTAAGCTGTTCTCACATAACTGGAACACGCCATGCCCATCACGTTAACGCTGTTGTTTTGAGAAAACTCCAAAACAAAGCATTTATCACCTTGCAGCCGGAAGCAGAAAAAGAGTCAAAAGAAGCTTGGCTGCAAGAAAATGGTTCTAAAAAGCCCCACATTTCAGTATTGGGACACCATACTCAGACTTGAACTCCTTGTTCTTCTGTTTGTCAGAGCACATCGCGAGGCTAACTTTGGGTTGTATGTGGGTTCCCTGAAAGCTCTGGCCAAGTGGTTCTTTGCCCTGGACCATCCGAATTAATATGCCCGCTGGGTTCCTGTTCACATTCGAGACGTGGAAAATCTGCCACCTTTTACCTTGGAAGAATTAGTTGAGCATGGTCACTGGGTTGTCTCAAAAACGGCGAACAAGTTCTCAAGTATGTCATTAGATCAGGCTCATGAACAAAATAATGACTTGGTGACAGGCTCTAGTGGAGCCGTATGGCTTACAGAAAACCCATCTGCTCTCCGAAAATGGCAGGTCCAGAACAAGCACGCATGCTGACTGAGTTTGAAGACTGTTCAAGACTAAACTGTGCAAAACACTCTCATCACGAAGAAGGTTTGTCAACTCAAGAGTGTTTCAAACAACAAACTTTCAGCCTTACAAGAGTGTTCAAAGAAATGGGCAATCCTTTCTTGACAGACAGTGGAGAATTAATGATATTAGATTCTCATGATGTCCTCCATGTCATAGATATAGTCCGCACCATTGAGGATCTTGGCGAACAACAGTACAACCACTACTGCAACTCAGTTTGGACTGATTGTGAAAGATCCGTTTATGATCCCAACAAAAAGAACTCTTTGCGTCTGTTCAAGTGCCCAAATCCTAAAGACAAAGGCAAACAAGCAGACAAGATTGCAGATTTGAAGACTGATGTCAGCCTATTCTCCAGACTATACATCGTGGCTCAACACTGTGAGTCTGATATAGCTTCCTTTTTCAGCCATGAAATCCACCCGTTCCCTCCGTCTTTGCTAGATAGAGGAAAAATTCGTCTCGGAAAGAAATCTGATCTACTTACATGTTTAACAAAGACAGTGGAGGCATCTGCTACACACTTACTGGACGATGTTGAACCATATGATACAACTGAACTGGCAGAAGCCTTAGAGCAACTCGATGAGGATGCGCAACATCCAGAAATAAAAAGTCCCAGACGCTCCTCATGAGCTACTCTCGTCTTTGGAGAAAACATGTGAGAAAGATCTACCCGATACTTTTAAAGTGAAGGTGCTTGACGGCGCAGCTGTGGTGCATCTTCTACCTGTTAGTGGCGTGAAGACGTTTGACGACTACGCTGCCGACGTGTTCTTGCCTCATGTGTGGCATCAGCTTGAGACTGTAGAGAGGATTGACATTGTTTGGGACAGACATATCAAAAACAGCATCAAAGGATCTGCCAGAGAGAAAAGAGAGGAAAAGGCATGAGAAGAAAGGTGTCCGGCCAGAACAAAATCCCAGGACAGTGGCAGGACTTCCTGCTTGATGCAGGAAACAAGGAAGAATTCTTTGAATTTCTGTCCAAGAAGATTGAAAGCAGTGATTTTCTCCTGGCAAAAAAGTGGTGGTGACACAAGGAGAAAATGTTATCATCAGAGGAAGTGACCACGTCATACCTGCCTGCAACCATGAAGAGGCCGATACCAGACTACTCTACCATGTGCAAGATGCATTACAGCAGGGTTCAAAGACTTGCTTTGTTCTCACCGTGGACACCGATGTTATTGTCATATTGACTGGCAAGTTTTACCACCTGCAAGAAATATGCTCGACACTGAACATTTGGGTTGGGTTTGGCACGGGAAGGAGCTTTTCATACATTCATATCAACGCTCGGATCCTAACCCATGGCAAAGAAATATCAATTGCCTTGCCAGTTTTTCACAGCTTTACATGCTGCAATACAGTATCAGCCTTTCTTGGAAGGGGAAAAAGCTTGCCTGGGAGACTTGAAAATCTTTTCCTGATGTGACCAAGGCCTTCAATGACATCGCCAGTCACCCTTTCATAGCGGTGGGCATCAGTGATGAGAACTTCAAACTTCTGGAGCGCTTCACCGTCCTCAGAAGACAAGCGGATTTGAGAATGTGAATGAGGCTAGTAGGTTAATGTTTTGCCAACAAAGCAAAACCATGGACACTATTCCTCCCACACAAGGTGCTCTCCTGCAACACACAAAGCGTTGTGTCTACCAAGCTGTAATCTGGACAACAAGCGATCAATCTCAACAGCAAATACCAACCCCAAAAAGATGGGGCTGGAAAATGAACGCCACCACTTGTTGTTGGATTGCACTGTGGACATCTTTACCAATTGCTTCAGACGCATGTAGTGAACATGTCAAGTGTAGCTGCAAAGCTGCTGCTGGTTGTACCGGAAAATGTTCTTGCAAAAAAAGCCACGTGGAGATGTACAGACCTTTGCAAGTGATGTTAATTTCATATGAATATTTGACTTGACAAACCCAAACATTTTGCGGAAAAACTGCTGCTGACTGAACATTAAGCCTTTAATGTTTTCTACCATATTTGTTTAAACATGTCTGCTATGTCTACTATGAGTTGTGTGTATGTATTTAATGAAAATTAGACAAATTTATCAATAACAACTAACCATTAGCAAGCCAAACAAACTTTTCCTTGACTTTTTTCATTTGTCACGTCATCACTTTTTGATACTTGTCACGTGAGAACATCAGCTGCGACTGATTTTGTGGAACATATCAAAATTTGTTGCTACAGGACCTAACAAACATCTCCAAAAAGTTTGGTGCTTTTGTCATCTCTGTCCCCATCATTTTGCTTACAGCCCTCACTACTGCCATCAGCGATGATTTTACTATCAGCTGTACGTGGTCCTCTAAGTTCCCAAAAGCAAGGAAAGGATGCCGTACGTATATCACCTATCGTTCTTTAAAAAAAAAAAGATAGTGTGAGCGACTTTTAATCTGACCTTAATATCGGACATTTTGATGACGTGCTTAATGAATCTGACCCGGACAGCGCTCTGTCTGTCTGGTACAGTATTTTTCTTACTATTTTAAATAAACACGCGCCTGTGCGGCGGAGGCGAGTCAAACACGCATCACTCCGCCGTGGCTGACTCAAGACATCATTCAGGCCATAAGGGTGAGACACGATCTGAGAAAAGGGAAACGCTTTGCTGAATTTAAACCTGAGCGCAATCGTGTCAAATGTCTAGTGCGGCAGGCTAAACAAAATATTTCATTGATCATTTAAATAAACAAGACACAGATATGTGCACGATTAGGCGCGCTATGGCCGTAGTGACTGGAGGCAAGAGTAGGAAATCCCTTGTAATCCCGTTTACCCTGACTGCCGATAATTTTAAAGATCATTTCGTCCCTGGTCTCTTCTATAACAAACTCTCGGCCCTATACCTGTCCTGAAACACTCATTGATTTCTGCAGAACGCGAACTGCGAGATTTGATCCATTCGCTATTCTCCCTCTGGCAGTTCACGAGGGTGGTAAGACAATAAGTTCCATGTTGGAAATAACGGTGCTCACATCTCACACATGAATGTTTCAGCCTGATTCTGGCTTGGCCGTTGTGTAAAGATGTGTTTGACATCGCACACTATAGCTTTGCCTACTGCCTAAGCAATAACGCGCATATAATTGTATCCTCTGTACATACGTACAGTGTTCAGCGCTTTCAACAAGTATAATTTCACTCCCACGGTTTTGTTTGTTCTTTAAACGCTTTGCTTTTTCACTTCAGTCTCGGACTATATTTCTTTTTCACAGCTGTCGGCACACTTTTGTTTGTGTCCCACTGTTTTTTCGTTTTGTTGTTGTTGTTGTTTTGTTCTTTGTTTAAAACAAAATTTATTTTTTGTTGTTTGCCGTATTATTGTCTTTACATTCTTTTCCCTTGTATCTCTCGTTCTTTTTCGGCATTTACTTCTGTGCCATTTGTTACTGCGCTACGTAGCGCACTGTGGGTGTGCCGCTTTCACTTATTTGTTTCCGACACTGCAGTGTGCAGACATCCCTGCTTGTCAGTCTAAGAGCTGTTCTTAATTGGACTAACTTTTGATCGGCAAACCTAAATCGGAGTAGATCGGCGATCTTTTGGTTTGTTTCTTATTTGATGTTGAACGAACCTAGGCGAACTTCAGCAAACCAGGTTTGCCATGGTTCTTTTTCTTAATGAAGTGCTTGATTCGGCGTACTTACTGTCTGCGAAGGTGTTCAAAATGGCTGCCGCTATGCCGCTTCGCGATTTGAACGATGTTTGTTTTTGTACTCCTTGCAGTAGCGACCCCACATACAGCGTTGTGCCTCCCACAAATCAATAAACGGAGGTCTTGTTCTTCGCACGAGTGAAATATCGCCGTCCGCCAAGTTTGTTTGTATCGGTGACTGTCTTCTTATCTCCAACGCAGAAGAGGGTAAAAGTTTGACCAATCAGAGAAAAGGTTGGCCTTGGTTTGCTCAACACGTTCAGCGAACCTTTTCCGACAGCGAACTATGGTTTGCCGAGGTTCGTGAACTACTACGAACTAGGTTAGCCATATTTTTAGATCGTCCAAATAAGAACCAACCTGCTTCGTCCGAGATCGTGAACTCTAGTTCGTCAGAGTTCGCGAAGTAAAGTTCGTTTAATTAAGAGCATGCTTAAGTAAATGTACATTAGTTACTGAGTACCATGTAGGCTCCCATAGTATGACGATCTATGTCTCTCAGACAACGGCGGGTGTGCAGGGTCAGTTGAAATTATGCAGACTCCTCACCGATAATTCTCAGATGTCCGTGAGACGAGGCTGGGTGGGGGTCCGTGCGTTCCCACGTACTTTCACGTCCTTCTCTATACTAGATGGAAGGCTGTTTCACTCACAAGGTTTAAGAGAGTGAATTCACATTTCCGTTTGGAATATTCCTTTTTTGTGTGCTTTTTGCGTTCTTTGTTAGGTAGTGTTGTTGTTTCATCAGCACGAACATGATGTTTGTTTGAAATGCTCAACATCCAGTCGATATGCTTTTATAGATTCTGGCCTGAGGTTGGATATCTTATTTTACTGTGGGCTTAGAGCTTCTTGTTGACAGCTCAGCTCGACGGATTTTAAGATATGATGCTTTTTAATGTTTTGTTATGCTAGCATCACTGCATGATTTTCTAGCATCCAAGACAAAATATTGTTATGCGACTGACTTGTGTGTGTGTGTTGACCGGCTCACACAGTGATTTGCATACATAATAGCGACTCAGAGCAAGTCTGAACCTAAAGAAGTACCCAACGGAGAAAGAAACACGCTTAGAAAAAACGGTACAACACAATTTATTAATATTTATTAATATATTAATTTATTAATATATTACGAATTAATTTTCACACGCTTGGCAGTCACCTTTTTGGTCTGGATTGCAAGTCTGAACCTAGCGGGAAAACACGGGCGGTGTTAGACACCAACGATCAGTGTGTAAAGATGTGTGTGATGAACTCTATGCTCGTGCATAGTGCTCACACAGTAGGATTAGTACGGTACCGTTTTTGTTAACGGTTTGTTGTGCCGATAGTCCGGGTGACATTAGGCACCACGTGAAATCTGTAAGACATGGTTAGCACGGGATTTTTAGTGAGTTCTGTTTAGTGAGATCTAAGCGGAAGCTGTCTGGTAGAGCAGTAAATCGGTAGTACGGGCTGTCTTGTTGTATGGAACAGATGTGTTTGAGATACCTAGCCCGTATTCCAAGACTCTGAAGCCTAGATTTCAGGTATGTTTCTATATATGTAGCATTGATAGTTGCTTAGTTAAAGACAGTATGCGTTGGTAAGAGTAATGTGGTTGTATAGCGGTGTTCCGGTTTAGTTTAGTTATGTATGTTTAGAATTCAGTGAAGTAACCGGTGTTTTTGTATACAGTTGTTTACCGAGATAGATGACTGAAGGAATGTGAGGTGTGTATGTCTAAGCCGCTATGAAGATAGTACGTGGTTGGTTAAGCATAGTCTTTTCCAGTGTATAGAGTAGTGTATAGCAAGAGTGTTAGGATATAGTCTGTTTCAATATAGTGACAGAGATATGGGGGTGTTACGGAAGTAGACAGTTTATGAAGCACGTGTGCGTGTGTGAATGAACGTGTGAGTTATTTGTATCGGCCAGGTTACGTGACGTTTCTCATTGATCCAATATGTTGTGTGTTTAGCAAGTGTTACGTTGGGACTTTTGTTGTCGTATTCAGAGTGCTTGTAAAGAGTGGAACGACGGACGCCGAGACGTCAGTCACAGGTGGGACCTAACGTGAGGTCATCCCTCCAGCTCTTCATTGAGAGAGTCTGATCGGGACCAAGATACCCGGATCACAGCGAGAACTGCGCAACAGTACGAGTACGAGGACGTCCGTGCCAAAGAGACAGGACGGCAGGAAGAAGCGTACAACGAAGGACTTTCACGCCTAGACGTGAGAAGGACCAACGTAACCAGGCAATAACATCAAACAGGTTGGAGACAGTGTGAAACTAAAGCCTAGCCTGGCCGAGATAGTGTGTGTGATTTGTATGTGATGTGGATGCTGGGTGTGGGGAAAGGAGTGATGTATATAGCTTGATAGTTGTGAGCGTTTTTTCGTATATTATCTTGTATAAAAGTCACTTTAGAAAGGGAGCCCGTGTGTTTGTTTTACCGCATGAATGCGCCCGTCTGAGTCAGTGGCGGTGTATGCGTCTGTTGCGTGAGAGTCTGTGCGTACGACTGGGGGCAAGTCTGCGTGCGTTACAATGTGTTTGACATCGCACACTATATGATGCAATGAGAAGACAATCGAAAAACGATGATGTCGTCATTGTGCATGACTAATATTCGTGGGTGCGGGTGTGGCTGGCAAAGCCAATTCTGAAGCCACATCTGCGAGGGCAATGGGGGCACTGGAACGTTGCTGTGGGGAGAGTCGACGCTGTCTTTCTGCGAGCTCTGGCACTGGTGATCCGTTCGCGCCGATTGTGTTCAAAGAGTGTGCAGGCTTTCCTGTTAGCGGAACGCCAGCCAGATCTGTCTTGTGCTTGTGCTTCAAGTTCCTTTACCGGGAAGACGCAGTAATTGAGGTTGCCTTTTATGCAGTCTTTAAAGCGTTTTTTTGGCCGTCCTTGCTTCCTGATGCCTTTTGAGAGTGCACCATACAGGTGTTGGTCGGGCAAGCGAGAATCATTCATGCGTATGACATGACCTGTCCAGCGATGTTGTGTCTTTAAGATCAAGGCTTCAACACTCACTAAGACAGCATTGTCCAAGACTTCCAGGTTTGTCACCTTGTCTTGCCATTTGATGCCCATGAGTGAGCGCAGGGATCTCATGTGGAAACTTTCAAGCTGCTTGAGGTGCTTTCTGTACAGCGTCCATGACTCACAGCCGTAGAGAAGGCTGGGGAGGACTACTTCCTTGTAGACTTTGATCTTGGTGGAGAGCTTGACGTTGTTATTCAACACACGAGTGCGCAGACGACCCAGGGCTTGGCTGACTTTGCTGATGCGAGCTGAGATTTCCTTGTCGATAGTACCGTCAGAAGAGATGATGCTCCCCAGGTACCTGAGCTGATCGACAGTCTTCAGCTCGGTGCCTTCGATATACACTTTGGGAGGGGGGGGGGGGTCTCTTGTGCTTGGGACTGGTTGGTGCAGGACCTCGGTCTTGTTGAGGCTGATGGTGAGGCCAAACAGCCGAGAGGATTCCGAGAACCTGTTGACGATGGTCTGGAGGTCAGACTCCGTGAGCGCCATTAGCGCACAGTCATCGGCAAACAGCGCTTCAAGGATCAGTCTCTCGATGGTCCTGGCGTTCAGTCGACGGAGGTCGAAGAGGGAGCCGTCTAGTCTGTACTACAAGTACACTCCCTTCTCGAGGTCGCGTACTGCATGGGTCAGGACATACGTGAAGAACAGGTTGAACATCACGGGGGCAAGAACACAACCTTGTTTCACACCGTTGGAAATATCCAAAGATACATATCTGTCGCCGTTTGACTGGAGAACTCCTACCATTCCATTATGGAAGAAGAGGATGATGTTGTTGAACTTCCTGGGGCAGCCGAACTTGCGAGGATGACCCAGAGCGCTTCTCTGTTCACGGTGTCGAATGCTATTGTCAGACCTATGAAGACAGCGTAGAGGTTCATGTGCTGCTCAATGCATTTCTCCTGGACCTGGACTCCTGTCGAGGTTGGTGTTTACTATATGGGTGGTGACAGGCAGCAAGACGTCAAGATGTCTCATAATGTTCTTAGTACTTTCAACATATTCGCAGAAAGTCTTGTTGCATTTAGTCTCTGCAGTTCCTCTTCTGTTGTGTCACAAAACTCTGACAGAGGAGTAGTAGAAAAGGAGGGCATACCTGAGATGGGTGTGACAACATTGTTATCCTCTTGCAGTCCTGTCTGATCAGCTCAACCTTATCAGAGAAGTACCATGAAACTGACTGGATGTCAAGCTGTGCAAGTACTGGAGTGTTGCATTTATTTCCAAGAAGATCACTGACCATGTTAAACATCATTATTTGAGTCTGAGGTAAACAGAAATTTTTTAATATGATGACATTTAGCTCTTTTGAGCGTAAACTCATTCTAGCTTTCCTGTAATCTGCCTCTGAACATTCAGACCTAAGTTCCTACAGATATTTTTCCGCATCGCGTTTCTGTTTCTTAGCATTGTGCACCTTATCAAAGAACCAGCATGATGCTGGACGGTCAAAAACTTGCTTTCTAGTCTATGGTGCGTGTTTTTCAGAATGTTAGCCAGTGCCTGATTGTATTAAAAGTAAGTTCTTCAAAACAAAACAGAGGATCAGACAGGAGTTTAGAAGACTGAAGTCGCTCTCTCTCACTGAATCATACTCAATCCTCTTCATGTTGCGGCAAGTGATCAGCTTGTGTGGGGGGGGGGGGGGGGGATTAGGGCGACACAGATCAATGACCACAGAGACAGGAAGTGATCTGACATATGACTGTCATTTAATTTAATAACGTCACAAATGTAGATGAAGGTGTACGGGTGACGACCCAATCCAGTGTGTGTGACCTCGATTGCGGGTGGGGTCTGAGACACGTTGACAGAGACCATGACAGCCAAGTTCTTGTACGAGACGCTTTATATACCTGTCCAACATGTCAAAATAAAGTCACCTAGGATTAAGACATTATCGAAGGACAGCACAACAGTGGTAAAAAGTGTACTGAACTCGTCATGAAACAATGCATCTGACGTTGCTTTTCCCCTGCGTGGCGGGTGGTACAGACACACCAATCTCACACGCTGGTTTGAAAGACTAAGATCCACAACAAGGAATTCAAATGATCTGAATTTCACATCAGGTTTAACAAGGCACACATTGAGTCGGGATCTGAATAACACACCCTCACCGCCTCACCTTCCAGTGAACCTGGGGACATGGCACAAGGATGGTTGGTTGTACCTTGCTTAACGTCCCGACAGCAACAAGACTTTCTCAGGACGTGCCTGCATTGCTTGTGAAAAAAACAACCCAACTAAACAGAATATTAAATGTATGTCGCCAGCTGGTCTAATAAGCTAAATAAACCTAAGACCATTTAGCAACACACATCCAATAATTATCAAGAGCTACAGGCAGCGCAGACAGTAGGGAGAGTTTAAAAAGGTAAATACAGGTGAATGGACCAACAGTAGACAGAAACACATGCCCCAGAATAGAGGAGAAAACCAACCCTGTGGGGCTGACCAGGGTGACGCTGAGAACAAAAACGTAGTTAACCACACTCAAGTCCCCCAGGGCAGACCCAGGTGTGGGGACAAGGCACCTTGAGTATCCAAAACGGGTTAGTTCAGTGATCGCCAATTCATCACCCGACGAATTGAGCCAAGTTTCAATCAGTCAAGACAAGTACATCAAAATCAATGTCACTTTCAAGGAAAGCCACTTCAAGTACCTGTTATCTAACAGCTCATTCATTGCTTAGGGTATCCCCATCGCATCACGACTTGATATTAACATCCGCGCGCACGTGTGTGTGAGTGTAAGTGTGTGTGTGTGTGTATGTGTGTGTGTGTGTGTGTGTGTGTGTGTGCGCGCGTGTGTGTGCATGTGTGTGCGTGAGGCGCGCGCGCGTGTGTGATTTCAGTGAAGGAAGGAATTTTAAAGAATATCCTTTTTCCGTTCACATTGTTAGAAATTATAACCGGTGCCAAAAGAGTCCGAAATAAGAGCAGGAGAGCAAAGGGAATCGCCGGGTCGTGGGTTCGAATTCCCGTCCTGGCCCCGGGAGCTGGACTCACAATCCAGGGGGAAAAACGGATTTGTTCAATAGCATGCCCGTTGAAAGGTCCTGGTAAATCAAAGTGGCACAGTTGGAGTGCGCCTGAGTTGATCAGTGTTCAGATAGTACTCCATAGCAATAGATTTCCCTCTCCCCCCATAACCCGCCCGCCAGGGCCGTCCATTATCACTTCGGTTCCGTGGACGTTAAACCCGGAATTAATCAATAACCGGTGCCTGCTGTTTGCTTTATCCATCTATTTTGAATGACTTGCTATATTACATGCACTTGTATGTTAGTAGCTTTGTACCTTTAGCAGAGTTGTACCTTTGTAGATTAGCAGCGACAATCGTGAAAAATGGTACAATGATGGGCTAACTACTTCTTCCGTTGAGAAATAAAGTTTCTTTTCATTTCTACCACACACTCCTGTATGTGAAGAGACTTGGCGTAGCAGACTGCACATTGAGTAAACCCATTTTAAAACCTGAAGCTTTTTAGCATGTCTTAAAGGGGGCATGAAGATGAGACACTAGCCTGAGAATTAGAAAAAACACTGGTGTCTGCCTGCTCTTTTACCCCTCTGGCTCATTTTCTTCACAAGTCCAAGATGTCTACATTGTCTAAAGTGTTTGTGGTTAAGACGGAAATTCACAAAGGTGACCAATTTGAAACAGCTTCTCCCTTGAATAAATGTGTTGCAACATGTACAAAAGACAGGAACAGTGCTGCACAATAAAACAGAAATAGTTTGACACACAGTAACAACAGGTACTACTGTGCAGTCCTATAAACCACTGTTATCCTCACTCACACGTCTACAGTCACAGTTGCTGTCACATCTGACTGCACTCACTGCAACTTGTCAGAGGAACTACATACAAATTGCAAAGTCTGTTCCAAAACGTCCAAAGAATTACTGTCCACAAAAATCAGTTCACTGTGTAGAGGGCACTAAGAAGATTGGCCCACGCTACCACAAACACCTATTGCCGGGCGCAATTTTGTGGCGGCAATGTTGCCGCCTCAATTAGGGGCGCCTACAATATTGCCGCCACAAATTGCGACCCGATACAAACCGAGTCTATTCATTTGTGGTAGCCGGCAAGGCTCGAGCAATGTTGCCGCCTCTCAGCCAATCAGCGGCGTTCTTGCGCCACTTCCCGTTTCTTCATCTTCCGGCGAGCCGGAAAAAATGGCGGAGAAGCTGAACGACGGCCGACGGCTTTGAGACTGTAATATTCATTGGAGACGCGCCGCATGTGAAAACGCTGCTAAACAGCTGCGTATCCGTATGCGGCACGTCTCCAGTGAGTAAATTGATCAACCTTGTCCGAGAGTTCCCATGCATATGGGACTCCTGCAGCTCTGAATATTTCAACCGGGCGCGCCGTGAGAGCTGTTCCATATATAGTAATGGCAGGTCAGTCAGTACAACACATTGCGCGCACATTGATACGTGTGCCAGGAAGCCGATGTGGCAGGTGGCAAATTGTTGCTTACCACAAATTGCCACTCGCAAATTCTGGTAGCGTGGGCCCAGCTTCTAAGATAAAGACTGTGGAATAAACAATTTGTGTGACGGCGTATAATCAAAACCCGCGAGCAAAGGTCAAACTCGGTGACTGGCCTTTACAATTCCGTGGCTGATTGTCAATTTACAAAACAAAACGTGGTTTACAGGATGCAAGCAAGAAAGGTTATTTTGTCAAAATTAAAAACAAATCTATACCTATTTTTTTTTTAATCGGCGAAACCAGGTGTTGGGAGGGCTAGGGCAAGGTAGGCATTGTGTCCATTGAGGGCCTGAGACTCTAGGGAACTTATGAAGTCATACTAAATCGCTTGTATGGGTTTACGGGCCACCTACAAATCTGACAATAATCTGGTTTTTATGTTGTTTTCAAATTGTTTTTTTGTTGGAAGATTACAAAGTAAAGTAGGTAAAAGCACTGTCAGGGGAGAGAAGTGTGCATGATCGACCAGTGATCATAGATCTACCTGGTCAATGCACAACAAAAGAGATAGGTACGAGGGGGTGCGCTAAGAAAGTGACTGAAAGCAATGCATATGGAAGCCCTCCGAAGGAAGGCTTATCACATATTCCACTGTTCCAACCACTCGGTGCCCCTTCCCCCCTTTCAGTAGGTTCTCTCTTTAGGTGCATGCAGAATTTATTTCTAGGTGGAAGCATGGAATGTATGCCCCTGCAGACACCACAGTCAAATGTGGCTGTCTTTGCAGGTAGGCTAAAGTTCCTGCCTTCCACCAGTATGCCGAATGGTGTACTGACGAGGTCACCAAGACCGAAACAGCTGTAGACACCGGTTAAATATCTGGAAGCCAGCACCCCCCCCCCCCCCCCCTCTTGGGGGACTTAGATTAAAATTTCCATGCACCGAGTGGCTGGAACAGTGGGATATGTGATACGCCCTCCTTCGGAGTGCTTCCATATGCATTGCTTTCAGTCACTTTCTTAGCGCACCACCTCTTTCCTATCTCTTTTTTTTTTTTGCATTGACCAAGCAGATCTATGATAACTGGTCGATCATGCACACTTCTCTCCCCTGACAGTGCTTTTACCTACTTTATTTTGTAATCTTCCTAACATATTATCACTGGCAGTCTCCCCTTTTCTTTTCATTTATTACTACAATATCGACTGCAACCCTCCCCCCCCCCCCTCCCTTTTAGTAGGTTCTCTATTAGGCTGTATGGAAATTTCACTCTAGGTGGAGGCATGGAATGTATGCCCAAGCAGACACCACAGTAAAATGGTGGCTGTCTTTGCAGGTAGGCAAAAGTTCCTGCCTTCCACCAGTATGCCAAATGGTGTGCTGACGAGGTCGCAAAGACCGAAACAGCTGTCCACACCGGCTAAATATCTGGACTTCCATTACCGAGTGGCTGGAACAGTGGGATATGGGATACGCCCCCCTTCGGGGGACTTCCATATGCATTGCTTTCAGTCACTTTTTTAGCGCACCCCCTCTTTCTTATCTCTTGTTTGTGTTTTGAACAAGTAGATCTATGATCACTGGTCTATCATGCGCACTTCTCTCGTCCGACGGTGCTTTTACCTACTTTCCTTTGTAATATTCCTAAAATATTAGCACTGGCAGTCTCCCTTTTTTGTTTCAGATACGTTCAACACTGATATGATCTGCAGCCTCGAAGTTGGATCTACTTTCTGATTACAAGTTACGGCAAGACATCTGACAATAACAAATATTGCACGTCCAGCATATTCTCCAAGCAGGCCGTTTACATGATTTTTTCTTCTTTAACAGGAGACGGTTTCTTCAGAAACTTTTGACACGGAACAATGGAGAACAATTTTGAAAATATGTCTAGTTTGAGTACAAGCGCATCACTGGAAGTCTCGACCACACATATTGGAGTGGAAAGTGATTTGCCTTTTATCCTTAACAATGTGCGCAGAATAATGGAAAAAATATGCTACCCTTTGGTTTTGATTTTCGGAACTTTTGGAAACCTGATGACCATTATCATGTTTTCTCGAATGCCGTCCGGTGGGGCCATGAATGTTTTTTTCATCGCATTAGCAGTCTCAGACTTGTGTCTTCTCTACTCTGAACTTCTAAAAATGTGGGTGTTGAGAGAATTTGGCATAAACATAATTTTGTTTAGTAGCCTGTCATGCAAAATTTTCGTTTGGATTGTTTATACTTCAGGAGTGTTGTCAGCATGGCTGTTGGTGGCCATGACGGCACAGAGAGCTGCCTCTGTTGTCTGGCCGCATCGTGTCAAGGTGATTTGTTCTGTTAAGAGAGCAAAGTTTTTCATAATATCAATTTGTTTGGGTATTGCAGCACTACATACTCATACATTATATGGATTTGACCTCAGGTACGAAAACAATGGAACTGTAGTGTACTGCAGTCCCAACGACCCTGAATATCTTAGGTTCCTTGCTCTTATCTGGACGTTTGTAGATCTTCTCGTCTTTTCTATACTTCCATTTGTGTTTTTGGCAGTAAGTAACACACTTCTTGTGTACAAACTGACCGTGTCCGTGAAAGAAGCCCGTATAACGCTAACAGCAGGCAGTTCACAGAACGCTTCAGATCGCCAAAAGAAAACATTGTCAATTACACTGACCCTAGTAATTCTCTCTCTTGCCTTTTTGGTTCTGTCGTGTCCATATTCAGTTTTTCTTATTTACCTTTACTATTTCGCACCTGCTGAATACTTCGAGGACAAATGGATATCTTCCGTTATTAATTTTCTGTATTTTATCGGAAGCTCTCTTTGGTTTTGTAATAGCGCCATTAATTTCTACTTGTACTGCCTAACAGGTACTAAGTTCAGAGAGGAGTTCAAACGAATAATATTTTTCTGCTTTAAAACACAGACAAAGCAAGCAAAACGCATTTCGTCCACATACCTCTCCCACATGAGCCGCACCAGTCAACAAAATATTTCAACGAATGTCCATTCAGAAAACGATGAATTTTAAAAGCAAATTCTCACGTTAACTACATGAGAGACATTACTTTTGAGAATGTTTTCATATAGCGTACATAAAACGTCTTTCAAGCTTCACTATTTGAAACCACATTGCTTGGACTTAGCTTGATGTGTTTTATCGTGTTGCGAATGTTTTCTCTAGATATGTCGCTTTCTTTTAATTTTCTTTATATTTTAGTAGCAACGATGAGCCCGAAGTAATTTTCATTATGTCGTATTTAATAGACAAAATAAGTGGTTAAAGGAACAACCTGATTAAAGTCGAGAGAGCAATAAATACATTATGAGATTGTGTGTGTGTGTGTGTGTGTGTGTGTGTGTGTGTGTGTGTGTGTGTGTGTGTGTGTGTGTGTATGTGTGTGTGTGTGTGTGTGTGTGTTTGTGTGAGTGTGTACGTGTGTGTGTGTGTGTGTGTGTGTGTGTGTGTGTTTGTGTGTGCGTGCTTCAAACATCTCCAAGAGGCATATTATATCCTCATAAGCACTCCGGGCGCATGAGAATCTATGCCTCTTGGAGATGCACACATGTGTGTATGTGTGTGTGTGTGTGTGTGTGTGTGTGTGTGTGTGTGTGTGTAGACGAAAGACCTAAAACGGGTGACTGTCTTTACCATCCTTATGGAAACTGGGTATGTGTATAATTCTGGGTTTCCAAGTCAGACACCCATTTTTTCTGAGGGTTGTTTCTGCATTGTCTTGCGGTAAAGATTCATAAAAAGTAAAAAAATCCGTTTTTCTCATTTTGGCGTTAACACATGCACTTTTGTGTTTAACAGACACGCCGGTAGTGTGTTTGAAAACTTGTCCCTCCCAGCAATGTGTGTGTGTGTGTTGTGACACAGAACCCTGAAAATGAGCGTGTATGTATTACATCACCCTTCTCAGCTAGCTATAAATAACTTCATAGCTGATATGGGTCAGGGGGGATATTCTGTTGTTTTAGGGAGTAAATTGTTTATGTTTCTACAGAATTAGGTTTGTTATTTGAGGGTGTGGTTGTTTTGTTAAAAAAAAGTGTTGAGTTGTAATGTACTTCCGGGGTGATGTGGAGAAAGGTCATGTCTAGTGGCAGATTTGAGATTCATGTATACGTTCACCAGGGACTTAGCCTATACGTTTTCTACGTTTGTTTCCATGTCAGATGAAGAATATTTGATCTGAAACGTCGTTCTTTGTTTCTATTTTAAAGGGTTTTTCGCCACTATCTTCTGTTTTAGTTTGACTTAGCCTATAATTATATTCGTGCGCCGGTTGCTAAGAAGTGAAGTGATTGTATGAGTGCGCATTGTAAGAGAGGACGTTTAGACTTTGGGTGAGGCTGCTGTTGTCTTTTGTCCTGCCCGACCTTTTGGTTGAACCTGTTGCTTTATTTTGTAGGTTTGTCGATGTTATCAATGCCGCATCTCCTTTTGGATTGTATGCACAAATTGATTGAATGGAAATGACGTCACAGAGTCAGCGTCGTTTCATGCGTCGTCTGCACCAGTCAGTCGTTTAGTGCAGTTAAAAGAGTGCAGGCTTGGATGGGCCATTTTCTGATGTAATAGTAAAGTATTATTTGTGTGAATGCTGTCCGTTTGAAGGAAGGTTGATTGATTGTACATAGCTTAACGTCCCGACAGCAACAAGACTTTCTCAGGACGTGCCTGCACTGCTAGTGACAAAAACTCAACAGAATATTGAATGTATGTCGCCAGCCGGTCCAATACGTTAAATAAAACCTACGACATGGGGCCTAAATAAAGCTAAGACCATTTAGCAACACACATCGAATATCAAGAGCCACAGGCAGCGCAGACAGTAGGGAGAGTTTAAAAAAGGAAAATGCAGGTGAATGGACCAAGGGTAGACAGAAACACATGCCCCCGGAATATAGAGAAAAATATCCAGCACTATACGTTGGAATAGATGCATATCAGTTACGACATGCTTGTAAATTAAAACACTTTTAACCCCACCCGGGTCTGCCCTGGGGGACTTGGGTGGGGTTAACTACTTTTTATTTCCCAGGGGCACCCTGGTCAGCCCCACAGGGTGGGTTTTTCTCTCTATTCTGGGGCATGTGTCTCTGTCGGCCCTTTGTCCATTCACCTGTATTTGACTTTTTAAAACTCTCCCTACTGTCTGCACTGCCTGTAGCTCTTGATATTGGATGTGTGTTGCTAAATGGTCTTAGCTTTATGTAGGCCCCATGTGTTAGGTTTATTTAATGTATTTGACCGGCTGGCGATATACATTCAATGTTCTGTTTAGTTGTTGTTTTTTCACAAGCAGTGCAGGCACGTCCTGAGAAAGCCTTGTTGCTGTCGGGACGTTAAGTAATGTACAATAAAACACTTTTAACATTAAGAAAAGTTGAGTTAAAAGAGGTTTTAAAACAGTTTTCATAAAAACTTTTGCCCGACACGCTTCTAAAAACAACATTTTCTTAGTTTTAAACCTTGTACCGCGCCATAAACGCCACGATTGCTTTTCAGTCTTAGCTGTCCTATAGTGTGGAATGTGGGACTTTGCCAACTGGATCCATCTGGTGCACTCCAAATGAGTATTTGTGAGTGGTTTGACGTGCAACTCAGTGTGCGCCTCTGAAATGACCTACTGATTCCACTGATAATGAAACTCTTTCATTCATAAGAGTGCATTGAGCAGCTCTATAAACCAAAAGTGATGACCCCCTCTCCCCCCCCCCCCCCCCACCCTCCCCTCCCCCCCCCCCCCGCCCCGCCCCCCACACACACACACTTCTCCCCCCCCCCCCAACCCCCTTACAACCCCACTCAAATAATCATAATAGTAAAATCAACCAAAGGTATCTTTAGTGAGGTATTTTCACTGTAATCCCAGTTTTGTGTGAGAGGCACCCACTTTTGGGGTAAACACCCATTTTTTTTCCATCCAGTGGCTCTGTTTCTAGAAAATGTCTATTTTATTTTAAGTTGTAGAGCTTAGTTATAAGGTGAGTTCTAAACATTGGCATCAACTCCAGAGCCCTAGAATAAATAGAAATATGGGAACCCATTTTCACATAAAATGGTAGGTCACCCAGTCTGAGGGTTTTGTGTTCATGTGTGTGTGTGCGTGTGTGTGTGAGAGAGAGAAAGAGAGAGAGAGAGAGGGAGAGGGAGAGAGAGAGAGAGAGAGAGAGAGAGGGAGAGAGAGAGACTCAGACTCAGACTCAGACAGTTTATTGTTCAGACAAATTGTCCATACAATGGAGTGAGACATTACATAATTTATAATTCAGGTGTATATAAAGGCCATAAGGCGATGTTTATATCAACACACACACACACACACACACACACACACACACACACACACACACACACACACACACATTTCCATTCGATCTACGCCAGCACATAATAGCCACTTTTGACCTACATGTAAAATGCGGTATCCAAATCCAGGCCACAGCCGTGTACTACACAGACCAGGTCGGAGTAAGAACCACAGTTTGCATGTGGAATCATACAAGCATGCTGCTACGGAGTTTAAAAGCATGACATACAAATCTTGCTAAATCGGCAATAGACTGCGGGTTGGTAGTGTCTAGGATACACAATTCTTTCTTTCTGAGTTCCACAAGGTCAAACTTACATAGGTATTTGGCTCGCAGTTCATCATAGAATGGACAATAAAACATAAAGTGAACTTCATCTTCCACAGCCTTGGCACACAATGGACACACTTTCGTTACAGCATTGGGAGTACTATATCTTTGTTTGTTACTTTGCAATTCGGTTATGCCAAGTCTAAATTTAATGTATAGATTTTTGACATAGGTTGGCTTAACCAGTTCAAAATAATTTTCTTGGACAAGTGTATGTTTAAAACTACGATACACAGTAAAACGTTCACTCTCAGAAAGCTTTGATGACCAGTTTTGTTTGGCACAATCAACCATCCTTTGTTTAAACTTGTTTATAAAAGCATTCCTGTTTCCAACACCTTGTGAAATCCATACATGACCAAACCCATTTCGGAAAAGCAAATTCTTTATCTTTGACACCCATGTTTCTTTCCCTTTATCGTCTAAATCCTTAAGCATATGATAAGCCATATTTGCAAATCTAGTAACAGGTAAAGCGCAGAGTCGAAGCCAGTAGGAAACACATCTTACTGACGTTAATACTGACAGGGGATATCGACCAAGTTCACCATAAACCATCAGGTTCGGTGTGCGGAAGTTGACATTAAGAAAACGTTTACATGCAAATGTATGGACTCTTTCAATTTCGGCACACTCGTTTATACCCCAAATTTCTGAGGCATACAACAAAATTGGGACAACCTGCGCATCAAACAGCTTGAAAAAAACATCAGGACTAGCGCAGTTAATTTTCTTCAACATACAGAAAATATCGATTACACATTTTTTTGCCTTAGTCACTAAGTCATCAACGGATGTGTTTAAACTCAAACGTGTGGTAAAGTTTAACCCAAGGTACTTATAAATATTGACAACTTCTACCCTCGTTCCCCCGTAAATCCATTTCTCATATTTTGACAAATACCCACCATTTCGAAACACAATTATTTTTGTCTTGTCTAGGTTAACAGACAAACCAAGCTTAGATGCTTCTTTGTATAAATTGTTCAGCTGAGTCTGAAGGCCATTGGGGGTTGATGAAAACAAAGCAATGTCATCTGCAAACATCAACAAAAACAGTCCTGCTGCATCGGCTTTTAGTTGGAAACCATGTTTACCATTTTCAATAATGTACACAGCAAGCTCGTTAATCAAAAAGGAGAACAATGTCGGCGATGCTAAACATCCTTGTTTTAAACCTTGGAAACACTCAAAAAAACGCTGTACAATTCAGGCTGTCTCTAACACAAAATTTCACCGAGTCATACATTGCCTTCATAGCTGAAAGCATTTTGCCGCGCACTCCAGCCTTCAATAAAATATTCCAAAGCACACCTCTTTTAACAGTATCGAAAGCTTTGCGGAAGTCAACAAAAGCCACATAAACTTTCTTATTTTGTAGAAATTGTTTTTGAACAATAGCATAAAGTGTAAATATATGGTCCACAGTAGAGTAGGATTTCCTAAACCCGGCTTGTGTTTCAGACAGAATATTATGTTCCTCAGCCCAGTCTGTTAACCTTCTGTTCAAAATGTAGGTATACAGTTTACTAACACAGCTAATGAGAGCAATACCACGATAATTATCTGGATTATTTACATCTCCTTTCTTGTGGAGTGGGAAAATAATAGCTTTAGACCATTCGCTGGGGAACAACCCTTTGTTGAATAGAGCATTAAAATACTTAGTGAGAAAGGAGATGATAGCTGGGTTGGAGACTTTAAGAACTTCATTTATAATTCCATCAGGCCCGGGGGCCTTTCCTGCTTTGGCATGTTTTATAGCAGCAATAACTTCTGCTTCTTCTATGTTGATATCTAGGTCATGAAATAAGGCTTCATCAGACTCAGAGTCTTCTGAAAAATATACATCATCATTATTCTCTTGCTGTGCTATGTTTTCATTTAGAATGCTAGAGAAGTGATCAAACCACTGCTTCTTTGTTATATTGTTTCTTAAACGACGTTTTCTTTTCCATTTCTTTATTTCCTTCCAAAATGCCTGAGAGTTATGTCTATACTCAAGAATTTTGTCAACAGCTTCCCTCTTAAAATTAACTTCTTTAGCTCTAAGTAATCTCTTGTATTGTTTTCTCTCATTAACAAACGATGCTTTATTTTCCATGGTTTTATTTTTTGTGTATGTACGTAAGGCTTTACGCGTTCGCATTTTTGCATTTCTGCATTCCTGGTCAGGGAGAGAGAGAGAGAGAGAGAGAGAGAGAGAGAGAGAGAGAGAGAGAGAGAGAGAGAGAGAGAGAGAGAGAGAGAGAGAGAGAGAGAGAGAGAGAGAGAGAGAGAGAGAGAGAGAGAGAGAGAGAGAGAGAGAGAGAGAGAGAGAGAGAGAGAGAGAGAGAGAGAGAGAGAGAATGACAATGACAATGACAATGATTCTTTATTTTACAACAGTGGAAGTTTTCGTGAAACCAATTTTCGAATTTGCCGTTGCTAATCTACTTTACATATAATGCACAAATCATAAAATACTATCTTTAAATTGGCTGCAATTTAGCCAAACTGGTGCCCAACGTACTGCTTTGCATTCCTTTGGACTGCATCAGCGAGGCCGAGAGGGGGATCTTGACGACTGGGCATCCCAGGATGTCCATACACTTCGCCCAGGCTTGCGCCCTCGAGAGGTCACTCCAGTGACTGACCCAGCAAGCGCATATACTCCATTGTCATCCGAGACCGGCTGCCATCGAGATCTTTAAATTGGGTAAAAGATAAATTATTAAACGAACAAAATAATGAAATAGAAACTGTAAAAAAAATCGTTCAAGAAGTGGAATTAAACATAGAAACACGCGTCCAGGCGATCGCACACCCGCAGAATATCTCGCATCCACACAGTTGTAAAAGTGTAATATATATACACACATTCATAAACACAAGCACAAACACACACACACACACACACACACACACACACACACACACACACACGCGCGCACACACGCACACATACATACACACACACACACACACACACACACACACACACACACAATACTTGCAGTATTAACATCTTGTATTTGCTGGAGATATAACTGAATGAAGAGTTAGAAAGGGGAAAAGCGTACACTGCAAGTGCAGGCCGATGTGACAATCTTACGATGAGGAGGTGAGGTACTTAAAGAGACCGGTTTTAAAAGACTAAAGCGTTGTTGATGTTGTGACATTTTTTTTGGTAATGTATTCCATATGCTAGCACCCGAGAACCCTAAACTTGTCTTGTAGAGATCGATTCTAGGTCGTGGGACAGTAATGGACTGCCTTGATCTGGAGTATGTTGATGCCGGGAGGGAAAATATTTTCTTAATATAACCATAGAGTTTGTTATTTAATAGTTTGAAAATCGTTATTCCCTTATTGTATAATAAATGATTTTTCAGGAGGAGAAATTCTAAGGTTTTAAGTTTATTTTCGTTGTTGAGTTATGGTGTGAAAGGATAAGCTTCGGGGCTTTATGATGAAGAGACTTCAGCCTCTTTAACTCTACCTCGCTTGCACCATCCCACACCATAGAAGCATAATCTATATGTGACCTGATGTGGGCTTTGAAGAACAGTTTTCGTGTTTCTAAACTTGGATAAAATAAACAGTTTCTTTGATATTGTCTTACATATGTTACTAATATGGGATTGCCATTTAAACTGGTTATTTACAGTAGCACCGATAAGACGATGTTCCGTTACCTGGCTGATAGATTTGCGTTGAAGGGATAAGCTGAGTGAGAGAGAGCCAAGCTGGTGCTAGTGGCGGGTACTTACAACCATACATTCAGTCTTTGCGGGGATTAAGATTATGCCCCAAGGCCTGTTGCTTGTCCCTACCCTCATGAAGGAGGAGGACAAGCGGCATGTTGTGCGGGTAGCAAACCTCACCGATGAGCTGATCGTCCTTAGCTCGCGGACTGCGGTGGCCGTGCTGGAAGTCGTCGATTCGATGGTAAATGAAGAGGCACGACAGATCACCATCTCCTGCAAGGAGATCTCTGTCAGCAGCAAAGAAGACCATTATGAACACCTCCCCCACCTCCAGTCGATGACTTCGAGTTTCCTGACTTCGCAGGCACCGAAATTGCGCGTCTCCAGCTACAGGCCCTACTGGGAGAGTTCCATCACGTCTTCTAAGCAGGAGATGGAGACCTGGGGTACACAGATGTCGTCCGCCACAAAATTCCCACAGTCGACGAGGTGCCAGTCAGCCAAACATACCGGAGCATCCGTCCTGGCCTGCTGCACGAGGTTCGTCAACATCTGCAGAGCCTAAAGGAGACAGGTGTCATCACCGAGAGCCAAAGCCCATACGCTTCGCCTGTGATCCTGGTCCGGAAGAAGGACGACATTCTTCGCCTCTGCGTCGACTAAAAGAGGTTGAACGCAAAGACTGTTGGTGACGCCTACCCCTTGCCCAGGATCCAGGAGTCTTTTGACGCTCTCGCTGGTGCCAAGTACTTTTCTACACTCGACCTCGCATGTGGGTACTACCAGATAGCGATGGATCCGGATGACCAGCTCAATACTGCCTTATGCACCTCGTTTGGCCTCTATGAGTACACGCGTATGCCATTCGGGTTGACTTCAGCTCCAGCAACCTTTCAGCGGCTCATGCAGATGGTCATGTCAGATTTCCTTTTCCAACATCACATTGTCCTGTTATCATAAACAATTTATGAAGAAGTCTGCAAAATAAATAGGTTTCTGAGTTGAAAAAACACCTGCGTTATTTCATTGTCTGCTATTGCAAAATGATAAATGTGTTTGTCAGTACGGTGTAGATATTTTTACACACACACACACACACACACACACACACACACACACACACACACACACACACACACACACACACATGCGCGCGCGTGCGCAAGCAAAGAGTCATATGAGAAGTGCACCGCTAGAGAGTATTTGTTCAAATTGTTATAATTTAGCATGATTTATTTCTCGTCAACGGATCAAACATACGCTTCTTTAGAATACATATAATTATGGACTGCCATGCTGCGGTGTTGTAGCAGTTTCTTGTCTGGTTTTAGTGTGTTTTCATTGCATACATTACTTCGTTTTAGAATGGAAGTCATTTAGTTATGGGAGTTAATGAGTGAACTTTTCTCAGTTGTGCACTTGGTGGACCAGTGTGTTAATACCAGAACGTACGCATTGCTTAATCACTCTAACAGGGGGCGACTCACTCCCGGATCATCGATACGTAACTGTTCTGCGTGTTTTCTGTGGCGCAGCTGAATAATTGATCGTGCACAGTAACAACAGTAAGTAGCTGCTTTACCTTCAAAACAAACACTGTACAGCCTTGGAAGAGATAGTGTCAGCGCTCCGGATCTTAGACATCAGTCACTACACCGTCTTGGCGTTTTCACAGATTGAATTTGCTTGCAGAGACATAGACCTCTCTACTAAAACTACAACAAACACATCTGATTTGATTTCCACTGTTCCATTTGCAGATAACCAGTTTCAAATTCTGTCTGGTGTAATAACAGTGGTTCGAAAAGTTTGCATTCCTTTAATCATGACTTTGGGGAAGTTAGGTAACGTGATGATCATTATTGTTATCTGTCGGATGGGGATCAAACACAATTACATGAACTTTTTGTCCAAAGCATTGGCACTTTCAGTGTCTTCTGTACTCGGGTCTTATAAGGGGATGGATTTTGAACGCGTCAAACGATACTGTCGACATGTTTTAGCATGTAAAATGTTTTTTTTTTTTTTTTTTTTTTTTTTTTTTTTTTTTTTTTTTTTTTTTTGGGGGGGGGGGGGGGGCTTTTTGTACACTTTTGGAGTGCTATCCGCTTGGCTGTTGGCGGCCATGACGGCACAGAAGGCTGCCTCTGTTGTCTGGCCGCATCACATTAAGGTGATCTGCACACGAAGAAAGTCATGCTTTTTCTTATCGGGCATGATTCTTTATGTTTTCAGTCTTCACTCTCATTATTATGTACGGATTTGTTCTGCGAAACGTCAGAGATGACACAGTTATTCACTGAATCGTGCCTGAAGACGCTGAGTACTTTACCCCTTTGGTACAAGTGTGACCCATTGTAGATCTGTTCATTTCTTTACTGGTTTCTTTCTCACTCCTTGCCATCAGTAACGCCATACTGGTATGGAAAGTATTAGCGTTTGTGCGAGCGACCCGGATGAAGCTGGCGACATGCCACACAGGTCGCTGACCGCAGATAGAAAGCGTCGTCCGATCAAAAGACGCTCGTGATACATTCAGCGGCTTTCCTATTACTGACATTATCTTTTACATGCGTAATCATCTACATCAGTTACATTGCTTCGCGTTAATATTAGGCAGACGAAATTTTGGTTACTATATGAACAGTGCTTTTTACTCTTGGAAATTGTTAATATTATACAAGCTGCTCCGTAAATTTTTACCTTTATTGTCTTACAGGATCAAACTTCGGAAGGAGTTTCAAAGATTATTTGCTGTTGTAAAGACCAGGCAAGCAAATAATCACCAGTGACATATACACACATTTCGTATATTTCGTCCGTGTCTGTTCGGTCCGCAGCAGCTAGAGATAACAGCACGGAGGTTGAGGAAGAGTTTTAACTCATTCTGCACGCGACACACCACAGTAAAACATGGCTCGACCATGATAGTTCAAGGATGGTGGCAGAATAACTTGGCGCCTATAGGCGCCAAACTATTCTGACCCCACCCTTGAACTGTCATGATCGATCTGTCTCCTGAATTGTAATACAGTCCTCGGAGGATAACTACAACATGTATCGTATCCCAGGTACAATGAGTTATTAAGTAAACGAATGCGTTTCTTATCTTCTCGTAAAGACTGTCGCTCGTCTGTGTCAAGCTTGCCGGCTATTTTTTTTCTACCATATTTAAAAAAATACGGTAGGTTTAATGGGGCTGGTCGGAGCGCATTCATGAGCATGCACACGACGTTTTTGGCGTGCGGGGCAGAAATTCTGGCAAAGAAGTAACAAGATAAAAATGACGTCAGGTCTAGCTACTCAAACCTTGCTAGAGAACATCTATTTGGCGCCAAAGCACCGCATGTGTGTGTGTGTGTGTGTGTGTGTGTGTGTGTGTGTGTGTGTGTGTGTGTGTGTGTGTGTGTGTGTGTGTGTGTGTGTGTGTAACCGCGACTAGCGCCAGTGTTTTAGGATGAACAAGCTTGTAATCTTAGGATATTGTCCCTAAAAGAATTATCTCGGGACGTTTTTTTTTTCGATTCTTTTTAAAAGATGCTCATTGGTGAGAAAATGGCCGATTCCCAAAATCCAGTTAATCCACAAAAGAGTCCATACTTTTTCTCATTTTTACTAGATATTTTGCGTATAGCTAGATAAGATGGACCAATTGAATGAGTTCGTTAACCAGCATCGTATCTCTAGAACCTTTAGAGTGATAATTAAATATTGTTTGAGAAAATATATTTTCATGTTTTCGGGATTAATTTTACAAATCATATGGGAAGATCTTAAAACAATTTAATTTTCTTACGATAGAAATCCCCAATCTTCTGTTTAATAATCGCATGTTTTGTTTTTAATACGGTATTTACATAAGCCTACAGTTTGTCTCGGCTGTTGGGTACGCTTAAATCAATTGTGACCTGTATACCCTAGGTGTGAAAATCAGACAATGTTCTGCACCACTTTTTAGGAGTGATTTAGAAAACAGCTAACATAACTTTGGGGTGTAGAGTGTTCATGGAGAAGTAGTACCTTTGACTTTTCAGCCAGCAGCGCCTCTCGGGGCAGGCGGGAGCACTGGTCTTCACATGGCACTCAACTCTCACAGCTGGCTCCAGGTCCTTTACCTAGCCACACCCCGGTAACCGCTTCTGCTGGCGGGCGAGACGTTGTGAGGGGCTGACGCGTCAGTTGAAATACTTGGAGAGGAGACGGGCGCCACCAAGTTCGCCTAAGCCCATTGAAAGGACTGATGGACAAGCAACAGAATAAGAATAACATGCCGGATCGGTCGGGGCCCGGATCACCAACGACCGCGCACCCCATTGGAGGTCTCCAGGGTGGGGGCGACAAGTGTGTTACTGGAACCAAACCCACCATCAAGCTGCCCACGCAAGGAATAACTATCGGAACTTGGAACGTTCGCACACTCTACCAGTGCGGCAAAGTGAAGGAACTCACCCATGAGTTAAAGCGCTATCGCTGGGACATTGTAGGACTTGCAGAAGTTCGATGGACAGGCTTCGGAGAAACAACAACAGATGAAGGCCATAAAATCTGGTTCAGCGGAAAAGACACCAAGCACGAACATGGCGTAGCTTTTATCGTAAGGAAAGAGGTGGCTGGAACTGTCATCAGCTGCACCCCCGTGTCAAGCAGACTAATCTCCATCCGCATCTCCGCCCGACCACACAACATCACTATCATACAAGTATACGCTCCAACAGCAGATCATGATGATGAGGAATTAGAAGAATTCTACGAACAACTGGACAACATCATCAAGAAAACACCTAAGAAAGACATTCTGACCGTCCTCGGTGACTGGAATGCAAAGATCGGCCCTGACGCTTACCAACAATGGGCAGGAACAGCTGGCAAGTTTGGCCTTGGAGAAACAAACGACAGAGGCCTGCGACTTTTAGAGTTCGCACAGAGTCACCGTCTTACCGTTGCTAATACCCTCCATCCACACAAGAAGTCAAGAACAGTGACATGGCAATCGCCAGGAGGCCTGATCCATAACCAGATTGACTTCATCTTGCTGCCTCGACGATTCAAATCCAGCGTTAACAAAGCACAAACGAGGTCCTTTCCTGGCGCTGATATTGGCAGCGACCACAACCTCGTCCTTACTAGCCTCAAGTTGAAGCTGGCATTGAAACGAGACAGCAAGAGCCCTCGCATCCGATTCGACCTCGAGAAGCTAAAAGACCCGGAAGTAGAAGAGGTCTTCCAAGCCCAGGTGGGAGGCAGATTTGCAGCCTTGGCTACTTTGGATTGGGACGTAGACACCCTTGCTGGAAATATAAAAGAGGTGTTACTTTCTACAGCAGAAGAAGTGCTGGGGAAGCAGAAGAAGCGCAAACAGCCCTGGGTCACCGATGACATCCTTGATCTCTGTGATGAGAGGAGAGCCTGGAAGAAAAAGAGAGGCCAAGACCTCACATCAGCAAACAAGTACAGACTTGTCAACAAGAAGATCAGGAAGAGGATGAAAGAAGCCAAAGAAGATTGGATTGAAGACCAGTGTCGTAGCGTGGAAGAGGGCATGGCAAACGGCAACAGCAAGAAGGCTTATGAAACGCTAAGGACCCTCACCAAGACTCAACAGCGAACAGCCACAGTCATCGAAGACAGCAGCGGCCAACTCCTTACGGAAAACACTGCTGTACTAAACAGATGGACTGAGTACTGCCGAGACTTGTATAACTACAAGCCTGAGCCAGACACCAGCATCCTCCAAAACAACCAGGCTGGGGCCAGGAAGGCCGAAGACCTGCCAGTGTTAGCTGAAGAGGTGGAAACAGCTGTACGCGGCCTGAAGGGAGGAAAGTCTCCAGGTGTAGACAACGTACCTGCTGAACTGTTGAAACATGGAGGAGAAGTAACAACGAAGGTCCTCACTACACTCTGTCAAAAGATCTGGGAGCAAAAGAAATGGCCAGTAGAATGGACACAGTCTCTAGTGATCCCGCTCCCCAAGAAAGGAAACCTGAAACAGTGCCAGAACTACAGAACTATCAGTCTGATAAGTCACCCTAGCAAAGTAATGCTTAGGATCATTCTCAACCGCCTCAAAACTTTCGCCGAGGAACTGCTGGCAGAAGAACAGGCTGGCTTCAGAGTTGGAAGAAGCACTGTAGAGCAGATTTTCAACTGCCGCGTCCTGATTGAGAAACATCTGCAGCATCAGCGCGAACTCTACCACAACTTCATTGATTTCAGGAAAGCATTTGATCGCGTCTGGCACGACGGACTCTGGCAAGTCATGAGATCGTTCAACATAGAGGAGGGACTGATCCAAATGATAGAAGCGCTTTACAAGAACGCCTGCAGCGCGGTTCTACTTAACAATCAGTCAGGCGTGTTCTTCAGGACGACGATCGGTGTCCGTCAAGGATGCCTGCTCTCTCCTGTCCTTTTCAACATATTCCTGGAGAAGATCATGCAGGAAACCCTCCACGACCACCATACTTCAATCTCTATTGGTGGCAGATCCCTGTGCAATCTTCGATTCGCAGACGACATTGACCTCATGGCAGGCAGCAATAGTGAGCTTCAAAACCTGACAGACAAACTTTCAAGTAGCGCAGGGTCTTATGGCATGGAGATCAGTACGGATAAAAGCAAAGTGATGATCAACACCACAAGCGACAGCAGCAGCAACATTCACATGAACGGCCAGAAGCTAGAAGAGGTCAATAGCTTCAAGTACTTGGGAGCCACCCTGTCCAAAGACGGTAGTTGCATAGCAGAGATCCGTATCAGGATAGGTACAGCAACATCCGCAATGGCCAGGCTGGACAGGATATGGCGAAGTAACTCCATCAGCTTCACCATCAAGTACAGGCTTTACAAGTCCCTCGTAGTGTCTATTCTACTCTACGGCTGTGAGACTTGGACACTGCTTGCAGACTCAGAAAAGAAAATCCAGGCCTTTGAGAACAAGTGCCTGAGGAAGTTGCTCCGCATCTCGTACCGCGAGCACAAGACCAACGAATATGTACGGAGCATCGTCACTTCCCTGGTGGGCCCACATGAACCCCTTCTGGCAACCGTGAAACGGCGCAAGCTTGCTTGGTTTGGCCACGTGACCCGACACAACACCTTGTCCAAGACTATCCTCCAAGGCACTCTCGAAGGAAGTCGTCGGCGAGGTCGTCAGAGAAAGAGTTGGGTCGCAAACATAAAAGAATGGACCGAACTCGAGATGCCAGACTTGCTTGCCACCGCCCAAAATAGAACTCAGTGGAGAGCACTGTCTGTTGCTGCTGCCTTTCAGTCCCCCCAACGCCCAGTTCGGGCAAGGGACTGATGATGATGATGAACATAACTTTAATTTTTTCTTTTTTGGAAAAAAGAAATCATATCTTCTCATTAATACCCGCCTGAATTTTCATAAACAGTTTTTGCATAAGCCTGCTGTATGTCACGGCCCTGAGGTAGGATTAGGTCAAAATTGTGACCTGTTAGCTCTAGGCGTAAAAATCAGCAAGAAAATTGCAAAGTTGATCGTCAGATACGTCAAATATTAGTTCTGCGATGAGTGACGTATAACATCGAGTCGTCACTATGAACACGCCGTCGTGGGACTAAAAATGCCCTGACGTGAAGCTTGAAGTGACGTCATTTCGCTGCTCGTGCTATTCTTCTTCTTCAGAATAGCTATGCTACGCCAGAACACAGAGCTTACGAATAGCGGGAATCGTGGTGTATCCGTCATTATTTTTGTGTGTCATTGTGCGTGGATCAGAGGGTGGAATAGAGTAGAAGGAGATGTATTCCTGTTGCTATACCAGCCCACAGAGCGTTCTAATGACGGGATGCGCCGTGTGTCCTTCTTTATTTGTGTGCGCCGACGTGTGTGTTGATCAGAGGTTGGCTTAGAAACTGAGGAGGGAATTGGATCAGCATAATAAGCCTAAAAATATGAACAACTCTGAATGTTCCTGAAAGCTAAACGCATCTGATCTCCAAACAATACGGCAGACTTTGGGATAAAATTATCATCTTGTTTTTTATCTTTTTTTCCGAATTACATTTTCAATCAGACATACTCAGCAGACTGATAACATCCCAACAAAGAACAAGATGAGGATTTTATCCCAAAGTCTACCGTATTGTTTGGAGCTTAGATACGTTTATCTTTTAGGAACACTCAGAGTTGTTCATATTTTTAGGCTTATAATGCAGATCCATTTCCCTCATCTCTAAGCCCACCTCTGATAAACACACACGGCGGCGCACACAAATAAAGACGGACACCCGGTGCTTCCCGCCAGTAGTACTCTTTGTGGGTTCGTGTAGAGACAGGAGTCCATATCCTTCTGCTCTAACCCTCCCTCTGATCCACACACACTGGCACACTGTCCGTCGAGTGTCGTCTGCTACTGTTGCTGTCATTAGAAATATTGCTGATTTACATCAGTGATCGCGGTTCCCACTCGCTGCATACAGGAAGGGGCCTGTCTTTTTCACGGGAGTTTTCCCAGCACGGCAAACGCGGTTGAAAACTCAGTCGATTGAGTTGCAAACCGGTTTGCCGACTCAGGTGCAAGGTAGCCGCTTTTTCACGACAGGGCCTTCGCTGGGTCCTGTAATATTTTTTTAAACACGTGCGGGGAGGAGATTTTTGACTGTTTTTCAGCTTTAAACACTGGGAGCGAAACCCACGCGGTAGTCGCGCATCCAAGATGGCGCCATATCTTCTCCCTCAGCAGCTGATAGTTCCCACAGTCCTGAAGGATGTGCTCTTTTTGCTCTGCTTCTCCACAAGGGCACAGGGGAGATGGCACGAGGTAGAAGCGTCTGTGCAGGTGGAAATTGAGGCGGTTGTGCCCGGTACTCAGAAAAGGTGATCAGAGTAAACTTTCAAAACGCCATTTTCGACCTTATTTTTACCTTTTATTCCAATTTTCTCATTTTGTAGACGCCTCATGTTCCCGACTCTAATTTAGCTGATTCTGTGGCATATATGTGATGGATTTGTGACATAGTAATCCACCTAGAAGTTGTTAAAACTTTAAGCAATGAAAAAAAGTGGTCGACCCCATATAGTGCAGTTCTGGAGAACAACTCATGAACATTTTCAACATGAACACTGTATCTGTTATGCATTTAGCTTCAATGAAGACGTTTGTAAGAATTATGTTTTGTAAAATCTGAAGCTTCGTCCAAAAGATTTTTTTAAATCTGTTTGTTTTAGCCGATGTTTATTGTAATTGTAGAATAAATCCTTTTCCAAGCCAGTGGAAAGAGAAAAAAAAATCATTATATTATGGAATTGAAAACGACTCAAATTAGTTCTGACAAGGCAAAGAAGAACGTTAGGCTCGGATTCGGGGTGGCAGCGGCTTCGACTGAACCCCCCCCCCCCCCCCATCCTTCTTCCTCAAGCTTTTAAATTAAAAAAAAATAATTGCAAAACACGTACCCTATTTAAGTTATTCTACATTCCAATGTCCCTGTAAAATAACGCACTTAGTCTGAAAACAAACATTTGTCAAGTTGTCGAGATATTACTTTAAAAAAGTCTGACACTTCGCTTAAATCAAACTTCGCTTCTGACAACAATCAAATCTTGTCCTACCCCGCCCCCCCCCCCTCCTTCCTCCGCTCCCCCCCCCTCCCTCCCCCCTGCTGCGACTTTGCCACATCCAGCGTTTAGTGTATTTCTGTAATAATTAGTTTGAATGGAATCATGAGAACGGAACCAAAAGTGGTTCTGTGACTTAAAAGCTTGCATCCTACGGTATCATTTGTGCAGTAATAGTTTCTTTGTCTGTTTCATTGTTACTAATTTCCTCAATAACCCTTTTTGTTTGTTTCGCTTTACAGGCCAGTGTATCCGACCGTTCACGTGGCTTCATTGCTTAAAAGGGAAGACTCACCCCAGGAAGATCGATATTTTATTATTCTGCGTGTTTTCTTTGACATAGCATGATCATTGATCGTGCCCGGTGACAACAATTAGAGGCCGCTTTACCTATAAAAAAAAAAAAAACCACTGTGCAGATTTTGAAGAGATATTGTCGGCGCAACGGATCTTAGACATCAGTCGCTGCACCGTGTTGGTGTTTACATTTGTTCAGACTAGATTAGTTTGCTTTTAGACAAAGAGATGGAACTTTCTGCTGAAACTACAACAAATACTTCAGATTTAGTTTGTATGTTTTCACCTGCATCTTACCAACTTCAAATTCTCAACGATGTAAGAGATGTGATGCGAAAAATTGTTACACCTTTAATAATGATCTTTGGGACATTTGGTAACGTGATGACCATCGTTATTCTCTGTCGGATGGGGATCAAACACAATTCCATGAACATGTTTTTCACAACAGTGGCACTTTCTGACATGTGTGTTTTGTACTCTGGTCTTCTTAGGGCTTGGATGGCGTACATGTCAAATTTAACTGTCGACATTTTTGAATCGAATGTTTTTGTGTGCAAAATGGGTGTATGGGCTTTGTACACGTTTGGAGCATTATCAGCTTGGCTGTTAGTGGCCATGACGGCACAGAGAGCTGCCTCTGTTGTCTGACCGCATCGCATTAAGGTAATCTGCACACGGAAAAAGTCACAAATTTTCCTATCGGGTCTGATGTTGTGTGTTTTCTGTCTTTATTCGCATATTTTATACGGATATGACCTAGTTAAGGTAAGAAATGGCACGGGTGTTGACTGTATTTTACGTGATGATTACTATGTTTTTATTAACCAGGTGTGGTCCGTTGTAGATATGTGCGTTTCTTCTCTGGTACCGTTCTGCCTCCTTACCATTAGTAACGCCATACTCGTATGGCAAATAACAGTATCTGTGCGAGAGGCCCGGATGAAGCGGGCAATAGGTCACACAGACCGGGTTTCTGATCGCGAAAAGAAAGCTTCGTCCGTCACAAAGACACTCGAGATACTTTCAGCAGCTTTCCTGTTACTGACATTTCCATTTTCTGGCGTTATCATCTACAATGCTTACTTTGTTGAGGATAACTGTTGGGCGGACAACAATTTTGCTGCTACAATGATGTTTTTCTACTATCTTGGTAATGCTTGCTGCGGACCGTGACACCTGGCGCTCCACCATTCACAAGGCAGCCGTCTCCTTTGAGGACTCTCGCAGAGCTAACCTTAAGGACAAGCGGCTTAGAAGAAAAAACAGAGTTGTCGTAACTCAGAACCCTGACCAGACCTTCCCCTGCAGCCACTGCGGTCGAACCTGCCTGTCCCGGATTGGCCTCCGCAGCCACGAAAATGCCTGCAGACGACGTGGGCAAGCCCTATAGAATCTTCGTTCGCGAAGTCAAGCCAAGAGAGAGGTAATGTATTCTGGTACACGAGCAGCGCCGTCAATTTTTACCTATATTGTCTTACAGGATCAAAATTTCGAGAAGAGTTTCGACAACTGTTTTGCTGTTTTAAAGACAGGGCAAGCAAATCAGGACCCATGTCATATACACACCGTTCGCAAATTAGGTCCATGTTCGTTCGTTCAGTAGAACGCGCAAATAACAGCACGGAGGCTGATGATGCGTTTTCATGAGAAAAGGCATGCATTCCTTTACCTTTGTAAACACTGTTCCGTCAAACACTCTTTCTGCTTTGATGTGTGAATCAGTGCCGGATCCGGGGGTGGGGGGAGGGAGGGGGGCACCCTCCCCTCTCCCCGTCTGCCCTGACAATTTGTTCTTTTTATTTTTGATGGTTATTTGAAAAAGTTGGCTGTGTTTTAATATTTGATGGTTCTTCTTTTCTTGTACGTGGTATTTCATACTAATCTTGCGGGATTGGTGGGTGGGTCTAGTTTGTTCATGAGCCTATAGTCAAATATATCCTCACTTGGCACTGCTAAACTGCACCCCGTCACAGTACTTCACCCAGACATAGAGTTTCACATGCCCCTGGACAGGACCGGAGGGCTCATGTAAACCATTGCCTCTTGCTTTCCCACACAATCCTCATTCCTCAGACTGAGGCAGCCATCTGGTAATAAACCTCTGACTGCTAGTCAGCCACAGCGGTGAGAAAGTGTCCAATCATTGCTGATTTGGGCGGAAATTCACGGGCAGTCGATAGGGCCTTTACCGACCCGGTAGTGCTACCGGCTCGGTAAGATTACAAACTTGCTATTCATGGACTGCCTAACTGGCTGATAGTGTACCGGTCCAATCTTACCGGCTCGGCATTCATAGCGACACGGTAAGGATTTTATCGCCCCGTTAGCAAGTGTACTGGCCCGATAACTCTAACGGCCCTGTAACATATGCAGACTTCCATAACGGCACATACACAAACAACACTGACTCTCAGTCTGACGCATTCGTGCAGCATAAACTGAAAACAATGGTTCTGTGGCCCAATGTGTAATACTAACTAACAAAAAAACACAAAAAAAAAAAAAAAAAAAAAAAAGAATCTTTACAAATTACACAACTATAAACACTAGCACATCACACTCACTTCCAAACAATGTAATAAAATGTCTTCACTGTTCAACGGGTATTCTCGTTCTACACCGTTCACACGTTCCACCACGCCTAGGCGTGTAGTTTTGGGGCTACACGCGCTCCTGAACTTGTCCCACGCTCCCCCAGCTATGAGAGTCCTCTCGACACGTTCCTCCAGCGGCAGCCTCTGTTGACTTTGATAGCTCGATCGGCACCAAGTCCCTCGCTCCTCACAAGAACTCTGAACAATAAAGTTCTAATGTCATAACACTTGCGTAACACACAAATTCTGGGTGATATGAGGTACATTATGTAACCTGGCTGATACAGATAAATCTACACGTTTATTCACACACTCGAGCTTCATAAAACAGAATACATTCGCAACGCATCATAAATCAGTCACTACACTGAAAAAGACTATAATAATAATAATAATAACCGGTTATTATATAGGCGCTTTTCTCAATTCTGCGAATCGGCTCAAAGCGCCGCGAACTGAACCCAACACGCACGCTCACGTTACACACAAACATACACTCTGAAGACAAACACAGTACAAGACAAACACAGGACATTCACGTGGTGCGAAGGGTCAGCTCAGCTACTGAAGTTTCGCCCGGAAATTTGGATCGCTTGTATAACATGACGCACGCGCCATACACTGGTTCGTACATAGGAAAAGATTATACTTAGCACACCCACGTCTCTTGGCTTGACTTCGCGAACGAAGATTTTATAGGAGTTGCCCACGACGTCTGCAGGCTTGTTCGTGGCTGCGGAGGCCAATCCGAGACAGGCAGGTTCGACCGCAGTGGCTGCAGGGGAAGGTATGGCCGGGGTTCTGAGCTGCGGCATCTCTGTTTTTTCTCCTGAGCCGCTTGTCCTTAAGGCTAGCTCTGTGAGAGTCCTCAAAGGAGACAGCTGCCTTGTAAATGGTGGAGCGCCAGGTGTCACGGTCCGCAGCAAGCGAAGACCACTGGTGGTGGTCGATTTGGCAGGCACTAAGTGACTTCTTGAGACAGTCTTTGCATCTCTTCTTTGGTGCCCCTCTGTCACGGTGTCCAGTAGCAAGCTCGCCGAACAGGGTGATCTTTGGTAGGCGATGATCCTCCATCCTGGAGACATGCCCCGCCCAGCGGAGCTGTGTCCGCAGCAGCAAAGCCTCGATGCTCACAGTTTCAGCCTGTTCAAGGACCTCGACGTTGGTGACATAGTCACTCCAGTGAATGCCCAGGATGGTACGCAGGCAGCGCTGGTGGAAGCGTTCGAGGAGTCGTAGTTGGCTGCGGTAGAGGGCCCAGGACTCGGAACCATACAGCAGGGTGGTGAGGACCACAGCTCTGTACACGCTGATCTTGGTGCCTGTTTTCAGCTGTTGATTGTGCCACACCCGCTTGAAAAGTCGCCCGAAAGCGCTGTTCGCTTTTGCCAGCCTGCTGTCAAGCTCCTTGTCCAGCTTGGCGTCCGACGTGATAATGCAGCCAAGGTAAGTAAACTGGTGCACTGACTTTAGTTCAGACTCGCCAATGGTGATGTGAGGAGGGCGATACACTGTCTTGGGTGCCGGCTGATGGAGGACCTCTGTCTTTTTCAGACTGACCTCGAGTCCAAAGAGCTGGGCAGCATCTGCGAAGCAAGACGTGATGCGCTGCAGGGCTCTCTCTGTGTGTGCAACGAGGGCAGCATCATCAGCAAAAAGCAGCTCACGAATCAGTTGGTCTAGGGTTTTCGTGTGGGCCTGCAGTCGTCTGAGGTTGAACAGGCTGCCATCGAGACGATACCTGATGTACACTGCATCGTCATCATCAAGGTCCACTGTGGCCTGCTTCAACATCATGCTAAAAAAGATGGTGAAGAGGGTCGGTGCCAGCACGCAGCCCTGCTTTACGCCGTTGAGAATAGGGAATGGTTCTGAGAGGTCATTGTTGAGTCTGACCTGGCCTTGCTGGTCCTCGTGTAGCTGAACAATCATGTTGAGGAACTTTGGGGGACAGCCAAGTCGCTCCAGGATCTGCCACATGCCTTGCCTGCTCACAGTGTCGAACGCTTTTGTTAGGTCGACAAATGTTACGTACAGCCCTTTGTTGTGCTCGCGGCACTTCTCCTGTAGCTGTCTCAGCACAAAGACCATATCGGTGGTGCTCCTGTTTGCTCTGAAGCCACACTGGCCCTCTGGGAGTTGGTCTTCAGCGATGGCAGGTACCAGCCGATTCAGGAGCAGCCTTGCAAGGATTTTCCCAGCAATGGACAGCAGGGTAATTCCCCGATAGTTGGAACAGTCAGACTTCTCGCCTTTGTTCTTGTACAGGGTGATAACGACTGCATCACGGAGATCTTTTGGTAGTGTTCCTTCCTCCCAGCAGCAGAGAAAGAGGTCATGGAGCTTGTTGTGCAGTGCTGTGCCTCCATGTTTCCAGATCTCTGGCGGTATTCCATCAATGCCTGCTGCTTTGCCACTCTTGAGCTGGTGGATGGCTGTGAGGGTCTCTTCAGCGGTGGGCGGTTCGTCCAATTCAACCTTTACTGGGAGGTGTGGGATTTGTAGGACGACTGCTTCTTGAACAGTGCGCTCAGCGCTGAAGAGGCTCTGAAAGTATTCCGACCAGCGGTTCAAGATGGAGGTATTATCTGTGAGGAGTGCCTGGCCATTCGCGCTTCGCAGGGGACTTTGTACCAGGTGCCTGGGGCCATACACTGCTTTCAGTGCTTCGTAGAAGCCCCTGTAGTCACCATTGTCAGCACAAAGCTGGGTCCTCTGTGCAAGTCTGGTCCACCACTCATTCTGGAGATCTCTGAGCTTGCGCTGGAGACTGCTGCAGACGAGGCGGAAGGCAGACTTCTTCACAGGGCAGGAAGGCTGGGCTAGGTGGGCCTGATGGGCGGCTCTTTTTTTTGCTAGGTGTTCCTGGATCTCTACATCGTTTTCGTCAAACCAGTCTTTGTTCTTCTTTCTGGCGAAACCCAAGACTTCTGCAGAGGATTTTGCAATAGCAGTTTTCAGTTGTTCCCAAAGTGTTTCAGGGGAGGAGTCTACTGGGTCCGCTGTGTCTTTGAGCCTGCGCTGTAAATCTGTCTGAAAGGCGGCTTTCACATCGTCACGCTGAAGGCTGGCAACATCAAGCTTTTTCTTGGGGGGCCCCCATTTTTTGGGTTTTGGCCTGAAGTGGAGCCTGAGTTTGCAGCGGACAAGGTGGTGGTCAGTGTGGCACTCTGCGCTGGGCATCACTCTGGTGAGGAGGACGTCACTGCGGTCCCTCTGACGCACTAGGACATAGTCGATAAGGTGCCAGTGTTTGGAGCGAGGATGCATCCAGGTGGTCTTTCGACTGTCCTTTTGCTGAAAAGTAGTGTTGGTGATGACCAGTTGCTGCTCCGCACAGAACTCCAACAGTAGGCGGCCATTGTCATTGCAGTTCCCCACGCCATGCTTGCCGAGGACTCCTTTCCAGGCTTCAGAGTCCTGGCCCACTCTGGCGTTGAAGTCGCCAAGGATGATGACTTTGTCGTCTGCAGGGGTACTCTGTAGGAGGCTGCGCAGGTCAGTGTAAAACTTGTCCTTTTCAGCAGGCTCTGCCAGGAGGGTTGGGGAGTACACACTGAGAAGGGTGACGTGTTGCTGGTGTCTCAGTGGGAGGCGCATGGACATGATGCGGTCTGAGTGGCCCGTTGGCAGGTTTTCCAGCTTAGCCGCGGTCAACGGGCATCTTCTCCTGCGGTCAAAAAACAAGAAAGAATAACGGATCCACTCTCATGACGACCACGACCGGACTCAACGTAGCATGCTGGAACGTCCGAACCATGCTCGACAAAGCAGACAGCGGACGCCCTGAACGTCGCTCCGCCCTCATTGCCCATGAATTGCGGAGGTTAAACATCGACATCGCCGCGCTCAGCGAAGTACGCCTTCCGGACGAAGGCAGCCTCCAAGAACTTGGTGCTGGGTACACCCTCTACTGGTCAGGCAGGCCTGCATCAGAAAGACGGCTCTCAGGCGTGGGTTTCATGGTCAAGACACCAACGTACTACCTTCGTAAACAACCTAGTCAAAACACATCGCATTCTGTAATTATTCATCCAGCTAAATAACTATATAGAAAATCCCTGGTTATCTCAACAAGTTCTAAACCGACATAGCTGAACAAAATCAACGCTACACACCTGAACTAAATCCTACTAACGCATACTACATTTAACTCACTAGCTGTCGATAAGACAATACAAACGTAGACGAAAGCAACGGATAAAGCGCCCGGAGCAACACGTACTATCACGATGCCCGTCCCGGCCTCCTTCCCAGTGCTGTCGCCAACACACGTAAACCTGACCGGCCTCCGATTCCCGAACAAAGTCTATTAGGCACTGCACATTATCATGTCAACGTACATCAACATCGCCAACATCAAATAAACTGAACATAAACTACAAACTATCAAAATTAAGTCAAAAGTATTGATTATCCATCTGTTGACTTCTTCTTAAAATTAAACACACACACACACACACACACACACACACACACACACACACACACACACACACACACATTTTATGATAATCAAAACGCAGAGGCTAAGTGCGCTTGTTAATCGGCTCATTTAAGTGCCGGAAAATCCTTGACTTGATTGTGGACATGGAGGGAGCTTCGGTAATATTGGATGGAAGCGCCTTCCAAAGTTTAGCTCCTGAATAAGACAAGCTAGTTTTGAATATATCAAGTCGTGGCCTAGGTACTGACAGATTGTTCCTTGCCGTATTGTACGGTGTGTTAGCATAACTATACAAATCCGAAATGTACGGTGGTGTTCTAGAGATGCTGACTTTAAAAATTAACACGGCCTTGTTGTACATGAGGAGGTTACGTAACGAAAGCATGTCAAGTGCTTTAAGTCGCTCGTCAGTGCCGACCCTGCTGTTAGGAAGGATTAGCTTGACTGCCCTCCGATGGAGAGAATTAAGCCTCTTTCAGCATCCATCACTACTCCTATCCCAGACTGTAGAAGCATAATCAACGTGAGACCGAATGTGAGCGATGAAAAACAGTTTTCTCGTCAGTGAATCTGTAAAATAAGTAAGTTTTGAAATCAGAAACAGATTTCTTGACACAGCTTTGCGTACACTGTTTACATGTGCATGCCAAGACAACTGATTGTCTATAATGACGCCTAGCAACCGGTGCTCGGTGACCTGCCTAATCAGCTCACAGTTAAGGAAAAGGCTACGTGGAGGCGGATTTAGCTGATGCTATTGACGTGTAGTGATTAACATACACTCTGTTTTAGATGGATTAGGCATCATATAGTTGTCTCGGCACCAGTCTGAGACGTCTAATAGACAATGTTGCAAAGAAGAGTTAATTGTAGATATTTTTGCCGACGACACGTCGAGAGTAGCGTCGTCTGCAAACAAACTCCATCGCTCATTTGGTTGCGAGATACAAAAAGGCAAGTCATTGATATAAATTAAAAATAAAAGAGGGCCTAAGATAGACCCCTGGGGCACTACATGCTTAATCGCACCTTCTTAAGAACACTTACAGTTGACAAAAACGTACTGAGATCTATCACTTAGATAAGATTTAAAGAAGGAAGCGGAATCTGTGTATATGTGGTATGCCAACAGCTTTTGTAGTAACAGTTCATGGTTGACTAAGTCAAAAGCTTTAGAAAAATCTAAAAATACCATGCCGGTCATTTCAGCATTGTTCCTGGAAGTAAGCCAAGTATTTGTTAGGTGAGACAATGCAGTGTGACATGATTGAAGGGACTCTAAAGCCTGACTGTAACGAATAAATCAAGTTATATCTCTCCAGGAAATTACTCAGGTGCCTATAGACATGTTTTTCTATCGGTTTAGACAGAGCTGACAGGAGTGAGATCGGTCCGAATTTATTACGATCTGTAAAGTCTTTAGCTTTTGGCAATGGAATGACTTTTCCTATTTTCCAGCCTCTTGGAAAAGTACCTTGCTGGATTATGAGATTATAATGTTAAAGTATCAACCACATATGGGGGCAGACAGTTTTAAAAAGAAACTATTAATGCCGTCATGACCAAGGGAGCGTTTATTTTTCAACTGACTAATAGATTTTCCTATGTCAAAAACAGTTAAATGCGGAATACTAAAGACGTCTTTTGTGTCAGTCTCTTGTCACAAACGATTTTTAGTTTTTCAGAAGCAGTCGCTGTGTTCCGTTTATTACTACTATTAATCAAAATTGAGTCGGCAGCAGACAGGAAATGCTGGTTAAAAGAATCAGCGGATATAGAAGTTCACGATGGTGTTTGTCGTGATTTCGTAAAGGCATTGAGGGCTCGCCAGACATATTCGGTATTAGTTTTATGATCCATCAAGCGCTGGAAGTGTTTATTCTGGGCCTCAAGCACTAAGTACTTGACACGGTTACGCTGCTTGCGGAAAACAACATAGTCTTTGTTCCGCTTCAGTTCATTTCGGAGAGTCATGGCGTCTATAATGGCCTTACTTAACCACTGGGGTAACTGTGCCTGTTTAACACTCTTCTCACATAGTGGCGCATGCGGGTCAAGTACACCAATAAACAACCTGTACCATTCGGCCAACGCTTCCTCAGGATCATCGTAATTATAAACCGACTGGAAAAAGGTTTCGTTCAGGTCGGCGAGAAACTGGTCCCTTCTGAAGTGTTTGAACGACCTGTAATGAATAGTCGTATGTTGTTTTTTTACGGTGTTTTTTTCCACCTTCAGAGACCAGCTACAACACACAGGATAGTGGTTGCTAATCGCCACTTGAAGAACACGAGAGCTACGGACCCTTGACTTGTTGGAAGTGTATACATGATCATTTAGAGTGGCAGACGACTCCGTAACTCTAGTAGAGGAAGTGATAAGCTGCTTGAGGCCCACCATAGTAATAGTAGACTCCCAAGCGGGGTGTGGGGAAAACACGTTAATGTTAAAGTCTCCGAGCAGTAAATTATCAGAGCTGCATTTGTTAACTTTGTCCGCCATTTTTTAAAAAGTCGTCGTACCACTCAAATGATGCAGAAGGATTCTGTAGACAAATCCAACAAGCAAAGGGGTCGATTTGTCTGTCTTCACTTCAACCCACACACTTTCAACAGAGTCTGACTCAAGGTCTTTTCTTCTGCGGGTAAAATGCTCAACAGAGTCGTGTATGTACACAGCTAATCCCGTCTGTTGGGGAAGAACGGCAACACGCCGAATAACGGAGAAATTTGGTACCGAGATAGATGAATCGCTTATATTAATGTGTAGGCGTGACTCTGAGATTCCCAAAATGTGAAATGGTGTGGGTTGAGTCAAAAGGACAGACAAGTCAGGAACCTTGTTTAACAA
>BTPG01000001.1:321068044-321095544 GCA_036245525.1 Semisulcospira habei
CTCCATCAGTTCATAATTGTGTTTTCGTCTTTCCGCAAAATTTCGTGTGACCTATCACATTTAATTACGCTCAAATTTCACTTAGGTATAATAGACAAATGGAACACACGCACGCTTTAGTCAAGCACAGGCGATGCAGATCATTCTCTCTGTCTTCATCTTGCCTAGACAGTACTAAAGAGATAACCTAAATTTATCTAAACCTAAATTGGTCAGTGTGTTACTGTGGCGTTGTCACGCAATCACTGGACGTGACATTGTCCGTGCATAGACACACAGTGTATAGTTTGTAAGCAAACCGCAACTTGTAGTTCGTACTTCAGTACACTGATGCCAAACATCCTTGAGATTTTGTGGACAGCGAGACAATTAAATAATAATAATAACATGGCCAGATCAAGCCATGACAACGGATCGAACTTACGGCGGTTTGGGACAAAAACACTCATGGTTTACGATATTATTGTGTGGTAGTTATTTCTTATATGTCTCATAAGTGTTTCTGCTTTACTAGAGCTGTTTAACTATTTTCCTTGTTTCCCTCGACAGGCCTGTGTGTTCGCGTGGAGTAATCACGTACAAAGGGAGACTCACTCTCGGATCTCGGAGTGGATTGTGTGAAAAAGCAGAATGATTGACCGTGCACAGTGACAACAATTGTGGCTGCTTTATCTCCAACGGAAAGGAAATACTTTGCAGATTTAGAAGATCTATTTATTGTCGACTCACCTGATCTTAGACATTTATTTATTTATTTATTTATTTGTTTGTTTATTTATTTATTTATTTATTTATTTATTTATTTATTTATTTTAATATTTGTTGTTGTTGTTGTTGTTGTTGTTGTTTTTGCGTCGTGCTGGCGTTGGCGTTTTACAGACTGAAGTAGTTTGCTTCTGACAAAGAGATGGAACTTTCTACCGAAGCTACAACAAACACCTCGGGTTTACTTTACACTGTTCTACTGGCAGCTAGCCCATTTCAAATTCTCGATGATATAAGAAATGTAATGCAACAAACATTAACGCCTTTGATCATGACATTTGGGACGTTTGGTAACCTGATGTCCATGTGTATTCTCTGTCGGATGGGGATCAGTCGCAATTCCATGAACTTGTTTTTCACAGCATTGGCACTTTCTGACATGTGTCTTTTGTACTCTGGTCTCTTTAGAGCTTGGGTGGCGTATTTGTCAAACTATTCTGTCGACATTTTTAAGCATAGTATTATTATATGTAAAATGGGTACTTGGGCTTTGTACACATTTGGAGTATTATCAGCTTGGCTGTTAGTGGCCATGACGGTACAAAGAGCTGCTTCTGTTGTCTGGCCGCATCGCATTATGGTGATGTGTACAAGAAAAAAATCACTCATTTTCTTGTCGGGCCTGACTTTGTTTGTTTTCTGTCTTCATTTTCATATTATATACGGATATATCCTGATTAGCTTTAAAAATGGCACGAGTGTTTTGTGTACAGGAAACACTGAGTACCGCCCCTTTACGCTTCAGGTTTGGTCAATTGTAGATCTGTGCATTGCTTCTCTGGTTCCCTTCTGCCTCCTTGCCATTAGTAACGCCATACTGGTGTGGAAACTAACAGCGTCTGTGCGAGATGCCCGGATGAAGCTGGCGACAGGTCACGCAGACCGGGTTTTAGATCGCCAAAAGAAAGCTTCGTCCATTACAAAGACACTTGTGATACTTTCAACAGCTTTCCTATTACTCTCATTCCCAATTGCTGGCGTTATTATTTATGATAATTACTTTGTCGCACAGGAGTATTGGGCAGACGCAAATTTTACTGCTGCAATGTATTTTGCCTACTATCTTGGTAATGTATTTTATTACACAAACAGCGCCGTCAATTTTTACCTCTATTGTCTTACGGGATCAAAATTTCGTAAGGAGTTTTTGCGACTGATTTGCTGTTTTAAAGAACAGGGAAGCAGACCAGGACCCATGTCATATACGCATAGTTTCCAAGTGACGTCTTTGTCTGTTCAGTCAGCAGCATATAGAGGTAACAGCACAGAGGCGAAGGATGAGTTTTAATTAAGACAAATAATGCGTTCATTAGCCACATTAATTTTTATTTTCCATTTTTATGTACGGCGCAGCCAATGCTGCAAAACTGTAAGGAAACTGGATCTTTTTGATATTTTTGATAGACCAGCTCGGGTAACACTTGTTACAGGTGCCCCCCCCCCCCTCAATATATATATATATATATATATATATATATATATATATATATATATATATATATATATATATATATAATATATATATATATATATTATATATATATATATATATATATATATATATATATATATATATATATATATATATATATATATATATATATATATATATATATATATATATATATATATAAAGAAATTGCAAAAAACGAATTAAAAAAAATAAAAAAATAAAAATAAACCCTAATAGTCAGACCTGAGAGCCAAAATTAAAAGAGCGATGCTAGTATTGTACTCGAGGTTTCATGCCTCACTAATTGGGGGTGCATGATCATAATCATTATTAAGCGTTTTTTAGGCTGTGGTTGTGTCTGTCGTAATCACAGATTTAGATCAATTTAGGTCTTAAAGATGATAATAGGGTTAATGTAGCTCTATGTGAACGTAATTAAAGGAGGGAAGACGGGTAATTTTGGGGGAGGTAATCTTTTACGCTGGTGCAATAACCTGTAGTCGGTCAGGAGGAGGTAATGTGCGACGGTGAGTCATATCTGTAACGTTCACAAATCCACATCGCAGAGTCTATACACGTTTTTACATGGCTACGTAACTCTTTTAACGAAACTTTTCTCCTCTTCCCCGGTCTCTTATAGACTGGTGATAAGAGCTTTACACCTGTTGCAGTGATCATTATTCCAGACACTGCCCACCTCATATATCTGTCTCCGCCATCGTTAAGACCTGATTTATGGGCATACCCATAGCATTTTGATCCTCGCTCTAGGTGAATTGATCAAGACCAGACACTGTCCATTGCACCCATTTCCCTTCTCATTTGTAGAAAGTTATTTTTGTAAGGAAAATTCCTTTGAGCTTTTGATTCTCCACTCTTGGTGCAGTGATTAAGTCCAGACACCACTCTTACATTATCCATCTCCTTTATCCCTCGAAGAGAGGTTTTTAATGTGCATACCCTTTGACCGTCTCCCCTCCCCTCCACCCCCCCACCCCCTTTATTTTCTTTTAGACTTCTAGCAAAGTCCTTTTTTTACGTCACATACTCTATATATATATATATATATATATATATATATCATATATATATATATATATATATATATATATATATATATATATATATATATATATATATATATATATATATATATATATATATATATACAAGTCTTTTTTTCTCATTTGATGAACACCTCTCACCATGGATTTACGCTTTAAGCATCCTTTCACTTGCCTTATTTCTGGTCCATCTCAAAGCGGAAAAAATTTATTTTGTAACCCAATGTTTAGATCACATGGATAAAATTATGCTCCCAGTACCTGAGAAAATTATCTGGTGTTATGGTGTTTGGCAATCACTGATCGATCGCCTTCAAAAGCACGGTGTGCGATTTAAAAAAAGATTGCCTAATATGTCAGATTTTTCCCGTCACAAACCCTGTCTCGTGATTATCGATGATCTTATGCAGGAATTGGATTTACGCATTACTCAGCTGTTTAGGAAATGGAAACCATCACATCAACTTTTCTATTATATACAGCGTGCAAAATTTATTTGGTAAAAATAAAGAACATCGAACGATTAGTTTAAATAGTCATTATTGCGTGATATTTAAAAATCCGCGTGATGAGTCTCAAATAACAGCGCTGGCAAAACAAATGTGCATGGGAAAACACGTTACATGTTGGAAGCATATAAGGAAGCTGTATCCAAAAGTCACAGTTATTTGTTGATTGATCTTAGACAAGAAACACCTGCACCTGCGAACGGATATTTTTTCACCAGAAGTCAAATCAGGATGCTCTTTAAGATGATCAAAAAGTAAACGCGTCCCCAAAACGGTTCCAAAGAAAGCGCGTTTACTTTAGATCATCTTCAAGAGGATCCTGGTTTGACTTGGATGAAAGAGGACAATTAGTATACAAAGGTGTAACTATGGAGGGTTCAAGCATGTCTGATTTAGGAAATGATGTCTTGAGTGCTCGAAATGAAGTACAGACTCCACAGGGTTGGAATGTTTTTGCTCGTGCTATGAAAAGCGACAACGTACCTCGTGAAATTATTGGGAACGTGAAACGCTGGGATTACTTACACAAACTAAACGAGTATGACTCTTAAAAAAATGTTTCAACACTAGCTTCTTCTTCATTTATGACCCCAGCAGAGCGATCGTCACGACTTATCATTCGTCGTGTTTGTCGCCGCAATAGACAGGAATCACCTATCGAAAAACCGCACTCAGTATCGTCTGACTCACCAAAGAAAACATCGCCGCGTATTCACTGGGAGGCGTTGTTTGACTAAATGTCTAAAACGGAAGACACAGTGATGAGGCAGCGGTACTATAATTCTAAACGTCCTGGTAGTTTTGGCGGCGTGCAAGTTTAAAAAGAGCTGTATCTAAAGTAAAACGCCGTATTATACAAGAGTGGTTGTCTCATCAAGATATGTATACACTACACAAACCAGTTAGACATCAATTTTCACGTCGTCGTTTTATTGTAGGGGGAATCGATCACCAGTGGCAAGCCCACCTGATCGATTTACTAAAATTAAAGAAAGACAATGATGGATATTCCTTTTTGTTGACCTGTATTGGCTTGTAATAATAATAGTAATAATAATTACGGTATTTATAATGCGCTCATCTTATAATAATTATAACTCTAAGCGCGCACTCACAACTCGCGCACGCATGCGCACGCTTTAGACAACGACTCACGTACCACAAATAGTGAAATACATTACGACAGTCAGCTTGGGGTGAGGAGTGTGGTGATATAGTCCTAGAACTGTTGAAAGAGGTGAGTTTTGAGGGCGGACTGGAAGGAGGAGAGAGACTGTTTCTGACGGAGAGAGAGTGGGAGAGTGTTCCAGGTGTATGGACCGTATACTGAAAAGGAGCGGGGGCTAGTAGCTCAGTGGGACAATCTGAGAGTAGTGGACGTTTTACTATACGTTGTGCCTGATAAATGTGTTACTCAAGAAAGGGTATTATAGCTAGTAGCCCCAGATGAGAGAACGTGACAAAGAGACGAACTAGAAGGGAAATCAACTCCCCAAGATCTGTATTTCCCATGTTCATCATAATCCTGAACTTGACTGTGTTTTCAGCGACTCTAGACCCAATACCAGGAGGGTATTGTGGTCAGTGAGACACGCGCGTGTCTAACGTGTCCGAAATAATATTGCAATATAAACAGTTTTATTCTTACGCTTAAAAACAGTCTTACTCTTACGCTTAAATCAGTCTTTATTTACACCTAATTTGGGATCGGCGAGCCCACGCTCTCACGGGCTGGCTAGGACCGACCCGTGGTCCAAGGGTAGAATGGCCACTCAGGAGGGCCGCACAAATTCGAATTTGAATCTGACTGAGAACCAAGATGGCGACCAGTCGGATTCGAATCCCAACAAAAGTCAAGATGGCGGCAGAAAGCCCAACAAAGAAGGGCGAAGCCAAGATGGCGGCCCGAAGGTAAACCAAAAGTCAGCCAGCCAGAACCGCCCGGCGGACAATGGAAACACCCTACAAGGGAGTAGGCCCCATACACGCTCAGTGGCCGCCAGGGCACAGACTGTGACTAAAACGCATGAGAACAATCCTAACGAGCCAAACAGGACAGAAAACAACTCGGAAGAAGAAAACAATAGCAACCATACGAAAACAATGGAAAACCACCGCGAAGAAATAAGCGGGGGCGAAGCTGACGCGGACTCTGACTCCGACAGGGAGACAGACCAAGAACAGCTCTTTACAGTGGTACGCAACCGCCGCCAGATCAAACGAACCCAACCTAAACAGGAGCGAAAGATCTTTCAGTTCCCAGTCATAATTACACCAGAGGACAACTCACCAGAGTTGTATAACATGGGAATCCGACAATTAAACGAGGTATTGTCGGACACGTTTGGATCGCCGACCGACATCCGCCGTCTATACCACGGAAAACGTATCCTAATGGCGTGCGCAACCCTAGATATACAGGACAGAGCATTAAAACAAAATCATGTCGGATCGGTCCCGGTGAGTTGTTCAGTCCCAAACCACCCCAAAGACAAGAGCTCCCGAGTCAAAGCCGTAGGGGTCATTAAACCAATCCCCATTACGGAAGACCTGCCGTACATAGAATCAGAAATACAGAAAACCCACCCCGAAGCCAAAATCATTAAGCGCCTAACAAACAAAGCGGAACAAGCCAGTAAAGCCATCCTGGTACAATTTCCAGGAGAAGCCCTCCCCAGAACCATCAAAATAGGGGAGGGGGGGGGAAATAATGTACGTAGACCACTACAAAGGAAAAGCACTGATGTGCCGTAACTGCCAAAAATTTGGCCACCCAACCAACGCCTGCAAAAGAGAAACAGTATGCGCGAAATGTGGAGGGAATCACCAGACCACACAATACACACACAATGACCGCAAACACTTTGTTTGCCCAAACTGCAACGGCAAAGGGCACGGAGCACACTATGGAGGATGCGAACTCCAAAAGGCACACAACAAAGCCACCAGAATCGCGGGCATGGGAAAAAATTCCTACACGCAAGCATTGAGAGAGTGCTGGCCCCGTGGACCTCAAACCCATCATGACCCAAATAGACAAACCACCTCACAAGCAAACGCAACCCCGCACCAGCTAGAGGGAAGAACCCAACACGACCCGCCAACAGTAAACACTAATATGCAAAACAACAACCAGCGACAGGCACAAACACCCGCCAACCACGGCCAACCAGTCAACCACCCACAACAGACAACAATAACGCACCCCCCACAGGGAGCAGCCGGAGGGCAACTCCCACCTAGCGATAGGCACACAGACCGCCCGGTCACACCGAGCCACCAGGCAATCGACACGCCAGCAGCCAATCAACAGTCAATCAACACGCAAAGGGTAGGACACTCCCCATAAATCAGGGATAGAGAGATGCCACCCGGGCTGATCCATGAACGGGCTAGAAAAGAGGTGGCTGCAGCCATCCCCACCGCCTTCGAATGGACCAGCCTGTCCCCCATGTACCTATCAGGCGGAGACGGGGGAGGGGCGCGGCCAGACGGCCCGACGATCAGCCAGGATAGACTTCTCCTACACCATCACATCATCTCCATGACAGCATGGGGAAATATGGTAACTGCAGGGATGAAAAGATACGGCGACACGAGAGGGATAAACCAGTTTATGGGTCAATTCCTAAGCATGATGCAAAACATCCAACTCTAAAGCTTTCGCAGGCCTCCGCATCCTTCAATGGAACTGCAGGTTCCTCTATTCAAAACTAGACGAACTCAAAAACTGGTTAACCCCAAACCCCCCGGAAATCCTCGCCCTCCAGGAGACGGGTTTTCGGGATAAACCTCCCCAAATAAAGGGGTATAAATACCCACCCATTTATAAAAGTAGAACAAATCAGCGAGGAGGAGGAGTAGCCATCTACACCAAAACCGAAATAGCAATCACAGAAATCACCCATACTCTAAACCCACAGATAGAGGCCATAATAGGTGAAATAACCACACCAACAAACCGCAAACTAAAGATAGTAAACGTCTACATCCCCAACGAAAAAGCATACAGCCAGATAACAATAGAAAACCTCAAAGATCTACTACTAGCAGGGGACATAGTGGTAGGAGACTTTAACGCTAAAAGCCCCCAATGGGACGATAACCAAATATCATCAGATACAGCTGGGAAAAAACTTGAAACAGCCGTAAATGAGACCCAGCGATGCATTTTAAACACGGGAGAGCCCACTCACATGTTCGCCCATGGCAACAGAGACACTATGAACGCCCTAGACGTAGCCATAGCCACCAACACCATCGCCGTGGAAACTCAGTGGCAAATAAACAGCGACAACCTAGAGAGCGACCATTTCCCAGCACTGATAACATTTAACGATAGAAGCAAAACCCCCCTACAACCACCCACAGGGGCCCCGCAAAAAATCAACACCAGGCGGACAGACTGGGTAAAATACCACGAACTGACTAGGTTCACCCCAAACTGGGACGAGAGCCACGACATAGATGGAAAAACGGCCCAAATCACAGACCACATTATCGGATCAGTCACGGAGTGCACACCGGACAGACCCGATAATGGAGGCCAGGAAAATCCTGGTGGACCAAGGCCTGTGATCGAGAAGTAAAAAACAGAAAAAGAAAGCTCCAAATATGGAAAAAACACAAAACGCCCGAAAATAGGATAGAGTACAAACGTGCCAAAACCATAGCAGATCGCACCATTAAAGAAGCCAAGAAGGAAGACTGGCATGCCTTCACAGAATCAATTAACATCAACACTAAGATTAAAGAAAGTTGGGATAAAATCAAAGCCATCAACAATGGCCCGAGAGTTAGCATGCCGTCCCTTAAAACAGAAAACAGAGTGTATGCCACGGACTCAGTAGGGTAGAACCGCTCCCAGATCATCGATTCGTAACTGTTGCCCGTAACTTTAGTGGCAGACCAGGATCTTTGACAGTGCACGGTGACAACAGTCAGTGGCTGCGTTACCGCCAATACAAACACTGTACAGATTTGGCAGAGCTGTTTTCGGCGCACCTAATCTTAGACATTAATCGCTGCACCGTGTTGGTTTTTACGCTAAATTACTTTGCTTTAAAGAGATGGAACTGTCTGTTGAAATTACACAACAAACACGTATTTAATTTCTACTGTTCGAATCAAAGCTAATCGTCACATTCACGATGATGTATAAAGTCTCATGCAAAAATGTGTTACACCTTTAATCATGACGTTTGGGACGTTTAGTAACGTGATGGCCATCGTTATTCTTTGTCGGATGGGGATCAAACACAATTCCATGAACTTGTTTTTCTTGGCATTGTCACTTTCTGACTTGTGTCTTTTGTACTCTGGTCTTCTTAGGGCATGGGTGGCGTACATGTCCGACTTTACTTTCGACATTTTTAAGTTGAATGCCTTTATATGTAAAATGAGTTACTGGGCTCTGTACACTTTTGGAGTATTATCACCTTGGCTGTTAGTGGCCATGACGGTACAGAGAGCTGCCTCTGTTGTCTGGCCGCATCGCATTAAGGTGATCTGCTCAAGGGAAAAGTCATACGTTTTCTTATAGGGTTTGATTGTGTTTGTTTTCTTGATTCATTCTCATATTTTATATGGACTTGTCCTGGTCAACGTTAGAAATGGCACGGATGTTGGCTCTTTCTTGCCTTCTGGCACTGAGTACCGTATCTTTTTTCTCAAAGTGTGGCCCACTGTAGATCTCTGCATTTCTTCTCTAATTCCATTCTGCCTCCTTGCCATTAGTAACGCCATACTGGTATGGAAACTAACTGTGGCCCGGATGAAGCTGGCGACAGGTCACACAGACCGGGGTTCTGATGGCGAGAAGGAAGCTTCGTCCGTCACAAAGACACTCATGACACTTTCAGCAGCTTTCCTATTACTGACACTTCCATTTACTGCCCTTATCATATACACTTCTTACTTTGTCACGGATGAATATTTGGCAGACAAAAATGTATATTATACAATAATGTTTCTTTTCTATCTAGGTAATGTAACTTGGTACGCGAACAGTGCTGTCAATTTCTACCTTTATTGTCTTACGGGATCAAAATTTCGAAAGGAATTTCTACGACGGATCTCCTGCATAAAAGAACGAGCAATCAAATCAGGAGGCATGTTATATACACACAGTTCGCACAATATGACTGTGTCCGTTCGGTCAGCAGCATCCAGAGATAGCAGCGGAGACCGATGAAGAGTTTTAAACTCTTAGGTGTCGGTAGCGGTTTTAGTCTCGATGATTCATACAGGATGTCAGAGTGTTGTTATTCCTACAGGAAGCATTGCGACTAAAACCGCTACAGACACGCAAAGGGTTAATAAGAAAATAAGATGATTTCCTTCTCCTTGTAAACAATGTTTCGTCATACACAGGTTGTGCCTAGAAATGCCTATGCCCGCTTACATGTTCTATTCAAGTACAGATGTATCGCGCGTGTGGGCCACACATGCTGTCACAACGAAATATATTTAGCACAACAATAAAATCTTGAAGCTGACCTGGACTTAAAACCTATACTGTTTATGGTTCAGCTGCACAGCTCTGGGGATGATGGAGGCGTCACAACACCCTGATCAGAGATCAGTGAACGTTAGTCTACATCAATGATGCATAAGATACGTTTGAAAGCTCTGCACGCTCAGACACCTGGCAAGACCAAATTGAACATCCGTCGTCGAGAGTGTGAATTGGAAGTACTGTGTATGTGTGAACGTTTCTCGGTGCAGGATCAGGTATATGATTCCAGTTTATGTCAATTCTAGACTGTCCGAGGGTACCGGCAAAACCTTTCTCCTTTTAAGACTTTAAATCAGGAATTTGAATAAGACATGTCCATTTATTTCAAGTTTAAAGTTAGTGAGTTTAGGTCAACTCACCACCTGCTAAACCACTTTTTCAAGACTTCGTGTGGGAGAGTATTTATGTTCAAATCAGGTCGCGTTTAGTTGATTAAACTTTGTTCTGTCATTTTTTTTTTTAAATCTCGGCGGCGCATTTTTTCGCGATGGTTTCTACAGGAATCATCGCGAAAAAAAGCGCCATCGAGAGCTAAAGGGTTTAAACCATCTGTTAATCAATGTTATTAAATTAAAAAGTTATCTTTGCACAAACAGGAATTTACTGTCCAACGTAACTTAATTCTGACTCCTGTCATGCTTGAAATAAAATATTATTTTTTAAAAGCAAGTTCTTTTGTCATTGAGTAATGTGTGAGTGTGCGTGCGTCCGTGCATAACTGCGCGCGCGTGTGTGTGTGTGTGTGTGTGTGTGTTATGGTGTGTTTGTGTGTGTGTGTGTTATGGTGTGTGTGTGTGTGTGTGTGTGTGTGTGTGTGTGTGTGTGTGTGTGTGTGTGTGTGTGTGTGTGTGTGTGTGTGTGTGTGTGCGTGCGAGACCTTGGCCTTTCAGATTTACTGCAGTGTGAAAATCGCTCGTGATTATGAACATCCTCTATCCATACTTGAATTTAATCATATTATTTTGTATATAACAGAGCAAATATTTAACAAACTTCAATTTGGCCATTTTCATATTCTGAGTTCGATGATCAACCACACAGTGCCGTCGTGAAACAAGCGATTCCTGGTTGAATGAAGAAACTATTGGTTACAAATAAATCCTTTGCGTGTCGGTAGCGGTTTCTGTCTCGAGGAATCATCTACAAAAACCGCTACCGACTTGCAAAGGCAAAAGAAAATGCTTAAAATACTACACTCCTTGGGACTGATCTGTTGCGATATCTGTTTTCTGTTTACACAGAACTGCAGAACTATTCATGACGACTGTGTGATCGACAAATACGCGGACGAAACGTCATTGACGGCACAGATTATAGACACATTTGTGGAGTAGTGTGAAAAAATACGGTTTAATTTTAGGAAATACAAAGATCCTGCGCCTGATGTCATTAAGACTATAGAAGTAGAGTGTGTGGAGACACACAAGTTTTTCAACCCTACGTCACATGAACAATCCCTTTCACCCAAACCGTATCACGTAACCTCGCTACAGGCCACGGACCGCAGTGCCGTTTCCGTACTGTCCAGTCTCTTAGACTTAGTCAGTCCCAGTCATGCCCTAATTTTTCAATTCCCTAAAAACACTACCGCCCACCAGCTGCACATTTGCCATGCACAAAATACCAACAACAACAACAAAAAAAAACCCAGCATATCACCCGTCTCATTTCTTGGCTATGAAACTGGTTCCTTACCAACCCCACACCCAAGCACAGATGAAATCAGCGTGCCCCTCAAATCACTACGTCAAAGGCAACTCAACATAGGCCCACAATTGTCCACTGGATAAGCTCAGGATGGTATGAATCAAAGCACCAAACATGTCCCCTCTCAGCTAACCACAAATTTCCAGCAAATTCCAACATTCAGCCCAACTGCAAATTTTCAAACAAGGCAAGATTTATTTTTAAAAACACGGTCTCCTCTCAGCTAACCACACATTTCCAGCAAATTCCAACATTCAGCCCAACTGCAAATTTTCAAACAAGGCAAAAATTATTTCTAAAAACACGGGGCCTCTTATGTTACACGATAAGTGTATACGACCAATATCACGGTCGGGTAATTTTATAATTTCCCTTGATATGAAAATAACGAGGGTATAATTAGTACCACGGGCTCACGTGGAGTTGACAAGTGGCCGGCCCTACTAAGCTGGGACTAATGAATAAATAATGAGCCCTCGTTAGTAGTGAGGAACACAGACTCCTGCTGACAAAGAATAATTATGAGAGTCAGTAATAGGTTACTGGTCAGCTAAGATCAGAGGACGCTGGCCACCATAATAGATGTGGAATAATTAGGAGAGGCAGTAATGGGTCCCTGGTCAGCTAAGATCAGAGGACGCTGGCCACCATAATAGATGTGAAATAATTAGGAGAGACAGTAATGGGTCCCTGGTCAGCTAAGATCAGAGGACGCTGGCCACCATAATAGATGTGGAATAATTATGAGAGACAGTAATGGGTTCCTTTGATAGCTAGGATCAGAGGACGCTGGCCGCCATAATAGATGTGGAATAATTAGGAGAGACAGTAATGAGTTCCTTTGATAGCTAGGATCAGAGGACGCTGACCAGCATAATAGATGTGGAATAATTATGAGAGACAGTAATGGGTCCCTGGTCAGCTAGGATCAGAGGGCGCTATCCACCAGAGCAGATGGGGGATAGATTATGGGCGACAGTAATAGCTCCTTTGACAGATAGGGTCAGGGGACGCTGGCCACCATGATAGATGTGGAATAATATGGGTGACAGTAATAGCCCCTTTGACTGGTTGAGACAAAGGGGCGATGCCCTCGGCCAGAACGGGTATATATATTGGGGGTAAACACCAGAACGGGAGAGCTCACAACGAAGAAAACGAGATAGAGAGAGAGCTCGCACAATGACCAGAACGAGAGAGCTCACAACGAAGGGAACGAGATAGATAGAGAGTACACAACGAAGAGAGTGAGATAGATAGATAGAGGGAGCTGAGAAGCGAGAGACCGAGCTCCGGTATTTTCGCCATTTTAGTATGCCATGCTAGTAGGTTGGTTGTGCCCAACCTATTAGACCCACGATGACCAAGAAATAAAAGACTCTTCTGGAAACACTCTTGTCTGGCTGCGTCTTCCATCTACAACACCTTGCGTGTGGCTGCGGTAGTGTAACACTACCGTATCTTCTTATTTGGTGCCGTGACCAGGATCGCGGAACGGGAAGAAACAGAGGAACGAAGAAACAGAAAAACTAGACTATCAGCACCAAATCGACAACCAACGACGCAAGGGTGGAAGAGCAGACCAGAAAGAGAAGAGAAGAGTGCAAGCCAGCAACCCGAAGAGAAAAGCAGAGTTCGAGCCCACTTCAAGAAAAGCAGAGTTCGAGCCCACTTCAAGAAAAGCAGAGTTCGAGCCCACGTCAAGGAAAAGCAGAGTTCGAGCCCACTTCAAGAAAAGCAGAGTTCGAGCCCACGTCAAGGACAAAACAGAGTTCGAGCCCACGGGACGTCTGCGACTCATTCAAGACCAACAGCCGAAAGGATCACGGGGTAAGTGACTTTTTTGTTTAACCCTTGTTGAGTCTTATCAGTAGAGGAGCCAGACCAGTTAGCTAGAGTTGTGTTGTTGTTACATTTAAAAAGAAACAAAAATGGCAGAGGAAGTGTTTAGGATTTTAGGCGAAAAAGTAGAGGAAATGAGTCAGGCGATTAACGCCCAGAGTATAGGGCAGATGGTAGGAACGTTTGACGGAAAGCCTACCAAATTTAGGGAGTGGATAAAAGAAATTGACAAATATGCAGTGTTAATAAAAGCCCTCAACAGGCGCCCCGTCATTACTTATCAAGCAAGCTCGGGGGTGGTGAGTGATTTTATCCATCGATTCTTACAAACGGAAGCGGCAGGGGATTGGGATGAACTGAAAAGGCAGCTAACCGTAAGGTTCGGCGAAATCGCCGATGAAAATCATGCTCTTGCGTTGCTACAGCGGGTGAAACAAAACCCAAGGGAAAGTGTGCCTCTGTACGCAGAGCGACTAATGACTCTGGCCGGCGAAGCCTTCCCGAGTCAGATGGGCGCTGCTGTGGTACAACGGCAACTAATAAATTTCTTTGTTGACGGATTGGCGCACGACTTTCTTAAGATGAAAGTCCTGAGGGACAACTCAAATACGTTAGATAGGGCCGTGCAGGTGGCCATGCAGGAGGAAAACCTTCGCCATAGGTTTGAGCTACGCACGATAAACAATCGGCCAGTTAGTCAGCCGAGAGCGACAGCTAGGGGTGGAGAAGAGGCTATGGAAGTAGGCCATGCTCGTCACCGTAATTGTTTTAAATGCGGGAGAGTAGGGCACCAGGCACGAAATTGCCGAGTGATAGGGACGGTTGGTCAGCAAACAATGCGTCCCCCGATTCAATGCTGGAAGTGTGGGGAACGAGGTCACATTCAGCGGGAATGTAGAAAGGCCAGAAACAGGCGGCCACAAGGTCAAAGAAGGTTTCCGCCGAGGCAGGAAAACTAGCAGGTTCTGCGGCACACGAAGCCGTTACGCAGGACCGGAAAAGTAGAAAGAGTCAGTTGTTTAGCATTAATGTAGCGGGTAGTCCTAAGTGCATAGTGTTCAAAATTGGGAAGCAACGATTTCGTAGCTTGATCGATACGGGAGCAGAGGTGTCTTTGATTAGCAAGGGGGCTTACGATAAACTCAGTCATAAGCCAAAGTTAGGAAAGGGAGATGTGTCGTTACAGTCAGTTAGTGGAGAAGCTTTACAAGTATTGGGGAGTTCAGAATTAGAATTTACGATAGCGGGGCAAAAGTTTAAACATAAGTTCTACGTGGTATCAGGCCTCAACAGGAACTTTATTTTGGGAAATGACTGGTTAGACAAAAAACGGGGTGAGGATTTATTTTGACTTGAAGAAACTCAGAGTCGGAAGTGTTTATGTGCCCTATGAACAGGACATCCACATTTCGTCTTTGGTCAGAGTGACTAAGACGAAAGTGATAAAACCTCAGACGGCAGAAGTATTCCAGGTACGGATGAAGAATGCTCCGTATTTTGCAAGAGAGACACTCTTAGAGATTTCGGAAACAGACAAGGGATTTATAGCACAAGAACCGGGACTGTTAGTGACAAGCACGGTAGTCAGGCAAAATAATCACCAGACGTATCCCATACTGATAGTAAACAACACAAACAAGACGTATAGAGTTAGAAGGGGTTGTGTTGTAGGGAAGGTAACATCAGTTCAAGAAGTACATGAAGTACAGATAGGGTCGGTTGATCGGCAGGTATCGGCAGTCGACTTGACGGAAGTCACTGCGCCGGAGAATATGAAAGGTGTAGTGTCAGAGCTCATTACGAACAATCAAGACTTGTTCGCGAATAGCGACCTTGATTTAGGGGCTACTGACACTGTCACGATGAAACTAGATACCGGCGATCATCCTCCCATTAGGATAAAACCGTATAGAATCCCGCTTCTAGATAGGGAAATTGTTGACAAGGCTCTAGAAGAGATGTTACAGGCAGGTGTGATAAGACGTTCTCAGTCCCCATGGTCTTTTAGTTTAGTGATTGTATCCAAGAAGGATGGGTCGAAACGTTTATGTGTTGACTTTAGAAAACTGAATGAGGTTACAAAGAAAACATCGTACCCACTACCGCTGATAGATGACATTTTGTCACTGCTTGGAAAGGCCAAGTATTTTACCAGTCTGGACCTTAAGTCGGGATACTGGCAGGTCAAGATGGCGGATCAGGAGAGTAGGGATAGAGTAGCATTTGCATGCCACAAGGGATTATTCGAATTCACGAAAATGCCTTTTGGTTTGGTGGGAGCACCGGGATTGTTCATGATGCTTATGAATATCGTGCTAGCCGGTTTAGAAGGTTTTGCCTGTGCCTATCTCGATGACATTTTGATCTTCTCAGAAACAATAGAAGACCATCTGTGTCACCTTCAGACAGTCTTTGATCGATTGAGACAGCATGACCTGAAGCTGAAACTCAAGAAGTGTCAGTTCTTTGAGGAAGAAACCAAATACTTAGGGTTTGTCATTAGTAACCAGGGGATAAAACCGGATGAGGAAAAGGTAAAAGTCATTAGGGCTATGGCGGCTCCGACCTGTGTCAGAGAGTGCCGTTCGTTCATTGGTATGATTGGGTTTTACAGGAAAATGATTCCTAATTTCTCCCAGATGGCTGAACTAATCATAGCACTAACACGAAAGTATGCGAGATTCAGTTGGACAGAGGAATGCCAGAAAGCGTTTGATTTGATGAAGGAAACGTTAGCTGTAGCACCAGTGTTAGCCTATCCAGATACACGGCGTCCGTACATCCTTTACACGGATGCCAGCGACACATGCGTGGGGGCATGTCTCGCGCAAAAATGTGATGAGGATTCAGACATTTCCCCAGGCTCAAAGGTAGAAAGACCTATTTACTTTATATCCCATAAACTTAGTACCAGTCAGAGGAAATGGTCGACAATAGAGAAAGAGGCTTTTGCGATCCATTATGCGCTTCAAAAGCTAAATCACTACTTGCATAATGCGGAGTTTGTAATCCGCACGGATCACATGCCTCTTAAGTATTTGCTTAATTCACCAATGCAGAATAAGAAGGTGCAGATGTGGGCCCTTGGCATTTCAGGATATAACTGTACTATTGAATATATCCCAGGTCCTCAAAATGTTTTGGCAGACTTACTATCCAGAATGCCGGGTGGTACTCACATGCCAGAGCATGAGGAAGAAGAAGAGTTAACCAGAGAGGTCAATGACAATGCTTTTGTCATTGGAGTCATAAACTCCAACCATTTCACACCCAAGCAGTTTGCTAGTTGTACAATAAGGGCAGGGTGTGACGAGAAGCTGGAAAAAGTTGATCTTCCAGGGTTTGATATTATTGAGGAACAGGAGAAGGATTCTGAAATAGTGCGCTTAAAGGACTTATTGATTAGTGGACAAGGAACCATGACAGTCAATAGGAGATACATGCTGATAGAGGATGTTCTATATTTCTTGTCTCATCCTGATGATGAACCAGTAGCCAAATTGTATGTTCCGTCTCACTTGGTAGAGTACGTAGTCAGACAGTACCATGACGAAAATGGTCACTTAGGAATAGACAAGACGCATGACACAGTCAGTAGAAAGTATTACTGGCCTAACATGTACAAACAACTGTATGAATATGTTAGTGGGTGTGTCATCTGTCAGTCTAGAGTGTTACAAAAGAAAAGGGCCCCCGTATAGGAAATGGACATTCCTCCATACCCATTCGCTAAGTTGTCATTGGACTTGGCAGGTCCGTTTGACCGCTCTCTTAGCGGGAATCGCTATGTCATAGCATTCATCTGTCATCTGACAGGTTGGGTAGAGGCGTTCCCTGTACCAGATAAAACGCCGCAGTCAGTGGTACAGCTGCTCGTAGAAGAAATTCTACCCAGACATGGCTGTCCATTGCAGATAGTATCAGACAATGGATCTGAGAATGCGAATAGGGTTATGGCAGAAACGCTGGCAGAACTGAACATAGATCATGTCACGACCAGTCTTTATCATCCACAGTCCAATGCTAAGGTCGAACGTTTCCATAGAACTTTTAACGACATTCTGTCCAAAAAGATACAAGAAGATTTTTCGACATGGGACGTGCATATTAACCAGGTACTAGCAGCTTATAGGGTTTGTGTTTCGGAAACTACGCAGGAATCTCCTTTCTTTTTACTGTACGGTCGCGATCCAGTGCTACCGTTAGATAACATCCTTAGACCCCGAAGAAAATACGCTGGTGAAGAGTTTCACAAGATAGCGCTTGAACAGCAACACAAGGCCTTCACCCAGGTGTATCGGCGAATTAAGAAAGCACAGAAGAAAGGGGCTAAGTATGCTAATAGAGGTGTACAGCCTGTCGAAATTAAGGTCGGTGATCCAGTGTACCTTCGTAATCACCGTAGACACAATAAGTTAGACAGTAAGTGGAGGTCGCACTATAGAGTGGTGGAACAATTGTCGCGTGTCACATTCATGGTACGTCATCAACTAGATGGCACTGAGGTCAGTTCACATGCTGAACACTTGCGGATAGCCAAAATTAGCGAGTGGCCTATTCCAAAAGCCAGGGGGAGAACATTACGTAAAGCCACACAGGTTGTAGCTCCAGAATCATCCGATAGCGACAGTGACGATGCAGTAGGGCAAGAGAACGCACGAGACAGACTGACTAGGGGGGTGCGAAAAGAGCGTGAGAATTCTTCATCCGAGGAGGACGTTCCGTTAATGGAGTTAAGAAAGCGCCTAAAGACAAGAGAGAAAAGATCTCTCTCCGCAGTAAACGTTAGTTGTAACAAGGGCACATCAGACAGTTCTGATGATGGGGAGATCGACGACAATCGTTCGATTCAGCCTAGTTTACAGACTAATGGGGTTAGGGAAATTCTTGAAGCGATACTGACTCTTCTGCCAAAGAAGGCTTCAAATTAGAAATGCGACTCTCAGACGGTATCTGAGAGAGGACTATTGTAATGTGTAAATCATGAAGCATGATTTGAGTTTTGTCAGAGACAGTGGTATAAGTCTCTGGTGATATCTCGTATGTTGCAGACAACAACAAGATGAAGTTTTTTTGTTTTTAGTCTGATAGTATTGGGGCTAGCGCAGGGTTTACATATTAATCACAATGTCGTATTTAAAAAACTTGATGAAGTTACCACTAGTAACTGGAGATTCAGGTCGGCCTGCGCCAGAATCAATGACGGCTCAGTATGACTTAGAATCCACAACAATAGCAGTAGACGCGCAACGTACGCGGTTCGCGCTCCTTACGGAAGCTGAACTTGAAGCTTGTTCCAAACCCTTGATAGGATTCTGTGCGATTCGAAGTGCAATATATCCTATGAACATTAATCAGTTTTGTGTTACGGCGCTGTTTTTAAACAATTCAGACGAAATTGCAACACACGGCCAAACAAAGGTCAAGTTGGGTACAGTGTTACCTATGGCACGGTATATAATGGATGGGCTATGGGTCATTAGTAATCATAGTCCACTAAAGATGAGTATTAGTTGTCACGGTAAAGGGGTCACGTTCCAACAAATCAACCCACCATTATCGCTAACCCGCCTCAAGGAATCATGTACGGCTATTAGTGATAGACTGATGTTAACCCCTTACTACTAACAAGAGAGCCAGTATCAGGTGGAAGACAAATTGATAGGATGGCTGGAAGACTATGCATTTTCCAATATAACGTTATGGAAACCATTTCATAGCGCTTTACCAGACTACGATCCCATCTCTTTGTCCAAAGAGTTAGATGAAATTAAGGAAATGCCAATGGATCATCTAATTGCTCGACTTCAGAGCATGCAATTCGTTAAGCCAAAACAAGAATGGGTGATATGGAAACAGATCATCATTGGTTCTATCGTAGGGACAGTTGTAGTGATCATAATTGGGGTAAGGTGTATACGATATAAGAAAAAAAAAACTAGCGCATGGTTTGGCTCCATATTATCACGACTCAGGAAGGGTGAACGTGAGGTCACTGTGCCTACGTTGATTTCGGCGGCTGTGCAATCAGCAGACGTGAATGACGTCGCAAGAGCGAAGGACTCTACGCCGATGATGGAGGGAGGAGTGCAGTTACTCCCCGCCTCGAACGTTGTCAAGTTTTACCCGTCGTTGGGGTAACCAAGGATCAACGCTGTTGCGATCCAGGAAGGATCGTGAAGAATAACGAACACATGTGCAAAGACATAACTGAGGCGACGATTTTGATGTGAACATTTATTGGCGTGAATACGCCGGACAATAATAATTTTTAATAAGGAGTGACCGATTTAAATAAGCGGTCATTCCGAAAATGATGTATTTTGTGGATAACATGTTTAATTGTTTGAAATGATTTTGTGGTCTGAATATTATGTAGTGAAAAAAAAACGAATCTTGTGAATTAAGATTCCTTTTTTTTTTCGGGTAGGTTTTGGAGGAATGTTACACGATAAGTGTATACGACCAATATCACGGTCGGGTAATTTTATAATTTCCCTTGATATGAAAATAACGAGGGTATAATTAGTACCACGGGCTCACGTGGAGTTGACAAGTGGCCGGCCCTACTAAGCTGGGACTAATGAATAAATAATGAGCCCTCGTTAGTAGTGAGGAACACAGACACCTGCTGACAAAGAATAATTATGAGAGTCAGTAATAGGTTACTGGTCAGCTAAGATCAGAGGACGCTGGCCACCATAATAGATGTGGAATAATTAGGAGAGGCAGTAATGGGTCCCTGGTCAGCTAAGATCAGAGGACGCTGGCCACCATAATAGATGTGAAATAATTAGGAGAGACAGTAATGGGTCCCTGGTCAGCTAAGATCAGAGGACGCTGGCCACCATAATAGATGTGGAATAATTATGAGAGACAGTAATGGGTTCCTTTGATAGCTAGGATCAGAGGACGCTGGCCGCCATAATAGATGTGGAATAATTAGGAGAGACAGTAATGAGTTCCTTTGATAGCTAGGATCAGAGGACGCTGACCAGCATAATAGATGTGGAATAATTATGAGAGACAGTAATGGGTCCCTGGTCAGCTAGGATCAGAGGGCGCTATCCACCAGAGCAGATGGGGGATAGATTATGGGCGACAGTAATAGCTCCTTTGACAGATAGGGTCAGGGGACGCTGGCCACCATGATAGATGTGGAATAATATGGGTGACAGTAATAGCCCCTTTGACTGGTTGAGACAAAAGGGCGATGCCCTCGGCCAGAACGGGTATATATATTGGGGGTAAACACCAGAACGGGAGAGCTCACAACGAAGAAAACGAGATAGAGAGAGAGCTCGCACAATGACCAGAACGAGAGAGCTCACAACGAAGGGAACGAGATAGATAGAGAGTACACAACGAAGAGAGTGAGATAGATAGATAGAGGGAGCTGAGAAGCGAGAGACCGAGCTCCGGTATTTTCGCCATTTTAGTATGCCATGCTAGTAGGTTGGTTGTGCCCAACCTATTAGACCCACGATGACCAAGAAATAAAAGACTCTTCTGGAAACACTATTGTCTGGCTGCGTCTTCCATCTACAACACCTTGCGTGTGGCTGCGGTAGTGTAACACTTACTGCCTCAACATCCCAATTTAAATGTATAACGTGACCTACAAAGCCCCCTTTTAACGCCAAATGGCGAACTTAGTAGCCATTTTGTGACGCGTTATGGCCTTATTTTCGACTCTTGAGCACCCGTTTTGTTTGACAAACAAGTAAAACTACACGCTGAGCAGTGAAGCTTCTAGGCATAGTACAAAATTATTGGTACTGTGATAGTTGTGTGCTTTTAAATCCGTAAAAATGCTCTAGGAAAGACTATTTCAATTTTCCTAGGGTCTCAGGCCGTCACTAAACATAATGCCCACCCCTCCCAAGTTGGCCGAACATTCGTCATTACCGTTTAAAGAAAAAAAGTATAAATTAGCATTTTTTGTTTTGCTAAATAGTTTCTCTTGTTTGCGTCCTTAAAACCAAAGGTGTGTTTGAAGGATTACAAACAGCCACGAATTTGGGAAGGCCAATCATTTCTGCACAGAACAGTCAGACTGAGACTGACCTGTACTCGTCGGGGCACATGAGTATTTATGCCTCTTGGTGAGACCACTTGTGTCCATGTTGTTTGGACAATTGTGGCTTTTGGTCATTCAGTGAACACAGACTTCAGAAACAAAATGTATGTACATTGGCAGGGAAAGGGTTAATATCTGCCCTCAACTTTTACAGATGTTATACTGTTATAAAGTTTATAATGTCTTAACCTTTGGTATTATATGTTGTAGTTATGATGTTTGTAAACGGTTTGTCACTTATAGGGGTTTAACGCCAAGCAGGCGACTAAAGCCATCTCACGGCGGTGTTTGTGAATGGGCTCTGTTCTTTGTTTAAACAAGCCTTCATTTTGCTAGGAAGTCTGTGACAAATGTGAAGATTATCGGGAAAGAAATGTCAAAACGATTGCATCTTGGAACACGTTCAATAGATCATCAGATTTTTATCTGCGTCCGAATGTACAGTACACTTAGGATGTAACAAAACGAAAGGGACCCAGTTTTCGGCTCACCTGCGAAGCAAAAATGAGTGTATGTTTTGGACCAGTGGCCGTCCGTTTGTCGTCCGTGGTAAACTTTAACGTTGGCATTTTCAAACATGGCCCAAGGATACTTTGTGGCAAGACCTTTCTAAACATACAAATTTCAGTGATCTCTCACAAAGGCCAAGATCACAGGGGATCAGGAAATAGGTTACAAATAGACGTATTTTGACATAATGTTGTTTTTTGTTTGTTTTTGGATTGTTTTTTCCTCAAATTATGTTAACAACTTCAAGCCCAAGCTTGGTACAAAGATACGTGATGGAAGACCTTTCTATGCACACTAATTTTGTTAATCTCTTGGAAAGGGTCACACGAGCTCCAAAAATATGTCAAAAATAGAAATATTTTGACAAAAGAAGTTTTTTTTTTTTCAAATACTATTCACAACTTCAAACCCAAATTTATTACAGAGAGACCTGATGGTTAAAAACCTATCTATGCATGCTAACATGGATGACCCCTCGGAAAGGTCAAGGGTCACAAGAGGTCGGAAAACGTGTGTAAGATGCCAGTTTTTGAAAGAATTGTAGTTATTATCAACAGTTTTGCAAACTTTTCAATCCAATTTGGCACAAAGGTACATGATGATGATAAGACTGAATACTATTTATGTATACTAATTTAGTCGACTTATCGTAAAGGTCAAGGGTCATAGATGTTTGACAGATGTGTGAAAACTGATTACATTTTGAGAAAACATGGATTTTGCTGGTGCAGAAGCTGCCCCGTTACTTATTGTCACAAAGGTCATGCACACATGTAGATTGGACATACACGTGAGCCATAAGGGCTTTGCTTTTCTTGTTCTGGTTGTGATTTACGAAGTTTGTTAAAAAAGACGCGTATCCGGAGGCGGCACGTCTCGAATGAGTTAAACGTGTAGGGCTTAACGTCTTCTGTCCAACACGAAGGGCACCGAATAGAGTCTGAACAAATTTTGACAACAGCTGGATTCAATCCCGCGACCTATCGGACTAGATTCGAACGCGCTATCACCGAGCCACCCAGCTCCCCCGAAGTTTGTTAGAGGTGAAGTAACTGACATAGAAAGAGTGCTGTCGAGACCTATCAGAAAAAGTGTTATTATATCCGACTTTTGTAATATGCGACCTTGTTATAAGCAAAATGGACTGTAACATCATGTTTTATAAGTGTGTTTAATGGCTGTTTTTCCCTTGCGCACTAAAATAAATCAGAAATAAATGATTTGGTTGTTTTCTGGAATGACTACGTGACCGTGTGCGTACATGCGTGTGTGCGTGCTTGTATACGTGCTGGCGTGCATGTATGGGTGTGAAACTGTCATATGCACTGCGTGTTAATCCGTTAACTGCCATTGTACGTACATTTTTATATCTGAAATCTGTGTTCGTTCGACGTCCATAAGGTAAAACCGTCAACGAATAATGGATACAAATTAGTCTCAGCAAGAGCTTAGATCCTCATGAGCCCCTGCAGTCGCGGGGGCTCATGAGGATATATGTCTCTTGCAGTTGGATCCTGTTCACAATTTCTCTGCAATGAAGGGGTTAACGTATTCCGCCTAGACTCACTACAACACGATGTGGATAAAGTGACCATAATATGTCAACCGAGAATCGTGTCAGGCCAGCTTAGTGTTTTTAAATATTCCGAACCTTTCCACTTCCCTGTTGACACAAATCAAGCAGTCCTGTCAGTTTTATTCGTCCTTCTCAAGGAGTAATACTTCTGTATCCCACTGTCGGCGGGTCTGCCATTGATCTTTACGGTATTTTGCGTTGTAATCACCTGGTCACCTGTGTCTAAGATGAGTTATCGTGTTCCGCGACCATGCCCTACGTTCCAGGAATTGCGACCGTGGCCTATGGAACCTTTACATTCAGCAAGAGCCACAATGGACGTACATTCTAAAACGGCATGCAGCGGAGCGCGATCAAAAAAAAAAATAGTTCATATCAGATTAGAACTCTGTAAAGAATGGTTGAGCAACTTCGTGTACGGAGGCCCTTTAAAGGTTATTATAAAATAAAACAAAGTATAGGTCGTTTGACATCGAAGCGAACAACGTTTTCCGCAAATATCTTTCCAGGGAACTACTGTTATATGGCAATTTTAGAACACATATCATTCACTGCCAGTAGACCTAATACAATTTACTTTAAAGAATCACCAAGAATGTGTCTGTTTTGTTGTACATTCGTAAAAATTCGAAATATGTTCATGAAATGATTCATTTTACATCTCTATTCTGGACCAAATAGAGTCAGCCAAGTATAAGAAAGATCCCTTTTCACATGAATCAATCAGTTTGACAAGTTTTCAAACCTGAAACAGCGCAGCCTTACACGAAGCCTGCATGCTTGATCTCGATATTAAAATCTGGCCATTCCCCGCCGGGGCTCTGTTAGGGTATTTAAGATGGCTTGTTCTTGGTTGTTCACTATTATTTTAATTACTGTACAGCACAAATCATAGAAGTCAAGTAAGAATAACCCATATCAGGCCAATTGCCACTAAACGATATTTGTTCTTAAAATGGTACAGAAAAGTCTGAACATAATGGGGAAAAAATGTTGTGCTCTCCAATGTCAAACATCCTATACAAACAACGCTTATGTAGGCTCTGTCGAGTTAATTCAGCCGTCAAACCGGCATGATTACACGACAGTGAGATAAATACGTTACACCATTCATGGTGGTGATTTAAGAACCTCGTCTTGCTTTTAGAACACATTGTTGACTCCGAGACAGAAAGCCTCGGTGTCAGAACGTGTGTGTCAAAAACAAGTCTAGGCTCTTAAATCACCAACACCTATGTTTTAACATATATATATATATATATATATATATATATATAACAGCATATCCAATAAATCTCTATAAACTTCAAATACTGTATATACACACGATGGCACGCATACAGACCCAAACGCGCTTTCTCGTACGCACACGCCCTCTATATCATGATTAATCTGAGGCCGTTTACTAAGTACAAACCGGGTTGGAGCGTTTACACTTGACCCAACCCGGGTTGGAGCAGGGCAGAGCTCAACCCTGGGCCGAAGTAAGCTTCAACCTGGTTTGGATCAACACCGCATTGTTATGCATGTTGCAACGAAATCGGGGACGTGACGTCACTGGCAGGAATTACAGTACCGTTCGTAACTTTGAAGTTGATTGTGCACATCGACAATGAACATCAGATGCTTCTACGGCTTCCGTGAGATGGCCTTAGTCGCTTGCTCGGCGTTAAACAAAAAAAAACTAACGCATTGTAAGTTCCAGTGCTGCACGATTTGCCTACATCAATTTATTGAGACAGTGGCAGAGAACAAACACTTCTAATAATATAATAAGCGAATAAGTGATTGCAGAACTGACAATGTAACTGCGCTGTTAAACAACAACGTTGTTTAATGATCTGTATATATATAAAAAAAACTTTCTCTTTTTTTTCACCAAACTTTGTGTACGAGTGGCTTGCGTCTCTTGTTCGAGGTCGCCTCTTTCTATGCCGCAAGAAATGATACACGAAAGATAATTAGAAAATAAATAAATAAAAATAAAAAGAAAGACTGGTCACAATCCTACTGCAAGAGTCAAGAGTCACTGCAAGAAAAAATTATGAGACTGGTGTTCTCGTGGATGGCGCCATGAAGTATTCCTATGATGCTTTGTGGCGTCATGTGGGTGTGTTAACCACAGTTTTAAATGCAAGCGTAAACACATCCACTCGAGCTGAACTCTACGGGTTGCAAGTTTAAAAGGCTTCTATGTTGTCTAAGCCAAAAAGTACCAGAAATGAAACGTCGGCTCGCAGAGATGGTGCGCTAAGTGGAAAATAAAGTTTACAATCCTAGCGCTGTGACCCGATACCCTATTACCTGGGCAAATAAGTGCAGCTTAGAGGATTGCTAACTTATTCCAGGCAAACTGCATCCGGATTCGCGGCTTAAACCGCAGATCCGGATGCAGTCAGTCTCGATTAACTTAATTCAGTAACTGATCTGGCTTTCCGGGACGCGAGTTCAGTAAATTGTGCGGCTGATATGTTTTTTGTTTGTTTTGTTTCCAGTGGTTCGTTATCAACGGCTATATCTACTGCATTGATAAAGCCATGTTGTCATAACAATAAAAGTTACAGCAAGAGAAAAAGAGCCCCGGTGAGCACTTGAAAATAATCACGTAAGAAACATTACTATCTACCATCCAAACAATCATGCACCCAAATTTCCCGCAAATAAGCCAACCAGCCAACCTTTTGTACCAACGAGGCAGTGGCAAACGACGATAGCCCCTTGGTGAGCCAGCAAACATAGATCGACCATGATAGTTTCAGTGTGTCGCCAGAGTGGCTTTACGCTTTTAGACACCAAGCTGTTCTGACACCACTCTTGAAATATGACGGTCCATCTGTCTTGGGAACTGTAACTGTAATGTAGTCCGCTGGGGAGAAAACACCAAGATCTGGGAATGTCGACATGATCGATGTATTAAGAGCATTCTTTTAAAGGAGGGGTTTCAAAGTCTTGTTACTATTGACGAGACTTAGCACAGGCAGACCTTTCTCAACATTCCCAGGTTTATAAGCTGCTGTGTACGTGCAGGAGATAGAACGAGCATGTTATTTCAAGCTTGTCACCAAACTATTCGTGTACCACATTTTAACTATCACAACAGATCCATAACTTGCTGTAGTTTGGTAGGGCTAGAATAATTTTGTTTCAAAGGGTACCGATCAGTGATCACGCCGAAATGTCAGGTGTCAACATACAGTTATGATCGTCTTCAATCATCGTCGCTTGCATGGACTCATGCGTACATTATAATTATGATCGTACATTAATGTTTCGTAATAAACGGCGTCTGTGTTATCTGCCCACTTCGAGCGTTTGCATCAGCAACTAAAAAAAGCATGGAAACAGAATGATCATGGATGCAGGCTGCACGCACATTGTGGCTTTTTCACATCGACCTCATTGTCATCTCAAATGTAGTTGATCGTTCAGATGTAGCTATCATAGCCGGTTTGAATCCACGCTCTTTAGTCGAATGGA
>BTPG01000001.1:321100544-321165920 GCA_036245525.1 Semisulcospira habei
CCAGGATGATCTGGTTGAAGACCTTTCCTGGTACTGACAGCAAGGTGATTCATATGTAGTTGAAACACTTGCTGAGGTCACCTTTCTTGGAAAGCTTGATTAGGTACCCCTCCTTCCAGTCAGCCGGCATCACCTCCTCTTCCTAGATCTTTCCAAACAGTGGGTACAGCATCTCTACTGTTGTTTCTAGGTCTGCTTTCAGAGCCTCCGCTGGGATGCCATCTGGCCCTGCTGCTTTGCCGTTCTTCAAAAATGCCACTGCTCTTCTGATCTCTTCCCGGCTGGGTCTGTCACAGCTGATAGGCAGGCCAGTCTCTGCTGGCTGGATGTCTGGGGGGTCGGGTGGGGTGGGTCTGTTCAGTAACTCTTCAAAATACTCGGACCAAATGTCGAGTTGGTCTGCTCTGTCTGCAATAGGCTTGCCTTCTTTATCTTTTACTGGTCTTTCTGCATGGCCATACTTGCCAGACAATCTTCTGGTAATGTTGAAGAGCTGTTTCGTGTTACAGCTGTCTGCTGCCTTTTCTGCCTATGCTGCTAGGCCGTCTGTGTAGGCTCTCTTGTCTGTCATGATACTCCTCTTCACCTCGCTGTTGTCTTCCGAGTATACCTCGTGTGCCCTTGCGTTGGCTGCTCTCGTGCGACTGTTGTTAACAACTGCTTTCTTCTGCTTCCTCCCTTTCTCTCTTCGTCAAGGTCTGTGCCGACAGCCAGTCCTTGTGATGGTGTTTCTTGAACCCCACAGTGTCTTTGCAGGTTGAGTTCAGTGCCTCTCTACTGCCTTCCACTGCTGCTCTGTGGTGACCGCCTCCTCTTCATTTACTAGCTCATGTAGCGCTTGAAACCGGTTATACAGCACCAGTTTGAAATCTTCTCTCACTCCATTCTCTCTCAGGAGGCCTACATTACAACGCTGTCTTCTTGTTGTCCCTGTGCTGTTTTTCTTCAACTTGAGCTTTATTCTTACGATAAGCAGATGATGGTCTGAGGCGACATCTGCTCCCCTCCTCACTCGAACATCTTAAAGGGATCTTCTAAATTTCTTGCTAATGCAAATATGGTCTATTTGGTTCTATGTAGTATGGTCAGGTGAGACCCACTTTGCTTTGTGTATTCTTCTGTGTGGGAAGATGTTGCCTCCAATGACAAGTCTGTTTAGAACACAAAAGTCTACGAACCTCTTCCCGTTCTCACTCATCTCCCTTAGTCCCTGTCTCCCATCACCTCTTCGTATCCGGTGTTGTCCTCCCCTATTTTGGCACTAAAATCGCCCATGATGATGGTGATGTCTCGCTCCGCACATTTGTCCACAGCACTCTGGAGTCGGTCGTAGAACTCTTGTTTCTCTTCCTCGTCACTCTCATTAGTGGGCGCATAACACTGGATGACGTTCAGCTTGATCTTTTTCCTGGTTTTAAAGGCTGCTGTGATAATTCTTGGCCCAAGAGGTTCGCAGCCCATCAGCGCTCTCTGAGCCACTGGTGACAGCATGAATGCTACACCTTCTGTACGGGGGGCATTCTCCTCTTCATGACCTGAAAACAGAATCATCTCCCCACTTAACAGCCTTTTCTGGCCAGACTGCGTCCATCTGGTTTCACTGATACCTAGCAGGGAAAGGTCGTACGTTTGCATTTCCGCTGCTATCTGGCCAGACTTCCCGCTCTGGTACATGGTCTTGACATTCCATGTGCCCATGATTGTGTCCCTGGATAGAGAGAGGCGGCTCGGTCCTGTGGCTTCCGAAGACTTTCGGCTGTCACCACACGACGTCATAAATCTTCTGGTAGAAGAACCTTCCTCCTCCAGGAAAGGAATTGCTGTTTGTTTATTCGTCGGCGTTTTTGTAGCTATTCCTTTATTTGCAGGTTGGGGAAGCTACCCCACGCCCAACCCACTTACTAAGAGGACCAGGGGTTTTCTGTCGGGGTCTTTATTCGGTACCCCCTCTCGCGAGGGACCCCCTATCTACCACCTAGGGGACGCGCCTCAACGCCATATTGTCCCAGCGCGAGGAAAAAGATGCCCATGCACGGGATCAAAGGACATTTTTTAGTATTGTCAACAGTCTGAAAATGGATTCCGCATCCATAACTGAACAGCCAAGCTTTGCGTTTTCAGATATATTAAAATGACTATAGTAGGCATTTCTAGTTTTGTGGACAGGCTCAAAATATTTACTATATGTAACTTAAAACTGGGATTTCATATTTCACTATCATTCGTTAGTTTACATCATCGTTTCATGAAACAATTGTAAAATAAGTATGTGGATGCACTCCATGCTAACCTTTACGTAAACAATGTAACAGCGTGTCAATTTAGCCAGCATATGCCACCTGGGACGCTACAATAATGGGATGGGATGCCACACTTTCTTTGAAAGAACACATGACGTAATGCGGTGACGTAAAAATAAAAAAGCATTCGAAAACGCCACTGACATTATTATGTTGCATTATATCAGAAACATTCCTGAGGGGAAAATCCGTCCCTCGTGCTTGACAAAAAATCGCACTTCGTTTGGAGTAACACAGTCTGACCCTGACGTGGCCAGTCTGTGAATACCCCTGCATATTTTGAGTGTGCCTTTACGCAAACTGAAAGATAAGTATAAAACTAACTTCCTTCCTATCTTCTTGAATATAATTATTCATTTCGGGCTTTCCCGTTAGTTCGGCCAATTTCAAAGAAACCGAGGCATCTAAGAGGTGGCTTTTGATTTTTTTCAGTGAGCTGGTTAACAGTTATTATAGTTAGGGCTGATGGACAACAGCAAGCTAGTACATGTTTCTGAAAAAGTAAAGCAGATAGGATTCTCAAGGATTCCATTCAATAACATGCACGCCAGTCAAAGAGTCCCCACTGTGTTTGAAACAGACAGTGTAACGCAACCCCAACAGCAGCAAGCGTCCCACGTTTTTCAACATCACAGGTGAAAGAAAAAAATGCGAGGGGCGACTGTGAAAGTGACATTATTGGAGGTGCTGGGGAGTCTTCCCCCCTACGGATACCTTCAGACATTGTGCTTAAACATACAAAACTAACACGCAGTGAACAACAAGATGGGATGAACTATAACCCACAAACTCCCTTCTATGATTATGAGAGCTGTCTGAGCTGTCAAGGGTCTATACCTTTTGTCTTTGACTTGATTCTGATGTTAAAATATCTCCTTTTGAAAAAGCCTATCAGATGTGCCAATGCGTCATAGTGAACTCTATACAGGGCGCGCGCAGTGCATATGCGTCATTGGTTTGTCAAAAGTCATTTGTCATGACGTATTTGTTTAAGTCAGTTCTATTATAGAAGTTACTTTTTAGGACTGGTCGCGGTGGGGTGAATTTAATAGCATGTCCATGATGTCAAAGGCGGTGAGGCCTAAACCTCTCACAACTGAAGTAACAAGATAAAAATTACGTCATGTCGAGTTACGCTAACCTCGCTGCTGAAAGTATATTTGGAGCGAAACGCCGTATGTGCGTATATATGGTTGTGTGTGCGCAAATATGTAAACAAGAGAATCTCCGACATTTCTGTACACACAAGCTTGAAACTTGGCGAAATACTTTCTTAAACTGATGGCTAAGAGCTGTTCTTAATTGGACGAACTTTTGATCGGCAAACCTAGATCGGAGAAGATCGGTGATCTTTTGGTTTGTTTCTTATTGAGGTTGAACGAACCTAGGCGAACTTCAGCAAACCAGGTTTGCTATGGTTCTCTTTCTTAACTGAAGTGCTTGATTCGGCGTACTTACTGTCTGCGAAGGTGTTCAAAATGGCTGCCTCTATGCCGCTTCGCGATTTGAACGATGTTTATTTCTGTAATCCTTGCAGTAGCGACCCCACAAACAGCATTGCTCCTCCCACAAATCAATAAAAATAGGTCTTGTACTTCGCACGAGTGAAATATCGCCGTCCGCTATATTTGTTTGTGTCTGTGACTGTCTTCTTATCTCCAACGCAGAAGAGGGTAAATGTTTTGACCAATCAGACAAAAGGTTCGCCTAGGTTTGCTCAACACGTTTAGCGAACCTTTTCCGACAGCGAACTATGGTTTGCCGAGGTTCGTGAACTACTTCGAACTAGGTTCGCCGTATCTTTAGATCGCCCAATTAAGAACCAACCTGGTTCGTCAGAGATCGTGAACTGTAGTTCGTCAGAGTTCGCGAACTAAAGTTCGTTTAATTAAGAACATGCTTAAGAGAGCCTCCGAGCATATTATAATTCAATGTCTCATTGAAGACAGAAACAACCGTTATAGGAAGTAAGTCGGTTGACCCAGATTAGAGTCCGTAAATTTTGTCATATTTAGTTAAAATTTTGGATATAGCTAGTTTCGAGAAAGACATTGGATGAGTTCATTAGCCAGCTTTGTATCCTTTCAACGTCTTTAGTAAAAATTAATTCTTTTCAGAAAAGAATTAAAACAGTAAAAATCCTTTACTTCTTGCGAAAGTCAGACAGTGGCGGTGTCGTAAAACAATCAACTCCGTCACCACGCAGACATTGACATAATACACTAAACATGACGTAATTCTCTCTTGCGCTTCTCTCTCTCTCTCTCTCTCTCTCTCTCTCTCTCTCTCTCTCTCTCTCTCTCTCTCTCTCTCTCTCTCTCTCTCTCTCTCTCTCTCTCTTTTGTGTGTGTGTGGGTAAGAAAGTGACTTTATGTACGTTATTTTGTCTTGTAGTGTGTAGCAAGGAAAACAATAAAACAGGTCTGCGCACCTATTCTTTTATCCTTGGAAAATAAAGTTTCATTTCATTTCATTTCATTATTTCTCTCTCTCTCTCTCTCTCTCTCTCTCTCTCTCTCTCTCTCTCTCTCTCTCTCTCTCTCTCTCTCTCTCTCTCTCTCTCTCTCTCTCTCTCTCTCTCTCTCTCTCTCTCTCTTTGTAGTTTTGTCGGCGTTACTGTAGCGGATTGAGTTGTATTGTCGAGTTTGCTGTTGCTGTTAATGTTTAAATTAAGTTTTTAACGTTCATGTTTAATCAGGTTCTTAGTGTGTGTGTGTGTGTGTGTGTGTGTGTGTGTGTGTGTGTGTGTGTGTGTGTGCGTGCGTGTGTGTGTGTGTGTGTGTGTGTGTGTGTGTGTGTGTGTGTGTGTGTGTGTGTGTGTGTGTGTGTGTGTGTGTGTGTGTGTGTGTGTGTGTGTGTGTGTGTGTGTGTGTGTGACTGCTGTGGCTTGACTTCGCGAACGAAGATTTTATAGGAGTTGCCCACGACGTCTGCAGGCTTGTTCGTGGCTGCGGAGGCCAATCCGAGACAGGCAGGTTCGACCGCAGTGGCTGCAGGGGAAGGTATGGCCAGGGTTCTGAGCTGCGGCATCTCTGTTTTTTTCTCCTGAGCCGCTTGTCCTTAAGGCTAGCTCTGTGAGAGTCCTCAAAGGAGACAGCTGCCTTGTAAATGGTGGAGCGCCAGGTGTCACGGTCCGCAGCAAGCGAAGACCACTGGTGGTGGTCGATTTGGCAGGCACTAAGTGACTTCTTGAGACAGTCTTTGTATCTCTTCTTTGGTGCCCCTCTGTCACGGTGTCCAGTAGCAAGCTCGCCGAACAGAGTGATCTTTGGTAGGCGATGATCCTCCATCCTGGAGACGTGCCCCGCCCAGCGGAGCTGTGTCCGCAGCAGCAAAGCCTCGATGCTCACAGTTTCAGCCTGTTCAAGGACCTCGACGTTGGTGACATAGTCACTCCAGTGAATGCCCAGGATGGTACGCAGGCAGCGCTGGTGGAAGCGTTCGAGGAGTCGTAGTTGGCTGCGGTAGAGGGCCCAGGACTCGGAACCATACAGCAGGGTGGTGAGGACCACAGCTCTGTACACGCTGATCTTGGTGCCTGTTTTCAGCTGTTGATTGTGCCACACCCGCTTGAAAAGTCGCCCGAAAGCGCTGTTCGCTTTTGCCAGCCTGCTGTCAAGCTCCTTGTCCAGCTTGGCGTCCGACGTGATAATGCAGCCAAGGTAAGTAAATTGGTGCACTGACTTTAGTTCAGACTCGCCAATGGTGATGTGAGGAGGGCGATACATTGTCTTGGGTGCCGGCTGATGGAGGACCTCTGTCTTTTTCAGACTGACCTCGAGTCCAAAGAGCTGGGCAGCATCTGCAAAGCAAGACGTGATGCGCTGCAGGGCTCTCTCTGTGTGTGCAACGAGGGCAGCATCATCAGCAAAAAGCAGCTCACGAATCAGTTGGTCTAGGGTTTTCGTGTGGGCCTGCAGTCGTCTGAGGTTGAACAGGCTGCCATCGAGACGGTACCTGATGTACACTGCATCGTCATCATCGAGGTCCACTGTGGCCTGCTTCAACATCATGCTAAAAAAGATGGTGAAGAGGGTCGGTGCCAGCACGCAGCCCTGCTTTACGCCATTGAGAATAGGGAATGGTTCTGAGAGGTCATTGTTGAGTCTGACCTGGCCTTGCTGGTCCTCGTGTAGCTGGACAATCATGTTGAGGAACTTTGGGGGACAGCCAAGCCGCTCCAGGATCTGCCACATGCCTTGCCTGCTCACAGTGTCGAACGCTTTTGTTAGGTCGACAAATGTTACGTACAGCCCTTTGTTCTGTTCGCGGCACTTCTCCTGTAGCTGTCTCAGCACAAAGACCATATCGGTGGTGCTCCTGTTTGCTCTGAAGCCACACTGGCCCTCTGGGAGTTGGTCTTCAGCGATGGCAGGTACCAGCCGATTCAGGAGCAGCCTTGCAAGGATTTTCCCAGCAATGGACAGCAGGGTAATTCCCCGATAGTTGGAACAGTCAGACTTCTCGCCTTTGTTCTTGTACAGGGTGATAACGACTGCATCACGGAGATCTTTTGGTAGTGTTCCTTCCTCCCAGCAGCAGAGAAAGAAGTCATGGAGCTTGTTGTGCAGTGCTGTGCCTCCATGTTTCCAGATCTCTGGCGGTATTCCATCAATGCCTGCTGCTTTGCCACTCTTGAGCTGGTGGATGGCTGTTAGGGTCTCTTCAGCGGTGGGCGGTTCGTCCAATTCAACCTTTACTGGGAGGTGTGGGATTTGTAGGATGACTGCTTCTTGAACAGTGCGCTCAGCGCTGAAGAGGCTCTGAAAGTATTCCGACCAGCGGTTCAAGATGGAGGTATTATCTGTGAGGAGTGCCTGGCCATTCGCGCTTCGCAGGGGACTTTGTACCAGGTGCCTGGGGCCATACACTGCTTTCAGTGCTTCGTAGAAGCCCCCGTAGTCACCATTGTCAGCACAAAGCTGGGTCCTCTGTGCAAGTCTGGTCCACCACTCATTCTGGAGATCTCTGAGCTTGCGCTGGAGACTGCTGCAGACGAGGCGGAAGGCAGACTTCTTCACAGGGCAGGAAGGCTGGGCTAGGTGGGCCTGATGGGCGGCTCTTTTTTTTGCTAGGTGTTCCTGGATCTCTACATCGTTTTCGTCAAACCAGTCTTTGTTCTTCTTTCTGGCGAAACCCAAGACTTCTGCCATATATATATATATATATATATATATATATATATATATATATATATATATATATATATATATATATATATATATATATATATATATATATATATATATATATATATATATATATATATCTATATATATATATATATATATATATATATATATATATATATATATATATATATATATATATATATATATATGAATAAATAAACCAGTGCAAGAAAGCTGGCACCACACACTCCAAAGATGCAAAGATGGATCCAAGCAGCAGTGAAATACTTAAAATGTGAAGAAAAGATTCACATACATCACGTAAAATAGGAAGTTACGTTTTTATTCTATGCACAAATTTTCGACCTCTCAGCGAGGGCTTCTTCAGGAGAATGCCCAAGTAACAGGTAACTAGGTAACAAAACTTTATTTACGTGTGAGAATGTAGTGCGTCAAAATAGATACAGAATGTACACACATGCACTTTCAAATTCTAAATTATCGTAATACTTATATATATATATATATATATATATATATATATATATATATATATATATATATATATATATATATATATATATATATATATATATAAGTATTACGATAATTAGTGCGTCAAAATAGATACAGAATGTACACACATGCACTTTCAAATTCTAAATTATCGTAATACTTATATATATATATATATAGACTAAGGTACAAATGCACGTGCACAAGTTCGTGATATTAGTGCGTCATTACTGATGACATGAAACTTTTATGAAACACGAGTATTGACACAGTGTGCGGAGAAAAAAATGTCGCAATGAAATATTTATAATAATAACGTCATCATGACGTTATTATTATATATATTTCATTGCGACATTTCTTCCTCCGCACACTGCGTGTGAGTATCGGGCCCTTTATGGTAATGTACAACAGCTCCTGACCAGTACAGCGGACCCTACAGAAAATGTCCCCGTCCCCAGCAACCATGTTGCATCTGCCCCTGTCCTTACAAAAATACTATCACCTCACCCGCCACCCCTCTCAATTCCACACGGGGCCTGCTGTTGGCTGTCTCCCTAGCAGACACCCCCATCATCCCTGCCCTCTCCCCTCCCTCGGACGACAAAGAAGTCTCTCTTCTTGTGCAGCCGGCAGAGTCGTCAATCACATGAGATTATCAGCCGACGCCCCTTCTACCCGACCACTCATCTCTGCCTAAACCCATCTACTGGCCAGCCACTTCAGAACGCCCGCACTGATTTATCCCTTGTTGCGGCAGCAGTTGATGGTGTAATGTTCACTGCCACGCCCCTTCCCCCAACCCGACCAAACACGAACTCCAGTCCCGAGTCCCCAGGACTGGGATTACTTAATACGGAGGCCCCACCAACCACGGCCCGCAGGACAGTAATTTCTTTCAAAAGTCAGCTTAAAACACATCTTTTCCAGTCTCACTACTCTGTCTTACTAAATTCCAGTCTCTTTTCTGTTTCACAATAATATCATGATGATCCTGTGCCAGTCCTTGTTGCGATGGTTGTTTGTGCTTTGGGTGTGTTTATGTGCTGTTAATTTTAGAATTTTTATTGTAATATTTGTATTTTGTGTTTTTTCTGTCTATTGATTTGTGTTTAGGTTTTAACTTGGATTTGCATTGTACAGCGCTTAGAGCCTGCACTGCAGGGAGTTTGCGCTTTATAAATATAATTATTATTATTATTATTATTATTACCTGTCCTCCTGAGGACACCACTGACCCTGCTACTCTGCGAGCGCAACTCAGAAGTGCTTGTAACCTCATCACGGACCTTCGCGCTGACGTCAGTACACTGTTCAAAGGACTTTCAGCAGCTCTAGCCATGATTGACCAGCTCGAGAGTCAGCTCCGTGAGGAGGCGGCCAAGAGAGCCAGAGACCTGCAGGTTAAGGAGAAGAGCGAGGTACTGTCCGGCCTAGACGACAGGATAACTGGTGTGGAGACAGCTCAACACGCCACAGACGGCACTATCAACCATCTATCCTCTGCCAAACAAAGCCACAAGCAGCGCCTGAGGGAAATTCAAAAACAGCTAAAAAGGAAGTCAGCCTCTGCGTCCAACAGCTCTGATGCTGCCATCAGTGGTAACACTGATACTGTCCTGTCTGCCAATGTTGACAGCTTTGCGTCTCCGCGCCAGGGATCGGGCAACGCAATCGCTGCTCCCTGTCACCCCTCCCCTCCACCAGTAATGCAAGAACTGGCCGCGGTACAGGTTGTGAGTGCAGCCGAGAAGAGCCCAGAGCGCCTCACCGGATTACCGGTGGCCTGCCTGAGGTTAACAACGGGTCTGACCACGCCAGCAGCCAGCAGCAGCGTAACAACAAAATGTCTCCAGAGGAGCAAATACTGCGATATACAGTGCAGAGTGAAACCACCACGCAGGTCATTGGAGACTCTGTTGTTCGCAACATCAAGGCCGAGAAGATGCCCACATACCCTGGAGAGAAAGTAGAAAGTAGTATGTGTCTTTGGCCTGCGGACTGCCCACATGCTGAATTGGCTCGAGCACCAACACGCGTCCCACACACCGGTGGCACTGGTGACCTTCCTCTTGGGGGTCACCGACTGCAAACAGATGGAAGTGACCAGCGCTGTGTGGGAACAGCTCGTCTGGAAATGCAGGCGGGTATTTCCCGGCGCCCGTCTGCAGGTATCCTCCACCCTGCCGACCGACAGTAGACACCAGCTGTACAGGGCCGTCACCGCCTCTAACAGTAACCTGTTCCATGTGTGCAGAAAGCTGGGTGTCGCACTGATAGACAACACTCAGGTCTTCACTGCTGTTGCTGGGTTCCCACGTAGAAAATTCTACAAGCGCGGTGATCCCATCCATCCTAGTCGCCAGTGCACCATCAGTCTGGCCCTCAACATGAAGAGAGGCGGCCCAGCTACTGACGTCCCTCCACCCAAAAACCAGACTGAAACTGGTGGCCGTGACCTCCGTCAACGACGTGAAGGACACGCTGGCTCCACCAACACTTACACCGATGTCGCAGCCGGCAGACAGTTATTGTCCGCTGCAGCACCCAACCTGGAATCACACTATGGTGCACCCATTTTTTAAGGACCAATCCCGCATGGTAGGACCTGGGTTAGCACAGCTCCTCAAAAACCGGACCAGTGAAAAAGACTGAACAACATATCTGCTGACATCAAGTCCTAATCCTGAACAAAGATGGCACCCCTCTGCTAGCCCACTCAGTCAGTGACTGAGGAGACTACCCACCCACGCCACGTGGAGGCCGGTGCCTAGTGGGCTCGAGAAACAGGGTGCTATGACGTCTGCGGAGGGTGATTTGGCAGGTAGGGGTGTAAGAAACTTACCTAGGCTACTAATCGGTCGATTCGATCTCGCTTTTCTGTGCACATTTGAAGCTCATGCAAAGGCATTGTGTTGGCCAACTGGGAACTGGCCCGTCTTACATTCCACTGTTCTTGAGTATCAGGCGTTATGTCTGTTTCATAGCTTGAACGTTCGTGACACCATTGTTTATGATAACTTAAAGGAGTGTTTGCTACAAAAATTCCAATGTAGTGCGAAAGGGTTCAGAAAACGCTTGACAGCTTATCGGCCGGAAACAGGGGAGTCGTTTGTGTCTTTTTACAAACGATTATCTTCCTTGCTTGTGCGTTGGGTCGAGCTGGCCAAGATCGAGTTACTTGATTTATTCTTAGCTGAGCAATTCTTGGCTAGTTTTTCCAAAGATCTTGCTGATCAAAGAGCATGACCTCAAGAAAACCGAGGACCTGTTTCGAAACGCAGAAGCTTTTCTACTCGCGCATCCATCCAATAATTTAGCGCGTAGGGTTGAGTCGGGTTAGTTGCCACTAACGCCGGTCGAGGACAACAGTATTTTAGTCCAGGGCGGGGAAACCGATCTTTCAACCCCAGAGGTAGTTTTCGTTTTCCACGTGGTGAAAGGGTTAAGAACGTTACCAAGCAGGATAATTACACGCGTGGACAACTTGGGAAACTGTCTGGACGTGGTGGTCATGGACGTGGTCGGCCTGCTAGTTCGGACACTCAGTGTTTCACTTCTCGTGGGTACGGTCATTTCACTCGCAACTGTCCTAACAATACCGATCTGTTGAGTGCAATGGGGTGTAGGAGGGGGCTCTGGATAGAGGTAGCACCTTTGCTGTTTGGCAGCTGCATCCTACATGGGACGGACGGGCATCACTGGTCCTCATCCATCTCCTTAATCTCTCACGTGCTGGCTCCAAGCGCCACACCCTGGCAAACCACCTCAGCTGGTGGGCTAAACCACGTGAGGGGGTGGTGTTCACATTGCACCACTAGGCGGATGAGCTGTTTATGACAGCCAAAGGCTAGAGGACGGAGGAGATCAGGTTGGATCCAACGGCCAAATGTGGGGGAGTAAACCCTTCAAATCAGGAGTGGAGCCCCGAAGGCAGACAGCTGCTTGTATTCACGCACTGTTCTGGCAGCTCCTGCAGCCAAACTGGTGCCAAACGTACTGCTTTGCATTCCTTTGGATACATCAGCGAGGCCGAGAGGGGGATCTTGACGACTGGGCACCCCAGGATCTCCATACACTTCGCCCAGGCTTGCGCCCTGGAGAGGTCACTCCAGTGACTGACCCAGCAAGCGCATATACTCCATTGTCTTCCGAGACAGGATGCCATAACGAGTGCAATGGGGTTGAGCTGGTCGCTCACACGGCCAGTGATGTGGTGTCAATTGTCAAGGAGGAACCACAGCTGGGCATCTTGTGTTCGGCTGACGGAGGATGTGGTTACCTACCATTAGTGGACGGGATTGTGGACGGGTTTCATATTTCTGTTCTCCGTGACTCGGGGGCAACAACCGCAGGAGTTAGACTTAGCCTGGTTTGCGATGACCTATTTACAGGAGAGAAACAGAGGGTGATTTCATTCGAAGAAAGGTTAGAATCTTTTCCTTTGGCTAAGGTACAGGTTGACACGCCGTTTTTCTCAAGGGATCCCATTTGTGTGAACGGACAATGATCTCTCATTGCCACAGAAAACACACAGAACGGTTACCTATGGATGCCCCCGGATTAGTCTGCCTTTTCAAGTTAAGTGTCCAGGTGACGGGTCTGGTATTTGTATCAACACGCTGGCCTGCCGAGTGCAACACAGAGAAAATGTCGTTGTTGTTGTTGTTTAATCCTATTTCATGTCTCTCTAGCGATAAAATTGATCGGAGACTATCACTTTGACAGATTTTTGTAAGTTGGAATTTTAGCACCGGGTAAGGCCGGTTGCGGCGCAATATGGGGAGATGGGACGAGAAAGTACGCGTACTTGGGTGAGTAGTGATTTGGCCGAACGATCGTGTGAGACGCCACGCGGGGCAGAGCGTCCGCGCAGCGTGGCGTATTTTTAGACTAGGCGGGAGTCACCAACCAACAAAGGTCCTATGTAGGTTAAAAATGGAAAAGAAATTATCTTTATTTTAAATACAGTTAAAAACGAGGTTAAAATTTCAAGACCACAAGGGTTAAATTAAGGCTATGAAACTGGGTAAAAAGTTTGGAGTAGCTATAATACTGAGCGCCTGCCATTCCGCCCGGGACTAGGTTGCGCAGACGCAGTAGGGGTGTGAATTCCTGGGTATGTGGCCACACAGGGCAATTAGGTTACGCCCCCTATTCACACACTGTTATCTGTTACAGTGTTAGTCTCTTGCAGTATAAAAATATGAAAGAAGAACCTTTCTGCCAAAACAAAAACATCCACGCGGAGCACATCACAGGAGAAACATTTTCAGCAATTAAGAGTTAGCATTTTTCACAACACTCAAATGCAATAAGTACCCCATGACAAAACTGTCATCTGCAAGCCTGCATACAACCGTGCACATGCCCCAAATGGGCTCCCATGAACACACTAGGTCGACTAAATTTACCCAGATTTTGTTATTTTTCACACCACATGTCATGCCTTGTTACGTGGTTGTATCGTAGTCGTAGTATGATAAACACACCAGACGCACGCACGTAAGGTTCTCAGTTTAAATAAACTTCATTCAGCTGCAGCCCGTCACACGTGGCTTAGAGATGTAGACAATACTGGAGTAACAGTTCCAAAAATATTTTACAGCGATGCGATCTGCACACAATGCATTCCCAAATACACCAACACTGATACAATGACTCTTCTTCAAAAATGTCAACACTGGCGACACAAAGTTCCTCATACAACGTACACCACCGTTACGCTGCGTCTCTCACAATGTACACCCTATACGGGCCACGTACCTACGATAAACTGTGTGTCTTTACAACTGACAATGCAAGACAATGTACCAATGTGCTTCCCAGCACCAATCATTTATAGTACAACCAATTTCCAGAATAATCCAAGAAAATCATACAACGCAAACAATCAGAACGAAACACGTAACTGAAACTCATAAATATTAATAAAGAAAGAATTTTATAGAATAACTACAACAGGCTACAAAACTTTGGCTACTAATTTCAGCCCCAAATCCTAGTGTGAAATGATGTCACACAAAAGTATGGAAGGCAGTTCACGACCTAGCCGGGACCTTTCCAGAAGTTTCACAATCTTTCGAAAAACACACCGACTGGCTGCCAATTTAACGCGCACAGAAAACAACTATGACTATTTGAGCGTCTATAATACAATGTAGCAAAATGTTACCTACTCTTCTGACGACACACGTACGCGGTCACAAGACAGCGCGACCTTCTCGAAGGTTCTAATCTATACTCCGCGAATCTACGCAAAACAAAGATCGACCGCTATTCTCCGCGCGACCTTGCTAGAAGCTTCCGGTTAAACTTAGCATAATAACAAAGCGAATTCCGCTCTATGCGCGAACGAAAGAAAATCTTACTAAAAAGGTACGTGAATCGTAACCATGATAGCTCAAATAAATATCGGATCGTTTCCTAGGATTAACACATGCATGCTCTCACAGGACAACACAATGTTATTGATGTCCAGTATGATCGCTTTCAAATCCTTGCAGGGTCCAGTCTTATGTCGGGATACGATTGTATCGCCGCGTCTTCTGTTCTCTTGGCGCTTGTGCCTGTCAGGTCCAAGGTCATTTCCTGCTCAGCGGGTCTTAGCCGCGATAAGTTACAAGGAAGCGTTGGGCGTCTGCGTGTATGGACGTGGGAGTCATATTCTTTGTTTATTATTCCGTCCACGGTTTTGACGGATCACTCCCAGACTTAGCGTCGTTGTTGTTGTTGTTGATTCTCAGTGTATTCGTGTTTGTGGACGATGCCGGTTGTTTGTGTGGCTGTGTTGCCTTACATACAACAGACTGGTGTTCGTAGTATTGCCCTCTTTGTCGATGGTACGCAGTGTTGCCGTGGTGCATATCTCACAGTAGAAGCTTTAAAATCAGCTTAATGTCGTAGCTGTTGCGACTGTCTTGGTGTGGCTGTCGCTTCGTTGATCGCTATTGTTGCCGTTGGCTTGTTGGGCCGCCTGAATTGTATACCGTTTTGGTGGTAGGTGCCGGGTTTTGTCGTTGTAAAAGGGCCTTCATTTCTTCGAGTGCTTCACAGAATAAGTAGTTGGCCTCGCTTTTTGCGAGTGTTTCAGTCCTCCTTTCACTTTTGTGCGCTTTAAACTGAGTTCTTTGTGACCAGTGTTGCCTGGTGTTGTGGATTAAAGTTGGTGCTGCGTTGTTTTGTGGTCGATGCGAAGCAGGCAGTGTCCGTTTCCTATACTGGACATCAATTATGCCGCGCCAGGACTACAGTTACGTGCATGGACTACACGGATAACATGTCCTTATGTAAGGAATTAAATGCGACACACTTAGAGGAAGACACCAAGGAATGGACTGAGAATTGTAGGCCGGTTCCCTTATGAGTAAATCGGAGCCTGTAGTTACTAACTACGAATACCGATCGAAACGCCCCCGAGTGCTTCACATTCTTCTGCTCGGATATTTTGAGGCGTCGGGACCAGAGTGACCGGAGGCATACCTGGGTGGGACCGGTCTTGCTTTTTTACCACTTAAGGCGTGTTTCTTATCGTCTTTCTCTCTCTGAAATTCTAGTTTCTTATCGCCTTTCTCTCTCTGAAATTTTAGTTCCTTCTCTCTTAAAGCTTGTTCCTGATCATATTTCTCTCTATCTTTCTCTTCTCTTTCTCTCTTAAAGACTCTCTCTATCTCTCTCCCTTTACATTTCTCAAAATACTCAAATAGTTTGTCCTCGTTCAACCCTAGCCTCTCCCGTTCCTTAATATAAGCTTCTACTGGGTCTGAAGCCATGGTTGAGGGAAACAAATTTCAGAAAAAAAAAAGAAATAGTTATTTAAAACAGCAACCAAACACAAAACGATATAAATAAAAAAAGAAGTCTTGCTTAAAAGGGAGGGCCGCAGAATTAAACACACAGACTACCATGAGAGACAGTGACCTAGTTACCGACGTCCAGATGGAACGCTTGAGGGCAACCCCATTCAATATCACCATTGTAGAAGTTTACGCCCCAACAACAGACTATGGCGATGAGGAAATAGAAGACTTCTATGACCAAATGCAAGAAGTCTTGGACCAGATCCCTAAGAAAGACATTCTTGTGGCGCAGGGAGATTGGAATGCCAAAATAGGAGAGGATGCTGTTAGAAACTGGAAAGGCACATGCGACACAGGCTTTAAGGCTCCTAGAATTTGCCAGCTCAAATGATCTAAAGCTGATGAACACGTTTGGCCCACACAAAGCATCCAGAAGATAGACATGGCACAGCCCAAACGGAGAGCACCATAACCAAATTGACTACATCATGGTGAAGAGACGCTTCCAAACCAGTGTGAACATTGCCAAGACAAAAAGTTTTCCAGGAGCAGACATTAGAAGCGACCATGACTTAGTGATGATGACCTTCCGACTCCGCCTAAAGAAGGTCAACAAGCAGGGTCGCTCCAGAATCAAGTTTGACCTCAAGAAGCTGAAAGACCCAGAGGTAGCGGAAGCCTTCCAGGCAAAGATAGGAGGAAAATTCGCGCCACTGCTACTTCTAGGTGCAGAAGACACGTATGTGGACACACTGATCGACACATTTAACACTGCTGTAACCCAAACAGCCAGTGAGATCCTTGGCAAACACCAACAAACAAAGAAACTTTGGGTTACAGCCGACAACTTTGTTCTATGTGACAAGCGTTAAGAATCAAAGAAAAAGAAATCAGAGGTAGAAGGAGCTAAACAATACAGGGAAATTAACCAGGATATCAAGAAAAGCATGAAAAAGGCAAAGTAGATTGAAGATCAGTGTAAACACGTAGGAGAAAATCTGAACAAAAATAATAGCAAGAAAGCATACCAACTGGTGAAAGACCTGACCAGTGTAAAACAAGGACGCTCCTCGATCATTCAAGATAGTGAAGGGAACTGTCTTACGGAAGACCAAGACATACTGAAGTGTACTGCTCAAATGCCTACAACCACCGAGCTACATGGGACCCAGGCTTACTTGTCAACCCACCCGTGACCAACAATGGCAACTATCCCATCCTAAGAGAAAAAGCAGAGGCTGCAGTGAAGTCGCTGCAAAAAGGGAAGGCAGCAGGATAAAATGTTAAATGTTTAGGGCTTAACGTCTTTTGTCCACCACGAGGGTGATTTCAAAGACGGGGACAACGAAAAAGGGTCTGAGCAAATTTTGACCCAAGCTGGATTCGAACCCGGGACCTTTTGGTCTGGAGGCAAACGCTTTTACCACCGAGCCACCCAGCTCCCCGGAAGGCAGCAGGAGCAGACAACATCCATGCAGAGCTAATCCAAGAAGGGGGAGAAGACATGATAAGCGCCTTATTAACAATATGTAATAAGATCTGGCAGTCAGTGGATTGGCCCACACCATGGACGCATTCACGTATAATAACTCTCCCAAAAAAACGGCAACTTACATCAATGCCAGAATTATCGCATGATCAGTCTTATAATTTATGCCACCCAAGCAAAGTCATGTTAATGTTCCTACTGAACAGGCTGAAGCCACAGGCAGAGGAAATCATAGATGAGGAACAGGCAGGCTTCAGACCAGGGCGCAGCACAATTGAGCAGATCTTCAACCTGAGAGTTCTATGTGAGAGGTAACTCCAGCACCAGCAAGACCTCTATCATGTCTTTGTGGATTTTAAGAAAGCGTTTGACAGGGTCTGGCATGCAGCCCTTTGGTCCACCATGAAGCTATACAACATCAATGCCAACCTGATCAAAGTCATAGCAAACCTTTACAACAAGGCCACTAGCGCAGTCTGCTTCAACGGCAAAAGATGAAACTGGTTTAGGACTACAGTCGGAGTCAGACAAGGCTGCTTGCTCTCACCTACTCTTTTCAACATCTTCCTGGAAATAATCATGACAGACGCTCTGAAAGATCATGAAGGAACTGTCAGTATTGGAGGCAGAACAATCACGAACTTGCGCATTGCGGATGATATTGATGGCCTTGCAGGAACAGAGAAGGAGCTAGCTCAGCTGGTCGAAACGCTGGACAGCACAGCCATTGCGTATGGGATGAAAATCAGTGCAGAGAAGACCAAACTGATGACAAATAACGCCAGTAGCATTGGCACTGACGTCATGATTGGAAGCCAAAAACTGGAAATAGTTAATAAGTTTAAATACTTAGGAGCCATTGTGACAGATGAGGGATCAAAACCAGAAATACTGTCCAGGATTGCGCAGACAACAACAGCACTGACAAGATTGAAGACCATATGGAAGGACAGAAAAATCACACTCTGCTCCAAGGTCAGACTGATGCGCTCCTTAGTCATCTCAGTGTTCTTGTATGCCTGCGAATCATGGACCCTCACAGGAGGATACAAGCCACTGAAATGAGATGTTTTCGAAGGCTGCTTGGCATTTCATACAGAGATCACATCACGAATGATGAATTGGAAGCCGAATCAGGCAAGCCATCGGGCCCTATGAAGACCTATTAGCCATTGTGAAAAAAACACGCAAACTAAAGTGGTATGGGCATGTCACGCGTTCAACATGGCTTGCCAAAACAATCCTGCAGGGCACTGTGCAAGGAGGACGAAGGAGAGGAAGACTGAGGAAAAGATGGGAGGATAATATCTCAGAGTGGACAGGACTGAGGCTGAGCGATACGCTAAGAATCGCAGAGAACAGAGTGGAATAGAGGGAGCTGGTTGCGAAGTCATCAGTGGTGCCCCAACGGTTGGCAAGACTACGGGATAGATAGATAGCTGGAACGGGAAAAGAAGATAGACAGTAGAGCAAGGAACAAACAATAACGATATCTATACAGAAGAAAGAAACAAGAAACTACATCTTCGTAAGATCCAGAAAACTACTGAAAAAAAGGATCTTACACCCCAGAATGGGAGTGGGGAACAACTAAAACAGACAGTCAGCCACATAGCAATCTACTCTATAGTCCCTACACTAGGACACATGCTAGCTAACACACGTTCGGCCACTCTACTCTCATCATCATCATCAGTCCCTTGCCCGAACTGGGCGTTGGGGGGACTGAAAGGCAGCAGCAACAGACAATGCTCTCCACTGAGTTCTATTTTGGGCGGTGGCAAGCAAGTCTGACATCTTGAGTTCGGTCCATTCTCTTATGTTTGCGACCCAACTCTTTCTCTGACGACCTCGCCGACGACTTCCTTCGAGAGTGCCTTGGAGGATAGTCTTGGACAAGGTGTTGTGTCGGGTCACGTGGCCAAACCAAGCAAGCTTGCGCCGTTTCACAGTTGCCAGAAGGGGTTCATGTGGGCCCACCAGGGAAGTGACGATGCTCCGTACATATTCGTTGGTCTTGTGCTCGCGGTACGAGATGCGGAGCAACTTCCTCAGGCACTTGTTCTCAAAGGCCTGGATTTTCTTTTCTGAGTCTGCAAGCAGTGTCCAAGTCTCACAGCCGTAGAGTAGAATAGACACTACGAGGGACTTGTAAAGCCTGTACTTGATGGTGAAGCTGATGGAGTTACTTCGCCATATCCTGTCCAGCCTGGCCATTGCGGATGTTGCTGTACCTATCCTGATACGGATCTCTGCTATGCAACTACCGTCTTTGGACAGGGTGGCTCCCAAGTACTTGAAGCTATTGACCTCTTCTAGCTTTTGGCCATTCATGTGAATGTTGCTGCTGCTGTCGCTTGTGGTGTTGATCATCACTTTGCTTTTATCCGTACTGATCTCCATGCCATAAGACCCTGCGCTACTTGAAAGTTTGTCTGTCAGGTTTTGGAGCTCACTATTGCTGCCTGCCATGAGGTCAATGTCGTCTGCTAGAGACTGTGTCCATTCTACTGGCCATTTCTTTTGCTCCCAGATCTTTTGACAGAGTGTAGTGAGGACCTTCGTTGTTACTTCTCCTCCATGTTTCAACAGTTCAGCAGGTACGTTGTCTACACCTGGAGACTTTCCTCCCTTCAGGCCGCGTACGGCTGCTTCCACCTCTTCAGCTAACACTGGCAGGTCTTCAGCCTTCCTGGCCCCAGCCTGGTTGTTTTGGAGGATGCTGGTGTCTGGCTCAGCCTTGTAGTTATACAAGTCTCGGCAGTACTCAGTCCATCTGTTTAGTACAGCAGTGTTTTCCGTAAGGAGTTGGCCGCTGCTGTCTTCGATGACTGTGGCTGTTCGCTGTTGAGTCTTGGTGAGGGTCCTTAGCGTTTCATAAGCCTTCTTGCTGTTGCCATTTGCCATGCCCTCTTCCACGCTACAACACTGGTCTTCAATCCAATCTTCTTTGGCTTCTTTCATCCTCTTCCTGATCTTCTTGTTGACAAGTCTGTACTTGTTTGCTGATGTGAGGTCTTGGCCTCTCTTTTTCTTCCAGGCTCTCCTCTCATCACAGAGATCGAGGATGTCATCGGTGACCCAGGGCTGTTTGCGCTTCCTCTGCTTCCCCAGCACTTCTTCTGCTGTAGAAAGTAACACCTCTTTTATATTTCCAGCAAGGGTGTCTACGTCGCAGTCTAAAGTAGCCAAGGCTGCAAATCTGCCTCCCACCTGGGCTTGGAAGAGCTCTTCTACTTCCGGGTCTTTTAGCTTCTGGAGGTCGAATCTGATGCGAGGGTTCTTGCTATCTCGTTTCAATGCCAGCTTCAACTTGAGGCTAGTAAGGACGAGGTTGTGGTCGCTGCCAATATCAGCGCCAGGAAAGGACCTCGTTTGTGCTTTGTTAACGCTGGATTTGAATCGTCGAGGCAGCAAGATGAAGTCAATCTGGTTATGGACCAGGCCACTCTACTCTAACCTACTGCTAAAAACAATTCAGGGTCACCACTGTAACGTATGAAAACTTCCCATTGGTCGCACGCACAGACACACAAACGCAGTGGGCACATACACAAACAACGCTAACTCTCCGTCGGACGCATTCGTTCAGTATAAACGCAAAACGTCATTTCTGTGGCCCAACACATAATGCTAACGAAAAATCACGGTTTCAAAAACTCTTCACAAAATACGCTACTCTCAACACAAGCACGTCCCACTCACTTCCATGCACAATATACCTCTACCCGGGTTTGCCCTGGGGGACTTGGGTGGGGTTAACTACTTTTTAGTTCCCAGGGTCACCATGGTCATCCCCACCGGTCGGTTTTCCCCTCTATTCTGAGGCATGTGTTTCTGTCTACCCTTGGTCCATTAACCTGTATTTTCCTTTTTTAAACTTTCCCTACTGTCTGCGCTGTCTGTAGCTCTTGATACTGGATGTGTATTGCTAAAGGCCATGGTCCGTTCGTGTCGTGCGACTGTGCGGGACGGTCGGCAGCCTGATCGGATGTCTGACGGGATGGAGCGCTCCACGTTCCCGTATAGCCCGACCCGCAGACGGGGTCAAGGTCTCTGCTTCGGTAAACAATGGCGAATTCACACATCAGCAGCGCCATTTATTAGAAGAGAGGGGTATGCGCGAAACTCGCAATGTGATTGGTCATCCGGTGCCAGCTGTCAGACTCTGCGGAATGAAAAGTAGCGCCAGCCTCAACTCGTCCCGCAGCCCGCGCGACCCGATGGTAACGTCAGAAATCTGATGGTTGCCCTGGAAACCCATCAGATCGCGCACAGTCGCACGACACGAACGGACCGTGCGGATCTGCGCCTTAAATGGTCTTAGGTTTATTTAGCGTATTAGACCGGCTGGCGACATACATTCAATATTCTGTTTATTTTGTTTTTCACAAGCAGTGCAGGCACGTCCTGAGAAAGTCTTCTTGCTGTCGGGACGTTAAACAATGTACAACCAACCATTCACGATATAATAATAGCCGGACAAAAGCTGTCCTCACTATCCAACCTGTTCAACTAGTGTTATCGTTCTGTATAGTTCGCACGTTCCTCCTAGTTTTCTTGCGTCACGCGCTCCGGAAGCTCTCTCACGCTCCCCGAGCTGTGGATGTCCTCTCGACACCCTGCTCCAGCGCAGTCTCTGTTGACTTTGATTGCTCTGCACCAAGTCTCTCGCTCCCCCCTGCTGTGGATGTCCTCTCGACACTTCCTCCAGCGGTAGCCTCTGTTGACTTTGACGTCTCGGCGTCAAGTCCCTCGCTCCTCACAAGAACTCTCAAAAATAAAGTACTAATGTCATAATACTTACTTAACACCCACATTTTGGATGATACAATTATGAGGTACAATACGTAACCTGGCTGATACAAATAAATCTACACGTTTATTCACACACTCGCGCTTCATAAAACAGTATAAATTCGCAACACATCACAACTCAGTCACCACACTGAAAAAGACTATAACATGACGCACGCGCCATACACTGGTTCGTACATAGGAAAAGATTATAATAACACACCCACATACTGCCTTCGTAAACAACCTGTCACACCAAAACACACCACACTCCTTAGTTATTCTTCGCAGTAAATAAATATATAGAAACATTCCCGGTTATCTCAACAAATTCTAAACCGACATAACCGAACCAAATAAATGCTACGCAACCGAACTAAATTTACTAACCCATACTAGCTGGCGATCATCATCATCATCAGTCCCTTGCCCGAACTGGGCGTTGGGGGGACTGAATGGCAGCAGCAACAGACAGTGCTCTCCACTGAGTTCTATTTTGGGCGGTGGCAAGCAAGTCTGGCATCTCGAGTTCGGTCCATTCTTTTATGTTTGCGACCCAACTCTTTCTCTGACGACCTCGCCGACGACTTCCTTCGAGAGTGCCTTGGAGGATAGTCTTGGACAAGGTGTTGTGTCGGGTCACGTGGCCAAACCAAGCAAGCTTGCGCCGTTTCACGGTTGCCAGAAGGGGTTCATGTGGGCCCATCAGGGAAGTGACGATGCTCCGTACATATTCGTTGGTCTTATGCTCGCGGTACGAGATGCGGAGCAACTTCCTCAGGCACTTGTTCTCAAAGGCCTGGATTTTCTTTTCTGAGTCTGCAAGCAGTGTCCAAGTCTCACAGCCGTAGAGTAGAATAGACACTACGAGGGACTTGTAAAGCCTGTACTTGATGGTGAAGCTGATGGAGTTACTTCGCCATATCCTGTCCAGCCTGGCCATTGCGGATGTTGCTGTACCTATCCTGATACGGATCTCTGCTATGCAACTACCGTCTTTGGACAGGGTGGCTCCCAAGTACTTGAAGCTATTGACCTCTTCTAGCTTCTGGCCGTTCATGTGAATGTTGCTGCTGCTGTCGCTTGTGGTGTTGATCATCACTTTGCTTTTATCCGTACTGATCTCCATGCCATAAGACCCTGCGCTACTTGAAAGTTTGTCTGTCAGGTTTTGGAGCTCACTATTGCTGCCTGCCATGAGGTCAATGTCGTCTGCGAATCGAAGATTGCACAGGGATCTGCCACCAATAGAGATTGAAGTATGGTGGTCGTGGAGGGTTTCCTGCATGGCGATAATACATATAAAAACGTATCTGAAATATCGGTTTCAGACCCCCACCCGGGTCTGCCCTGGGGGACTTGGGTGGGGTTAACTACTTTTTAGTTCCCAGGGTCACCTTGTTCAGCTCCACAGGGCGGGGTTTTCCCTCTATTCTGTGGCGTGTGTTTCTGTCTACCCTTGGTCCATTCACCTGTATTTTCCTTGTTTAAATTGTTCCTACTGTCTGCGATGCTTGTCGCTCTTGATATTGGACGTGTGTTGCTAAATGGTCTTAGGTTTATTTAGCGTATTAGACCGGTTGGCGACGTATGTTCAATATTCTTTTTATTTTGTTATTTTCACAAGCAGTGCAGGTACGTCCTGAGAAAGTCTTGTTGCTGTCGGGACGTTAAGCAATGTACAATTACAACTACTGGGTTTCAGAGTCTTGGAATACGGCTAATGTATCCAACATACGTCCGTCCTCTATGTCATAATAGCATGTACTAATTACCCTTGAGCTCTGTTAGGATGAGCTGCGCCACTAAAACTTCGTGCAAATCGCTGGCTTCGCGACTGCACAAAACTCGTGAATACAAGGAATAATTGTTGCCAAACAAAACAACAAAAAACTATACAAAACAAAACATAACGCTGACAAGTCAGCACAATGCAGAACCCATGTGTGAACTTTATGCGTGGGCATAGAGCTTCATCACACTATCACACTGATTTAATTCACGAAACGCCGATGTCAATTAAGTTGAATTATAGTTGAATACACCATCTCAGTGCCGATTCAAGATACATATTATGAATATTGTGAGCCTGCCCCCACAAATCAGAATACCTACTACAGGCATTTAGAACATGCTAGCTGAAAACGCAGATCTAGGCTGTTCAATTCTTAATCATAATGCAAAAAGCATTAGAATGACAATACTAAAGATAATATTATTTGGGCTTCTGCACGCTTTTTGGTTTTGTTCTCAGTGCTAACGACTCTAACCTATTTTGAGAACAAATGTTATGGCTTGAGGCTGCGTTTAGTGTGATAGTGTATAGTTAAAACCCGCCAGCGCAGATACTGACTGCGCGTTGCAAATATGGCTGGCCTTTCCGAATCCGTGTGTTACGTGGTAGTCGTAGTCGTGGTATGATACAATCACACCAGACGCACGTACGTAGGGTTTTTGTAAGGAAACTTTATTCAGATGCAACTCGTCATATGAAGACACGGTTATAGGCCACACTGGAGTAACAGTTCCAACAATATTTATTTGCAGCGATGCAATCTCACCAGAATGCATCCACAAATGCATCCACTCGCTGATACACTGTCTCCTCTACAATGCATCAACACTTTGACACTCTGTGTCTCTCATACAATGTACGCACATAATTCGCTAACAGCCCCTTTTATACTATTACAGATTTCCAGAACAATACACATGCGCACAACACACCAATCAGAAAAGAAAACATAACCAAAACTTATTAATATTCATAAAAAGAGCACTCTATAACCGACTACAAATTTCCACTACCATCTAGACGCCTTAGATACAATGTTACGAATTGTAGCCGACAACTTTGACGTCATATTTGAGGTCACTAGAATAATCGCGCCGTTTCGAGAACGTTCTAGATCAAACGAGGTCGGACTTTAACAAAATAGCGAGAATATTATGCAACATTCTAGCTACACAGAAATCGATCGTAATTCTCCAGGCAAAAGAAAATAAATCCTACTAAAAAGGTACGTAATTCTTATCCAAAATAACTCAAATGAATATCGGTACTTTCCTATGATCAAAACAATATGCTCTCAAAACAATAATACATGCAGAAACGTAACACCGTGGCTGTTTATAACGATTCAATTATTTTGTCGAAACACAAAATACGGTTGCGTACGTAGTACTTTAAACGATGATAACAAATGTTAGGAGAGCGTGGGCAGGGTAGGCATTGTGATTAGTGGATAGTGAAGGGATGGGACGCAGTGCATGTGAGTGCTTTGACCATAACCTTTACAGGATCATGCTTTGGACTACACACAAACGATGATGTGGGACCTACAGGACCCATATTTTTCAAAGAGCGATTTAACTGGTTATCCATTTAACGATAATGTGGGTCCTACAGGACCCATATTTTTTCAAAGAGTGATTTGAATGGTTATCCCTGTGCCGATGATGTGGGTCCTACAGGACCCATACTTGTTACACTATAGTACACATCACCGGAAGCATCTTGTACTTTTAGTGATTATGGCGGAGAGAAAATGGTCTGAAACGTCTATTTTTCCCAAAAACTACCGGTGCAAATTCATCATTTCCAAGAAACCGAACTTTAACTGGTCCAATCTGCATGGACCTTGAGACCCTTCAAAATTTAAACCAAAACGAACAAACACAGAGACGAACAAACAAAGGAAAAATTAGGTTGAGATGTAATTTTCATCTTTGACTCTTTACAAACTTAGAACCAACATCATCCGGACAGAAATATTCACCTTACTCACTCTTTAAAAAGTATGGGCCCTGCATGACCCACACCATCGTTTGTGTGTAGGAAAAATTCAGACATTGTTTTTTTTTTTATTTCTCCATCAATTTTTAACATATTTTGGTAAAATGTAGTCTTTTATGAGCTGGGAGTATTTTTACAATTTCACTTAAATATTCCAAGTAGTATTGAAATATTTGAATTTGAACACCTTTCGGGTTCTCCAGGACCCCAGGAAGCACGGTGAAGGTTAAACGCATTCCAGTGTTTCTACAATAGATCAGATCGATTTTGATCATGACAATTACGAAACCAAAAGCGGTTTGGTGACTAAAATAAAAACTGACATCGACATACCATGCGTGTAGCATAATGTTAGGCTTTCGGGAGTGCTTCCGTTTGCTAATATTCCTAACGTTTTTCTTTGTTTCCTTCGACAGGCCGGTGTGTTAATATAATACCAGACTGTACGGGGGGCTTCCCTCTAAACGGGAGACCGACTTAATAACGGATCATCGATACGTAACAGTTTTGGGTGTTACCTGCGACATAGCAGATTCATTGACCGCGTACAGTGCTAACAATTGCCTTAAAAAAAAAAACAAATGATACAGATTTGGCAGAGCTATTGTCTACGCACCGGATCTTAGACAGCAGTCGCTGCACCGTGTTGATGTTGAAGTTTTCACAGACTGAATTAGTTGGCTTCAAAAACATGGAACTCACTACTGAAACTACAACAAACATATCGGATATAATTTCCACCGTTCCACTCGCAGCTATCCAGTACCAAATTCTCACTGATGTAGTAAATGTGCTTTCAAAAGTTTGCACACCTTTAATTATGATATTCGGGACGTTTGGTAACGTGATGACCATCGTTATTCTCTGTCGGATGGGGGTCAGTCAAAATCCCATGAACTTGTTTTTCTTAGCATTGGCACTTTCTGACATGTGTCTTTTATACTCTGGTCTTTTTAGGGCTTGGTTGTGGTACATGTCAAACAATGCCGTCGATATTTTTAGCTCGAGTGTTTATTTGTGTAAAATGGGTAACTGGGCTCTGTACACATTTGGAGTATTATCTGCTTGGCTGTTAGTGGCCATGTCGGTACAGAGAGCTGCCTCTGTTGTCTGGCCGCATCGCATTAAGGTGATCTGCACAAGGAAAAAGTCATACATTTTTTTTATCGGGCCTGATTTTGTTTGTTTTCTGTCTTCATTCTCATATTATATATGGATATGTCCTGGCGAGCGGCAAAAATGACACTGGTGTTTTCTGTACGTTAGACACTGATTACCAGCCCTTTTTTACACACGTTTGGTCCATTGTAGATCTGTGCATTTCTTCTCTAGTTCCTTTCTGCCTCCTTGCCATTAATAACGCCGTACTGGTATGGAAACTAACAGTGTCTGTGCGAGAGGCCCGGATGAAGCTGGCGACAGGTCACACAGACCGGGTTTCTGATCGCGAGAAGATAGCTACGTCCGTCACAAAGACACTCGTGATACTTTCAGCTGCTTTCCTGTTACTGACACTTCCATTTACTGCCCTTATCATCTACGACGTTTACTTTGCCCCAAATGAATATTGGGAAGACAAAACGTTTGCTGCTACAATGTTGTTTTTCTACTATCTCGGCAATGTATTTTTTTACACGAGCAGCGCAGTAAATTTTTACCTTTATTGTCTTACGGGGTCAAAATTTCGAAAGGAGTTTCGACGACTGATTTGCTGTTGTAAAGAACATGAAAGTAAATCAAGATCCATGTCGTATACACAAAGTTCGCAGAACACGTCCGTGTCTGTTCGGTCTGCAGCACCCAGAGATAACAGCCCGGAGGATGAAGATGAGTTTTAACCAGAGAAAAAGGTAGACCCCTCCCCCCCCCCCCCCCATTTCATAGCATTTCACTATGAGACCTACAAAAGGTGATCACGAACTTAAACCCTATTTCTGTGTACGCTATTAGATCTTTGACCTTTGAGAGATCATGAAGATGACTTGAAGATGAAATGCATACACTGGTCAACCTCAGTTAACATCAATATACATTAGTGATGCTGAAAGTATGACTTAAGCTTTGCACGGATAAGATACCTCGGAAATAAAAGATCGGACTTGGAGAGTGGATTTAAAATTGCAAGATCGGTAAGAAAACTGGAATATAGCTCAAAACCTTTTGACTGTCGAAATTTACTAAGAAATGTTAAATGTTTATTATATAATGTCGGTTACCCAAATGCGAAACAGCGCTGAATATAAAACATCCAGTTACCGTCGGAACGAAAAAAACATTTTCCAGCGCCTGCCTATGCCAGTAATATAAAACTCAACATGAATTCCATTACAAGAATAACAGGCGTGATGCAAATAAAAAAGCAATTGGGAAATGGGGTGTGCTTATACAATTTTTGACATTTTGAAACACCAAAAAAGGCTTAAATTCTGTGCTTTAAAAATAACCACTCATGCCCAAGAAGCGCAGACTTCGGAGAGAGATTAGATAATTAGTGATATTACCTGGTTCTATTTTTCATTGTACAGTAGACACATTCCGAAGAAGCAATACTCATCACTAGTAAGTTCACCACGCTGTGTTTGAAGAGATTTGAAGGTAGGTGTGTTAAAGCTGTTCTTAATGGGACGAACTTTTGATCGGCAAACCTACATCGGAGAAGATCGGCGATCTTTGTTGGTTTTTTTTTTTTTTCTTAATTGAGGTTGAACGAACCTAGGCGAACTTCAGCAAACTAGATTTGCCATGATTCTCTTTCTTAACTGAAGTGCTTGATTCGGCGTACTTACTATCTGCGAAGATGTTCAAATTGGCTTACGCTATGCCGCTTTGCGATTTGAACGATTTTTGTTTTTGTACTCCTTGCAGAAGCGACCCCAAAAACAGCGTTGGGCCTCCCACAAATCAATAAAAATAGGTCTTGTTCTTCGCACGGGTGAAATATCGCCGTCTTCAGGATGTGTCTACTGTACAATGGAGTTTGGGGATAGGGTGTAATTTGCTTCGTAAACGGACCCGGAGAGGTGGTAGGAGGAAACAGAGACAAATTAGTGTTCTCATCACTGGCAGGTCTAAAACGTTGCCATCTATCTCTCTATCTATATCCCGTAGTCTTGCCGACCGTTGGGTCACCACTGATGACTTCGCAACCAGCTCATTCCATTCCTCACTGTTCTCTGACATTCTCAGCGTATCGCCCAGCTTCAGTCCTGTCCACTCTGAGATATTGTCCTCCCATCTTTTCCTCTGTCTTCCTTTCCTTCGTCCTCCTTGCACAGTGCCTTGCATGATTGTTTTGGCAAGCCCTGCTGAACGCGTGACATGCCCATACCACTTCAGTTTGCGTTTTCTCACAATGGCTAATAAGTCTTCATAGGGCCCGATGGCTTGCCTGATTCTGCTTCCAACTTCCTCGTTTTTGATGTGATCTCTGTATGAAATGCCAAGCAGCCTTCGAAAACATCTCATTTCAGTGGCTTGTATCCTCCTTTCAAGGTCTGCTGTGAGGGTCCATGACTCGCAGGCATATAAGAACACTGAGATGACTAAGGAGCGCATCAGTCTGATCTTGGAGCAGAGTGTGATGTTTCTGACCTTCCATATGGTCTCTAATCGTGTCAGTGCTGTTGTTGTCTGCGCAATCCTGGAAGTATTCCTGGTTTTGATCCCTCAACTGTCACAATGGCTCCTAAGTATTTGAATTTCTTAACTGTTTCCAGTTTTTGGCCTCCAACCATGATTTCAGTGCCAATGCCACTGACGTTATTGGTTATCAGTTTGGTCTTCTCTGCACTGATTTCCATCCCATATGCAATGGCTGTACTATCCAGCTTTTCCACCAGCTGAGCTAGCTCCTTCTCTGTTCCTGCAAGGCCAACAATGTCGTCCGCAAAGCGCAAGTTCGTGATTGTTCTGTCTCCAATGCTGACAGTTCCTTCATGATCTTTCAGAGCGTCCGTCATGATTCTTTCCAGGAAGATGTTGAAAAGAGTAGGTGAGAGCAAGCAGCCTTGTCTGACTCCAACTGTAGTCCTCAACCAGTTTCCTATTTTGCCGTTGAAGCAGAGTGCGCTAGTGGCCTTGTTGTAAAGGTTTGCTATGACTTTGATCAGGTTGGCATTGATGTTGTATAGCTTCATGGTGGACCAAAGGGCTGCATGCCAGACCCTGTCAAACGCTTTCTTAAAATCCACAAAGACATGATGGAAGTCCTGCTGGTGCTGGAGGTATCTCTCACATAGAACTCTCAGGTTGAAGATCTGCTCAGTTGTGCTGCGCCCTGGTCTGAAGCCTGCCTGTTCCTCAGCTATGATTTCCTCTGCCTGTGGCTTCACCCTGTTCAGTATGATCTTTAACATGACTTTGCTTGGGTGGGATATAAGACTGATCGTGCGATAGTTCTGGCATTGACACTTCTTTGATTGACTTCTTTTGGTAACAGCACATGTTTCAGGTCTCCACTCTGGATCTGGATCGTATGCGTTTCTGGTACCATCAATGTTTCCGATGATAAGATCGTAGACAGGGGTCTTTACGCATAGCACCTTCACCTCTCCTCTCAGGTAAGGGGTGTCAACGCTGACAATGGCAAAGGGGATACTCCTCACAGTTCCGTCGGCCAAAATGAGGGCGGTCCACTCCTGTAGCTTCTGGTTTTCAGTTACTAGGTCCTCTCTCACGATGATGCTGCTACACCGGGTGTCTCTCAGCATTCTCACTGGTGTGTCGCCGAAGAATCCCGACACCACCGGCGTGTTCGGCTCTTCATTCTCAGGCAGCGCGATGTTTGAGGCTGGTAAAAATGTAGCACCATCTCTTACTGGGATGCGTCCATTCTTTCTGAAAGATTCAATCAGCTCCGGTGTCACTCGCGTTTCTCCAGACTCAAAGTCACTGGATGACGTCACATCATTTGCTAATACTGCAACGGCTCTGTGTTGAGACGTGGTACTGCTTCTGCCTGCTATCCCGCGATCTTGGTTGAATCTTCTGATGTTTTCTCCTCGGGGAACATCTTTAGAAGGACACCGTATCGCTTTGTGACCTTTCTTTCGACAGAGAAAACATGTCAAGCTCTCCACTGGCTTGTATTTCGAGGTGTCTCTGACATTGTGGATTTCCTCTGTTGGTGCAGACTCCCCCTGCGGCTTAATGGGCCCGAACTTCATGTTGTGGGCGTCTAGGTATCTTTGAGCGAAGTCGGCCAGGGCTTTTAGGGACTGGTCTTTTTGCTCCCTGAGGTGGAAAGCCAGGTCTTTAGAACATGCGTGAAGAACGTGTTCTTTGGTGATGAGGACACACAGGTCCTGGTACTCTTTGTTTAAATCAGCCAGCTCTATCCATGTCTCCAAGTAGCTCCTGATTCTTTCGATGAATAGGCCGGGTGTTTCTTCTTCTTCAGGCTTGCAGTTCCGAAATCGTCGCCTGTAACCCTCTTCAGTGAAGTCGTACTGTCTCGGCAGGGTGGCTCTCAACTGCGTATAATCTTCGGCTTCATCTCTTGGCAAGCTGGTGTACAATTCAAGCGCTTTGCCAGTTAGAAGTGCACTCAGATTGATAGTCCAAGTTTCTTGTCTCCAGTTTTACTGCTTGCGACGCGCTAGGTACGCGTCCATCTTATCTACATTTTCTGCGAAAGGTGGAAGCTTTGGCGCACGGGCTGTTTGCTCTCTGCTGGTCAATGTTGTTGCTTCAGTAGCCCTCTGGCTCTGTGCCTCTATCTCCATCTGCTTTGGATGAATTTCGGGTTGACGCTGCCTCTCTGCCTCTTCTCGCTTCTCTTCTCGTTGTTTCTCTGCCTCTCTTCGCTGTTTCTCTGCCTCTTCTCGCTGTTTCTCTGCCTCTTCTCGTTGAATTTCGAGTTTCCTGATTTCATGTTCTATAGCTCTTTCTTCACTCTGCAGTCACTTTTCTTCTTCCAGTCTCTTTTCTCTTTCTCTCTTCAGCCTCTCGTTTTCTTCTCTCTCTCTCTCGTCTCTTTTCTTCTCTCTATTCTCTCTCCAGTCTCCCTTTTCTTTTCTCTCTAGTTTCTCCTTCTCTCTCTCCAATCTCTCCTTTTCTCTCTCCTTTACAAACTCGAGGAGTTGAGTTGACCAATTTTCAGGAATGTCTCCATTTCCGATGTCGCCATCTCTGCGTTTCACTGCTGGCTGTTTTGTCCGGCTACCCTTTCCACTGAGCCAACTGAAGAAGTCCCGTCGGAGGTGCCAATATGTTACGTGTTGAGTCGTAGTCGTAGTATGATAAACACACCAGGTGTACGCACGTAAGGTTCTTTTAAATAAACTTCATTCAGCTGCAACCCGTCACACGTGGCTTAAGGATGTAGGCTACACTGGAGTAACAGTTCCAACAATATTTTAATTCAGCGATGAGATCTCCACACATGCATTCCCAAATGCACCAACACTGATACAATGTCTCCTCTGCAAATGTCAACACTGGCGACACAATGCGTTTCTCACACAACATACACCACCCTTACGCTGCGTCTCACAATATACACCCTATACGGGCCACGTACCTACGATAAACTGTGTGTCCCTACAACTGACAATGCATGACAATGTACACACGTGCTTCCTAGCACCAACTTTTATAGTCGAACGACTTTCCAGAATAATCTAACGAAATCACACAACGCAACCAATCAGAACGGAACACGTAACTGAAACTCATAAATATTAAATTAAAAAGACCTTTCTAGAATAAACTAAAATGGTCTATAAAATTCGACTGCTCATTTCAGCCCCAAATCCCAGTGTGTAATGACGTCACATAAAGTTATGACAGACCGTTCACGACCTTTCACCAAACACAAAGAACGGCTGCTACCTTCACGTGCACAGGAAACAACTATGACTAAACATAGAGCTTGCACTTTGACGTCACACGTACGAGGTCACTAGACAGCGCGATTTCACTCAAACGTTCTAATCTATTCTCAGCGAATCTACGCAAGACAAAATTCGACCGCTCTTCAATCTTACTGAAAAGGTACGTGATACGTAACCATGATACCTCCAAAAAATATCGGATCGTTTCCTACGATTAACACATGCATGCTCTCACAGAACAACACAACCACAATCGTAACACTATGTTTGCTTAACTATTTAATTTCCTTGCTGGCAGTATCATTGCATTATCAGCATAAGTCACGAAAAACTACAAATAAAAGTTAAGTAGTGTTTCCATATAGTGGCACAACGGTGTCGCAAAAGCCATTGCGACAGCTACGAAGATCGAGAACACACAAATAAAAAATAGGTGTTTGCATAGGCGAACGTGACACAAAGCGGAGAGGACGCGGACAGATGCGGGAACGACAACACTGCATCACACCATAGCGGGATAAAACAGTGATTTGTCCATGATTCCGCAGTACAAAGTTTTAACTCATTCGAGACGTGCCGCCTCCGGATACGCGGCTACCAACATGAATAGGGGCGCTATTGCGTCTGTCGCGCCACTGAATGGAAGAAAACAATATGAAATCAACAATAAAAATTCATATGATGCGCACCAGGCTGATCCTGGATTTTAGAGACCTAGTGTAGCATAGGGAGTCCACGTAATCATTGGTTGCTTCCTTTTATAAAAGGTTTTAAACTTAAAATAGAAAACAAAACTCTTCGAGCTTCAAATGCATTTTATTTTCGTTTTACGTTATTTCTCAAATGCTGGTGGTTTAAAGAAAAATTATTGTAACAATTTCAAAGCATTCCTTATTTTTTATTCTTCAAAATATGTGACATATTGTTAGTGTCAATAAACAAAAATATGTTAATTTTTGTTAATCTTTGCAATTTCTGATGTCCTGATAAGTACTAAAAAATCCCTCCCCTCCCCCCCCCCCCCCCGACCCCCGAGCTTTTTGAATATAATTTTAATTCTCATGTCATTCGGGCCACGACATATTGTCCCTGTGTTATTATTTTATTTCTGTTGTAGTCTGTGATTTGTACATTGCGCTGTTCGGCTGTAAGGTCAAACGTCACAGACCAGTACACATTTACAGACAGGTTAAAAGAAAAGTTCCAAGTTGTTTGTTTTTAATCGTAATTTGTTATTGCTGTCTGTTGTACGCTTACATTATAGTAGGTAATGTCACAGTTTATAAATATGACATCGCGCTGACATATTGATGCTTTGTTATGAAACGATTTATGAAGAAGGTTGCCAGAGTAAAAATCTTTTCTGAGTTGTAAAACACTCCTGGCTTTAGGTCTACTATTGCAGAGTGATAAACATGTGTTTCAGTATGGTGCTGTCCCAGTTTATTGTTAGCATCCTTCTGTCTCAAAAGACAATGGATTATATGCGCTTGCTGGGTCAGTCCGTTTTTTTTAGATTTGCAGTGCCTGCTGTGACTAATCAGTCCAATGCGAGAGCGGCAGTGTCTGTTGCATTTGCTACAGGTGAAGCCTGTGACTGTTGCTGTGGGCACTGGCTCTTCTTTCTTTCGTCTGCGCTGCCTCTTCTCCTCCCATTGGCTTTCTCTCCTTCCCTCGCTCAGCTTTATGCTGGTCTTCACTGCGAGCCGCCAGCTGGCACGATCTGCGGTGGTGGCTTCTAAGTCTGCGGGATTCAGGCTTCCAGCGTTCAGATCACGCTTACCGACATCTTTGTATCTAAGCGCTGGTCTGCCTGTTGGTCTGGTGCCGGAGGCGAGCTCACAATACAAGATGTCCTTAGGAATCCGACCATCCTGCATGCGGCAGACATGACTGAGCCAGCGTAGGCGTCTTTGTGAAAGGAGTGCGTACATGCTAGGAATGTTTGCTTGGGCCAGCACTTCAGTGTTTGGAACACGGTCCTTCCAAGTGATGCCCAAGATTCTCCTCAGGCTGAGCAGATGGAAAGAGTTGAGTCTGAGCTCTTGACGGGTGTACAAACTCCACGTCTCGCTGCTGTACAGAAGAATGCTGAGCACACAGGTCTGGTACACTTTCATCCTAGTGTTGGTGGTAAGCAAGCTGTTGTTCCACACTCTCTTGGACAGGCGAGCCATCTCTGTTGATGCCTTGCCTAATCTGGAGTCCAGTTCGTTGTCCAAAGAGAGGTTATTGGAGATAATTGAGCCAAGGTATGTAAAGTTCTCCACTACCTCGAGGGTGTGATCGCCTATAGAGATGCAGGGGGTGCTGCTGACATCCTGGCCCATGATGTTTGTCTTCGTCAGGCTGATGGTCAGCCCAAACTCATCGGTGGCGCGAGCGAAGCTGCTGACGAGACGCTGTAGTGCTTCCTCAGTGTGGGCAGTCAGGGGAGCATCATCAGCAAACAGCATCTCTCTGATCAGGACCCTGCGCACCTTGGTCTTTGCGCGCAGACCTGAAAGGTTGAAGAGGCTTCCTTTACTCCTAGTGTGGATGAAGACGCCATCTTCTGACTGACTGAAGGCATGGCGCATCAGCAGGGAGAATAAAATGCCGAAAAGTGTAGGGGCGAGTACGCAGCCATGCTTCACGCCGCTTCGGATCGGGAAGGGTTCTGAGGATGAGCCATCATACTGTGCGGTACCTTTAATTTCGTCATGAAAGGATGTGACCACCTTCAGAAGCTTTAGGGTGTAATAGGGTGAAGAGACCTGCTGACCAAGTCGAAGGCCTTGGTCAGGTCAATGATGTAAAGTGGCTGTCTCTGCTCCCGGCACTTTTCCTGCAGCTGTCTCAATGAGAAGATCATGTCGACTGTTGATCTTTGAGGTCTGAAGCCGCACTGCGCCTCTGGGTAAACGCGTTCGGCCAACACTTGGAGTCTGTTCAGCACCACGCGAGCGAAGACCTTTCCCACAGTGCTCAGCAAGGAGATGCCTCGATAGTTGTTACAGTCACTGCGGTCTCCTTTGTTCTTGTAGAGCGTAATGATTTTGGCATCCCGCATGTCCTGAGGGACTGTTCCCTCCTCCCAGCTCTGAAGTAAAAGCTCATGGAGGTGGTCAAGGAGGACACTCTTTTTGCCAGCCTTGAGAACCTCTGGGGGAATACTGTCATTGCCTGGAGCTTTACCACATGCCAAGGAGTCAATGGCCTTGCTGAGTTCGTCTACAGTTGGGAGTTGGTCTACAGTTTATTAAACACAGACAATCATTTAATATGTGGGCCACTAGACAGTGAGTAAATCTGTTTACATTTCTGTAATAAACTAGCTTGAAATCGTGACAACGGATCGAACGTAACGTGTTTTTAGAATACACTTAGGCCCACTGACGGACTGCGAACATCTTCAATGTCAGTCCGTTCAAGTAGTTTCTCGTCTTATTTTAGTGTTTTTCCGTTCTACTAACCCTTTGGGTGTCGACAGGTATCATCGCGACTAAAACCGCTACAGACACCGACAGGGCTAAGTTGCCTGTGTAACTCTCCAAAAAAATCGACTCCCTTTCGTAGGAATAGAAGCCATTTGTTTATGGGAGCTAAAGAGTTAACTTTTCTCAGTATTTCGCTCGACAGGCCAGTGTGTTAATACAAATACAAGTACGTTTACACAGCTCCATCACTTGTAAGGGAAGACTCACTCCCGGATCATCGATTCGTAACTGTTGCGCTTGTCTTTAGTGGCAGACCGGGATCTTTGACCGTGCACAGTGACAACAGTTAGTGGCTGTGTTACCGGCAAAACAAACACTCTACAGATTTGGCAGAGATGTTGTCGGCGCACCTGATCTTGGACATCAGTTGCTGCATCGTGTTGGTTTTCACGCTGAATTACTTTGCGTGAAAGATATGGAACTGTCGGTTGAAACTACAACAAACTCTTATCTAATTTCTACTGTTGGACATAAAGCTGATCGTCAAATGTTTGATGACGTAAGACATGTAATGCAAAATGTTTGTACACCTCTTATCATGGCGTTTCGGACGTCTGGTAACGTGATGACCATCGTTATTCTCTGTCGGATGGGGATCAAACACAATTCCATGAATTTATTTTTCATAGCATTGGCACTTTCTGACTTGTGTCTTTTGTACTCTGGTCTCTTTAGGGCTTGGGTGTGGTACATGTCAAACTATACTGTCGACATTTTTCATTTTAATGCTTTTGTTTGTAAAATGGGTATATGGTCTTTGTACACGTTTGGAGTATTATCACCTTGGCTGTTAGTGGCCATGACGGTACAGAGAGCTGCCTCTGGTGTCTGGCCGCATCGCATTAAGGTGATCTGCACAAGGAGAAAGTCATACGTTTTCTTATTGGGTTTGATTTTGTTTGTCTTCTTGATTCATTCTCATATTTTATACGGACTTGTCCAGGCCAACGTTAGAAATGGCACGGATGTTGCCTGTTCCATGCCTTTAGGCACTGAGTACCGTATCTTTTTTCTCAAAGTGTGGTCCATTGTAGATCTCTGCATTTCTTCTCTGATTCCATTCTGCCTCCTTCCCATTAGTAACGCCATACTGGTGTGGAAACTAACAGTGTCTTTGCGAGAGGCCCGGATGAAGCTGGCGACAGGTCACACAGACCGGGGTTCTGATCGTGAAAAGAAAGTTTCGTCCGTCACAAAGACACTCGTGACGCTTTCAGCAGCTTTCCTGTTATTGACATTTCCATTTACTGCCCTTATCTTATACACTTCTTACCTTGTCCCGGATGAATATTTGGCAGATGAAAATGTTTATGCTACAATAATGTTTCTCGTCTATCTAGGTAAGGTAACTTGGTACGCGAACAGTGCCGTCAATTTCTACTTTTATTGTCTCACTGGATCAAAGTTTCGAAATCCAGACCAAAAAGGTGACTGCCAAGCGTGTAATATGCAAAGAAGTACCCAACGGAGAATTTAGAATTTTATCCGCGTCCGAATATGCTCGCGTAATGATGTTTGTAAACGGTTAGTTAGTTATTGGGGTTTAACGCCGAGCAGGCGACTAAAGCTTCGGAAGTAATCTTCGGATATAACCAATCGCAAGGGAACCCAGTTTTTCCGATTGTTATATACGAAGTTTGTTAGAAAACCGTAACTTATTCGAGACATACCGCCTCCGAATACGCGGCATACGCCGCGTATCCGGAGGCGGCACGTCTCGATTGAGTTTAACGTGTAGGGCTTAACGTCTTCTGTCCAACACGAAGGGCATCGAACAGAGTCGGAACAGATTTTGACAACAGCTGCATTCAGTCCCGCGGCCTTTCGGACGAGATTCGAACGCTCTATAACCTAGCCCCGATGTTTGTTAGAGGTGAAGTAATTGACATAGAAAGAGTGCTGTCGAGACCTATCTACAAAAGTGTTATTATATCCGACTTTTGTAATATGCGACATTGTTATAAGCAAAATGGACTGTAACATCACGTTTTATAATTATGTTTAATGGATGTTTTTCCCTTGAGCACTGAAATAAATCCGACGTAATGATTTTGTTGTTTTCTGGAGTGACTGCGTGACCGTGCCCGTGCTTGTGTGTGTGCATGCTTATGTACCTGCTTGCGTGCATGTATGTGTGCGAAATTATCTTCTGTACTGCGTGTTAACCCCTTAATTGCCACTGTACGTGCATTTGTCTTTCTGACATCTGCGTTCGTTCGATGTCCAAAAGCTGAAACCGTCAAAGAAACATGGACACAAATTTGTCTCAGAAAGAGGCATAGATCCTCCTGAGCTAACGCAATCACGGGGGCTCATGAGGATTTATCTCTTGCAGTTGGATTGTGTTTGAGTTTTCTCGGCAGTGAAGGGGTTAACATATTCAGCCTACACTCACTAAAGCAAGATGTGGATCGAGTGACAATAATACTTCAACCGAGGATCTTGTAAGGATAGCTTAAATATTCTGAACCTCTCCACTTCCTTGTTGACACATAATTATGAAGCATGTTACGTGGTAGTGGTCCTGGTATCATGCAATCACACCAGACACACTCACGTGGGGTTCTTTTAGAAAACCCGCACTCATTTACAACTCGTCACACGACCACACTGGAGTAACAGTTCCAACAGTACTTTATTCTCACCTGCAATCTCGGCACAATACATGCACAATTTGATGTGCACTGTCTCTCACCAATTCATCCTCATTGTTGAGACACTGTCTCTCACAATGCATGCACATACTTTCTAACACTCTCTTTTATACTATCACAGAGTTCCAGAACAATCCCGTTACAACTCAACCAATCAGAAAAGAAAACATGACCAAAATCAATAATATTCATTACAAGGATAAATTGTTATACAGTCTTACACTAACATTTAGGTGCATTACGTAAACGTTATGAAATGTAACCAAAAATTTATACTACAAAACTTTGACATCATGTTTGAGGTCACAATGAACAATCGCGCCTTTTCCAGAACCTTCCAGAACAAATCCGACCACATCACTCCTATGCTCAAACGCCTTTACTGGCTCCCCATCCCCCAATGCATCCAATATAAGATTCTGTCTCTCTACTACAAATCCCTTAACAACTACGCTCCTGCCTATCTCTCAACTTACTGCACCCTTACACTCCTTTCCGCTCCGCCTCCGACCCTCTTAGCCTCCACATCCCTCGCACCAAAGTCAGCACTTTCTGCCCCCGCTCCTTCTCCGTCTACGGTCCATTCACTTGGAACACTCTCCCACTCTCTCTGTCAGAAACACTCTCTCTCTCTCCTCCTTCCAGTCCGCCCTCAAAACTCACCTCTTTCACCAGTTCCAGCACTATAACATCACCACACTCCGCACCCCAAGCTGACTGTCGTAATGTTTTTTTGGTACGTGAGTCATTGTCAAAAGAGTGCGCATGCGTGCGCGAGTTGTGAGTGCGCGCTTAGTGTTATAATTATTATAAGATAAGCGCATTTTAAATACCGTTATTATTATTATTATTATTATTACTATTATTATTATTATTATTATTATTATGTAGGTCGGACTTAGCTACAAGTTAGCGACATGTGGAACATTCTAGTCATACTCCCAAAAATCGATCGCAACTATCCATGCAAATGAAAACAAAATACACATATGCCCTAAAAGTAATTAAAAATGTGTGTGTGTGTGTGTGTGTGTGTGTGTGTGTGTGTGTGTGTGTGTGTGTGTGTGTGTGTGTGTGTGTGTGTGTGTGTGTGTGTGTGTGTGTTATGATTATCTGAGTATAATTTGTGTCGCCTGTGTGTAAGATGACTTATCGTGCTCCGCGACCATGCCCAACGTTCCGGGATTTGTGACCATGTGGCCAATAGAACCTTTACACTCGGACCTGAGCCATATTGGACGCTGAAACAACAAGCAGCGGAGCGCGATAGAATATATAGTGACGTCAAACTGAAACTCGATAAACAGTGGTTGACGTCACAGCTGAGTAGCTTCGCGTCACGGACTCCCTTTAAGCGTTGTTATAAGATAAACCAAAGTAAGCACAACGCTTCTGTAGGTTCTGTCGAGTCCACCCATCTGTCAAACGGGCAGGACATGAAACACGGCTCATACGACAGTGAGATAAATATTTTACACAATGCATAGTGTTGCTTTACAAACCTCGTCTTGATTTTAACACACAGTTCGGGCTCCGAGCCTCGGAGTCAGAACTTGTGTGTTAAAAGCAAGTACACGCTCGTAATATCACCAACCACTATGTTTTAGCATATATGTAACAGCATATCTCATAAATCAATAAAGAAAAGTTCTATAAAGTTCAGGGGAAAGCAAATACTGGATCTACACAAAATGGCACGCATACAGACCCAAACGCACTTGCTGGCATGCACAGGCACACGCGGTCTATATCATGATTAATCTGCGGCCGTTTACAATTCCACATCAACCCGATTTGAATCCGAGTACAACCTGGGTTGGAGCGTTTACCCGGGTTGGAGTAGGGTAGAGTTGAACTCTGGTCCAAAGCAGGGTTGAACCGAGGTTGGATCTAAACCGCATTTATTCCGCGTCCTCATTGTGCATGTTGCAAAACAAAATTGTGGACGTGACGTTACTGCCAGGAATTTCAGTACCGTTGACGCAACAGATTTCATAGCTTTGAAGTCGATTGTGCTCATCGACAGTGAACATGCTACTACGGCTTCTCAGCTATGTCTGGGCTGAATGTGCTCATTATAAGTTTCAGCGTTGCAAGATTTGCCTTCAGCATTAGAGGCCGTGGCAGAGAACAAACACTTCTGATAATAAAATAAGTGATTCTCGAACTGACAATTTAAGAGCGCTGTTAATCAACAACGTAACGATAAGGGTCATGATCTGTATGAACAATTGTCTTTTTTTCTCCAAACATTGCTGTGCGAGTAGCTTAAATCTCTTCTTTGAGATCGCCTGTTTGTATGCCGTAAGAAATAATACATTAAAACTAATTTTAATAAAAGAGAAGACTGGCCAAAATACAAATGCAAGCGTCAAAGAACATTTTTAGCCTGGTGTTGTCTCGTGGATGGCGCCATGATAAGATGCTTTATGGCGTCAGGTTGGCGTGTCAACCCCGGTTTTAAATGCATGCGTAAACGCGTGAACTCTACACGGGTTAAACCCAGGATATAAATGTAAACGGCCTCTGTGTGTCCAAAACCCAAAAGCACCAGAAATGAAACGTCGGCCCGCTGTGTTGGTGCGCTAAGAGGAAAATAAAATTTACAATCCTTGCGCGGCGACCTGATACCCCATGAACTGGGCAAATGACGACGCAGCTCGGCGGATTGATAACTTATTCAAGACGAACTGCATCCGGATACGCGGCTTAAGTCGCTTCTCCGGATGCAGTCAGACTCGATTAAGTTAACTCAGTAACTGAACGCGAGTCCAGTAAATTCCGGGGCTAATATGAGTTTGTGGTTTTGTTTTCAGTAGTCGATCATTGTCAGCTGCTATACATACTGCCATCATGCACAATGCCCATTTGTCATAATAATAAAAGTTACAGCGCGAGTAAAAAGCCCAGACGGGCACTATAAAAATAATCACGTAAATAATATTAATTTCTGCCGTCCAAACAACCAGTCACCCACCCAGCCAGCAAACGAGCCAAACAAACTTGTGTATCAACCAGGCGGTGGTAAAAGACTGATAGCCCCCTAACTTGTTGAGCCAGCAAACATAGATCGACCACGATAGTTCCAGTGTGACGCCAGAGTGGCGTAACATTTTTAAACACCAAGCTTTTCTTACACCACTCTTGAAATATGACGGTTCATCTGTCTTGGGAAATGTAATGTAGTCTGCTCGGGAGAGAACACCGAGGCTTGGGAATGTCGACATGCTCTATGTATTAAGAGCAGGCTTTTAAAGTGCGGTTTTTAAAATGGTTGTCACTATTGATGGGACTTGTCACAGGGAGACCTATTTCAACTGCAACTTTCAATTATTTGATGGCCGTCTTTAAATCTTAGTTTGTTCTGGCTGCCAATAAGTGAGCTGTCAAGAGCTCGGCAGCGGGTTCTCAGAGTTTGGTGTAATGGGGCGTGTCTTCTGATCAGAACTGCTAGCGGACCGCTTCTCTGTATGGACAGGTCTGGTGAATGTGGTCAGGAAACTGATTTTCTATGCTATATTTGCATAGCGCTGTTTCCGCAGGACCCAGTCTCACGAGGGGAGTGCAAATTGATCAGTGCGTAGACGAAACATGGTGGTCTGGCTCTCACTGTTCATCATGTTGATGTCGTCTGCCCATGGGCTACATCCGCCGTTCTACTGTTGCCAATCACTTTGTTGCTTGCGCTTGAGTAGTGTCTTGGTTTATTTACAGGAGGTTGTGATCTTGAGGTAGTCTGGCGCCTGCTTTGGCCAGGCTGTTGTCCTCCTCGTTCCCAGATACTTCAGAATGCACTGGAATCCACTGCAGCACTATTTTGTGGCGGCAGGGCATCCAGGATATCTTAAAGCTTCCTGGTGATAACATCAGTGGAGCTTGAAGACTTGGAGAATTGACAGATGCTGCCTTACCCTAGCTGAAATGGGGCTGTTTGGAGCGCATTCCGGAGCATGCACATGACGTTTTTGGCGTGCGGGGCAGACACTACACCTCCCTAGCGGACCGCGACACCTGGTGCTCCACCATTTACAAGGCAGCCGTCTCCTTTGAGGACTCGCGCAGAGCTAGTCTTAAGGACAAGCGGCTCAGGAGAAAAAAAACAGAGATGCGGCAACTCAGAACCCCGGCCAGTCCTCCCCCTGCAGCCACTGCGGTCGAACCATGTCAAACCTGCCTCCTCGCTAGCCTGTTTTCAAAAGGGTCTCTGCAAGTATTTCGTCGATCCCTCGTAGGGCCTAGGGATGCCTTAAATACATGTATTATATGTTTCTTTCTATGCTGGGTCCAATTTATTGGCAGTTACTGTTATATTTTTCATTTATCATTTTAACTACTGCCTATATGAACAGTGTTGTCAATTGTTTGCGAGTATTATGATTTACTTATAATTATGTATGTGCATGTGTAGATATAGTCTTGTAGTTGTTAGCAACGGCAGTTTTGTAAAATGGCTGTGTCAATGACGACGTCAATGCCTCAACCGTTGTAAAATAAAGTGTCATTGATTCATTGAATCTGCTAGCTCTCTGCTGCTGTGTTGAGCGCCTGCAGATCTGTATCTTAGTTGGAGCTGCTACCGCAAGCTGGTAAGGAGAGGAGTGTAGTAGTGCGGTCTGCACAACACATGTACACGCCGCTTCCTCCGTTTCGCACGGTATGTGGAGCCGCCTGTGTAGATGTTAGCACAGCTGCTGTGATGGTAGCGCTGTGCATAATCTCCAACGAGATAGCTCTGTGCAGTCCCGCGACCTGTGGCAAAGAGTCCTGGAACATCGTTTATGTACTCTAGAAGTCTTTTTTGAGATGTCCAGATATCTGAAAGGAGCTCTTCACACATCTTTGGGCTTGGTTCCAGGACGTCAGTTTTAGCCCTTTGCAGGTCCTTCATTTGGTGGTTCAAACTTGAGCGTTTCTGATGGTTCTTGGTCTGTTCCTGTAGTCTCCATTTCTTTTGGTGTTTAGTGAGTCTCTTCATCTTGTCCCCCACCCGGGTCTGCCCTGGGGGACTTGGGTGGGGTTAACTATTTTTTAGTTCCCAGAGTCACCCTGGTCACCACAGGGTGGATTTTCCCCTTTATTCTGGGGCATGTGTTTGCCTACCCTTGGTCCATTCACCTGTATTTCCTTTTTTAACCCTCCCTACTGTCTGCGCTGCCTGTAGCTCTTGATATTGGATGTGTGTTGCTAAATGGTTATAGGCTTATTTAACGTATTGGACCGGCTGGCGACATACATTCAATATGCTGTTTAGTTTTTTTTTTCACAAGCAGTGCAGGCACGTCCTGAGAAAGTCGTGTTGCTGTCGGGACGTTAAGCAATGTACAACTATCTAACTCTTCATCTTGTGTGCTGTTCTGCGTTCCAGTTTCTCCAATGTCCTGCATTTCCCAAATTGGGGTGCTCCAAATGGCTCTAAGAATGTCAATGCATTATGAGAATGACTCATGTTCGTAAACCTTGTCAATCCTGGCTTTGTTGTTCTTGTTGAAGTATTTTTTTATCGCAATACTTGTCTAAACGAGCTGGTGTTTACTCGCGCCATGATGCTAGAATTTGCGCCAATGTGGTCCCCACCTGCTTCTTCATCAGAGACATTGTTTTCGCAGCTCTAGCTTCCATGGCTATGATGTGAGGCCTCCACGTGAGTCCAGTAATTTATTTTTTTGCCAGTAAAGTTGGCCTGTCTGTCTTTGGTACTGGAAGGTCTCCAATTTTCAAAGTGACCTAGACTATCTGATTGAAAGAGATTGGTGTCATTGTTAGTCTAGCTCAGTTTGAATGGCCATCTATCAGTCCAGCTGCTGACTCTGTTGGCAGTATCCTGGATTATGCAGGATGCTATTTCTGTAAGTTCTGTCGCGCTCTACACTGGAAAGTCATCCGCATGGAGGGTGTTCGAGACACCTTGGTTTTGCTGTGCTGATGTCATTAATGTGGACCAAGAACAGCGTCAGAGACGCAACGCCTCCCTGACGGACACCTTCCCCGAGTTTGACAAGACTGCTGAATGTGCCGTTTACTTCATTCTCTCTGTTCTGTTCAAGAGGATGTCTTATCGGTACATCGTGCTTCCCACTCCAGACGGTAGCAGCTTCAGCAGCATCCCTTGTTTACAGAAGTTTTTCCCTTTTAATGACTTAACATAAAAAGAATTACGATTAAATCGATGGGTCACATTGAAATTGGTGAAAAGATCAATGCGTACTTTGTTAAGAAAAATGTTAACAACGTTATCTAAATAGAGAAGTATGACGTAAGCAATTTGTATTACCATTTTGCGTTCCTTTGCATACTTGTAAAATGAGGGTAGAGCAGCAGACCAAGCCATCCGTCGCCCCTTAATGCAATAGAGCATAATAAAATCAGGTTGGGAGTAACTGCGGTACTCCGTCCTAACCATTAAAGCCTAAACAAGAGCTACCAGTTGTATACAAAAGTTGTGGAGGCATTGGAAACAAGGTACGTTTCCCAATTCGTCAATTTTAAAGGGGTAAAAAACTATCATTCACCACGAACATATCGTAAAGGATGGCTACTTTCCTCATTTTCGTGCACTTTTTGCTCACATTATTGAACCTTGATTGTAAAGAGAGGTACAAATGAAGAGGAGATGCTGTATTATTTTTTCTAATTCATTTTCTGTATTTTTACAACTTGGGAGTAGAGAAACAAAATCAACTACTGTGGCACTCACACGTATCACAGCATCACCTAGTCAGGTATATAATAATTGTGACATTATGTTGTAATGATGTAAGCCCAAAATGAACTGCCAGTGCTATATAAAATGTCTAAAGTCTTCTGACACATTATTTTTGCCATTTTTGCGATTTCGCGGAATTGGCCGTTTACTGGGTGCAAAAATACTTTCACTGTGAGTTAGAAATTCAACATTTGTTCATTCTGTTTGGTTGCAGACGACTCAGAAGGTGTGCCTTAACATAATAATGCCTGATTTTGGCTTCTGGAAGGAATTCCGATTTATTTAGAGGAAGATGTTTCTGAAGCTTGTTTTAGCATCCGGGATTAATACGAATGGGGTTACTCTTGATCTATCTATATCTCTGGTGTGTTCCTAAGGATTTTAGATGTACATAGCTTAACCATCGCAGGACACACTAAAGTACACTTTGCACCCACTTTATAGAGTACTGGGGGTGGGAGGGGGGAGGGGGGTTGCACGGTAGACCGGGCTAGCTCTTGGACTATTATGGCTGCCGCAATGACATACCGCCAGAAGCAAGTCATGATGTCGCGGAAATGATCGGGACGTCTTCGCTACATAATTATTACAGTTTCGGCCTGTAAACGGGTCGATGAAAACGGATTAAAATCTAACAAAAAATAATGTGTCATGAGTACCATACCAGAAAAGGAGCTCAGTTGACCCAATAATGAACTGCTATCAAGTGTGACAGTCCCCACTGTTTCTTGCGACAGTAATGCGGCCAAGCTGACAAACCGGTCGATTCATTCTTTACGAGTGAAAGAAAACACAAGAGTGAAAGAAAACACAAATCAAAATACAGTCAAACTTGTCTGCAACGGCCACACAAGGAACGAGTAACAACTGGTGACGGTTACATAAAGAATAAAGAAACAGTCTCCAGTGGAACCTAGTGTCTGACATAGCTTTGTTTCTTTAGTTTTATCACGTCAATCGTCTAGTTCAACATAGGCGCGACTTTCTTTTACTGATACAGCCCGACGCACTTATTTCCCTCATTTTGGAGGCGTCATCTAACGACTACGCACCTGATGCAGGTGATTGGTCGACCATGATAATTCAAGGGTAGTGCTAGATTAGCTTGGCGCGGACAGGGCTGAATGGGTTAAGGACTGTTTTTAGGATATACGACCATACTATTACATAAGAAACTGAACATAATAATATACGCAGTGTACTGCGACCAGACACTAAATCACAGTACCAATATCAAAGAAACAATTTGAATTTTTCAAAGATTCACAAACCTGCTCATCAGTATTTATCAACATAATTATGTGAAAATGTAATTGCATGGGAAGAAACATTTACGTATCAGAAGATCAACCCGCTCTAACTTAAAATAAGCACAATCTGAGATGTTACATCAATGAATTAAAGGAAGCATGCCTATGTCTACCTCATCTATGTTCCACCACAGAAACGAGGGGTCATCTCCTCTGTGTCTGTCTTTAAGAGTACCGACATTTACTAGCGGCAAAGTACTAGCCGGTAGTTGTTAGGTTAAAAATAGCAACCCGTATTACTACTGCAAGCCTTTTACAAAGGCAAGCCCTTTACAGCGGCAGGCCATTTATCTGGCGCCCAACACCCCAGCAACGACATTTTACCATATTTACCTTCCCACCCCCAACCACTCACAGTAAAGGGCCTGCCGCGGTGAAAGGTCTGCCACAAAGCACAGTTTAATCGCTACACCGCCAAAATACTCTATCCCCATTCACACGCAAGAGGCATAGATCTTCATGAGCCCCCGCAACTGCGGAGGCTCGTGAGGATCTATTATTCTTGCTGGACACATTCAGTTACATCAGCGTACCTGAAGCACTTAGTGTTGAATCTGTGATGGTTTTAGAGCCTTCCTGTCGTAACAACATTGAGGGCCGTTGCATCGGCAGACGTTAGCAATTAAAAGCCGCTGAGGAGCAATTGCTCAGATGTAAACGTGTGACCTGAAACTGGTCACTGATCTTAGTTGATCAGTCTTGTCGTCATATCTTAAGAAGAAAAAAAAAAGAGAGGAAAAAGAAGTTGATGATGAAAAACAAATATTTAGGTTTAATGTTTTGAACAGAAAAATGTGTGATTTTTCAAATTTGCCTTTGCTACTGTCATGGTCGATCTGTCTTTTCACCTTGTTTGTAGTCATCCGATGACAGCTTCCAAAGTTGGAAATTTTGAGCTTAGGCTTAATGGGTTAAAGACACGCTACAGATATGCAAAGGTACACATACGGGAAATGGCTCATTCAGTAATGACACTACAGCAAGATATGGATAGACTGCATGGCAGTTCAAGCCTGGTGCCAGAATAGCTTAAAGCCTGTAGGCGCCAAATATTTTTCTGGCAACACCCTTGAACTATCCTTGTTGATTTGTCTCCAACATTGACGCTCCGAACTTTGTTGGCACCACCCTTAACTATCAAGGTTAATCCGTCTCATGAACTGAGGCACCAGAAAAGCGATTCCGGCACCATCCTGAAACTGTCTTGTTAATTTGTCTCCAGCATTAAAACGCCGAGGTGTTCTAGCACCTCCCTAGAACCATCACGGTTAATATGTCTCCAGAATTGAGGCGCCTAGTATTCTGGCACCACACTTGAACAAACGTGGTTAATTACCTGACTCCTGAAATGCACGTGCAGTCTTCAGCGGACAAATTTCAGAGGGATTTTCTCCTCAGCCTGGTTAACCCATTTAGCCCCGAGGCCCTACTGCAGGAGATTGATTGACCATGATATTCAAGGGTAGGGCCAGATTAGCTTGGCGCCTGAATAATCTGGCAGTACCCTTGAATTATCATGGTCAATCCACCTCCTGCAACTGGTACATAATCGTTAGTTAACGCTTGCAAAATTGTACCTAAAAGGGTTAAATGTGACGCAATATCTTCTCTCAAGTACAGCGTAGAGCGGTGCCAAGCTTCATTAACAGGAAAGGTCAACTACAGACCACAAGCGCTGGTGAAGAAAGCGTCGGTACAGAATAGTCACTAAGGGGAATCACTTAGAGCTAAAAGAAAGTTAGGTGCCATCCCCGTTATCTGTCGGTTAGATCCCTTAGATCAACGGTTAGATCAACGTCAAAGTATTCCGTTCATACATTTGGAGACAGGTTAATTAAATTTGTATTACTTTATGCTATAATTATTTAGTCTTAGTTTATTGTTTTATTAAATGTACAAGTGAGTTTAGGTGTTTTAGGTGTGTTTTTATGCGTGAGTGTGTATGTTGAAGGGTATTGGGAGGGGGTTGGGGGTGGGAGAGGGGGGATGGAGGGTGTTGTGGATGACGTGAACATGTAACTATTTTTTATTTGTGTCTCCATTATGTACCGCTGCGCATAACTTTTCCTGTACAGTACCGTGACTGTGTACGTTGAGTGGTGTGGGGGGGGGGGGGTGGGGGGGGGCTGGGGGGCGGGGCTGGGGGGGGGTGCTGGGGGGGGTGCTGGGGGGGGGCTGGGGAGGGAGGGGGAGGGAGTGTGGGAGGGGGGAGGGTGTTGTGGATGACATGAACATGTAACTATTTTTTATTCGTGTCTCTATTATGTACCGTTGCGCCACAATTTCCCCTCGGGGACAATAAAATGTGTTTATATTATACTGTGTTGCATTGTATTTATCGTATTTGTTACGATTGTGGTTGTGTTGTCCTGTGAGAGCATACATGTGTTAATCGTAGGAAACGATCCGATATTTATTTGAGCTATCATGGTTACGATTCACGTACCTTTTTGGTGGGATTTTCTTTTGTTCGCGCGTAAAGCGGAATTTGCTTTGTTATTGTGCTAGGTTTGTTCCGGAAGTTTCTAGCGAAGTCACACGGAGAAAAGCGGTCGATTTTTGTACTATGTAGTTACGATGAGAATAGACTAGAAGGCTGGAGCAGAATCGCGCTCTGTCTAGTGTCCTCGTGTGTGTAACATCAAAGCGTCGGCAACCTTTTGAAACTCGGTATCAGAGTGAGCCGCTCTTTTGGTCACAAGTTGTTTACTGTGCGTGTGTAGTGATCAATCGTTTTCTTGTGTGTAGGGAAATATCGTGAGATATCTCGAAATTTCCGTCTAAGTTGTGAACTGCCTACCATACTTTTGTGAGATGTCATTTTACCAAGGATTTGGGGCTGAAATGAGCAGTCAAATTTTTGCAGCCTATTGTGGTTTTCAAGACAGTTCATTTTTTTTCGATGTTTGTGAGTTTCGGTTGCGTAGATTATTTTGATTGGTTGAGTTGTTTGATTTTCCTTGATTATTCTGGAAATTAGTGCACTATAAAAGATTGGCGCTGGGAAGCGCGGACGTACATTGTCTTGCATTGTCAGCAGCAGAGACACGCTGTTTATCGTAGGTACGTGGCCAGTATAGGGTGTACATTGTGTGAGACGCTGCGTATGAGAAGATTTGTGTTGCCAGTGTGGACATTGCAGAAGAGACTTTGTATCAGTATTTGTGCATTTGGAATTGCATTGTGTGGATATCGCATCGCTGAATTAAATATTGTTGAAACTGTTACTCCAGTATTGTCTACATCCTTAAGCCACGTGTGACGGATTGCAGCTGAATGAGGTTTATTTAAAAAGAACCTTACGTGTGTGCGTCTGGTGTGGTTATTATACTACCACTACGATTCTACCATGTAACAGTATTGTTAATATTAATGTGCGACGTGAAGTGACCGCACATTTTTGACAAATTTCATGTTTTGTAGGAATCATCGCGACTAAAACCGCTAACGCTTAAGAGTGTGCTTATGAGGATTGTATGCTTGTTTTTCGTTGGATCTGCTTGTTGCTGATTTGGTATCGTATCGAATAGTGTCTATCGTTTGAACTTTGTTTACGTCGCCATTTTGCCTCCCCCGTTGCGTGGCCGGCTGAGGGCCTTTTCTGCTGCCCTGTTTTTACGTGCTACGCGCTCGTGTGCGAAGTGTTTACAGTGTGAGTCTGTTCGCTACCTGCATCTATTGCTGGTTGTTGTTCATGTTCCTACCGTCCTATAGGTTTTTACGTGTGCTGCCCTAAATTTGTTATTTCCCGTCGACATCTCGCCCTTCCCAACTGCGATCTTGCCGCTGACCGACCGGGATTGTCCGCTTGTAATTTTTTTTTTCCCCCCCTGTATCCCTACTGCCCTTTCAGTGTTGATTTTTGCGTATTATCAGCGTCGCTCCCCTACCACACTCACACACACACACCGGCACACACACACACACACATACACACACACACACACACACACACACACTCACACACACACACACACACACACACACACACACACACACACACACACACCTACTTTACTTTTTCTCCCTTGCGTATTATCAGGTCGCTCCCCTACCACACCACTCACACACACACCGACACACCGACACACACACACACACACACACACACACACACACACACACACACACACACAAACACACACACACACACACACACACACACACACACACACACACACACACACACACACACACACACACACACCCTACTGCACCCTCGTCCCGTCTTTTTCTTTCCTGTCCTCACAAACAATCATGCTCATCAGATACACACGCCAACAACTGCTATCTCTACGTCGCCACGCCACCTACTGCGCGGCCGGTGCCGCCGACAGTGTTGCAAATGCCTTACGTGGCATCCGGTCGCGAAAGAGAGGCCGCAGGGGTGGAATTAGCAGAAGGCACGACTCACAAACACACCCACAACCACACACTTCTTCCCCTTTTCCTATCTCCTTCCACCCCTTCCGCCTCCCCCCGCCTCCCCGTCTTCTCCCCATCCCTTCCTTCTTCTCCAATATTTTCGTCTCCTGTCTTCCTCACTTTCCGCTCCCTGCTCTCCTCGGCCGCCTCCTCCCCCACCCTCCCCCCTCCCCCCTCCCCCCACCCCCTCCTCCTTCGCCTGCTTTTTCCTCCTCGTCCCCTCCTCCCCCTGTCTCCTCCCCTTCACCCTCCCCCTCGCTCTTCCTCATCTTTTCCTACTCTCCTTCCTCCCCCTTTCTCCTCCTCCCCTAACCCTCCTCTCGCATCCTCTTTCTTGCCCCGTTCTCCTTCCCCGTCTTTTCCTCCTCCGCCCTCCCCCCTCCCTCATCTTTCCCCCCTCCATCCTCTTTTTCCCCTCCCCACCCTCCTCCTCCTTTGTCCACTTCTTCGTCCGTTTCTTCTTCCTCTTCCTCTTCTGTCTCACCCAACCTATAACTTCAACGCACAGTCTGTCTGCAAAGATGGCAAAGCCGACGTAATTTCAGATTTCATTCTAGACAATGACCTAGATGTTGTCGTGATCACCGAAACGTGGCTCCGCTCAGCTGGCGATGAAACCGTCATCGCCAGCGTCACTCCGAGTGGCTACCGCATGGCCTCCTTCCCGCGCGCTTCCAGAGGGGGTGGCATTGCCATCATCTACAGGGACTGTCTTTCCGCTCACCTCTCCTTTTCTCAGTCACTACCTTTTGCTCATCCCTCCTTTGAATCTGTAGAGGCCGTAGCAACACTCCCTGGCCAGTCCCTCATCTTCTCATGTATCTATCGCCCCCCCCTCTAAGCTCTCAAAACAAACTCTCAAACTCCATGTTCCTCACCGAGTTCCACCTCCTCCTAGACCACTACAGCACAGGACCCGGAAAACACATCCTTCTTGGCGACTTTAACTTCCAATTCGACAAACCCGACCACCCTGACACAAAACGCCTTTGCAAATCGCTTTCAAACAACAATCTTACACAACACATCACCAAACCCACCCACCGACTCGGCCACACCCTCGACTGGATCATCACCCGCACCTCCGATCAACTCTTTCTCGACTCTGACACCTCCTCTGCGCTTCCCTCTGACCACCTCGATATTCTCGTCTCCCTCAACCTACCTCCCCAGAAAAGAAAAAAAAAACAAGCTCCTTGTCTATCCTCTCAAACTAAAATCTATCAACCGAGAGAGCTTCTTCGACGAAGCTGTCGACCTTCACCTGGACCCCGCCTCCTCTCCTGATCTTGCATCCCATTTCGACTCCTCCCTTCGAAAACTTCTAGACACCCACGCACCTGTCACCATCTGCTCCATATCCAACCGACCCCCCTCCCCATGGCTCACTGACGACATAGCTGAGGCCAAGCGCGAGCGCCGACAAGCGGAACGCCGCTGGCGCTCATCTGACCTCACCGTTCACAGGCAGATCTTCCAAACAACTAGATCCAAAGTCTGCAGAATAATCTCCGACTCCAAACGTAAACACCTTCAAAACAAAATCCTAGAATCCACTTCTTCCAAAACCCTCTACGCTATCATGAATACACTCCTAGGCATTTCTAAAGACTCTCCTTTCCCCAACACACACAGCAAAGAAGAACTCCCGTCTGCTTTTTCCACCTATATCTCCGACAAAATCCAAACTCAGCGCAACACACTCGACACTCTGCCTTCTCCGCCTTGCCCTCCCGACACCCCCTTTTCCGGCACCCCCCTCTCGTCCTTCCGGCCCATCTCTCAGGACGAAGTCCTCAAGACAATAAAGTACATGCCTCTCAAAACCTGCGAACTAGACCTCTCCCAGCTTCTCTCTACCGAGACGGCCTTCCAAAACTTCTGCCCGTCATTACCGACATCATCACCACATCTCTTGAGAACGGCTCTGTCCCTGATATCTTCAAGTCCGCCATCGTCCATCCTCTCCTTAAAAAACACAACCTCGACCCAAACGAATTCAAAAACTATCGCCCAGTCTCCAATCTCTCTTTCCTGTCCAAGCCTCTTGAGAAGGTCGTTCTCAACCAGCTCAACCTCCACCTCGCCGACAACAACCTCCTGAGTCCCTTCCAGTCTGCCTATCGCAAACATCACAGCACTGAAACAGCCCTTCTGCATATCTTAAACGACCTGCTTCTCTCCACTGACTCGGGCAACATCTCCCTTCTTACGCTACTCGACCTCGCTGCCGCCTTCGACACTATAGACCACTCTATCCTCCTCCACCGCCTTCGCCACTCCTTTGGCATCACTGACTCTGCTCACTCCTGGTTTCTCTCCTACCTCTCCGACAGACAGCAGTCCGTCACCATCGACGGCGTCTCCTCCAACTCAGTCACGCTCTCCTGCGGAGTTCCACAGGGGTCTGTCCTGGGCCCGGTCCTTTTCACACTCTACACCTCTCCCCTGTCCAACATCATCCAGTCACACCACTCACGCTGACGACTCACAACTACTAGACAAAGACAAACTCGACAACACTCAGTCACTACTGACTCGCACGGCTGACTGCTACGAAACGTGAAAAACTGGATGAAAGCAAACAAGCTTAAACTCAATGACGACAAAACGGAAGTCATGCTGGTAGGCACTCGCCACAAACTTTCCCAGCTCCCTCCCTCTCTCCACCTTCAACTCGACAGCACCCCCATCTCCCTCTCTGACTCGGCCACAAACCTCGGCGTTATCCTCGATTCCTCTCTCTCCATGACCAGCTTCGTCTCCGCCACGGCCCAGGCATGCTACTTCCACCTTCGCCGCATCAGTCAGATCAGAAAATACCTCACTACCGAAGCAGCCACCAAACTTGCTGTCTCTCTCATCCTATCTCGCATCGACTACTGCAACTCTCTCTTTTCCGGCCTCCGTCACTCCACCACTTTCACTCTCCAGCGCGTCCAGAACAATGCTGCCCGCCTTGTCCTCAGAAAGAAAACATCCGACCACATCACTCCCCTGCTCAAACTCCTTCACTGGCTTCCCATCCCACATCGCATCCAATACAACATTCTGTCTCTCTGCTACAAATCCCTGAACATCTGCGCTCCTGCCTATCTCTCCAACTTACTTCACCACTCCCCTGCTCAAACTCCTTCACTGGCTTCCCATCCCACAACGCATCCAATACAACATTCTGTCTCTCTGCTACAATCCCTGAACATCTGCGCTCCTGCCTATCTCTCCAACTTACTTCACCCCTACACTCCTCCCCGCTCCCTCCGCTCCGCCTCCACATCCCCCGCACCAAACTCAGCACTTTCGGTCCCCGCTCCTTCTCAGTATACGGTCCATCCGCCTGGAACACTCTCCCACTCTCTCTCCGTCAGAAACAATCTCTCTCCTTCTTCCAGTCCGCCCTCAAAACTCACCTCTTTCAACAGTTCTGGCACTATACCACCACACTCTCCACCCCAAGCTGACTGTCGTAATGTATTTCACTATTTGTGGTACGTGAGTCGTTGTCTAAAGCGTGCGCATGCGTGCGTGAGTTGTGAGTGCGCGCTTAGAGTTATAATTATTATAAGATAAGCGCATTATAAAATACCGTAATAAATTATTATTATTATTACCAACGACACGCTAAGGTCTACAAAAAAAGTCTAATAAATTATTTGTCACATACTTCACATACTAACCTCACCTATCCGGTTTGTGACTAATTTGTCACATGTTTCATCTCACAAAGCCACAACTGTGGACATCCAGCGGGTGGTATTACCGAATTTTACAGCTGTGGTCACGTCCGCCCACAAAACCCACGGCGAACGTGGAAGAGCCTTAAGCCGCGTATCCGGAGGTGGCACGTCTCGAATGAGTTAACTGGAATTGAAAATAAATTCAACAGTGTTTTTCTTATGGTCCCACGTGACAATTAACTCATTCAGCCCCGACACAACACAGCAAGACACGGATCGAGCATGACAGTTCAAGGGCGGTGTCGGAATAGCTTGGCGCCCGAAGGCGCCAAGCTATTTTGGCACCACTCTTGAACTATCATGCTCGATCGGTCACTAGAATGGTAATACTGTCCAGATGGCAACTTCAAAGTTTGTGGATTTCGATTCTGGGGCAGAATGTGTTAATGTACAGAAATGTTGCCATTAACCCTATCAGTGACCTAGCACAGCCAATTGTTACACTACCGCAGCCACACGCAAGGTGTTGTAGATGGAAGACGCAGCCAGACAAGAGTGTTTCCAGAAGAGTCTTTAATTTCTTGGTCATCGTGGGTCTAATAGGTTGGGCACAACCAACCTACCAGCATGACATACACAATGGCGAAAATCTGGAGCTCGGTCTCTCGCTTCTCAGCTCCCTCTATCTATCTCTCTCTCTCTCTCTCTCTTCGTTGTGTGCTCTCTATCTATCTCGTTCTCTTCATTGTGCGAGCTCCCTCTCTATCTCGTTCCCTTCGTTGTGAGCTCTCTCGTTCTCTTCATTGTGCGAGCTCTCTCTCTATCTCGTTCCCTTCGTTGTGAGCTCTCCCGTTCTGGTGTTTCCCCCCACTATATATACCCGTTCTGGCCGAGGGCATCGCCCCTTTGTCTCAACCAGTCAAAGGGGCTATTACTGTCACCCATATTATTCCACATCTATCATGGTGGCCAGCGTCCCCTGACCCTATCTGTCAAAGGAGCTATTACTGTCGCCCATAATCTATCCCCCATCTGCTCTGGTGGATAGCGCCCTCTGATCCTAGCTGACCAGGGACCCATTACTGTCTCTCATAATTATTCCACATCTATTAGGCTGGTCAGCGTCCTCTGATCCTAGCTATCAAAGGAACCCATTACTGTTTCTCATAATTATTCCACATCTATTATGGTGGTCAGCGTCCTCTGATCTTAGCTGACCAGGAACTCATTACTGTCTCTCCTAATTATTCCACATCTATTATGGTGGTCGGCGTCCTCTGATCCTCGCTGACCAGTAACCCATTATTTATTCATTAGTCCCAGCTCCCAGTTCGCTACTGCCCGCATCGGGACCGCTAAAGTGAGATTGATGTATTTCCACTCGAAATTATCATTCATTAGTCCCAGCTTAGTAGGGCCGGCCACTTGTCAACTCCACGTGAGCCCGTGGTACTAATTATACCCTCGCTATTTTCATATCACGGGAAATTATAAAATTACCCGACCGTGATATTGGTCGTATACACTTATAGTGTAACATTTCCTCCCAAACCTATCCGAAAAAAAAAGGAATCTTAATTCACAAGATTCGGTTTTTTTTTTTCCATTACACAATATTCAGAGCACAAAATCATTTCAAACAATTAAACATGTTATCCACAAAATACATCATTTTTCGGAATGACCGCTTATTTAAATCGATCACTCCTTATTAAAAATTATTATTGTCCGGCGTAATCACGCCAATAAATGTTCACATCAAAATCGTCGACTCAGTTATGTCTTTGCACATGTGTTCGTTATTCTTCATGATTCTTCCTGGATCGCAACAGCGTTGATCCTTGGTTACCCAACGACGGGTAAAACTTGACAACGTTCGAGGCGGGGAGTAACTGCACTCCTCCCTCCATCATCGGCGTAGAGTCCTTCGCTCTTGCGACGTCATTCACGTCTGCTGATTGCACAGCCGCCGAAATCAACGTAGGCACAGTGACCTCACGTTCACCCTTCCTGAGTCGTGATAGTATGGAGCCAAACCATGCGCTAGTTTTCTTCTTATATCGTATACACCCTACCCGAATTATGATCACTACAACTGTCCCTACGATAGAACCAATGATGATCTGTTTCCATATCGCCCATTCTTGTTTTGGTTTAACGAATCGCTCTGAAGTCGAGCAATTAGATGATACATTGGCATTTCCTTAATTTCATCTAACTCTTTGGGCAAAGAGATGGGATCGTAGTCTGGTAAAGCGCTATGAAATGGTTTCCATAACGTTATATTGGAAAATGCATAGTTTTCCATCCATCCTATCAATTTTTCTTCCACCTGATACTGGCTCTCTTGTTGGTAGTAAGGGGTTAACATCAATCTATCACTAATAGCCGTACATGATTCATTGAGGCGGATTAGCGATAATGGTGGGTTGATTTGTTGGTACGTGACCCCTTTACCGTGACAACTAATACTCATCTTTAGTGGACTATGATTACTAATGACCCATAGCCCATCCATTATATACCGTGCCATAGGTAACACTGTACCCAACTTGACCTTTGTTTGGCAGTGTGTTGCAATTACGTCTGAATTGTTTAAAAACAGAGCCGTAACACAAAACTGATTAATGTTCATAGGATATATTGCACTTCGAATCGCACAGAATCCTATCAAGGGTTTGGAACAAGCTTCATGTTCAGCTTCCGTAAGGAGCGCGAACCGCGTACGTTGCGCGTCTACTGCTATTGTTGTGGATTCTAAGTCATACTGAGCCGTCATTGATTCTGGCGCAGGCCGACCTGAATCTCCAGTTACTAGTGGTAACTTCATCAAGTTTTTGAAATACGACATTGTGATTAATATTTAAACCCTGTGCTAGCCCCAATACTATCAGACTTAAGAAAAACTTCATCTTGTTGTTGCCTGCAACATACAAGATACCACCAGAGACTTATACCACTGTCTCTGACAAAACCCAAATCATGCTTCATGATTTACACATTACAATAGTCCTCTCTCAGATACCGTCTAAGAGTCGCATTTCTAATTTGAAGCCTTCTTTGGCAGAAGAGTCAGTATCGCTTCAAGAATTTCCCTAACCCCATCAGTCTGTAAACTAGGCTGAATTGAACGATTGTCGTCGATCTCCCCATCATCAGAACTGTCTGATGTGCCCTTGTTACAACTAACGTTTACTGCTGAGAGAGATCTTTTCTCTCTTGTCTTTAGGCGCTTTCTTAACTCCATTAACGGAACGTCCTCCTCGGATGAAGAATTCTCACGCTCTTTTCGCACCCCCCTAGTCAGTCTGTCTCGTGCGTTCTCTTGCCCTACTGCATCGTCACTGTCGCTATCAGATGATTCTGGAGCTACAACCTGTGTGGCTTTACGTAATGTTCTCCCCCTGGCTTTTGGAATAGGCCACTCACTAATTTTGGCTATCCGCAAGTGTTCAGCATGTGAACTGACCTCAGTGCCATCTAGTTGATGTCGTACCCTGAATGTGACAGGCGACAATTGTTCCACCACTCTATAGTGCGACCTCCACTTACTGTCTAACTTATTGTGTCTACGGTGATTACGAAGGTACACTGGGTCACCGACCTTAATCTCGACAGGCTGTACACCTCTATTAGCATACTTAGCCCCCTTCTTCTGTGCTTTCTTAATTCGCCGATACACCTGGGTGAAGGCCTTGTGTTGCTGCTCAAGCGCTATCTTGTGAAAATCTTCACCAGCGTATTTTCTTCGGGGTCTAAGGATGTTATCTAACGGTAGCACTGGATCGCGACCGTACAGTAAAAAGAACGGAGATTCCTGCGTAGTTTCCGAAACGCAAACCCTATAAGCTGCTAGTACCTGGTTAATATGCACGTCCCAGGTCGAAAATTCGTCTTGTATCTTTTTGGACAGAATGTCGTTAAAAGTTCTATGGAAACGTTCGACCTTAGCATTGGACTGTGGATGATAAAGACTGGTCGTGACATGATCTATGTTCAGTTCTGCCAGCGTTTCTGCCATAACCCTATTCACATTCTCAGATCCATTGTCTGATACTATCTGCAATGGACAGCCATGTCTGGGTAGAATTTCTTCTACGAGCAGCTGTACCACTGACTGCGGCGTTTTATCTGGTACAGGGAACGCCTCTACCCAACCTGTCAGATGACAGATGAATGCTATGACATAGCGATTCCCGCTAAGGGAGCGGTCAAACGGACCTGCCAAGTCCAATGACAACTTAGCGAATGGGTATGGAGGAATGTCCATTTCCTGTACGGGGGCCCTTTTCTTTTGTAACACTCTAGACTGACAGATGACACACCCACTAACATATTCATACAGTTGTTTGTACATGTTAGGCCAGTAATACTTTCTACTGACTGTGTCATGCGTCTTGTCTATTCCTAAGTGACCATTTTCGTCATGGTACTGTCTGACTACGTACTCTACCAAGTGAGACGGAACATACAATCTGGCTACTGGTTCATCATCAGGATGAGACAAGAAATATAGAACATCCTCTATCAGCATGTATCTCCTATTGACTGTCATGGTTCCTTGTCCACTAATCAATAAGTCCTTTAAGTGCACTATTTCAGAATCCTTCTCCTGCTCCTCAATAATATCAAACCCTGGAAGATCAACTTTTTCCAGCTTCTCGTCACACCCTGCCCTTACTGTACAACTAGCAAACTGCTTGGGTGTGAATTGGTTGGAGTTTATGACTCCAATGACAAAAGCATTGTCATTGACCTCTCTGGTTAACTCTTCTTCTTCCTCATGCTCTGGCATGTGAGTACCACCCGGCATTCTGGATAGTAAGTCTGCCAAAACATTTTGAGGACCTGGGATATATTCAATAGTACAGTTATATCCTGAAATGCCAAGGGCCCACATCTGCACCTTCTTATTTTGCATTGGTGAATTAAGCAAATACTTAAGAGGCATGTGATCCGTGCGGATTACAAACTCCGCATTATGCAAGTAGTGATTTAGCTTTTGAAGCGCATAATGGATCGCAAAAGCCTCTTTCTCTATTGTCGACCATTTCCTCTGACTGGTACTAAGTTTATGGGATAGAAAGTAAATAGGTCTTTCTACCTTTGAGCCTGGGGAAATGTCTGAGTCCTCATCGCATTTTTGCGCGAGACATGCCCCCACGCATGTGTCGCTGGCATCCGTGTAAAGGATGTATGGACGCCGTGTATCTGGATAGGCTAACACTGGTGCTACGGCTAACGTCTCCTTCATCAAATCAAACGCTTTCTGGCATTCCTCTGTCCAACTGAATCTCGCATACTTTCGTGTCAGTGCTATGATTGGTTCAGCCATCTGGGAGAAATTATGAATCATTTTCCTGTAAAACCCAATCATACCAATGAACGAACGGCACTCTCTGACACAGGTCGGAGCCGCCATAGCCCTAATGACTTTTACCTTTTCCTCATCCTGTTTTTATCCTCTGGCTAGCGAAATGAACAAACGCGCCGCGCAGAGTTGAGACATTGTGCTACACGATGCGCGTGCCGCGCAAGATTAACGCAAGATTTAGAAAGCATGCGGAGAGTTCCTCATTAGCACGGCTCTCTCTCTTGAACAGTTTCGATGTCGCGTGAGACTTCTACATTGACACGCGATAGACGACCTCGATCAGAATCACTTCGTGATACACACAGACAGAGAAATCACCTGCTTCATTCTATCTGAGCCTACACGCCTACAAGACTGAATCGCGATTACACTAACTATGACAGCGCGCGAGTATTCTCTTGTAGTAAAGAAGCGCGCAGAGCCAGACGATGGATCAGTGCACGGACACCACGGAGCGCAAGAGGCGTGAGACGGCTCGCGACAGCGCACTAACGCGTGCTTTGATCACTGTGAGCGCGGACTGTCGGCTGGACTGAAGGCCTACTGTACGTCTACAAAAGAGCACTAGGAGCAATTCGACTGGACACAGACGAGTCTCGCGACGCAGAGGTCATGCTCACACTTCGTAAGGCACAGGGCTAACAGCTTTGTCTAGACCGCCGAGGGCGCCTCGGGGCCCGGACGTCTGATATGGAGCTAATTTTTATAGCTATCATTTAGCGAACACAGTCTTAACTCTCGTACCATCGGTACGGATCCCTACAATATATGGAACTAACTGATTCTGAAAGTGCATTTCTCGCAGTGGACTCACGTATGCAGACTGCACGTTACGCGAGATTCGTAAAGCACGCGGCCCAACTAGACACCACACATGCACCAGACAACACACAGGCAACACAAGTACAAGTATTCAATGAGTACACGAAGTCAACTGAGAACATGAGAAGAGACACAGAATTACGGTCACATCGACCCTCGGGATCCACAGAAGTACTGCGGCATGACATCTGCCAAAGCACAGTGCTCAAAATGTCGATCGAGCAGCGGTCAACGATGGGGTAGATGCGAGGATGAACACACGACATATTGTGAGACTCTAACTCACTGAACTCAACACTGACTCAAGGTATATATGCGCCTCTTTATATTCGAGAAGGGTAGATCCCAACCCGACATTCTCCTGAACCATAAACCCTAGCATAACGAGATCTCATCCGTGCGCGGCGTCCTACACCTTCCTTCTGTGGATACAATCACTATAACTCAAAAGGACCATGGGGACTGAGAACGTCTTAATCACACCACTCGAGGCTTCGATACCACATGGCTCGTCCTCGATTCGTCCTTGCGCAGAGCCCTTATGAGTCGAACTCTCTAGAGCTCTCTATCTTGAGCGTGCGGACGTGATAGTCATACTATATCGGTTCTCTATATGTACGATCTCAACGCATTGGGATATTGATAACTCCGAATGGAGGATGATCGCCGGTAATCTAGTTTCATCGTGACAGTGGTCAGTAGCCCCTAAATCAAGGTCGCTATTCGCGAACAAGTCGTGAATTGTTCGTAATGAGCCTCTGACACTACCACCTTTCTCATCTTCTCCGCCGGCGCAGTGACTTCCGTCAAGTCGACTCGCCGATACCTGCCAGATCAAACCGACCCCTATCTGTACTTCATGTACCTCTCTGCACTGCTACGTTTGACACTGCACCTGCCATACATACGCGCACTTCCTACACACAACCTCCTATAACTCGAACGGTCCTTGTTTGTGATTGTTTACTATCAGTATGGGATAGTCTGGGTTCATATGTCGCCTGATTAGTGTTTGCCTGACGTACCACGGACTGCTCCCCCCGTTCTCTAGCTGCTCCCGAGTTCGTGCAATCTTCCTAAAATCCCTGTCTGTTTTCCGAAATCTCTAAGAGTGTCTCTCTTGCACAAATACGGAGCATTCTTCATCCGTACCTGGAGACTTCAGCTTCTGCCGTCTGAGGTTTTTATCACGTTCGTCTTAGTCACATCTGACCAAAAGACGAATGTGGATGTTCCTGATTCCATAGGGCACATAAACACTTCCGACTCTGAGTTTCTTCAAGTCAAAATAAATCCTCACCACCCGTTTTTTGTCTAACCAGATCATTTCCCAAAATAAAAGATCCTGTTGAAGCCCCCTGATAATACCGACGTAGAACTTATGTTTACACAACTTTTGCCCCTCTATCGTAAATTCTAATTCGGAACTCCCCCAATTACTTGTAAAGCTTCTCCACTAAACTTGACTGTAACGACACATCTCCCTTTTCCTAACTTTGGCTTATGACTGAGTTTTCATCGTAAGCCCCCCTTGCTAATCCAAAGAGCACCTCTGCTCTGCTCCCGTATCCCAATCAAGCTACGAAATCGATTAGCTGATCGCCCAATTTGAACACTATGCACCTTAGGAGAAGGCTGGCTTACCCGCTACATTGAATGCCTAAACAACATGACCTCTTATCCCTCTACTTTTCACCCGGTCCTGGCGTAAACGGCTTCGTGTGGCCGCAGCAACCTTCTATGATTTTCCTGCCTCCGGCGGACAACTTCTTTGGACCTTGTGGCCGCCTGTTTTCCGGCCTTTCTATCTACCATTTCCGCTGAATGTGACCCCTCGGTTCCCCACACTTCCAGAGCATTGAATCGGGGGGGGAGGGGGGGGGGGGGCGCATAGTGTTTGCTGACCGTCCGCCCCTATCACGTACGGCCAATTTCATTGCCTGGTGCCCTGCGCTCCCTCATTTAAAACAATTACGGTGACGAGCATGGTCTACTTCTCCATAGCCCTCTTCCTCCACCCCTAGGCCACTGTCGTTTCTCGGCTGACTAAACTGGGCCAGATTGTTTATCGTGCGTAGCTCTCAAACCTTTTGCGAAGGATTTCCTCTGTGCAATGGCCCACGCTGCAACGGCCCCTATCTCATGTCCACTTTGAGTTATCCCTCAGGACTTTCGATCTTGAAGAAAAGTCATAGCCGCCAATCCGTCAACAAAGAAATTGGTTAGTTGCCCGTTGTAACCACAGCATCGCGCCCATACTAGACTCGGGAAAGGCTCCGCACGGCCAAGTCCATTAGTCTCCAGCTCTGCGGACGAGAGGCACAACTTTCCCCTCTGGGTTTTGTTTCAACTTTCAGCCGCTGTAGCAAACGCAAAAGCATTGATTTTTCCATCGGCGGATTTTCGCCCGAACCTTACGGTTAGCTCTGCCTTTTCAGTTCAATTGCCCAATCCCCTGTCCGCTTCCGTATGTTAAGAATCGAGTGAGTAAAATCACTCACTTCACCGCTCTCTCTATCGAGCTTGCTTGATAAGCAAATGGAACGCGGGCGCCCTGTTGAGGGCTTTTATTTAGCACTGCATATTAGGTCAATTTTCGTTTATCCACTCCCTAAATTTGGGTAGGCTTTCCCGTCAAACCGTTCCTACCATTCTGCCCTATACTCTTGTGGCGTTTTAATCGCCTGACATCATTTCCTCTACTTTTTTTTTTCCGTCTGCCGCCACACATATACAGTACCTCCACACGCAACCGCTATATAAGACATCGCTCACGCACTCGACCATTTACCTTTAGTTATCTGCTAGTCATGTTATATCATAACAAGATCTCTATATAGATACGTTGAGAGATCACGCAGACACAACTCTAGCTAACTGGTCGGCTACACTATATAAGACTCAAGCAAGGGTTAAACGAAAAAAGTCACTTACCCACCCCCGTGATCCTTTCGGCTGTTAATGGTCTTGAATGAGCTCCGCAGACGGCCTTCGATGTACGCTGAGGAGCGTCAACTCGAGACAGTTTCACAATAGTGGCACTATAGGATATATATTTCATTATCTAGGACTCCAGCCACCGTCGGCCGCGTGCGCAACCTCCTTGCCCACTTTCTTAGAGCATTCTTCGTGTGCACTCATAGAGGGCGGACGGCGTCAGCGGACTTCCCCGCGTCGTAGTTTATCGAGTAATTTGCCACAAGATTATGGGCTCTGCAACCTCTGCTTTTTCCCTGTCGTGGATAGCTACGAACTCTGCTTTTCTCTGAAGTGGGCTCGTACTCTAACTTTTTTCCTTGACGTGGTGCTCGAAACTCTCATGCTTTTCCCGTGAAGAGGGTGGGCTCGAACTCATTCTCTTCTCTTTTTCGGGATAGTTGGCTTGCACTCTTCTACTCTCTCTTTCTGGTCTGTGGGGAGCATCGTCCACCCTTGCGTCGGTGGCTGTCGATTTGGAGCTGATTAGTCTAGTTTTTTCGTGTTCTCTTCGTTCCTTCTGTTTCTCTCCCGTTCCGAGATCCTGGTCACGACAGGCCAACCAAATAAAGATAGATATGGTAGTGTTACACTACCGCAGCCACTACCCACCACGGCAAGGTGTTTGTAGATGGAAGACGCAGCCACAGACAAGTAGTGTTTCCAGAAGAGTCCTTTATATTCTATGGTCATCGTGGGTCTAATTAGGTTGGGCATCAACCAACCTATCCAGCATGACAATACACAATAGGCCGAAAATCTGGAGCTTCGGTCTCTTCTCGATCGCTTTCTAGACCTTCTCAGCTCCCTCTATCTATACTCTCTCTCACTCTCTCTTCTCTCAGCCTTCTCTCTTCTCGTCTCATCTCTCTTCTCTTCACTCTCTCCCATCTCTCTCTCTCTCATCCTCTCACTCTCCTCTCTCTCTCTCTTTGTTGTGTGCTCTCTATCTATCTCGTTTCCTCTTCCATTCGGTGGCGAGCCTCCCTCTCTTATCTCGGTCTCCCGTTCGTGGTGTGTGAGGCTCTCTCGTTCTCGTTTCATTGTGGCGAGCCTCTCCTCTCTATCTCGTTCCCTTCGTTGTGTGAGCTCCTCTCCCGTTCTGGTGTTATCCTCCCTACCACTATATAGTCCCCGTTCTGGCCGAGGGCATCGCCGCCCTTTGTCTCAACCAGTCAAAGGGGCTATTACTGTCACCCACCATAATTATTACCACATCTATCATGGTGGCCAGCGACCCCCTGACCCTATCTGGTCAAAGGAGAGCTATTACTGTCGTCGCCCATAATCTAAT
>BTPG01000001.1:321165940-321291979 GCA_036245525.1 Semisulcospira habei
TTTGTTTTTTTTTTTTATTTTCTTTGTTTTTTTTTTTTTGTTGTTTTTGGTTTTTTTTTTTTTTGTTTTTGTTTTTTTTGTTGTGGTTTTTTTTTTTTTTTTTTTCTTTGTTTTTTTATTTTTTATTTTTGTTGTTTTTTATTATTGTTTTGTTTTTTGGGCTTGTTTCTTTTTTATTCTTTTTTTTGGTTTGTTTTTCTTTTTTTTTGTTTCTTTTTTTTTTTTTTTTCTTTTTTGGTATTTTTTTTTTTTTTTTTTTTTTTTTTTTTTTTTGTTTTTTTTTTTTGTTTTTTGTTTTTTTTTTTGATTTTTGTGGCTTTTTTTTTCTTTTTTTTGTTTGTTTTTTTTTTTTTTTTATTTTTTTTTGTTTTTTTTATTTTCTTGTTTATTTTGCTTTTTTTTTTTTGTTATTTTTGTTTGTTTGTTTGGTTGATTTTGTGTTTTTTTCTGTTGTTTTTATTTTTGTTGCTATTTTTTGTTTTTTTTTTTACTTTGGCTAATTAGTGTTTGCTGTTTTTTTTTTTTTTTTTTTTTCTTTTTCTTTTTTTGTTGTTTTTTTTTTTTTTTTTTTTTTGTTTTTTTTTTTTTGTTTTTTTTTATTTAATGCCACACACGTGCAAGAGGCATGAAAACACGCTCTGCAGGCGACATTAACCCCTTCATTGCCCGTAGACGGAAACTGTGTTTCTGAAGTCTTCGTCAATTCAGCATCAACCAGGAACCTAAATTCAAGGTGATGTCAGCAGGAGGCACTAATCCGCATGAGCCCCCCGCAAATGTTTTGATGATTTATATTACAAAAATATATTCTACTGAGAAAATCACTAAACCATATCATAGTCTATCACGAGTAATATTTTAGGGGAAAAAATCCACTCTGACTTGCAGGTCACCACACAGGTCAAGTTTCTCACCTATGCCATTCCACGTTTGCTAAGCGTAGAAAAAATATGGGAACAAATGGGAGCACACCTGCTGGGCCACACTGGCTGTCTCCCTCTATTCGCTTCGTAGATTATCAGCGCAGCGAATCGAGGGAGACAACCAGTGCGGTACTAGGCTAGTGTTGCTTACTCACGCCTCAGTGAGAGGTGCGTATGTACCGCCGGCAGCCAGGTTGCTAACGCAGGTGGCGTCCTCACATCTTGTGACCAGCGGCAGGTGCGATGCAGACTGTTGGGGCGACGTCACAGTAGTGCGAAATTCCTCTCATACCTGGTCAGACTCGAGTACAGCGACTGCAACAGCGCCACCACGCCTCATTAACCGATCCTGTGGCCGGGAACGACGAGCGTCACCCAGCTGCAAGAGGCATGGATCTTCATGAGCCCCGGGATTGCAGTGGCTCATGAAGATCTATGGATCTTGCCGGCCTCATTATTATCTGGGCTGACAGGGTTAACAAGCCGTAAATCTGCAATTTTGTAGTGTCTGTGTTTGTGTGTGTGTATTTGTGTGCGTGTGTGAGCATGCACGTGCATCTGTGCATACGCGCGCATATATGCGTGCGTGCGTGCGTATGTACATGTAGGTGCGTGTATGCGTGTGTACTGGGATGGACACTTGCTCTGGAAGATAACAACTTACGTGGAAGATAACAACAAACTCACAGAAGTGCGTTGGAGAGCACGGTACTCCCAAGTAACTGGCAGCACGAATCCTCCAGCGTGGTTACGTGGTCACCTCACAAGCATTAACATTAACACATTCGAGACGCATAGCATCAGGGTACGCGGCTCTTGAATGCAGAACGCAGTTAATATTGTGAAAAGCGAGATTTTCATTAACCCTGTTCGTATCCGTGGCGGCGGTTTCAGTCGCGATGATTCCTACAGGATGTCAGAGTGTTGTTATTCCTACAGGAATCATCGTGACTGAAACCGCTTCCGACACGAAAAGGGTTAATACAATGAAAATCTTGTTTTTTGCAAACAAATGGACTTACTGTCTTTCACTAGGCAGACATTGTCGTTATACAAACTGTATCAGATGGAGAGCCTTGGTACTTTTTGTTCATCTTCTGTGCACACCTATTCGTGATTGTTTTCCTTCCCGTAAAGATGTTAGGTAAACAAGCGAATGCAAGAATAATAATAAACATACTTTTCAGGTCACTTGTGCGTAAATGCACTCACGTGCGCACGATCGCAGACACGCGTCTGTAGCACGCAGGAACGCACGCACGTAGGCACACACAGAGACACACGAGGGCACACACACACTACTCTGTGAAAGCAGCAGCATGAGACAGTAAGTCTGTTTTTTGTAAGCGAGATTTTCATTGTAATACAACGCAAATGTCCCTTTTCACAATGAGCACTTCCTTATGCGCAAAAGGCCATCGGGACGACAGCGGCCGCCGATGGCCCGCGCACGACCGTGCACGGGCCGACATCGGGCGACGCCGGCCCGATGACCTTTGCGCACTGGGCTACTATCGTTTGCCTATACGTGGCAGCACAAACATTCAGCCAAACATAATCGTATACAGAGAAACGTAGACTCATCGTTGTTGTTTTACTTTTAATGTAGAACCTGAAACCCCAATATTATGTGCTTAATAAGTGGACAAATGTAAAATGTTCTCAACAAGCATGCGAACATCACGTTACTCGCCGTGTGTGCCATTGTGTCTCAGACTGGACCGTTCGGTGCTTCGGCCTTCTCACAAGATCAGAAACTAGTTCTTGCTTTGGAGGTTAAAAGTTTACGTAAAATGAACCTGCTCCAGGCAGCAGAGGGTTAAGAGTTCACACTATCTTCTTCTGCGCTTAGTACACTTTGAATAAAGCTGCAAATAACTCTTTGCGTGTCTGTAGCGGTTTTAGTCGCGATGATTCCTGTCGAAATCATCACGACTAAAACCGCTACCGACACGCAAAGGGTTAATGGCTACATTTCCATATGAAGTTTGAATATCTTAAAACGGAAGACTCTTCCGCTCTTCTTCTGCTTAGTACGCATACCTGATACACATACGGGGGAGTAGATAAGCTCCCTTTCGTGTGCCTGCCCACAGGGATTGGGAAAAGTGGAGTAGAGAAATCTTCGTTCAGGTAAGGCTAAATTGGGACCCCGTTGTAACCGCTAATTTTTGAAAACGAAACTCGCCATGAAGCAGGTTGCTTTAAGATAAGGTTTTGTGGTCGCTGGTCTTTTCTTCTTATAGATAACATACTGTCGGCAACAACTGGCCTTGCGGCCTTTTTACTGACCGTGGACGCAGACCGTGGTGTTAAAACATTGTCAATTCGACGCCGGAGATTCCCAGCCGTCCAAGGAACAGGAATACAAAGTGGTGTCGGCGAGAGGCATAGATCCTCATGAGCCCCATGCCCTTTTAAAACGTTGTTCGAGTACCGAGGCCCGGATCCACGTAAAGGCTCTGACATGCGACAGCGTAGGACGTGTGCGATGTCTATACTATGCTGGATCAAATGGCTGCGCTGGAAGATCTGGCGCGGCTGTACAGAAACTGCGGCGTGTGGTCATCGATCAAGCTCTGGCGCAACTTTCGAAGGACTGATTATCGGGAAGTGTGTCGTGTCGAAATCGATTTCGAGGGATCACAGACGTTGTCGGAAGAATCGCGCATACATCGTGCCTACATCGTGCCTACAACGTGCCTACATCGTGCCTACATCGTGCCTACACAGTAAGCAAAGGTCATCGGCCCCATGTCGACCGCAGATGGACCCGATGACGTTTTGCTACAGGGGTAATGAGAATTGAGTTTACCCCAAACGGGCATCCTACAGTGCCTGATCGTGTTGTCAATTTCATCCTGTTCCCATAGCAACTCACTGGCATGCACAATTGCCGTATCGTAGATCCAGGTGTTTTTTTTATTTGTTATTTTTATTTTATTTATTTATTTATTTTTTTTTTTTTTTTTTTGGCGTCCTTAAGACTAACTTGCTGTCCTACGACGTCATGCACAAACTAAATATTCAATTATGCTATATGCGAAGTTACGATTAACAACCGGAAATACACAAACTGCACACTTCCGACTTCGGCGGATCTAAAACTGTTAAGTCGTCTTACGAAGTGTGGAGCTCTCGTAACTATTAGTATTAAGCTACTGCTTTTTATAAGAGGCTTTGCAATTAAGTAAACAATAGGCGAGCGAGAGCAAGCAGTTTTTATTAATATTATTTTAAAAAATCTCATATATTGGTAGTTTTAGCAAGCATAAATGTAATTCTTACACGTACATATGTATTTGTCCTTCCTCTAAATGTCAATGAACATAAATCTGTAAATATATATATTTTTCTATCTGTAATGTACGTATTTTCTCTCAACTTTGTCTAGTAACAATAAACATAAATCTGTTGTTTCTTTGTTTTGTTGTTTTTACTTTCTAAGCGATTTTTTAACTATTGTTATCTTTTATTACCAGTATTTTTGTTTTTGATAAAAGATAGGCTCATGACTTATTGTCTGTTTTTATAATGTTTCCAGTTGGTGTTACAGTGTGTGAGCCATAAGATAAAAAACAACAGACCAGCACACATTTACTCACTTTTATTTCTTCCAAATTCAGTTTCGTTTCCAACCTCTGGAATAATGTTGTCGTGATTTATTAGTATTGTCTGTTATACGACTAGAATGTAGTAGGTAATGTCAGAGTTTAATATAATTATGACATCACACTGACACATTAATTTATTATCGTACAAATTATGAAGAAAGTTACGTGAGTGAAAAGCTTTCATAGTCGTAAAACTCTGGCGTTATTTCATTGTCTACAAATGCAGATTGATAAATATCTGTTTCAGTATGGTGCATAATTAAAAAAAAAAAAAAAAAAAAAACGCCACGGTCATATGACATATGGATCGCCGGGCAGTGTGTGTTTCTGGTTACATTTCTGTAATAAATTAGCTTGATTTAATTTATGGCAACAGATCGAATTAGATGTTTTAAAGTGCAAATACTTATGGACTGCGATGTTACTGTGTTGTTGAAGTTTCTTGTCTATTTTGGTGTGTTTCCATTCTACTAAGTTTCCTGTTGAACTCTTTAACTTCGTTAACTAAATGACTTGCATTCTTGCGAATGGCAGATATTTAGGTTCAAAGTTAACTGTCTCAGTGTTTCACGCGACAGACCACTATATTAGTATAAATACACGATCGTACGTCTTGCTTCATTACTCAACAGGGCAAACTCACTCCTGGATCATCGATACGTAACTGTTTTGCGTGTTTTCTGTGGCGGATCAGGATTATTCACCGCGCGCAGTGACAACAATTACGAACTGCTTTACCTCCAAAACAAAACCTGTACAGATTTGGCAGAGGTATTGTCGGTATACCGTTTCTTAGACATCAGTCACAGCACCGTCTGGCGCTTGTGTTGTCACAAACTGAATTAATTTGCTTCAGACAAAGAGATGGAACTTTCCACTAAAGCTACAACAAACACGTCGGATTAATTGCCTCTGCTCCATTCGTAGCTAACCAATTTCAAATTGTCACTGATGTAACAAGTGTAATGTAGAAAGTTTGCGCACCTTCAATCATGACATTTGGGACATTTGGTAATGTGATGACCATTGTTATTCTCTGTCGGATGGGGATCAAACACGATTTCATGAACTTGTTTTTCATGGCATTGGCACTTTCTGACATGTGTCTTTTGTACTCTGTTCTTCTTAGGGCTTGGGTGGTGTATATCGCAAACTATACTGTCGAAATTTGTGATTCAAATGTTTTCGTATGTAAAATGGGTATTCGCCGCAACGCGACCCGTCCTAAAAAGTCCCTTCCCTAAATAGAAGTGAAGTCCCTTCTATAAATAGAAGGTAATTTAAAAAGGCGAAACGCACGAAATAATATCTGTATCTCAATACAAAGCCAGTTTTAATAAGACAAATGAAAACACGCAAATTCTGTAAAAATGAAGCATTCCCCGTTTACTTTGCTGATTATCACAATTTAATATAAGCGAAGTCGACAGCGGCGGGGCCTGAATATTGTTTTGTTATATCAGAAATTTTGTTAAATTCGACCTCGTAATAAGCGGTTTAATTTTACAAAGACATAAAACAAGTTCGGCCGGGACCTTCCCAAAAGCTTTGTTATATCCAACTTTGATATATCGAAGTTGTTGTAGCGGATATTGCTATATTAGGTAAATGGTACTTGTATTGCCACTATTATTTGGTTTAGTCTAAATACATTTTTTATTCTATGCATCCTTTTTTGTATATACATACAGTCTACTAGGCTTAACCCGTTCGTCGCCGCAGGTGCTGAAATGTTGCCTTTCCCAGCGACGCAGCTGTTTTGCCAGACTATTCTGGCACAACACCTCTTATCTTTAAAAAGCTATAACTCTTGAACCACAAAACCACAGTACTTCATTTTTCTATTTTAATGGAGATGAGAAAACAATTTTGTACACTGGCACTCTTTTATCTTTCATGTGACTCACTGAAAGTTGTATATCTTGTTTGATGCAAGAAAAATAAACAATAAACAAAATCTGTGTTCTCAACACATACAACAGACATTTTATACACAATATAGTCACCAACACAGTGACAAATACATGATAACATGTCAAGAAATTTATTGAGATAATGGTCCACTCACCAGTGAAGCATAGTTGGTTGTTCAGAGCTCTACAGATAATCCATAACACACCAACTCACAATCATAGTCCATGAAGAAAACACAACACTCTTCTGCACACCAGTCATTTGCACGCCCAACACCAGTGTCACATATAAGATGCAAGACTTGCAAATTCAACTGAAAGAAGATAGTTACAGTAATTTTCAAAGACAAAACAGTCAATCAGGTTTTTTTTCAGCCACTCTATTGCTTTCCTTGAAGTGTATTTGTCCGCAACACTCAGAAACCTGAAGTGATGTTGTACGCAACACACAATCTACTGAATTCCATACATCTGTGCAGCTGCAGATCTGCGGAAGTCAGAAACTGTGTGATACAGCTCAAAACAAGTGGTGGGGCACAAGGCACCGTTGCACTGCTTACAGAGGAACCTGGTCTGAACACGCTTGATGCCAAACGGGAAACGCCCAATGCACACACTACATTCTGGTCTTGATGTTCCCTCCTGCTTCTGCAGAGAATGACGCTCTGTCAGTCGCTGTGGTCTGGGTGTCTCCTTTTGATTTTGCGGCTTCACTTTTCCTTCATAGCCCTCCAGCAGTCCATCTATGATCTTCTCGCAAAAGATAGTCCCTTCGGTCACCTGCCTGTAGATGGTGTAGCTGTTAGTCAGCGTGACCTCGCGTAGCCTGTGGTAGACTGCGTGGTACCACTTGGAGACTTTATGCCGTTAGGCGTTTGTGCCAAGAAGCTGGTCAGTGAGGTCAACACCTCCCATGTACTGATTATAATCCTCTTCATATAGAGGCTTGACGACCTGCCTGTGGCCACCGACCTGATTGCCAGCCCGCTGGCGGCGTTCCACAGTGTTTGATGTATGAACAGACGACAAGAACTGCACGTACTTCGTGTCGTGCGATCCACAGGCAATAATGTCAGTTGTCTTAGATTTGCAGAAGACATGCTCATCACACTTCCGCAGATTCAGAGCGTTTCTGTCAGGTTGTGGAGCCATATTCAATCCTCAGCGTGTTGTCGTTGAAGTGGAGAAATCGGGTGAGCAATTCATATCGATTGCGCGACATGACATTACCAAACTGAATCTTTGTCAGCCAGTATGTCCTTCAATAATCCTCCAGCTCAGGCTTGGCGCAGAGTTCCATGGCAATCTGCAGTGCCACGTATACCTTCAGTTCAGCAGCTACAATGTTGAGAAGCTGTTGCCCATATAGATTGGTCTGGTCAGCTTTGTGATCAAAGGCAGTATCCGGAAGGAATAGCTTGAAAAAAAGTCCACTGGCTTGAATCCCACTGTATCCATCAGTACGCCTGAAAAGATCAAGAATGACAAAAGTACTCGCATCATCAAAGTATATTTTATTCCCCACACTTTTTGTAAATGGAAACATAATGATAGTTCAAGCTGCCTTCTCAGTTTTGGAAGGTGACGTGGCTGTTTATCTATCATGGCTGATCCATCTCCCTGTGCGTGATCGCGTACACAAAGTCATACCCGCATAAGCAGTTGTGGAGCATATGCATCCATCTCCATGTAAATTTCTATCCATGCATAGATCACACACACACACACGCAAACACGCACGCACACGCACACACACACACACACACACACACACACACACACAAGCGTGCGTGCGTGTGCGCGAACACACATAGTCATACTCGCGTAAGCAGTTGTGGCGTATACACATGCACGCTCACTTGTGCTAGCATGCACCCCCGCCCACTCCCCCACCCCCATCACACACACACACACACACACACACACACACACACACACACACACACACACACACACACACACACGTATACACTAAAGTTTATCTATTGTAAGACTTACCAGTTCCCCTGCGAAAAGAAGGCAACCTGTCAACAGGATGATAGGAGACTTCCGTGTTATAGATCTCCCATTGGAACAGGTCTGCAAGTGGCTCCCTGCCACGCCCACTCTTGGACCTCGGCCTGTAGATCGGGCCCGAATCACTCGCCCCTTCTTGACCCTGTCCCTCTTGATCGACCATGTGTATATCTTCTCATTTCTTGAAGTTCTTCGTCGCTGCTACTGTCTCTTGTTTGCGACGTGGAATGTTCAATGCGTGCAGAAGAACGAGATCTGCTCGCGAGAGTGCTCGTACTCGATTCTGGCTCATAGGTCGGATCGCTATCAAAACTATCTTGCAAACTTCCAAAAAGCTCTTTGTCAACTTCGTTGCCACATGGATGATCCTCGTCCGAATCAACGTCAGTGTGTGATGGTAGGCGGTTGAAACGACGCAAAATTTCCTTAGTAGATAGTTTCTTTTGTTGCTCACCTCGCCCTTTCGAAGTTTCAGCCATCACGAAAAAGCACCGCTCCCAAACAGTCAGAAAAATTCGCAAATTCTTCGCTCAAAACTCTCAAATGCACAGAAAGATGGCGCCGAAATGAAAGAGGGGATTCCCCTGTCCCATGATGCACTATTATTGATCAAAATTACCTCATACATTAGAGTCACGAGCAAGTACAGTGAACTCTACTGTGTTACTCGCCGGCCGAAAGGCGAGATCGGTGGTGAGCCACGTACTCGCCAAGCGGCGAGATCGGCTGCGAAAGGGTCGAACACGGATAAGTAGAACGACGCCTAAATGAAACGAATTTTTTTTTTAATGCAACCAAAACTGTTCTTCCTATGACTAATTTACAACGGATAACTCAAACTAGCTTAAGTCGAACTTCGGATAAGTGGAACGTGTTTCTCCTCTAAAAAGTGAGAACGGCTCCGTTAAGTTGCACCGAATTCGGATATTTATGGCCTTTAGAACACACAGACACATATTCACAAAGGCACCTCCTGATTATGTTTCGTCGTCGATTGCTGCACACCTCGAACTTCGAGCACGTGAAACGTGGTCGTCATTAAACAAAATTGTTTTGTGTGTGTGTGTGTGTGTGTGTGTGTGTGTGTGTGTGTGTGTGTGTGTGTGTGTGCGTGCTGTGCGTGCGTGCGTGCGTGCGTGCGTGCGTGCGTGCGTGCGTGCGTGCGTGCGAGCGTGCGTGCGTGCGTGCAAGCGACCTGTTACTGACAATAGAGGATCAATAGTTGGCAATACCTGCTTTGTATGTCAATGTTGCCAGTGTGTTTTACAATAATGCTGAACCAAGAAGTTAACAGGTTTTTCAGTCTAAATGTTAGTAATGAAAGACTTTACTACTCTCCTCAGTTATCCTTTCTGTGTAGGAGAGTTCCAACGATATTTACCAGGGCACTAGAAAACTTTTCTTGCGTGTACATGTTCACATAGATTGTGAGAAGAGTAGAAATGTCTCCGCTGGCGCAAGACATTGAGATTTTTTTTCAGTAAAAGTTTAGCTATCAAAGCCAACCCTAGAGCAGACCGCTTTAATGCCACCATTGCATTATACTTCATGTGTTTTCTTTTTGTTTTTGTCACTGATTAGTATTGTTATATGTTTACAGCCAAACACCGTAACAATCGTAAATAACTGAGGACAATAACCACACAATGAGTCGGTATTCGCACTCAGGGGGAGGGGTTGGGGGGGGGGGGGAGCGGTAAGAAGGAATGACAGACCTATCATTTTGAGCCTTCCTCTGAATTACCCATTGCAAAAAGCAATAGGGACTACCCCCAGGGGCCCCGCAGTTCACGTGCCTATATTCAGGCCTCCCCGCTCCCGGGGATGGTATGAAGATACTCACAATAGACATTGAAATAAAATAATAATACATAGTTCTTGTATAGCGCTGTTCTCCAGGAAGACACTGGACTCAACTGCGCATGCACAACAGCACACCCTTTCTCTCTCAGACACACACGCACAATTATACACTACTTTAAACCACTCCATCCCTTCCCCACACCTTACATTCACTTCCTCTGGGATCAGAATAGGTGGCAGTCAGTCAACAGTTAGCTATATATGAGCTAAGTGTTAAATGCCCGACAAAAAAGAAAAGTCTTTAAGTGAGCCTTGAACTGTGACAATGTGGGCAGATTCCGCATTTCCGTTGGCAGCGAGTTCCACACACTTGGGGCGAAAAAGGTGAAAGAACGCTCCCCGACAGTTTTCATGTTAAGCTTCGGGGATTTTCAACAGCTTTTCACTGGAGGAACGGAGGGTGCGTGATGGCTGATAGGCAGACAGCTTGGCAGAGAGGTACGGCGGGAGAGATCCGTCAAAATGCCGATAGGCGAAAATTGCAATTTTGTACTGGCAACGGAATTTGACGGGCAGCCAGTGCAGCTGCTTCAGTAGAGGCGTAACGTGGTCTCTCTTTCGTTTCTTCAAGATGAGACGCGCCGCATTGTTTTGAATCATCTGCAAGCGTGAAATCTGATCGGCCGGTAAACCTGCCAGTACAGAATTGCAATAATCGAGCCTGGAAGTAATGAATGCATTTACAAGTCTTGACGCCGTACCTTCTGTGAGATACGGTCTGAGAGAAGAAATTCTGCGCAGCTCAAGGAAACCAGCTCGGCAGACGCTACTGATATGATCATGCATGGAGAGCGTCGAGTCAATCTTCACACCCAGATATTTGACACATTTCTGGAAGGGAACGCTGCAGCCACCAATGTTTGCGAACTCGCAGTCAATCAGACTAAGGCGAGACTGAGAGCCGGCAGGCATGACTTCGGTTTTGTCAGTGTTAAGCTTAAGTTTGTTGCTAGTCATCCAGGACAGGACCTGCTATTGGGTAGATTTAGGTTTGCCGCTTACGACCGGTTTCGCCCCTAGTGGGAACTCGTTAGGTAGGCATACGGCGTAACCTGATAATTTTAAACACAACGCCAGTACTAGAAGGCACCTCCAGAATTTACTGATAGCACCCGTAGTATAGTCCGGAATTCATCCTAAAAGCTTTATGTGAGGTTTCATCCCTAGTCAAAACAAGTCTGAATTTTTCCGAATACTCTGACATTTTGCTGAATCTTGTCTAAATAATATTTAAATGCGTCAGCTACAATTCAGCCACGATTCAGACAAATCAGACCATTCAAAGAAATTCATAACTTTCAGACAAATCAGACGATTGAGACTAAATTATTGTTTAGATATTTATTTGTTAGTATTATTTATTTATTTACTTATTTATTCAGCCATGTATTAATGTTTGCCCGGGCCTTTAATTCACTCTGTTTTGTCGACAGGCGTGCAGTTCTGATTTTTTTTCTGAAATCCAAACAATGTCCGTAGAGACAGACAGACTGGTCAGACGTAACTGTATGCTGGTGTCTGTTCAGCTTGGGGCCACTACAAACTGAGCCGCAGAGCCTAAGGCCGGACGACAAATGATTGGACTAGGGGCAAGTGAACTTTGACACGCAGGATGTCCCTCAGCCAATTGCGGACGGAGTTGGCGGACCTACGAAAACATGTCGTTCAATCAGAACTCGACCTAAAATCAAGGACTCCAGGACGGAGTCAGGGTGTAATATTAAGCCATCCGTTGCTAATGACCGCAACAGTGTGTCGTAGGAGAAAAAGGCCTTAATTTCGATGCACATAAAATTATTATGTACACATATTTTGTTAATGGAATTATGTTTGCTGCTACTGACAGCTCCGAGCACACGATTTGCCAATTAAAAACCAGAATGTGTCAAGCAAGGCACTCAATGCATTAAATCAGCTTCACAATATATTATCAGCGATTCTATATAAAATAACTGATATTATGGCATAAAATTACCTAATTTGTTTCGTTTTCATATTAATGTCTCAAAAAGATATCAGACCAGCCTTCGCGGTCATTTATTTATTATTTATCAATTTTATTTGTTTGTTTATTTGTTTGTTATTTATTTGTTGTTTCTTTCTTTAATTCTTTCCTTTTTTTAATTTATTTATAACCTAAGATTTGCTTTTGCTGTTTTAAGGATCACATTATTAATTTATTTATTTATTTATTTATTTATTTATTTATTTATTTATTTATATCCTACGATTTGCTTTTGCTTTTTTAAGTTTCACATTTAAACACAGTGTTAAGTGTTAGTCGTAGTCGTAGTATGATATCACACCAGACGCACGCACGTAGGTTCTTTCAATGAAACTTCACTCAGCTGCAAACCGACACACGTGGCTTAAAGATGTAGACCACACTAGAGAAACAGTTCCAACAATATTGCAGCGATGCGATGTCCAAACAATGCATTCACAAATGCACCAACATTGATACACTGTCTCCTCTACAATGCATCATCAGTTTTGACACACTGCGTCTATCATTCAATGTACACCACTGTTATACTGCGTCTCTCACAATGTACACACTATACACTGCATCACTCCGTCGCTGACAATGTACCTACGATACACTGCGTATCTCTCTCACTGACAATGTACACACACGCTTCCTCGCATGGTCTCGTATAATATTATAGCTTTCCAGAATAATCCAAAAAATTCGCACAACACAACCAATCAGAAAGGAAAACATAACGAAAACTTATTAATATTAATGAAAGAGAATTTACTAGAATGAGCTACCAGGTTCCACTATTATTTTAAACGCCTTTTATACAGTGTTGCAAAATGTTGCCGACACTTTGACGTCACATGTGAGGTCACTCGACAGAGCGCGACTGCGCTCGAACGTTCTGGTTTATTCGCAGCGAAACAACTCATTACAAAAATCAACTTATACTCTCCGTGCGACTTTGCTAGAAACTTCCGGACTAATCTTAGCGTATCATAAAAAGGTCAATTCCGCTCTCTGTGCGAACTAGAATGAATCCTACTAAAAAGGTACGTGATTCGTATCCAAAATAGCTCAAATAAATATCGGATCTTTCGTACGATTAATACACACATGCTCTCATAAAATAACAACCACAAACGGAACATTACCCACATTTTTAGGACAAAATTTCACAAAACGTTCTTCTCAAATATGAAAATACGGTTGTGGCTGTGTTAACCTACATAGAACCATAAAAAATAACAATTTCATATCAAAATCAAATCAACTCAACTGCTCTAAAATGAACATCTCACTGTTCCTTTAAACTGTCCTGGACAAAGAAATGTTCCTTTAAACTGTTCTGCTCAGGTAATCATCTCCAAAGTTCTTCGAAGCCTTGATAGATTGTAATTTAATATCAAAATTATGCAAGAACATCGCCCATCTCATGATACGAAATTTGTAAATTTTGCAGAATTTAGATAGTTCAAGCGTTGATGGTCCGTTTGCAGCACAAATGGCACACCTTGAAGGTACCGCTCGGACCGCCTCACTCCCCAGATAATGGCTAGGCACTCCTTCTCAATTAGGGAGTAGTTTCGCTCAGCTTTGGTCAACGTTTTGCTGGCGTAGCTCAGTGGGTGGAGTTTTCCATTATCTCTTGCATTAAGACGCACCCACCCCTTCTTTGAGGGCGACTGTCCTCAGGACGAAGGTTTTCAACGGGTCGGGGAGGTGTAGAACTGGCTTCTTGTTTAGGCCGTCTCGAACTGCCTGGAATGCTGGTCTTCAGTCTCCTCCCACTTCACCACGTTAGGTTGCCCTTTCCGCAGCAAGTCAGTCAGGGGTCCTGTAGCTGCTGCAAAGTTTGGGATAAACTCCCGGTAGTAGTTCGCCAAGCCCATGAATGAGCAAACTTGCGTCTTGGTCGTAGGTCGCGAGGCATCCCTGATCTTTCGAACGATGTCGTCGGGGAGCCCCTTTAAACCTTCGCTTAATCGGTGCCCGATGAAGTCTATGCTGTCGGTCTAAAGAATACACTTGCTCGGTCGGATGGTGAAAATCGCATCTGACAGAAGTTGGAACAGCTCTCGGAAGGCCTTGAAGTGATCCCCCCCCCCCCCCCCCAAGTATAGATCAAAATGTCATCCCAGTAAAAGACCACATTCTGCATATCTACTAGGATCTTTTTCAGTCTTCTCTTCAATGTGGAACCGCTGTTAACTATATCAAAAGGCATCTTCAGGAACTCCCAATGACCGTCGGATGTGACGATCGCTGTCTTGGGGATATCTTTTTCTGCAACCTTGATCTGCCAGTACCCTTTGCTTCAGTCAATTTTGGAAAAATAATCGTTTCCACTGATCTTCTGGAACAGTTCCTCCGCTGTTGGCATTGGCTCTGGATCGAAAACTGTCAGTTTTGTGAGTCTACGGTAGTACACACACAACCGGTTGGATCCATCTGGTTTCTTCACGATGAAAACTGGGGATGCATATGGTGACTTGGACTCCCTGATGACTCGCAGGTTCAGCATTTCCTTGATGTCCTTTATCAGTTCTTTCCTCGTGTTATAAGAAAGATGATACGGCTTGCTGCGAACTGGCTCATTTGATGTCAGATTAACCTCGTGCTGGATGGTGTCTGTTGTCTCCGGGTCAGGTGTAAACCGATGCTTGAACTGCGTAGTTTGGGCTCTCAGCTCTTCTCGTTGTGTCTGGGTCATATTCTGAACGAACTAGATGTCTTCTAAATCCTCCTTGTTGCGGAGTTCATTAAGGTCAAACAGGTTCTCGTCGTCTAATTTCTCTTCAGCAGCTAGACGCACCCATGCCGCCAGTTGTCGTTTGTCTTGACGACCTCTCTCGATATACTTCTTCAGCAGATTAGCATGGTAAGTCTTAATAATAATAATTAATAATTACGGTATTTATAATGCGCTTAACACAAATAGTGAAGATACATTACGACGGTCAGCTTGGGGTGGGGAGTGTGGTGATATAGTGCTAGAACTGTTGAAAGAGATGAGTTTTGAGGGCGGACTGGAAGGAGGAGAGCGAGTGTTTCTGACGGAGAGAGAGTGGGAGAGTGTTCCAGGTGGATGGACCGTATACTGAGAAGGAGCGGGGGCCGAAAGTGCTGAGTTTGGTGCGGGGGATGAGGAGGCGGAGAGGGTCAGAGGCGTAGCGGAGGGAGCGGGGATGAGTGTAGGGGTGAAGTAAGTTGTAGAGATAGGCAGGAGCGTAGTTGTTCAGGGATTTGTAGCAGAGAGACAGAATCTTGTATTGGATGCGTTGGGGGAAGGAGCTTGAGAAGGGAGTGATGTGGTCGGATTTTTTCTTTCTGAGGACGAGGCGGGCAGCATTGTTCTGGACGCGCTGGAGAGTGAGAGTGGTGGAGTGAGGAAGGCCGGAAAGGAGAGAGTTGCAGTAGTCGATGCGAGATAAGACGAGAGAGACAGCGAGTTTGGTGGCAGCTTTGGTAGTGAGTGAGGTATTTTCTGATCTGACTGATGCGGCGGAGATGGAAATAACATGCCTGGGCCGTGGCGGAGACGAAGCTGGTCATGGAAAGAGAGGAATCGAGGATAACGCCAAGGTTCTTGACCGAGTCAGAGAGGGAGATGGGGGTACTGTCGAGTTGAAGGTGGAGAGAGGGAGAGAGCTGGGAAAGTTTCTGGCGAGTGCCTACCAGCATGGCTTCCGTTTTGTCGTCGTTCAGTTTGAGCTTGTTTGCTGTCATCCAATTTTTCACGTCTTCATAGCAGTCAGCCGTGCGAGTCAGTAGTGTTGTCGAGTTTGTCTAGTAGTTGTGAGTCGTCAGCGTTGAGGTGGTGGTGTATGTGGTGAGACTGGATGATGTTGGACAGGGGGGAGGTGTAGAGTGTGAAAAGGACAGGGCCCAGGACGGACCCCTGTGGAACGCCGCAGGAGAGCCTGACTAGGTTGGATGAGACGCCGTCGATGGTAACGGACTGCTGTCTGTCGGAGAGGTAGGAGAGAAACCAGGAGTGAGCAGAGTCGGTGATGCCAAAGGAGTGGTGAAGGCGGTGGAGGAGGATAGAGTGGTCTATGGTGTCGAAGGCGGCAGAGAGATCGAGTAGCGTAAGAAGGGAGATGTTGCCCGAGTCAGTGGAGAGAAGCAGGTCGTTTAGGATATGTAGAAGGGCAGTTTCAGTGCTGTGATGTTTGCGATAGGCAGACTGGAAGGGACTGAGGAGGTTGTTGTCGGCGAGGTGGAGGTTGAGTTGGTTGAGGACAACCTTCTCAAGAAGATTGGACAGGAAAGAGAGATTGGAGACTGGGCGGTAGTTCTTGAGTTCGTTTGGGTCGAGGTTGTGTTTTTTTGAGGAGAGGACGGACGATGGCGGACTTGAAGATATCGGGGACGGAGCCATTTTCTAGAGATGTGTTGATGATGTCGGTAATGAAGGGCAAATGTTTTGGGAGGCCGTCCCGGTAGAGGGAAGCTGGGAGGGGGTCTAGTTCGCAGGTTTTGAAAGGCATGGACTTTATGGTCTTGAGGACTTCATCCTGAGAGACGGGGCGGAAGGACGAGAGGGGAGTGCCGGAAAAGGGAGGGGGGGGGGTTCAGGAAGGCAAGGCGAAGAAGGCAGAGTGTCGAGTGTGTTGCGCAGAGTTTGGATTTTGTCGGAGAAATAGGAGGAAAAGGCGGACGGAAGTTGTTCTTTGCTGTGTGTGTTGGGAAGAGGAGAGTCTTTAGAAGTGCCCAGGAGTGTGTTCAAGGTAGCGTAGAGGGTTTTGGAAGAAGTGAATTCCATGATTTTGTTTTGAAGGTGTTTGGGTTTGGAGTCGGAGATCATTCTGCAGACTTTGGATCTGGTGCTTTGGAAGATCTCTCTGTGAACGGTGAGGTCGGATGAGCGCCAGCGGCGTTCAGCTTGTCGACGCTCGCGCTTGGCCTCAGCTATGTCGTCAGTGAGCCAGGGGGAGGGGAGTCGGTTGGGTATGGAGCAGGTGGTGACAGGGGCATGGGTGTCTAGAAGTTTTCGAAGGGAGGAATCGAAATGGGGTGCAAGATCGGGAGAGTAGGCGGGGTCCAAGAGAAGGTCGACAGCTTCGTCGAAGAAGTTCTCTCGGTTGACAGATTTTAGTTTGCGACGAGAGACAAAGAGCTTGGGCTTTTTCGGGGGAGGTAGGTTGAGGGCGACGAGAATAGCGGGGTGGTCGGAGGGAAGCACAGAAGAGGTGTCAAAGTCGAGGAAGAGTTGATCGGAGGTGCGGGTGATGATGCAGTCGATGGTGTGGCCGAGTCGGTGGGTGGATTTAGTGATGTGCTGTGTAAGATTGTGGTTTGAAAGTCACGTGCAAAGACGTTTTGTGTCGGGGTGGTCGGGTTTGTCGAAGTGGAAGTTAAAATCACCAAGAAGGATGTGTTTTCCGGGTCGTGTGCTGTAGTGGTCGATGAGGAGATCGAACTCGGTGAGGAACATGGAGTTTGTCCTCTGGGTTTCTGGCACCATTAACGTTTCCGATGATAAAATCGTAGACTGGGGTCTTCACACATAGCACCTTTACATATCCTGTCAGGTAAGGGGTGTCGACACTGACCTTGGCAAGTGAGATAATCCTCACAGTTCCGTCGGCCAAAATGAGGGTGGTCCACTCCTGTAGCTTTGGTCTTCAGTTACTAGGTACTCTCTCATAAAGACGCAGCTACAACTGGTGTCTTTCAGCACTCTCACTGATGTGTTGCCGACAAATCCTGACACCACCGGCATGTTCGGCACTTCATTCTCAGGCAGCACGACGTTTCAGAATGGTAAGAATGTAGCCCCATCGCCAACTGGGATGCGTCCATTCTTTATGAAAGACTCAATCAGCTCCAGTGTTGCCCGCCTTTCTCCAGACTCCAAGTCACTAGATGACGTCACATCATTAGCCAGTACAGCGGCGGCTCTGTGTTGAGACGTGGTACTACTTCTGCCTGCTATCCCACGAACTTAGTTGGGTCTTCTGGTGTTATCGCCTCAGGGAACATCCTTGGAAGGGCATTGTATCGCCTTGTGCCTTTCTTTCCACAAGGAAACATGTCAGGCTCTCCATCGACATGTGTTTCGGGGTGTCTCTGACGTTGTGGGTTTCCTCTGCTGGTGTAGACCCGCGCTGCGGCTTACCGGGCTCGAACTTCATGTTGTGGGCGACCAGGTATTTTGTAGCGAGGTCTGCAAGGGCCTTCAGAGACTGGTCCTTTTGCTCCCTGAGGTGGGCATCCAGGCCCTAAGAACATGCGCTGAGGACTTGTTCTTTGATGTTGAGGTCACACAAGTCCTAGCACTCCTTGTTTAAACCAGCCAGCTCTATCCATTTCTCCAGGTAGCTCCTGATTCTTTTAATGAATAGGCCGGGTGTTTCTCCTTCAGCAGGCTTGCAGTTCCGAAATTGTCGCCTGCAACCCTCTTCAGTGAAGTCGTACTGTCTCAGCAGGTCGGCTCTCAACTGCGTATAATCCTCGGCTTTTTCCCTTGGAAAGCGGGTGTAAAATTCAAGCACTTTGTCGGTTAGAAGTGCGCTCAGTTTGATGGCCCAAGTCTCTTGTCTCCAGTTGTTGCTGCTTGCGAAGCGCTCTAATCGCTCTAGGTAAGCGTCCATCTTATCTGAATTTTCTACGAACGATGGTAGCTTTGGCGCACAGGCTGTTTGCTCTCTGCTGGCTAATGCTGTTGCTTCAGTTGCCCTCTGGCTCTGTGCTTCTATCTCTATCTGCTTCAAAAGAATTTTGTGTTGCTGCTGCCACTCCGCCTCTACTCGTTGTTTCTCTGCCTCTTCTGCTTGAATTTCGAGTTTTCTGATTTCACGCTCTTTAACTCTTTCTTCTCTCTCCAGTCTCTTTTCCTCTCTCTCTCTCTCTCTCTCTCTCTCTCTCTCTCTCTCTCTCTCTCTCTCTCTCTCTCTCTCTCTCTCTCTCTCTCTCTCTCTCTCCAATTTCTTTTCTTCTTCAAAACTCTTATCTCTTTCTCTCTCCATTCTCTCATTCTCTTTCTCTTGTACAAACTCTAGGAGCTTGGCTCTTTCCAGTCCATTTTCCTTTCCAACTTTCAGGAATGTCTCCATTTCTGATATCGCCATCTCTGCGTTTCATTGCTGGCTGTTGTCTCCGGCTACTCTTTCCACTGAGCCAGCTGAAGACGTCCCGTCGGAGGTGTCAAAATGTTACGTGTTAGTCGTAGTCGTAGTATGATATCACACCAGACGCACGCACATAAGGTTCTTTTAAAGAAACTTTTCACTCAGCTGCAACCCGTCACACGTGGCTTAAGGATGTAGGCCACAGTGGAGTAACAGTTCCAACAATATTTTATTGCAGCGATGCGATCTCCACACAATGCATTCACAAATGCACCAACACTGATACACTGTCTCCTCGACAATGCATCAACAGTTTTGACACACTGCGTCTCTCATACAATGTACACCACTGTTACACTGCGCCTCTTACAATGTACACACTATACACTGCATCACTCCGCCACTGACAATGTATGTCTCTCACTGACAATGTACACACACGCTTCCTAGCATGGTCTCGTATAGTAGTATAGCTTTCCAGAATAATCCAACAAATTCGCACAACACAATAAAGCAGAAAGGAAAATATAACCAAAACTTATTAATATTAATAAAAGAAAATTTACTATAATGAGCTACCATGAACATAACATAATAACATAGCGGCCTAAAATTAAATAAATACGTAAATAAATAAATAAATAAATAAATAAATAAATAAATAAAAGTTCGAAAGTCTGCTTAGGCCGCGCAATCGTTTTCTTTGATCTGTCCTTTTTTACAGTGAGAAAGATCTTGACGTATATGACAAACAGCGGATTACTCCACACATCAACAAAAGCGGGGAGAGGTGTCGCGGCAAATTGCAATTGCTGTCAGCGATAACCCCCACCCCCCCCCCCACCCCACCCCAACCCCCCCCCCCCCCCCCCACCGTCACACGTCCCCCTGCCCACTTCTGCCGACCATCCGCCTGTCCCCTTATCCTGGTAAACACTTAACAAATGGGCTCGAAACCATTTACGGCCCCTCCCCCCCCCCCCCCAACCCCTTTTCCCCATTCTCCTTCCCCTGATCTCACGATCATGACTGAAGGTGTGAATCGAATTAGAAAGAAGGGCGGCGCCGCAAAGATGATTTTATTCGTCACCGGTATAACGGAAGTTAATAGTTTCCCGTGCTACTCGTGATTATATCAGTTCATCCGACTCAGTTGAAGTTAAAGCCTTTTTTGTACTTACGCCGTTTAAACGCCGGATTCCGCCAAGCATTCTCTCTTCAACATGTCATACCTTTAACCGCTGTTTGTAATTACATGCATTAGTAACATAAAAGCCAGTATGTAACTTTGTATGTATTCGCCGCACAAACATCCATTTCACATAATTGTACATTTGCACTTATTTCATGTCATGCGGTATACCCGCAGTCCATAAATTATAATTGCTTGTTAAGGGATAAATACATTGTTTTAAATTGAAATGAATTCAGTTGAACTGAATTTCATTGAATAAAATCAAAACGATAACAAGCCAGCGCATGCACAACCATGATCTTGCAACTATAATGTTTCACTTAAGCGTTGTTTGAATGTTTGCATTGTTCATAAATAACAGGTCAGTAATCGCCCATGTGTTTAGTTTGATGTGTACTATAGTCAGTAGACAGGCCGCTGAAGACAACGTGCCCGAAAGTGAGCATGTGCCGTTTTTACCTCCGCACGCCGAGCGCACAGAAAATGACTAAGGCTTATGGAGGGCTCCACTGTGCTGCCCCCCCCCCCCGCCCCTCCCACCCCCACCCCCCCCCCGTCCCCCCTCCGCCCTCCCCCCCCCTCGCCCCTCCTTCCGCCCCCCCCCCGCCCCCTTCCGCCCCCACCCCCCCATACCACCCCATTTCCGCCCACCTGCAAATGACGTAGAGTTAGTAAAGCGCCTGCAGCAGCAGACTCGGGGCAGATTCCAGAATGTCAGATTCTTAGCGTCAAACTGAATGGTTAATAGGTTTATATCTCACTGTTGTGGGATGTATCCTGGGATAAAAGAAAATGTCAACACGGGGGTTTGAAGTTTGACGAGGTGCTCACAGGAAGTGATAAGAGGTTGTCAATCAGCGCGCGTCTCTTGCCGCCATTACACAAGTCAGCTAATTGCAATCCGGCATGAAGGCTGTTGTAATTTTCTGGTCACTCCATCATAAAAACAACGACCATCTGCAAGAGGCATAGGTTTTCATGAGTCCCTATAGGCCCCTAGACTCACGCAGCTCTGCGCAAGGGCTTCTGAGAATCTCAGCGTCAGTCTAGATTGTAAACTGGCCATAAAAAAGTATATGCACTTTAAGTTGTGAGGCATGTCCTAGAACACTCCGACATTGAGGCTGTCGAGATTTCTGATAACTCTATTATGAAATTCAGACCATAGGCAAGAGGCGTAGATTTTTATGCGTCGCAATAGGCCCCGAGGCTCACGCAGATCTGCGACTTTCTGTAAGAGAATAACTGGACACCGTCTTCTACGTAGGTCTTTGGTCCGAAGGCTTAGATCAGGGCTACCGGGCACCTTATTACATAAGCGCTAAATAAACGGAATTAACAGACAACACAAAAATCAAACACTTGTACAATATATGCCATAACCTTGGCCCAGCAACGTGTAATTTGGAAATTAGGCTATACTAATCTTACGATCGAAAGCGAGCAGGTAAGGGTACAGGAGAGTGAGTCGATGAGCGTTAAGGGAGGTAAATCTATACATACAGTATTATCTGCGGATATCTGCAAAGGAAATAATCTGACATGCTGGAATCTGCCCCGATTCAACGTATCGTGCGTATAAAATTATTTCTCGCTTTTGCCTCCTGCTACGTGTCGTTAGCTGAATATTATCTGACTCGGATGAATGTTGTCTGAATATGTTCTGAATTTGCTGAATATTGGCTGAATATTGTCTGAATCGTCTAATAATAATAATAATAATAATAATAACAATAATTACGGTATTTATAATGCGCTTATCTTATAATAATTATAACTCTAAGCGCGCACTCACAACTCGCGCACGCAATCGCACGCTTTAGACAACGACTCACGAACCACAAATACAGTTCTACCTCAATCGCCGCACGTGCCGTTTGTGGGCGTGGTCTAGAATTCGGCTCAGATGTGAAACCTGTCAACACATCTTGATAACTCGGCGGTGCTTGCCTCGCATCTGGTCACAGTCAAGGCGGCCCTGTTTCAGTTAGACTCAGTTTGATAAACATCAGCGTGAATGACACCAGTAAGAGGTACATATTCTCATGATCCCTCAAGCAGAGGGGATAATGAGTATCTATGCCCCTTGCAGATGTGGATTGGTTTCTTGCACAGACTATAATCGTTACTTAGTCCGCATCCACTTCCTCAGTTTGAGGAACAATGTCAGTTAAAAACATACAAAAATCAAGCTAAAGGCATACTTTTTTTATAAATAGCCTTTTGTGGCGAGGACTTATGAAGATCTGTACCTCTTGCAGATTTCATAGACTCACTCTTGCAACTCACAGACAATCCTTACTTCAGCCGTTTACCAGATAGTGATTTTCTAGAGAGTAACAAAGGTTTGGGTATACACGCAACCCACAAAAACAAACGCTGTATTCGAAACCTATGTCCGAAGTGCAACATGCTGTATGCTGTAATGAAGAGAAAGAGTGCCACACCGCTTGGTTTTAACTGTCATGGCTGAACAAAGTTTCGGAACTTGATTAATTATTTATTACTGTAACATTTAATTCAATCAGTTGCACTGGCAAGATATGTTGTGATGTGCGATCACTGCCAGTGCCAATTGACGTGTAGCCCTCTCAGAGATAACTCCGCCCACTGACCCAGAGTTCGACCTTGACCCGCAGCTCCGACAAACACGCCACAGCAGAAAGCGAAAACGGCTGCATCCATGTGTGTAAGTGCGCGCTTGTCAGACATTCCCGACGATATTTCGGAGAAATACTTGCCATACCCTATCACCCTTAGGCAGAGACAACGTGCAGATTTGTTTAGCTGTGAGCAGTACATTCAAAGCGTCCTAATTTTGTGTGCTTCATCTGGCTTTGACGTGCATGGAACAATTTTCCGCAGTCAACTGAGCGGCCAAGTGACGGAAAGCCACACTCTGTGCACCTGTCCATTGACCCAACGAAGAAGGTGGTTACGGATGCTTTCTGCACATGCAAAGCAGGGTATGTATCAATTCTACATTATGCATTAAAAGTATAGACTGTGCTTGTCATAGTTTTAGCCGTTGACAGTTTGTTATACTGTGAGATGCCGTGTGTTCCATTGACGAAGGAGAGTTTGTGTTATCGTTTGTGCAAGAATTTTGATAAAGCCTGCGAATGTACTAAAACTGAGCACAATGCTGCATATGGCATGGTTTGCTTACAAACTTCCTAAGCTTGTGTGTTGCCGTGCTTTAAGTTTTAGCTGTTTTTTTTGTTTGTTTTTTTTTTTTTTGTTTTTGTTTTTTTTTCAGACTCGCTCATGTGCTTGCCATCCGACAGCAATGGGACAGACCCCATGAAAAAATTCCACTCCTGAGCCAGTTTCCATCATGATTCAGATTATTTCACGGAAACGTCAACAAGAAAAGGAAGCCCATCATTGCAATCTTTGATGACAACAGGTAAGTTTTACTTCAGTGTGCATATTCTGGTTGAAACTGTGTAATTTGAAGATACTGTTATTAGAATTGTATGTTCACACAATTGTGTATGTAAGCAATATACCTGTATGCATACTTGTGTACAGTTCGTGTGTGTGTGTGTGTGTGTGTGTGTGTGTGTGTGTGTGTGTGTGTGTGTGTGTGTGTGTGTGTGTTGTCCCTGTGCATTAGCACGGTGAACAGTGAGTGTGGAAAGTAAATCTGTATGCACATAATTAATTTACACACACACTCTTTCTCTCTCTCTCTGTCTGCATGTGCAAAAATGACTGCTGATGACATGTAGAAGCTTTATTTATAACAGCACATTTAAAAGTATGGCAAACATGTCATCCTAGAACTGTCCCAAAAGAGCACATTATGTGAGTCCTTGCAGTTGTAGGAGCTCATGAGTCATTCTTCAGCATGGATGATAAGGTAACTAAGGAGGCAGTACTCTATTCTTAATATTTAAATGAATAAGAACTAATGGTTTCAAACACCCCACAGGTTAATTTTTATCGAGATAATTGGTAGACCATCAAAACCGATTATGTCATCATTGTACATGACTTCTATTTGTGGGTGCGGGTGTGGCTGGCCAAGCCAATCCTGGAGCCACACCTGCGAGGGCAATGGGGGCACAGGAATTAAACTATGACATAAATATAACTAAATGTGGATATGCAGTTGTCAGAGCAGTTATTGAGATAAATGCTCAGACAACTGCATATCCACATTTAGTTATATTTATGTCTCATAGTTTAATGCTATGTAAACATGGGCCAAAGGGGGCGTGAGAGGTCAGTGGGTTAAAATGATTATCTAAATTCTGCTCAAAATCCTGCAGGCATATATGGCTTGGCTGGCACACAGCTGTTCAAGTTTCTGCACATGAGCGCGAGTTGCCTCAAGCTGCACCCTGAGATGCTTCTTCTCCGCAACTAGAAGGATCAAATCTGAAACAAATGAAATCAGTACGGCAGTGTAATGACACAGTTAGAAAGCAGTCGTCAGCTGTGATATAAATACAGAATGTTCGATTTTATTTATTCTATGTTACAGGTACCACTTATGGAACAGGAGCTGTTGCCTTTGACTACATCACTTGATTGTGGAGATGTCATATTAAATCAGATTGAGCAGACCAGATTATCTTGTGGTGCTGAGGAACTTTAAATGTCTTCACTGCTTTTCTGTGTGCTTGTTAGAGACTCTGCATCTGTAGCTGCACTTGTACTGTTGACAACAACAGCAAAACCTTTGTTACAAACAGTGCCTGAATTGAACAGCATTTAAAACGAGAAAGGCAAAGCTAAAAGGGGGAGGACAAACTTGTTGCACAGACATGAATGACACTGTATTCTTCCTGGTCACACTTGGCATCTGTAGCTGCACTTGTACAGTGATAATATTATTAAAAATGTATCAGTTAAATGATTTTTGAAAATTATTTTTTTAATACATAATTTTCATATTGTATGTACACCCTTTGTCAAAGTTTACATCAACAAACATGAAGTTAATTATGATATGTAGTAAATCGCATTGTGTTTGTTGCTGTAAACTCAAAGGGTGTTGCCACCATAGGAGCTTGTTTCGTGGCATCTCACATACTTGTGTGCAGCCACGTCTTTTGCCTAAAATAAACAGATTGTTTGCATCCTAGAAACTGCTGTTTGTGTTCCTGTAGTGTGTGCATGTGTAAAATGTATATTTTTGTGTACGAGAGAGTGTGCTAGTGTGTATGAAAGAGTGTGTGAAGGAACCGTGAGTATGCTTAGACATAGATTGTGAAATGCAAATCGGTGCATACCTTGGAGCAACCAGTGTTTTGCGTGAACGTTTTTGATGCAGCTGTCGACAGTCGCTTTTTGGGAGGTGGTCGCTGGTGTGTGTGACTTGTCCCACTGCTGGGCAAAGCAGGGCATGCTGGCAGCGGGTCTGGAAACGCTTCTGACGGTTCGCCATTGACAAAATGCTGTAAATAAAATTAATCCATATCATACCGAGGCTAAAAGCTTCAAATTTGTACACTGCCATATGCGAGCTAGAATGAGTACTAACAGATAAAGATGACTAGGGTGGTGCCAGAACAGCTTGGCGCCTAAAGGCGCCAAGCTATTCTGGCACTACCCTTGCACTATATTAGACTTATTTCACACACTGGTTGTATTCCAAATGATGAGGGTTAAGAAACATTCAACAGAGCTATCTCTTGCACTCGTACACTGTGCTTTCACCATAGTAGCTACTGAGGAACGCCGGACTTGCTGTATGAGTGATCTTACCACCTTCGGCCTTCACAACAGATATTTACATGGGCAAACTGACATTATCCGTTTCATTTTTATAATGAACAAATTCAGGAGAAATGAATATGAACTGACCTTTGTGCAAACGAAGAGATGTCAGTTTCCTTCCCGGTACTTGACGTTCACTGACTGCAGGCTGCTCGACTCATCAGCGGCGGTCTACATGAAATCGCTGTTGCAAAGACCCCCACGCACACGTTTTCGCCATTTCTTTTCTCAGTCTCTCCGTTAACTTCCTCACCAGCCTCAATGTCGGACCAACATAGCCGACTTCTCGCATCACGCGGGTGTGTCTCATTCGCGCATTTTGATTGGTTAGCGCTGACCCGTCAGTCAGGAACCGGCTACACATCAATTATACAGTCTCAGTGATCACTGATAACTTACAGAGCAGAAATACAGAAGGTTGGGCTTTTCCCTCTGATAAAAAAAAATAAAATAATGAAAGAAACCACTAATGATCCGTAGCTATGTATACCAACGTGCATAGAGAATAAAATAATGTGTAATTTCATTTGTCGCTGAGTACCTACAGTGTCATAAATTGTGAAAATATCTGTAAAAGAAAGTAAAGGTGCACGTAACTGAAGATCCATGACTTTAATTATTTTTTAAAACAGCAATAAATAACCGTCGGACTTCCTCTTTGGGAAACAATATCAAAAAGTTAAAGGACAAGTCTCCTTCTTGCACAAGAAGTCCGCAATGGTATGTTACCGGAAATTTACGAGGAAAGGCATATATGTCAGTAAATATTCACCCCATTTAATATCACCATTGTACAAGTTTACGCTCCAACAACAAACTATGATGATGATGAGGAAATAGAAGACTTCATGACCAACTGCAAGAAGTCCTGGACCAGACCCCCAAGAAAGACATTCTTGTGGCGCAGGGAGACTGGAATGCCAAAATAGGAGAGGATGCTGTTAAGAACTGGAAAGGCACATGAGGACGCTACTGCAATGCGGAGACCAACGACAGAGGCTTAAGGCTCCTGGAATTTGCCAGCTCAAATGATATAAAGCTGATGAACAGGTTTGGCCCACACAAAGCAGCACCATAACCAAATTGACTACATCGTGGTGAAGATTCGCTTCCAAGCCAGTGTGAACATTGCCAAGACAAGAAGTTTTCCAGGAGCAGACATTAGAAGCGACCATTACTTAGTGATGATGACCTTCCGACTCCGCCTGAAGAAAGTCAACAAGCAGGGTCCCACCAGAATCAAGTTCGATCTCGAGAAGCTAAAAGACCCAGAGGTAGCGGAAGCCTTCCAGGCAAAGGTAGTAGGAAAATTCGCACCACTGTTACTTCTAGGTGCAGAAGACACGGATGTGGACACACTGATCAACACATTTAACACTGCTGTAACTCAAACAGCCAGTGAGATCCTTGGCAAACACCGTCTAAATCTTCTCTGAATCGTCTGAATATTGTCTGACTCGGCTGAATATTGTCTTACTTGTCTGAATCTTGTCTGAATTTTGTCAGAATCGTCTGAATATTGTCTGAATCTTCTGAATCTTGTCTGACTTAGATGAATCTTGTCTGACTTGGCTGAAAATTGTCTGAATCGTCTGAATATTGACTTAATCGACTGAATATTGTCTGAATCGGCTGAATATTGTCTGAATTGTCTAAATGTTTTCTGAATCGTCTAAATATTGTCTGACTCGGCTGAATATTGCCTGAACGTATGTTGTCTTAATCGTCTGAATATTGTCTTAATCGTCTGACTCGGTTGAATATTGTCTGAATCATCTGAATCGTCTGATTTCGGTCTGAATCAGCTGAATTTAGTCTGAATCGGCTGAATTTTGTCGGAACTGGCTGGTTTCAGTGGCGAATACAAGAGGGGGGGGGGGCTGGGGCCCCTGCCCGCCCCCCCCCCTCCCTCCTCCCCCCCCCCCCCCCCCCCCCGTTAAGCTTGTGCTGGTGCGCCATTTGACTTTTGCCCTAATTTGGGCCTTGAATGGACCATTATAATGATATAATATTGTATTATATTTTTTTTTGTCATTAATAAACATATTCTATGCAAAGTAAATGGATGTCCTGTGGTTCCAATTGTAGATAGTTTAGGGATATACGGATGCCTGAACATGGATAAATGTAAAGGTAAGGACGCGCCCACTACAAAAACCAAAAGTCTACTTTGAACAGAGATACCCCCCGCCCCCTCCCCCCGCCCCCCCCCCCCCCCCCCACAAATAAAAAAGAAAAAAAAATGAAAAAAGATATATATGTATATATAGGATACAGACTTTTTGTGTTGTTCTTATATTTCATTATATTACATTTGTAATTTGTATATGATAATATTGCATATGAATGTTTGGTTGTCAGTACCTACTTACAGATATTATTGTGTGGATAGTGGTTTCTTATTTGGTTCGTGTATGTTCCCGTTTTATTCATTTTTGCCGTTTAACCTTTTTCTTTGTTTCATTCGACAGGCCAGTATGTTAATAAAAATACCAGACCTTTGCAACACGTGAAAACGGAGACTCAACCCCGGATCGTCGATTCGTAACTTTTCTGAATGATTTTGAGCATAGCGGGATCATAACTTGCACTGAAACAACAAATAGTGGCTGCTTTATCTCCAAAATAAACACTGTACACATTTTGAAGAGCTAGTGTTGGCGCACCGGATCACAGACAACAGTCGCTGCATTGTGTTGGCGTTTTCACAGATAGAATTAGTTAGCTACAGAAAAAGAGAGACACGACAACAGACACCGCGGATTTAATTTCTACTGCTCCACTCGCGGCTAACCAATTTGATATTATCGCTGATGTGACATTGGTGATGCAAAAAGTGTGCACGCCTTTAATCATGACGTTTGGGACGTTTGGTAACGTGATGACCATCGTTATTCTCTGTCGGATGGGGATCGGTCGCAATTCCATGAACTCTTTTTTCATTGTATTGGCACTTTCTGACATGTGTCTTTTGTACTCTGGTCTTCTTAGGGCTTGGGTGGCGTACATGACAAACTATTCTGTCGACATATTTCTTTCGAGTGTTATTTTATGCAAAATGGGTACTCATGACGGCACAGAGAGCTGCCTCTGTTGTCTGGCCGCATCGCATTAAGGTGATCTGCACCAAGAAAAAGACATACTTGTTCCTATCGGGCCTCATTTTATGTATTTTCTGCCTTCATTCTCATATTATACATGGAGAGGCCCTGGTAAACGTCAAAAATGGCACGGGTGTTTACTGTACGGCAAGTACTGAATATAGCACCTTTTTACATCAGGTTTGGTCCATTGTAGATCTGTGCATTGCTTCTCTGGTTCCATTCTGCCTCCTTGCCATTAGTAACGCCATACTGGTGCGGAAACTAAAAGTGTCTGTGCGAGATGCCCGGATAAAGCTGGAGACAGGTAACGCAGACCGGGGTTCTGACCGCGAAAAGAAGCTTCGTCCGTCACAAAGACACTTGTGATACTTTCTGCAGCTTTCCTATTACTGACATTTCCATTTACTGGCCTTATCATCTATAGTGCTTACATTGTCCCTGCGGAATATTGGACAGACAAACATTTTTATGATAAAATGATGCTTTTCTACTACCTTGCCAATGAATTTTATTACACGAACAGTGCTGTAAATTTTTACCTTTATTGTCTCACGGGATCAAAATTTCGAGAAGAGTTTCAACGACTGATTTGCTGTTTTAAAGACAAGTCAAGCAAATCAGGACCCATGTCAGTTCCACACAGTTTGCAGATTACGTCCATGTCTGTTCGATCTGCAGCACCCCGCATGGAGGCTGATGATGAGTTTTAATAAGAGAAAGAGTGCCTGTGAGCCCTTAGTGCACGTAGGCACTTGTGGATGGTATGTGGGAGGGTCGGTGCACGTGCATTCGTGCGCTCTCGCTCACCTGCATTTATGATGGCGCGAGTGAGGGGATATATATATATATATATATATATATATATATATATATATATATATATATATATATATATATATATATATATATATATATATATATATGTATATATATATATATATATTATGTATGTATATATATATATATATATATATACTTTTTTTTCTTATAACAAAGGCGTCGCCCAAAGCCAAAAATTCACTCAATTAGATTAGCTCTAAGGGACGTAATTTTTCAATTCATGTCTGAGAATGCTTTTGCTGTGCTAATGCCATGGAATTCCAGGCTGGTAAGCTTGCATTGTGTCTTCAGGACATTAGCTGCCCTTTTTTGTGACTGCATCGCTCACAAGGTCTTGAAAGAAAGGGTAGTGCAACACATCATAAAGCTTTGGGGATGCAATCCGCGCTGTACTAGTGGTGCTACTAGTAAATTCTGGGGGCGGCTTCTAGTACATGCGTTGTCTTTGTGATTTTCAGGTTACGCCGTATGCCTACCTGAAGACACCCCACCCACCCCCCCCCCCCACCCTCTTGGGGCGAAAACGGTCGTACCCAGCAGGTCCAAGATCTGTTTGGGAATATTCATGTACTACTCTCCTCTCGGGGGGAGGTCAGGATATTCTCCAGCGGATTGCGGGGCGCCTGGGGTAGTCCCTATTGCTATATGCAGTAGGTGTTTAGTGGAAGGCTAAAAAAATAGGTCTGTCATTTCTTCTCTCACACTACCCTTTCTTTCTAGATCTCGTGAACGATGCAGTCACAAAAAGGGCAGCTAATGTCCTGATGACACAATGCAAGCTTACCAGCCTGGAATTCCATGGCATTAGCACAGCAAGAGCATTCTCAGAATTGAATGAAAAATTATATATCTATGTATATATATAATGTGTGTGTTTTGTGCGTGGGCGCGCGCGCAAGCGTGTGTCTTGGCTAACAGTCGTCTTGCGTAAATATGTGTCGTATTGGTAATATTCGTAAACAATATGTCATTGATCCGTCTGCGTTGGGTTACTTTGAGGGTTTCGTCGTGAAAGTGTAGTCGGATGAAAATGATTATCATCATCTTCATCGGACTACAAACCCCGATGTAACCCGAGAAGTAACCCAACACAGACGGTTCAATGGCATTCTCGTGCAGTCCAAAGTGCATAATATTTGAAGCAGTGAAGTTGTCTCTGACTACCAAAATTACACGCTAAATGTTTCTGACGTCAGATACGGGACGCGACTCCACTATGCGACTCTGGTCGTTGAAATGGGCCTGATGTTTATACGCTAGAACTTCAAAGGTTTACCAGCCGTGCTACCTCTAATTAGGTTCTAAGAACCTGAAGTTCAGACTTTCTCACTGAATCTAAGTGATATAACTTCTAAACTGTGTGCACAGGGCAGCGTGGCCATCGTCTGGATACGGTAGGAACCAAAAGAAGACGCATATCACACCAGTCTTTAAGCATTTGCACTGGCTTTCAGTCGAGCAAAGAATTGATCAAAAATTCTCGCTCTGTGCCACAAGTCTTTAAATGAACCAGCCTCATCAGTGTACCTCCGGGAAGTGTTGAAAGACACACATTGAAGCGACTTGGTTTCCGGGCATTTTCACACTGCGGGCCTAGGCTGTGAAATGGACTACCACAGTCCTTGAGGGACATGACTGCATTTGCACCTTCAGGAGGCACCTCGAGGCACACCTGTTTCTTGACGTTTAATTCTAGGACTACTGTGCACCAAAGTGTTTGTTTTTTTTTTTCGTCCTGAGCATACTGCTAGCATGGAGTGGATGCGCATTACAAGTGGACATCATCATCATCATCATCGTCATCATCATCATCATCATCATCATCATCATCATCATCTTCTTCTTCTTCTAATTTCGTAGAGGAAGCATTTGTGTTGGCCTCTTTCGCCAACCTCTACTGAGCTCACACACGCATTCAACAATGAATCGATCATTTCAATATACTGAAGCCTCAGAAATTTGTCACATTTTCTGGTTTTTTTTTCTTTCTCTCTTGACGCAAGCGTGAAACTGTCTAAACAGAACACATGTTGACATGCACAATGGAAAGTCTCCAGCTGTCTCACTTTAGAGTTTAAATTGCGTTGTATGTGTGTGGCATCACTGATCTGTGTGTTTTTGGTTTGATCATGATGTTAGGTGCCGGACAGCCCTGATCAAAGTGTTCAGACGAATGACCTACGTTAGATTCGTGCGCGTAAACAACATTGCAGATTGGCCGGTTGATTAAAAATTACAGGCACGACAAAGGTTTTAGGAATACGGCAATCGGGCATTGAACCCTATGTAATTTTTAGGTGTAATCAGTGTTTCCAATGGACTTGCTGCACGACAATGTACATTCACCACTATGCCACTTGTAGAATTGCCTTGGCATTTATGGATATCAATGTTTTATTTCAGACCTACAGTCTACCCCATTCAGTGGTCAAGGGAAATCTGCACGGCAATACAAGAAAGCTAAAGGATCTAATCAAATGGTCTTTTCTACGCTTTCATTGAGTTTAACAACTACAGTGCTGCTAAAGTGATCGTGTGGAGATATCGTATTTTCTGAGTGTGGCTAAATCTACGCTACGTGACTACCAATTCAGTCCATGTAACTATTATAGTGCATGAACATTCATAATGACATGCTCGTGGCGTTTTTAGAGACCTGAGTTAAAAATAAAGAAGAAGAAGAGAAGAATAAAACAACAGCAACAGCAACAAACCAAGTCTGCACTGCTGATCCTTTTCAGAACAATCATATTTAAATGTTTCAATGTGTCATTGTCACTTATGAGTGTGTTCTTCACGGATGCTCTGTAAATTTTAGATATTACTATTCAATTTTTGCACACGAGAAATGGATGCGTTTACAACAGCTAAACATACTAATAGTACTGCATCCAATTCATCCGAAGAATACATTGGCACTGTTTTGGATGATCTGCCCCTTGATCAGCTGCGCGGAATACTGGAGAAAGTCTTTTCTCCATTGATTCTTTTGTTTGGAATATTTGGTAACGTGATGATTGTAGTCATACTGCAGAAGACACGAGGCAGTGGCACGGCTATAAACATTTTTTTCATTGCTCTTGCAGTTTCAGATACATGCCTTTTATGCACAGGATTGATTAGAAAATGCATTGTATTCTATTTTAGTATTGATATTTTCACTTTCAGTAGTTTAACTTGCAAAACTGGAATATGGGTTACGTATTTTACGGGAGTGTTGTCCCCGTGGATGTTGGTGGCCATGACAGTAGAGAGAGCTGCCTCTGTTGTCTGGCCACATCGTGTCAAAGTGATTTGTACAAAAAAGAAATCTAAATTTCTTGTTATCGCAATGGTCATTTTCGCTTTACTACTCCACTCGCACATCCTGTATGGATGGGACTTACAATTCACAAACAACACCACTGTGTACTGTGCCTACCCGAATCAGGAGTATCGCAATTTCATGGAAAAGGTGTGGTCACCTATAGATTTGCTAATCTTTTCTGTTATGCCCTTCGCTCTCCTTGCCGTCAGTAACGTGGTGTTAATTTGGAAACTGACGGTGTCTGTGCGAAAAGCCCGGATGAAGTTGACGACAGGTCACACAGAGCAGGTTTCTGATCGCACAAAGAAAGCGTCGTCTATTACTGTTACCTTGATTGTTCTGTCCGCCGCATTTTTAATACTAACACTTCCATATTCGGTTCAAGTTATTTACGCATCGTATTTTCTCAATGTGAAGTGGTTAAATGATAGGACATTCTTTTCGTTCATGATGTTCATTGCCTTCTCGAGCAACATGTGTTGGTACAGCAACAGTGCGGTAAATTTCTATTTTTATTGTCTGACGGGCACAAAATTCAGGCGAGCATTTCTATCGATCTTTAGTCTTAATATAAAGGCCAAGAAGACGGAACATGTTTCTTCTACAAACATGTCGGATTTAAGCAAAAATTCACGACCACAACGGATGACGATGGAATCTGATGACGATGAATTCTGAGAGAAGTCACGTACAGGACAAATAAGGCAGATTTTGGTCACATTGATGTTATAGTAATAGAAAACTGTGTCATATAGAATTGGTGCTTTCTTAATCTCAGTGGGGGCCTAGAAGCCGCTGTGCAGCGGGGATTAAAAAAACACACAAGTGATGACACATACATGGAGTTTGTGAACTAGGACATAAAATTGACAAACGTCCGTACCTGCCTTCTTCCTGCAAACGCAGGGAATCATTATTATGTATGCCTTTAGATGACCTTCGTAATATCCAAATTCATTAGGCGCGCGGGTTTATCTAACTATGAATCTGCCATACTTTCAAAAGATAGGTCCATTCAAATTTCTTTTTCTAGAACCTGAAACCAAACAAACGCACCACTCGGAAGTACACGTTCAAAGATCATATGACAACAAAATCTGAACTTTATGTTGATTGGCATCCGATATTGCATTTGAATACGCCCTAAAATGACCTCTTTTTGCGTTGTTAAGAAAGTGCTTTATTTAGCCACCTATAAAATCATAGCTCGAAGGTAGAATTGTGTGGTTTTGACCGCCAGGGATCAAAACAACATGTAGATTGCCATGATTTGTTTCTAGTTCCACACATTGATACGTTTGCTATTAGAGCATGTCTAAAATGACTAAAAATGCAAAATTTGGACATTCGTCATAATGTGGGTTGACGTGACGTATACACTCTTCACTAAACCCATTATATATTAAGTAATTTTGGTCGTAGGCATATAAATCAGACACTAAAATGTACACAAAAACATGACAAGTCCCCTTCTGTGTGACAATTTCACATTAAGCCAAGCACATGTCAGATATGAACACAACAAAACGACATAATTTTTTTTTTTTTTTTTTGCATTCTAGCGCTATAGCTCATGCATAGAATTCTGAATTCATTTCCATCATTTTAAAATTTGCCAGCTGCAGGACGTTGGTTGGCTATTTAAACAAGTAAAGTGGTTATCTGCCTCGTGTTCCTTGTTTAAGATACCTCTTCTTCCCCGTCCCCCGTTTCTGAGAGGAGGTCTACTGGAATCACATGCTATGTTTCACTGTAGCTAGGTATCTGTCTGGTTTTTGTTTTTTGGCAGGTGATTTCTCCAGAGGCAACCAATAGAACTGTTTAAATTTTCATATCTGTTTAGTATTAGAATAGAAGATGTGTCTTGTACCAAAGCTAAGGTCAAGGTCACAGTAAAGTTAAAATGGGTTTGTACACAAAATGTAATGTCACAAAATAGGCAGATCATTTGATTTAAACTGTTGTTAAAGAAAAGTACTCTGAAGAAGGCTGTGCAAAGAAAAATTATCTGACATACCGAGTGTAAAGGCCCTGGCAGCTATGAGTGTTTTCCGTGTTTCCGTTTTTGTCCGTGCTATATCTCTTGAACCGCTGTGTTACGATTGTGCTTGTGTTGTTCTGTTGTTGCATGTATTAATCGTTGGAAACGATCCGATATTTAATTGAGCTATCATGATTACGAATCACGTACCTTTTTAGTAAGATTCGCTATCGTTCGCACAAAGAGTGGAATTGATTGTCTTTTTATACACGGAGTTGAATTCCGAAGAGTCTAGAAACCGATCGAATAATCTCTGTTGTTTTCTGTGCGCGTGAAGTTAGTACGTGCTACGAAAAGTGTTACAAAAAGTCGTGAAACTTCTAGAGAATTCCGGAAAGGTCGCGAACTGTGTAGTACTCTTGTGTGACGTCATTACACCCGGGGATTTCCCGAAATTGGGGTTGAAATTAGCAGTCGAATTTTGTAGACTATTGTAGTCTATTCTAGAAAGTTCTTTTTCATCAATATTTATGAGTTTCGGTTACGTGTTCCGTTCTGATTGGTTGTGTTGTATGAATTTGCTGGATCTGGAAAGCTATTATACTATAAAAGATTGTGCTGGGAAGCGCGTTTGTACATTGTCAGTGATGGATTTATGCAGTGTATCGTGTTTACATTGTATGATAACCACAGTGTGTCAGAAGCGTGGATACATTGTAGAGGAGACATTGTATCAGTGTTGGTGCATTTGTGAATGCATTGTTTGGAGATCGCATCGCTGCAAATAAATATTGTTGGAACTGTTACTCAAGTGTGGTCTACATCCTTAAGCCACGTGTGACGGGTTGCAGCTGTATGAAGTTTCTTTAAAACAACCTTACGTGCGTGCGTCTGGTGTGATATCATACTACGACTTCGACTCAACACGTAACATTTTGGCACCTCCGACGGGACTTCTTCAGTTGGCTCAGTGGAAAGGGTAGCCGGAAACAACAGCCAGCAGTGAAACGCAGAGATGGCGACATCGGAATTGGAGACATTCCTGAAAATCGGAAAGGAATGTGGACTGGAGGGAGCTCAACTCCTGGACTTTGTAAAGGAGAAAGAGAAGGAGAGATTTGATTGAGAAGAAAGAGCTAAAGAACGTGAAATCAGGAAACTCGAAATCCAAGCAGAAAAAGCAGAGAAACAGCGAAAAGAGGTAGAGAAACGACGAGAAGAGGAGGGAGAAGAGGCGGAGAGGCAGCGTCAACACGAAATTCATCTAAAGCAGATGGAGATAAAGGCACAGAGCCAGAAGGCTTACCGCCTTCGTCCGGGAGGCGTACTTCGCTGAGCGCGGCGATGTCGATGTTTAACCTCCGCAATTCATGGGCAATGAGGGCGGAGCGACGTTCGGGGCGTCCGCTGTCTGCTGTGTCGAGCATGGTTCGGATGTTCCAGCATGCTACGTTTAGTCCGGTCGTGGTCGTCATTAGAGTGGGTTGGTTTGTTGTTGTTTTCTTTACTTGTTTTCTGACCGCAGGAGAAGATGCCCGTTGACCGCGGCTAGCCAACTGGGGTTGCGAGGGGATGAACTTTGTTTAGGCCACCTTTTCTATGCCCCTCTCCGTGTGGAGCAAGCAGTGCTTTTCCTAGAGAAGGCTGCTTGGTCGTTCATGGTGTGCCGAGTGACGTTGTCATCCCCAGTTCAACGTCAGGCGACCAATATCCTGAACCGCCTGCATGCAGGTTTGAGACTGCGGCTTCCAGTGGCATCTTTCACCTGCCGTTTCGCCCCTCGCCCGTCGCTACAGGGCTTGGAATGGTCTGTGTCATGGTCCATGGACGTTTCCTAAAGCCTGCGCAATGGAGCTTTTTGGTGGAGTGCAGTGTGCGCAGTACTGGCCCCACCCTTTAAACTCTTGGTTCGTCTGCTATGGCCTAGCAAGCTGGGACAATGGCATCGAGGTCCTCAGGTCTTAGGTTTTATATCAGACTGTCCTTGTCCTAGTCTCTGGCTCAAAAACCTTCCCCGGAGACACGGGGGCTTTGAAGTCAGGGTTTTCCTCCCTTAGCCTTTCCCCAGCCAAGCGGCCAGGCCTGCAAGGCAGCAGGACAATGATGATTTATTTTCGAGGTTCTCTCCTCTAGATCCGCCGTGCTTAGCCTGGGGACTCGTGCTGTCCAGTTTTTGAGGTCACCTCGGAGAGGATGTGGCCAGGGACCACGCACGGACGGTCTTGGGATAGAGGGATGCTATGCTAGTCCGGAGGGATTACACACGAGGGTGCCTCACGAAGGTCAAGAGGCCCTAGACTACGGTGATCCCGGGGGAGGCGCTGTAAGAGTTCCCCACTACCCGCACCACCAACGCAACTCATTCCCCTGGGGCCCCAACCCTTTGAGTCAGGCAGAGACCCCTTGACCCCGGACAAAGGAATATAGACATGAAGCAAAGCGTAAAGCAAGAGCATGGCTTGACCGCCCATCTCGAATTCGTCCCTTTCCTGCTGAATCAGTAAGTAATCTAGGGTCTTTGTTGATCTTCCTATAGTTCCGCGAGCGCTAGTGATTTTCAGAATTCATGATCTTCAGTGGAATATACTTCTTTCTGATCTCGCAAGATTTTAAACCAGTTTTATCATAGAGTTACGTGCAGAAAGTGGGTATAAATACCAATGTTCTATTTCAATGATAGAACGCGCTGCGTGTCAGTTCCGAGGGGTAAAGGATCAAAGGTCAAACTGGGCCTGGCATCGTCGACGCCGGCTCGCCAGTTTCAGTTGCGAGTCACTGAAATACGGCAAGCCCTTGTCACGATCGTTACTAGTAAATACTAGCAGGTTAAGCGGAACCCGCATTGTGATTTTGACAGCATAGCGAATATGAAAGCCGGGTTTATTCTACTTTTCAAGTGAAAGATTACGTCAAAGGTATACCGAAAAACATCAGTTCACGTGTACACTGACACGTGTGTACGCCACACCGATGACCTCGTGACCTGCAGTATTGCGATAGTTGGCCGGTTCTGCTTTGTGACGTAGGCTCATAAATATGCATATTAATTCAAAACAAGGCCGATGCAAACAATAAATCCGCGACTATGGTACAAAAAACAAAACACCCTCCAAACGATAAATTTAGACATTTGGCATTGTACTTACACCATAAAGCTCTAAGTTAGTACACAAAGGACCCATACACGTACTGTTAGCAGTATCTGTTGCAGACAGTTTTCTGACTGTGTTGAGGTGCTTTATCCTGGGGAAAATAACTGTAAGTTTTAATAATATGAGTATAGAGTGCAAGAAAATTAGGAAAGTCGGCATCCTTTACGGCACATTCGTGGTGAATGATAGCTTTTTCCCATTTAAAATTGCCGAATTGGGAATCGTACATTGTTTCCGATGTCCTCAGAATTTTGTTTATACAACTGATAGGTTTTATTGGTTAGGATAGAGTACCACAGTTACTCCCAACATGATTTTATGCCGTCTTTTGTCAAGCACAAGGGACAGATTTTCCCTTCACGATTGAGTTTTATATAATGCAACATAATATTGTTAGTGACGTTTCGATCACTTTTTGTTATTGCGTCACAGTATAAAGTCGTGTATTCTTGCAAAGGAAGTGTGGAGTTCCATCCCATTATTTTTGGGTCCCTGGTGGCACGCTAGTACATTATGAAAAATCTAGCACGGGCGTGTATCCACACACTTATTTTACAAATGTTTCATAAATTGATGATGCAAATTAGCGAATCATAATGGAACATTTCGTCCCAGCACAGCTTCAAACTACATATTGTAAATAGTGTGAGCCTGTCCACAAAATTAGGAATGCCTGCTACAGTCATTTAGAACAGGCTAGCTGAAAAAGCAGAGCTCGGGTTTGTTCAATTATGTTACGAAAACCATTTCCAGAATGATGACAATGCTAAAGAAAATATCCGTTGTTCATCTGCATGGGATTTGTATTCTCAGTGCCAATGACTGTAAAAGATTTTGAAGAACAATTGTTATGGCATTATGATACATTATGTGTGACGGTGTATAATAAAAACCCACGAGCGCAGGTCAGTCTAACTGTGACTGTTCGCTGCAGAAATGGCTGACCGTTCAAAATCCGTGTCTGTTTGTAACCCTTCAAACAGGCGCTTGGTTTTAAGAACGCAGACAAGAGCGACTATAATTACATTCGGTCAAAACGCAAAAATACTCGTATACACTTATGTTCTTTAAAGGGTAATAACGAGTGTTAGGCGAGCTTGGGCGGGGTGGGCATTGTGTCTATAGTGAAGGGCTGGGACCCAAGGGAACTTATAGAAATCATTCTTAAGGCCTTTTCATGAGTTTAAAATCACAGCGTTATCAATTTAAGTTGTTTTGTATCCATAAATACTTATGGACTACGATATCATGGTGTGGTATTAGTTTCTGGTTTGTTTTCCTATTTACCACTTTTTCTCCAACAATAAAAGATTTCCATTCCACAAAATAGTTATTGGAGTTAAAGAGTTAACCTTGTACTTTTTGCACTCCAGAGGCCGGTGTGTTAAAACAAATACCAGACCGTTCACATGGCTTCGACACTTGAAAGAGGAGACTCACTCCCTGATCATAGATATGTAACAGTTGTGTGTTTTCTGTGGTTATTGTCTGAGCACAGTGACAAAATTTAGTGACTCTGTTACCTCCAAAACAAACACTGTAAACGTTGAAAGAGCTGTCGTAGGGGCACCGGATCTTAGGCATCAGTCAATGCACCGAGGCGGTGTGTGTGTGTGTGTGTGTGTGTGTGTGTGTGTGTGTGTGTGTGTGTGTGTGTGTGTGTGTGTGTGTATGTGTATGTGTGTGTGTGTGTATGTGTGTGTGTGTGTGTGTGTGTGTGTGTGTGTGTGTGTGTGTGTGTGTGTGTGTGTGTGTGTGTGTGTGTGTATGTTTCGTTGGCGATTTCAGAGTAAGAAGTGATGGGATTTTCTGCTGAAACTACTACAAACACCTCGAATTTAACTTCTGCTTTGCCACTCACAGCAAACCAGTTTCAGACTCTCACTGATGTAACAACTGTAATGGAAAAGGTTTTCACGCATTTAATCATATTTGGGATGTTTGGTAACGTGATGACCATCGTTATTCTCTGTCGGATTGGGATCCAACACAATTCCATAAACGTATTTTTCATAGCACTGGCACTTTCTGACATGTGTCTTTTGTACTCTGGTCTTCTTAGGGCTTGGGTTTTATACATTACAAACTTTACTGTCGACATTTTTTATTCAAACGTTTTTGTGTGTAAAATGGGTGCATGGGCTCGGTACACATTTGGAGTATTATCAGCTTGGCTGTTGGTGGCCATGACGGTACAGAGAGCTGCCTCTGTTGTCTGGCCGCATCGCATCAGTGTGATCTGCACCAAAAAGAAGTCATACATTTTCTTATCGGGCCTGATTCTGTGTGTTTTCTGTCTTCACTCTCATATTTTATACGCATCTGTCTTGGTAAACGTCAGAAATGGCACGGGAGCTGCCTGTGTCTTAAACGCTAAGTATCTCTTCTTTGAGTTGACCATAGTAAATCTGTGCATTTCTTATCTGGTTCCTTTCTGCCTCCTTGCCATTAGTAACGCCATACTGGTGTGGAAACTAACAGTGTCTGTGCGAGAGACCCGGATAAACAAAGCTTCGTTCGTCACAAAGACACTCGTGCTTCTTTCTGCAGTTTTCCTGTTACTGTCATTTCCATTTCCCGGATTTATGCTTGCACAGCATGAATATTCTGCAGACGAATCTTCTGCAGCTATAATGATGTTTTTCTACTCTCTTTGCAGTGTATTATATTACACAAATAGTGCCGTCACTTTTTACCTTTACTGTCTTACGGGATCAAAATTTCGAAATGAGTTTCGACGACTGATTTGCTGTTTTAAAGAGCCTTAAACCCAGTCAGGACCAAGACCAAATAGACACATTTCGCAGATGCAGTCCATGTCTGTTTTTATCTGTAGCACCCATAGATAACAGAACGGAGGATATGAGAGATTTTAAAAGGAAGAAGAATTAATGTGTTGTCTTTCGGTGTTCCGTCATTTTTGTCCAAACCGTTCAAGTCCTAATGTATCACCCTCCTGCGCCAGGTTTGCATTTTGTTTTCAATGAGACATAACACAGAACAAGGATACGAAGAAAAGATGATCAAAAAGTATAACACCATTAAGTCCCTTCTATTTATAGAAGGGACGTTTTAGGACAGATCGCGGTGGGGCGAATTTAATAGCATGTCCATGATGTCAAATGCCGTCCAGCTTAACCTCTAACAATTAAAGAAACGAGATAAAAATTGCGTCATGTCTAGTTACGCTAACATCGCTGCTGATCGTACATTTGGCGCGAAGCGCCGAAAGTGCGTATGTATGTGCGTATGTATGTATGTGCGCATGTATGTAAACAAGAGAATCTCCGATATTTCTGTACACACAAGTTTGAAACTTGGCAAAATACTTTCTTAAGTGGGTGGCTAAGAGAGCCTCCGAGCATATTGTAATTAAATGTCTCATTAAAGACATAAACAACCTTTTATAGGAAGTTGGTTGACCCAGATTAGAGTCCGCAATTTTTGTCCTATTTACTTGAACTTTTGCATTTAGCGAGTTTGTTGAAAGACATTGGAAGAGTTTGTTAGCCAGATTTGTATCCTTTCAACTTTTTAAGTAAAAATTAATTCTTTTCAGAAAACACTAAAAACAAAACTTTACTTTTAGAGAAAATTGGACAGTGGTGGTGACGTAAAAGAGGCAACTCCGTCACCACGCAGACACTGACGTAATACTCTAAAAATGACGTCATTCTCGCGAGCGCGGCTCTCTCTCTCTCTCTCTCTCTCTCTCTCTCTCTCTCTCTCTCTCTCTCTCTCTCTCTCTCTCTCTCTCTCTCTCTCCTCTCTCTCTCTCTCTCTCTCTCTCTCTCTCTCTCTCTCTCTCTCTCTCTCTCTCTCTCTCTCTTACACAAACATGCGCGCATCTCCAGGAGGAATAAATCCTCATGCGCACTACAGGCGCATGAGGATCTATGCCTCTTGGAGATGTTTAGAGCGCGCGAGCGCGCACGGCGCTAATACGCACACACACATCGACCGCGCTTTTAGAAGAGCATACGGGTGGCCCGTGTACTTAGCATATCATGCAGCTACGTAAAGTCAACCTGCTTTCACACAAATTATAGCAAGACTGAAATTGTACCGTGAAGTTCCAATTGTGTCACCATTTTCTCAAGCCTATGAAGCGAAAGTGAAACTTATATCACGTAAAATATAAAATTACGTCAAAACTAAAACTTGCGTCATGACAAATGTCGTTTGAGAAATCAATGACGCGTATGTCCTGCCTCCCTTATAGAACTCACTGACACACTGGCAGATCTGCGAGACTTTTTCAATGGGAGATAATTCAACATCAGAATCAGGTCAAAGACAAAAGGTAGAGACCATTGACAGCGATGACAGCTCTCGTATAGAAGGGACATTGTGGATTATGGTTCATCCCATCTTGTTTTAACTATCTTTAGATACGTGTGTTGTGTGCCGAGATAAAAATTGAACACCACCCAAATGCAAGAGGTATAGATCCTCATGAGCCCCCGGGCTCATGAGGGACTATGCCTCTTGCTGATACCATTTTGTTTGCGGGACATCCAGTGTTTTTGGTGTGGAATTAAGGAAGATTGAGAAACAGTCTGCGTCAGTTGGAATTGAACGCGTTAAACTATGGTTTACCTACAATCCTCTGGAGATGTTAGAGATGACACCCAGCTTTGGGAAGCGTGAATGGTCATGTGTCAAGGTTTCTCGGAGAGTGCAGAGTATTCATTTGGAGTTATCCAGTGTAGTGCCGGTACAATTTGAATGCCACCCAACTACAGGAGGCATAGATCTATGCCTCCTGCTGACACCACTTCGAATCTATGTTTCTGGGACTGTTTGGGTATTTTGGTAGTACCTTTGCTGTTCGGCAGCTGCGTCCTACATAGGACGGACGGGCATCACTGGTCCTCATCCATCTCCTTAATCTCTTACGTGCTGGCTCCAAGCGCCACACCCTGGCAAACCACCTCAGCTGGTGGGCTAAACCACGTGAGGGGGTGGTGTTCACATTGCACCACTAGGCGGATGAGCTGTTTCTGACAGCCAACGGCTAAAGGACGGAGGAGATCAGGTTGGATCCAACGGCCAAATGTGGGGGAGTAAACCCTTCAAATCAGGAGTGGAGCCCCGAAGGCAGACAGCTGCCTGTATTCACGCACTGTTTTGGCAGCTCCTGCAGCCAAACTGGTGCCAAACGTACTGCTTTGCATTCCTTTGGATACATCAGCGAGGCCGAGAGGGGGATCTTGACGACTGGGCATCCCAGGATCTCCATACACTTCGCCCAGGCTTGCGCACTGGAGAGGTCACTCCAGTGACTGACCCAGAAAGTGCATACTCCATTGTCTTTCGAGACAGGATGCCGAACAATGAAGATTTCAACAACACAATCTGCGCCAGCTGGCACGAAACTGGCCAACACAGGTCCAGAGCAATATAACCTTTGGTTTATAATTGCTTTTCTTTTCCGGTCTTGTCTTGTCTTGCCTTGTCTTGATCCGTTCCTTGTGTCTACTGGAGCAGATGTCCGTTGTTGGATGGTAGAAATGCAGCAGTTGAGTCAAGACACTTACTTGGTTGTGTTCTGACTTGATCATCGCCACCATAGTCACCATTACAACGGACCAACGACGACCGCAGTAGGCCCGTGCACATGCGTGAGCGAACCTACTGCGGCCGACGTGAACCCGAGGGTCTTTGCATACTGGGTTGATACAGCTTCACACAAACTTCATAAGTTGATATTTACTGTAGATCGCATCTGTGTGTCACTGACTGGGGATAATCGATCATGCAGACTGTGTTGGGCTCGGAATCACACCCGCTGCGCCACGGGGGCCTAGAGCGCCGTTCTTTGTTCAAACGAAGCCAGCGTTTGCCTACGCGTAGATGAGAGATGTATGGATGGCCGGGAGAGCAATGCCAAAACATATGCGTCCTGGAACATGATCATCACATCCGCGTGCGAGCAGACGGTCCTGTGAGGAGTACAATAGCCTGTACCTGACTGTTTCTGTTTGTACGCTAAAATAAGTTTTGTGTACACTATTTGTTTTTCTGGGATGATTGCATGATTGTGAATGATTTTGTGTGTACTTGCATGAGTGCGTGTGTGCATGTGTGTATGTGTGTGTGTATATATATGTGTGTCTGTCTCTCCGTGTGTGAGTGAGTGTGTGTGTGTGTGTGTGTGTGTGTGTGTGTGTGTGTGTGTGTGTGTGTGTGTGTGTGTGAGTGTGTGAGTGTGTGAGTGTGTGTGTCTGTGTGTGTTCGAGCGTGCATTTGTGTGTTCAAGTTTTGATGTAACAAAGAAAGCCTATAACGAGTTTGCTACATGGAAAATGGAACTCAAGAGTGTTTTATTTTTGGGTAAATAACCATATCTTGTCTTTCTTAAGACTCCTTAACACTTTTTTTATTGGTCTTGCTCGATTTGTTTTTTTTTTTCCCCTGGTCGACCGTTCTCAAGACAACGTGAGTCTACATAACTTTCACATGGTACGACGACAACGTACTCGCTGAGCAAAACGTTTTCTCCCAAATACATTCAGTACAACGACAAAAGTACCCAAATCTTCATTCAGTCATTTGCGCAACAACAACAACAACAATAACAACAACAAACGGTATGCATGTGTTATTGGATACCGTTGGCAACAATTACATAACAAAATAACTCAAACACTGGATAAGTTAGATAATAATTATCAACGACAGAAAATTTCGAGCGAAGGTGTACATAATGAGCATTGACGAAAGGGCGCAGAACAACAACCAAAAAAGAAGTATTATAAGTTCAGTCTTCCGAAATTTCGACTCGAATAAACAGCCACGTTCCGCCGGTAAACGGATGTAATTCACTGACCTTGAGAGTTGCCTCCCAGGGGATTTAGCAGGGGCTTTCAAGGGGACACTTCTTGCATATGAGTCATTATTTGATACTAGTTACAACGCAGGGGTGTCATGAAAAATAAAGACGTTACGCAATTTGTATTTTAGTATGAAAACCTTGAACACGGATGTAAGCTATTAAGAAGAGATCAAATAATCTGCAGTAGCATAGATTACATCGACAGAGCTGAAATCAGGAGAAAATGACCAAAATCGCTTCAAAAAAGAGAAAATCAGCTAATTTACTCTGGAAGGCGTGCTGTGCGCCCTGAATAGAGCTTCAGTGTATTGCTTTTTGCCCGTTTCCAGTAAATAAAATATCAATTAAGCATATGCTAAAAGCTGATAAATTTATCTGCTTTATATCTTAGTGAATGTGGTGTGTAAATTCCGGGTGTCTAGCGTTTCAACTGGTGCCACGTTTCCAATGTCAACAATAAGATCGTCTGCAAGCGTATGGTAAATGTCGGTACAAATCAAAAGTACACACCAAAAACTTCCGAAACAGGTTATCTGCAGTCAATCCGTCCATTATTTGGCTAATCAGATCAGTTTTTGTCCACCGTGTCACAAATGAAATGCTAAAAACCCTCAAAGTTAAACATCGGCTATCTGCAAACGGAAACAACCTCATGTCATTTTTCACTTCAAAGGCGGGAAATCGAGCCTCAAGCACAGCAAATGATGACAATTTACCTGATACTCTAAAACGAGGCTTCTTTGTGGCCCCGAGAATGCGACGTGTCACGCTCAAATTCGACTGAAACGCTAGAAATCGGTCTACTTTTGCAAGCCGCGCGTTGCCGATTTTCTCAAATACATGTTTTTTCTCTTGATTACCAGTCATTAAAGTAGGCAGTTTCACATTAATATCATATGTATCTTTGTTTTTGCTGATGCTGTTATTGTTGTTGTTTAATACTTATAGTATATGTTTAAAGCAATTGTGAATGGAAAAATAAACAGTGACTCTGAGTTTACACTTGCACATCTCCATGGGTTAAACCCAAGTTCAACCTGGGTTGGTGCGTTTACGGTTGGACCTAAACCAGATTCCATTTTGCGTCATCGCTGTGCACGTTGCAAAGATATCCAACGTGACATCACTGGCGGGAATTTAAGTAAACCACAGATTTCATTGCGCTGAAGTACATTGTGCACGTCGCCAGTCAAATATGAGTTGTTTCCACGGCTTTTCATCCACGTTTGGGCTACATACGTCCATAGTAAGTTGCAGAACAATTTTCCGCCAGCAGTCGTGAGACCGTGACAGAGTCCGAACACTTCTGATAGTTAAATACGCGGGTTGACGAACTGACAATGTAAGAACCCTGTTAATAAACAATGTTGTCATAAAGGTCACGATCTGTAATATTTTTTCCTTTTTTTAAAAAACATTTCTGTACTAAGTAGGGGCGGATTAGTTAACTCGAGGAGGTGCGTTTGAGTTTGTGTGTGTGGGTGTGTGGGTGGGGGTGGGGGGGGGGGGTCCGACCTTTTGTTTGGGACCTTCAACCTAACACAAAAGGCCTCCCGACACTAGACCGGGTCTTCAGTAGCCGAAAAATCAAAGCATCATCCACCTTCTGGCCAATTTCAGGTTGCGCGTATGCCTGCCTGAAGAGCCCCCCCCCCCCCCCCCCCCCCCCCTTTGGGTCGAAACCGGTCATAGGCGGCAGTAACTTTAAATTTACCCAGCAGGTCCAATATCTGTTTGGGAATATTTTCTAGCATCCCCCCTCGGGGGGAGGACTGGATATTCTCCAGCGGATGGCGGGGCGCCCGGGGGTAGTCCCTACAGCTCTATGTTGTAGACGTTCAGTGGAAGGCTCAAAAGATCTTGTGAGCAATGCAGTCATAAAAAGGGCAGCTGGTGTCCTGATGACACAATGCAAGCTTATAAGCCTGGAATTCCATGGCTTTAGCACAGCATTCGCATAATTTAATGACAAATTACATCCCTTGGAGCTAATCTGATTGAGTGCATTTTTTGGCTTTGGGCGACGCCTTTGTTAAAATAAAAAATAACTGCACCACAAAATTGCCTAGGTGTTGCCTTTTCAAAATTAGTTAGCCTTCTTCCACTGCAACACCTCATAAAGCTTTAGGGATGCAATCCGCGCTGTACTAGTGGTGCTACCAGTAAATTCTGGAGGCGGCTTCTAGTACATGCGTTGTGTTTGCAATTTCAGGTTACGCCGTATGCCTACCTGAAGAGCCTCCCCCCCCCCCCCCACCCCCACCCCTTGGGGCGAAACCGGTCGTAGACGGCAAAAACTTTAAATCTACTCAGCAGGTCAAATATCTGTTTATATATTTGAATATTTTCTAGCATCCCCCCTCGGGGGGAGGACTGGATATTCTCCAGCGGATGGCGGGGCGCCTGGGGGTAGTCCCTACAGCTCTGTTGTAGGTGTTCAGTGGAAGGCTAAAAAGATCGTGTGAGCAATGCAGTCATAAAAAGGGCAGCTGATGTCCTGATGACACAATGCAAGCTTACCAGCCTGGAATTCCATGGCTTTAGCACAGCATTCTCAGAATTTAATGAAAAAAAAAATATATATATATATATATATATATATATATATATATATATATATATATATATATATATATATATATATATATATATATATATATATATATATATGTATATATAAACGACTGGTCACCAAACAGCGCCATCTTAAGATGCTTTGCCAAAGTCACGTGAGCCGGTCAACCCCGGTTCCAAATGAAAGTGTAAACGCGCCAAACCGGGTTTAACTTGGGTTGAACTCTACTCGGGTTGAACCTGGTCAGTTGCAAATGTAATCGGCCTCTGACTGAAAATTGCCGATCAATCATATGAAGTGCTAGAAGCCTAAAATAACGATTGTGGCGCATTTTTCTCGATATTTTTCAAAACTGAGTTAGGTTGCACTATCTTTCACCATTGTATTGTGACCCTAAGCCAGCACTGAGGCGCACTTTCATCGATATTTTTCTCAAAAATGAGTTAGATTATACTATCTTTCGTCATCATCTGTGTCACATGAAACGCGGTAACTCTCTCCACAAACACTTTCAATTTCCCAGCTGACAAGGTAACAATTGATAATATGCATGAATAAAAATGTTGTTGACATTACAAGGAATGTGTTAACTACAAAAACAGAGGAAAATATGGAAGTAGTAGATCCTGGAGGAACTTTTAAAGTTTTATGGTTTCTAACGTTTCAGTGTTCCACGACTATGATCAGTATAATTTATGAACACAACAAATGAAACCAGAAAACTTCATTTTTACTTTTTAAGAGCTAAAAAATGTTCATCTAATTATTTTATATCAAAATAAGTTGCTTTCATTCTCATATCACGTTTATCTGCACAACGGTCTCACGGTGAAACGCTAGAAACCTCTTCAAGCAGCTAAAGATTAAATTCAATATAATGCCAAAGCAACTTGACCCAAAGCTTTTTTCATAATTAATTCTGAAACCCGAGATTGATACAAAATGGTGCCAAATTAAATTTCATGAATTTACTCAAGTATTAATTTTGTACCAAAATTCCTTCATTTTGTGACCAATACCAAATAATGACTCATATATTTTACTGCTGAAAACAAAATCGTTTTATGAGTTAGGACAGTGGTTCTTGTCGCCTCTCAGGTCCGATCAGAGAGTTTATTCGGAGGATAAGAGTCTCGGGCTACAGTCTTCGACTTTTATCTTCAAAATAAACTCCCTGATCACACCATCGAAGCGTCAAAAACCACCGTCAACTTCTAAATCGTAATAAACTAATAATATTAGCGGAGCTATTTATTACGCGACCATTTCAGATTTCTGCAGTAAATATACGAAAATCTATAAGCATGCAGCACTTGACATTCTTGCAGACAGGCAGACTAACACTGAAGGGGTCAGCTTCGTAATCTACCGATCTTCATTAAAAAAAAAAAACTACACAGTTCCAGTGTAGATTAGTGCTGATAATTGAGCCATAATTGCCCATGATCGCGGTATCGCAAATATGTACAGGGTAGGTACATTTGTATAAATAGGAACAGAACAAATACACAAAAGAGGATATTGGGGATGGTGGCGGAGAGGGGGATACAAAAAAAATGTGACTATATGAGATGAAAATAAGCACACGACTGTGCAGAATCCTATTCCTAAAGTCCACTTATCTACTCATTTGATTGTCGGTAGCGCTTTATTTTTGTCGCGATGATTCATACAGGAATCATCGCGACAACAAAAATGCGCTACCGACAGCCAGGCCAAATGGGCTAATGAGAACAGAAAAACCAGCTGACCAAAAAGGCCGGCCTCAGTCAAGGCAGTGACAGCCCCAAGGAGGGGTCATTCCCGACTAGCCACTTTCAATCAAAAGCCTGAAACCTGCGGCCTTCATACTGTATAGCGCCTGTAACGTGCAGTCGCAGGAGATAGACCGACCATGGCCTCTGACCATGGTCGGTCCATCTCCTGCGACTGCACGTTACAAGTGCGCCCCAAGGCACCGCTTCTAAGCCGTCATGATCGACGAGAAACTAATGAGAAAATGTAAACACCATCCTACTGCAGGAAGTAAAAAAATTTCTCATAGCCTTCGCAGTTACGGGGACTGATGAGGATCTATGCCTCTTGCTGAAACCTCGTATCCATGTTTTGGGATTTTTTTTTTTTTTTTTTTTTTTTTTTTTTTTTTTTTTTTTTTTTTTTACGGCTGGGGAATTTCCGCGTTGTGTATTTGTCCGTCACTATCAAACAGACCTGGAAACGCACGCACACACAGCCAACGTTTATGTCACCATGGTCGATCTATCTTTGCATGTAGCGCTTGTGTTGGCGGATGATGCAAAACACATTTAAATAAAAAAAACCGACAAAAATATCGTTCCATCTCCTGCAGCGTTTGTGTTAAAGTGCGCCGAATCTACTATGAATTTTACACTAGAACAATTAACTCTAAATGAACTCAGCCCTACGCTTTTCCGAGGGAAAAAAAAAGACAATAATGCGAATGCGAAACTGCAAGCTTATTCTAAACGATTAAAGGGGCACAACTGAACTTTTTGAACAGTTTGCAAAAAGCTTTTACTGGGAGTCGATACACACGCCCACTTAGACAGTGACACCCTATTGTCCCACAAAATGCTTTCTTTCGTCCGTTCAAAGCGACAAGAGGCTCACCGGAATCTTGTGACTGGACACCGTTAAAAGATTGCTTCTGATAGGCGATGGTAGCTGACGTCATAACTAGTCTATACGACCCAAGGTCATCTGCATAATTATAACCAATCAGAGACAAGATGGCGGATGAACCAGCAAAGAAAAGAAAGTATCATCGACTCGCGCCGACAATGACAGACTCGGAATTGAAGAGAAGAAAGTAGAAGAGAGACAAGATACCCCTAAGTAGCACTGACATCGTACAGGGTAATGGACATGTGGCAACGTGAACCTTTCCTGCTGAATCAGTGAGTAATCTACGCCGGGTCTTTGTCGATCTTCCTATGGATTCTCGAGCGCTAGTTATTTTCAGAATTCATGATCTTCAGTAGAATTTATCTCTTACTGATTTTACAAGATTTTAACCTGTTTTATCATATAGTTACGAGCTAGTTATCACATTTTATGCTGCAAAGACTTATCTGAAAACTACAGTGTGTGTCAAAGTTGTACGGCATCGCTGGTCGTAACATGTTTTTGTCCGTGTGCCGCGGGCTCGCATCCACTCGATTCAAGGAGGTAGTGTTTCTGCTGCGATGGGACATTTGTCGTTTCCAGTGATGCTTTCAGGTAATTAGACTTCGATGTGTGAGATGTGAAATTGACTGCAGAGCAGAAAGTGAGTATGTCAATGTCCTGTTTCAATGATGGAACGCGTTGCGTGTTTCCGAGGGGTAAAGGATCAAAGGTCAACCTAGGCACAGCGGACGTAGGCTCGCCGGCTTTGCGAGTCAAATAAGCCATGCCCTCGGTCGGTGCACGACTACGCAGCACGATCGTTACTAGTAAATATTAGCTCGAGCGAAACCCTCATTGTGATTTTGACAGCATAGCGAGTATGCAAGGTTTATTCTACTTTCTCGTGAAACATTACGTCAAAGAGATACCGGAAAACATCAGTATTTGCCCACTGGCACGTGTGTACCCCACACCGTTGACCAAGTGACCTGCGGTATGCGATACACTGCCGATAGGCGGCCGGGTTCTGCCTCGTGACGTAGGCTCATACGAGATGTGATCAAAAAGTATCAGGACTGGTGCCATAGTAAAGGAGCTAAAATTTGCAGAGTGGAGCCACTTAGCACAGATTGGCCTTACCCCAACCGTGCATGCACACTAATTTTTAACGTCCTATCTCACTTCCGCTCTCTACAGCAGTGTTTGGATGGAACGTATGTAGCGTGTGGTCATCGCATTGACCATGACAGGAAGTTGAGCAGAGAAAACATCAAATTTTGCCAAAAGCTTGGCGACACCTGCCCAGAGGCCTACGCAAAGTTGCAGAAAGTATATACACCGTTTTCAAAAAGATTTCACTGTTCTCGACACAATCAAGGAGATCTTGGGCAACTGACACCCGAGTTTCTTTTTGGTCAGCTGAAAGCAGTTTTGGCAGACACGCGTCTCATGCCCAAATCTTCAGTGAGAATGACTGAACTGAACCGTATCTAATCTGCACATCCTTCCATAACTCACGGATGGTGATTCGACGGGTTCCCTTTACAGCTGCACGCACATCTGCGATGTTTTTCTCAGTTCTGCTGGTTACGGGTTTCCCTGAAAGTTCCTCGCTGTCGACATTTTGTCGGCCATCTTAGAAACGGCTGCAGAACTCGTGTGCGGCACATACACTCCTCCCCATACACTTTCTGCAACTTTTCGTAGGCCTCTAAGCAGGTATCACCAAGCTTTTGGCAAAAAACGATGGGTCGCAACTCAGCACACGCAACACAAAACGATTCCTATACGAGTACACACACTTTATTCCTTTCACCGTCCCCTACCTCACCCCCACCCCGCCCACCCCCCATTCGTTCAACTCTCCTTTCTACCCTCCCCCTCCCTCTCTCCCTTAATAAATAAGCGAAACAAAACAAATAAAAATGATACCACTATGATCAGGTTAACACTTCCACCGAATGGAGGAACTAATCGATTTCTTGCACTAGGCGGATACACTCACGTCATCAAACGCTAGGGGAAAAAAGGAAAAGGAAACAATTCAAACGTTTCTAGCGCCGTTTGTTCACAACATAATTATCCATACACAAATCTCTGGCGCCGTCCACTAAAACAGTTCACCACTCGATTGTTCATGCACGACTCTCTCGCGCCATCTACTGTACAGTTCATAATACAAAAGGAAAAAACTACACCAAGACAGGGCGAGTGGGGGAGGATAAGTGAATAAGGGTGAGACCACCGTGGTAAGAAGGTGCGCCCTGGCGGCTTCTCCCTCCCATCCGACTCCTCTCGCCAGTCCTTCGGGCTTGTTGGTCCCTTGCCCTTCGACGCGTTTTCCTGGTTTGGGTCTGTCGGCGATATCGGTCCAGCGAACGTGACGCTGTAGGTGACCGTGCGTGTGCCACGCCGACCCTGGCCCGGCGAAGCGCGGTTGGCCCAGGTCAGCTCTCAAACTGGTCCGAGCCCCGGAACCGTGTAAAGCAAACAGAAGCTTAAACGGCAGCATAAATATCGTAATCGTAAGTATCGTAAATATGCATATCAATTCAAAACAAGGCCGATGCATACGATATATCCGCGACTCGGGTACACAAATAATACACCCTCCAAACGATAAATTTCGACATTTGGTAATTGTACTTACACCATAAAGATCTAAGATAGTACACAAAGGACCCATACACATACTGTCAGCAGTATCTGTTGCAGACAGTTTTCTGACTGTGTTGAGATGCTTGATCCTGGGGAAAATAACCTTCAGCTTGCATTTTTTTCGGTTGAACTCATAACTCGTGATTTTCAGGCATAATTTAGTCGATTAAAATTTTGCCTATTTAGCAGTGGTCATATCTTTTCCGTGTGAAGATTACAAACTACAAACACTGAAAAAATACACATAGACGTTATATGATAAACAACAGAAAATACACAAATTGCACACTTCTACCTTTGGCCGATCCAGAGCAGACCGACTCATTCCTGACGTGAAATGTCAATCAAACTTAGCGCGCGTTCGCCACTCGACCAATCAAAACGCTGTAGACCATGTGCTTCTGACTTAAAGCGGAAGGTTTGGCAAACTAATCCATGTTTGTGCTTGCGGGTCATGGAAGCGCATCTCCTTTCTTACGCTACTCGACCTCTCTGCCGCCTTCGACACTATAGACAACTCTATCCTCCTCCACCGCCTTCACCACTCCTTTGGCATCACTGACTCTGCTCACTCCTGGTTTCTCTCCTACCTCTCCGACAGACAGCAGTCCGTCACCATCGACGGCGGCTCCTCCAACCCAGTCACTCTCTCCCGCGGAGTTCCACAGAGGTTCGTCCTGGGCCCGGTTCTTTTCACACTCTACACCTCTCCCCTGTCCAACATCATCCAGTCTCGCCACATACACCACCACCTCTACGCTGCCGACTCACAACTACTAGACAAAGATAAACTCGACAACACTCAGTCACTACTGTCTCGCACGGCTGACAGCTACGAAGACGTGAAAAACTAGCCGGTCCTTTTCACGCTCTACACCTCTCCCCTGTCCAACATCATCCAGTCTCACCACATACACCACCACCTCTACGCTGCCGACTCACAACTACTAGACAGATAAACTCGACAACACTCAGTCACTACTGTCTCGCACGGCTGACAGCTACGAAGACGTGAAAAACTAGCCGGTCCTTTTCACACTCTACACCTCTCCCCTGTCCAACATCATCCAGTCTCACCACATACACCACCACCTCTACGCTGCCGACTCACAACTACTAGACAAAGATAAACTCGACAACACTCAGTCACTACTGTTTCGCACGGCTGACTGCTAAGAAGACGTGAAAAACTGGATGACAGCAAACAAGCTTAAACTGAACGACGACAAAACGAAAGCCATGCTGGTAGGCACACGCCAGAAACGTTCCCAGCTCCCTCCCTCTCTCCACCTTCAACTCGACAGCACCCCAACTCCCTCTCTGACTCGGCCAAAACCCTCGGCGTTATCCTCGATTCCTCTCTTTCCATGACCAGCTTCGTCTCCGCCACGGCCCAGGCATGCTATTTCCACCTCCGCCGCATCAGTCAGATCCGAAAATACCTCACTACCGAAGCTGCCACCAAACTTGTTGTCTCTCTCATTCTATCTCGCAACGACTACTGCAACTCTATCCTTTCCGGCCTCCCTCACTCCACCACCTTCACTCTCCAGCGGGTCCAGAACAATGCTGCCCGCCTCGTCCTCAGAAAGAAAAAATCCGACCATATCACTCCCCAGCTCAAACTCCTTCACTGGCTTCCCATCTCCCAACGCATCCAATACAAGATTATGTGTCTCTGCTACAAATTCCCTGAACAACTGCGTTTCTGCCTATCTCTCAAACTTACTTCACCCCTACACTCCTTCCCGCTCCCTCAGCTCCGCCTCCGACCCTCTCCGCCTCCACATCCCCCGCACCAAACTCAGCACTTTCGGCCCCCGCTCCTTCTCTGTATACGGTCAATCCACCTGGAACACTCTCCCACTCTCTCTCCGTCAGAAACACTCTCTCCCCTCCTTCCAGTCCGCCCTCAAAACTCACCTCCTTCAACAGTTTTAGCACTATATCACATACTCATCACCCCAAGCTGACTGTCGTAATGTATTTCACTATTTGTGGTACGTGCGTCGTTGTTTAAAGCGTGCGCATGCGTGCGCGAGTTGTGAGTGCGCGCTTAGAGTTATAATTATTATAAGATAAGCGCATTATAAATGCCGTAATTATTATTTATTATTAGTAGTAGTAGTAGTAGTAGTAGTATTATTTCCATTATTTTAGACAACTCGGGTTTATTGGATATGCCTGGAAAGCACTGTTCTTGTGGGGAATTTAAAGCAGGTTCCTCACTGACTCGATCGCTTGTACTTACATTTGGTCTGCTAAATTTGATCGTCGATCTGTCAGTTGTGTGTGAAGCATTCGTGCGTGTACGCTGACCCCGTATGGCTGTGAGATTGAGTGAGAGACGCCTCACTGATATAAACAGACTAGCACTAGCTGAAGTTTTCCAAGAGGAAAAAAGAAACCCTTTTAGACAGACTTCAGAAAAGTGTACTGGCCTGCGCGAGAATTTCTTTTTGAGACTCAGTACGGGGCACGCCCACATGTATAGGTATATGATCACCTATAATTTCAGACTACGGATACCAAAATGAAAATGATATTACGTAGGGAAGAGCGCATAGTAATGTGTGGACGTACAAGACTTCAAAGCTCTGCTGTTTATAGTTTATGAAAAATCACAACTTATTTTTTCGAAATTGAGACGATTTGCTCATTTCATAAACGCATACGTTTAGGGTGGCATAACTGTTTAATCTGTAGCTTGACAATATCCCCACTTGCTGTACCGATTAAACCCAACACCTAGTTTGTACTGATTATTTAACAGCTCCAATAATAGTATACTTTAGAAGATATGCCATCCTAAAAATGGTTTTAAAACAATCAACGTCGAATAGCGCGCTTTACTATGCTAGCTGTCTACACTCGCACTCTAGCACACTTGCCGGACCCCGACTAAAGGGGTGTAACCAAATAAAAAATGGGTCGATCTATTGTAGATTACACGTGTACAGTGCATGGAGAACACGTAAACATTTGCTACTTACATTCATAAAAGACATTGCAAATATTTTTTAAAAAATGAATAATAAAAAAAGAGTTTCGTAAATGTAATGCACTTTTTTCGAATTGTTTTTAATACTAGTAGTTATAAAGATCATATCTCTGTTAAATTCCTTTGACCTTTATTCTTCGTGCTTTGTCAAATGGTATTCATGTAAATAAACAGAAGTCTGTTACTTTTTGTTTAGTTAAACGACTTCACAAATATTGATAGTTTCAAAAGAAATATTGTTTATTAAAGCAGAATAATGAGATACTGTCCGTGTTTAAATTGTGATTCCCATTTGTGCGTAGTCTGTGATAATAGACCTTAACCCATTCGCTGCCAGTGGTCGCGACTTTCGCGTCTGAAGCCAGTGTACACGGACGACAATCGCGCAAAAGCACACAAGTACATGAGACTAGAAACACGCATAAAGAACACAGGCCAACAAGAGACAGAAACCCTCATCAGCCCCCGCCCTCGGGAGCCAAAACGAGTTTAAGTCTCCAGCAGTTTGGTTGCGTTCTCCTTTCACCCGGCAGTGAAAGTGTTACTGCTTTAGTTCTGTAAGATCCAAAATCACAGACCCAAAACAGAGTCACTTTTTTTTTTAAAGTTCTATATTATTATTTCTATTGTAATTAATGATCATTTTTGTCTGGTGGCGACACATTGATAGGTCATCAAACAACAATTTATGAAGGATACCGCAAGATTAAACATGTTCTGAGTTGTACATCACTGGCGTTATTTGATTTATACAAATTAGGTATATGTTTCAGCATATTGTTGTTTTTACACACACACACACACACACACACACACACACACACACACACACACTCTCTCTCTCTCTCTCTCTTTCTCTCTCTCTCTCTCTAACACACACACACACACACACACACACACACACACACACATTCACACACACACACACACAGAGTGGCCTCCCTTTGGACAAGCTAGCGGTACCCGTTTGTTAGGTCTCGGAATTTTTCGAGAAATATCCTGAAAATGCCAGTCGTCGGGCTTCCCAACGCTGTTGAGGGTTTGCTAAACACCCTGCTAGCTGACCATTCCATTAAATCGTGGAAAATCGCCGGGGAAGGTGAGGACATGACTTTTGTGCTCAGGCTGTGTACGGCAGCAGAGCAGACCGGGACCGCCATCACTACACGCAATGGGCAGTGGCGACGTAAACCCCCAAGCCAGATGCGGCGTGACAAGAGGAGGGCCGAGCAACATCGGGCGAGACTGAACAACAACAACACCCAAGCCCAAGGTACACAAGAATCACAGAATGATGACAACAACAACACAGAAACAAAGGCAAGTGACAATGACAAACACTTCAGTTTATTTGTGTCAACACCAGATACTGACCTACATTCCAACACAGTCACAGAGGCAACAGAGGACACATCACGCACCCCACGTGCTGTTCACGGTATTGACAATGACCTGACACAGTGGAATGTTGTGCAGGGGGCGTGTGCTACAGGTGTATCAAACGTTGAAAACCTGGACAGGACTGTGGACTATTTCAGTTTTTCCACTCCAGCATCTCAACATGATGATGTGTTTGACATCGAAAAAGAAGGAGAAGCAGCTGGTTATGACGTACACACTACTAAACTGTATGTGGCCGGAATCACAGAGAGGCTGACACAAAAACTGCTACGAAAACCAACCAGAAACATAAAGTTCAAGAATATTGTGTTTGACAGTGGACCCTCACAAACTCAGCAGTTACTGCTGGGAGAGAGTGATGACATTATCATTGTGTATGACTGTCACAAGCATAGCGTGTTGAACTGGTTCATCAAGCACGCAAAAACAACACAGACAGAACGTTACTATTTGGACAGGTTACGTCAAGGTGGGTCTGTGGACAGACAGACACACCGTGATGACTTCGACATCATGGAGACAGACCTACATCTCCTGGCGACTTTGGTGCGACATCTCCTTGGATAACACTGCACAGTGCCGCTGCGTGACTGTCGGACTACACGCTGAAGCCCGTACACGAGTGACTATTAAATTGACTGAATCAGTCATGATATAATGAATTGTCGTGAATGACGTCGGTTTCCGCGTCGGTTCATTCGATCGTTTTTTGTTCTGTGCAAATCATTGTTCATATGGGCCTGATGGCCTGCAAAAACTGAAATAAATTTATTATTATTATTATTATTATTATTATTATTATTATTATTATTATTATTATTATTATTATTATTATTACACACACACACACACACACACACACACACACACACACACTCACACCAAAAAACGTTCATTTCAAATACACACCACATACTTCGACTCTCCCCTCCCCCAAACTCCCCCCCCCCCAATCCCACCCACCCACCCATACACACACACACACACACACACACACACACACACACACACAAATACACACACACACACACCAACACACACACATACACAGAAACGCACACACATTCACCCCACCCACCCCCTCATGCACCCACCCACCCACACTGCCACCCCATCATCCGGCCGATGAAATGTGATTATAAGATGGGTACGTTCCTCAGAAAGTCACATTGAACTTCAAAACACCGACGCCTGAGAAGCATGCGATATGTGGACCGCCTGACAGTGACCACAAACCGAATAGACGAGGCGAGTGTTGACCAATAGAAAAAGTGCGTGTATCGAGACAAACGGCTACATCCTCTGCCCCTTTCTATCAGGCACCCAATCGCCAGCCCACGGAAAATACACAGATCAAGGACATGAGCGGCATGCCTTGTGAATAGAAGTTTCAGATCAAGGACACTGAGCGGCATGCCTTGTGAATAGAAGTTTCAGATCAAGGACATGAGCGGCATGCCTTGTGAATAGAAGTTTCAGATCAAGGACATGAGCGGCATGCCTTGTGAATAGAAGTTTCAGATCAAGGACACTGAGCGGCATGCCTTGTGAATAGAAGTTTCAGATCAAGGACACTGAGCGGCATGCCTTGTGAATAGAAGTTTCAGATCAAGGACATGAGCGGCATGCCTTGTGAATAGAAGTTTCAGATCAAGGACATGAGCGGCATGCCTTGTGAATAGAAGTTTCAGATCAAGGACACTGAGCGGCATGCCTTGTGAATAGAAGTTTCAGATCAAGGACATGAGCGGCATGCCTTGTGAATAGAAGTTTCAGATCAAGGACATGAGCGGCATGCCTTGTGAATAGAAGTTTCAGATCAAGGACATGAGCGGCATGCCTTGTGAATAGAAGTTTCAGATCAAGGACATGAGCGGCATGCCTTGTGAATAGAAGTTCTTGCGCCGACATCAGCCGCAGTGGGAGTGCGCACGACCAAACAGGTGAAGAAATAGGGGCTTGTCAGAAGGAGATCTGCCCCAGTAGCAAAATGTATTCGGGCCCACGACGGCCGCAGTGGGCACCCGCTCAGTCGTGCGCGGGCTCACAGCGGCCATCATGGGGCCGAAGACCTTTGCTTACTGGGTAACCGTTTGCCTGTCCAGCGCTGAGTAATTTTCCTTGCTAAGCGTAGACAGTGAGAAACTTTGGTTATATTCGTAGTCTTGACAACGGATCGAACTTAAGGTCTCCAAAATATGGAAGACTCTCTAGCACTTCCAATAACGTCACTTCCGCAGTTGCCCTCGCATGCTTTATTCACCTCTGAATTTGATAAAAGTGAGATGTGTGTTGCTGTAGCGGCTGTGTTACACTGTTTGCATCAACCACAGTGGGCGCTCTTTGACTGGCGTGCATGTTATTGAATTGAAACCTTCAGAATCCTATCTGTACTCCATTAGCGAAAGCATTCTAGCTTGTTGTTGTATATCAGACCAAACCATAAAGTTCTAACTTTCAGCCAGCTAAGCGCACTGAATCAAAGGAAAACCACCTCTTATATGTCTCCGTTTCTTGAAATGCAATAATAATAATAATAATAACAATAATAATAATAATAATAATAATAATAATAATAATAATAATAATAATAATAATAATAATAATAATAATAATAATGTAATAAAAAATAAAGAAATACATGCAAGATGATAGAAAGGAAGTCATGTATTCTTGCAAAAGAAGTGCGCAATTACATCCCATAATTTTTTGCGTCCTGGGGCTTCACCAGGCTAAATTGGCAGTCTTGTAAATCCATAAATAAAAAGCTAGCATGGGCGTGTAACCACAAACTGATTTTACAAATTTGTTTTAAACGGTTATGTAAATTAGCGAATTATAATGGAACACGTCATCCAGCACAGCTTCAAAGTGCATATCGTAAGTATTGTGAACCTGCCCACAAACTAAATAATGGCCACTAAAGTTATTTAAAACAGGTTATCTGAAAACGCATAGCTTGGCTGTTCAATTACGGCGTGGAAACCATTCCCAGAATGATGACAAAGCTAAAGAAAATGTCCTTTTACCGGCCCCTGTAGGGATTTATATTTTCGCGTAAAAGATTTTGAAGAACAATTGTTATGTCATGAGGATACATTTTGTGTGACGCTGTATAATCAAAACCCACGAGCACAGGTCACTCCCAATTTGACTGTTCGATGCAGCAGTGGCTAGCCTTTTCATATCCGTGTCTATTTATAAGCCTTCAAACGTGCACTTTGTTTGAAGTACTCAGACAAGAGAGACTATAATTACATTTTGCTAATGACAAAAGTACTAATATATATTTATGTTCTTTAAACGGTAATAATGAGTTTGTTAGGACAGCTTGGGCATTGTGTCTATAGTGAAGGGCTGGGACCCAAACGAACTTACAGAAGCCATTCTTAAATCAATTTCATGGGTTTGAAATCACAGAACTACAACATAAGTGGGCTGGTGTCCATAAATACTCACGGGCTACTATATTATTGTGTGGTATTAGTTTCTTGTTTGTTTTCCCACTTAACACGTTTTATCCAACAAATAAAAGACTTCCATTCAACAGTTATGTGAGTTAAAGAGTTAACATGGTTCTTTGTTTCACTCCACAGGCCACTGTGTTAATGCAAATACCAGACAGTTTACCGGGCTTCGTCACCTGAAAGGAGAGACTCATTCGCTGAAAATAGGAAACAGTTCTGTGTGTTTTCTGTGGCCTAGCAGGGTTATTGACTGTGCACAGTGACAACAATTAGTGACTGCGTTGTCTCCAAAACAAAGACTGTGCAGATTTAAAGAAGCTATTGACGGGGCACAAGTTCTTAGACATCTGTAACTGCACCGAGACTGTTTTTGTTTGTTTGTTTGTTTGTTTGTTTGTTTGTTTGTTTGTTTGTTTGTTTGTTTGTTTGCCTGTTTGTTTGTTTGTTTGTTTGTTTGTTTGTTTGTTTGTTTGTTTGCCTGTTTGTTTGTTTGTTTGTTTGTTTGTTTGTTTGTTTGTTTTGTTGGCGGTTTCAGAGTAAGAAGAGATGGAACTTTCTACTGAAATTACTACAGACAAATCCGATTTAAAGTCTGATTTGCCACTCACAGCATACCAATTTCAGTTTCGAATCAACTTAACAGCTGTAATGAATAACGTTTGCGCAAGTTTAATCATGACATTTGGGACGTTTGGTAACGTGATGACCATCGTTATTCTCTGTCGGCTGGGGATCAAAAACAATTCCATGAACATGCTTTTCACAGCATTGGCACTTTCTGACATGTGTCTTTTGTACTCTGGTCTCTTCAATGATTGGGTTGTGTACATGACAAACTATACAGTCCACTTTTCTAATTCGAATGATTTTGTATGTAAAATGGGTGCATGGGCTGTGTACACTTTTGGAGTATTATCAGCTTGGCTGTTAGTGGCCATGACGGTACAGAGAGCTGCCTCTGTTGTCTGGCCGCTTCGCACTAAGGTGATCTGCACAAGGAAAAAGTCATACGTTTTCTTATCGGGCCTGATTCTGTGTGTTTTCTGTCTTCATTCTCACATTCTATACGCAACTGTCCTTGTTTACTTTAAAAATGACACGGAAGCTGTCTGCATCGCACATGCTGAGTATATGTACTTTGAGTGGGTTACTGTACATCTGTGCATTGCTTCTCTGGTTCCGTTTTGCCTCCTTGCCATTAGTAACGCCATACTTGTGTGGAAACTAACAGTGTCTGTGCGAGAGGCCCGGATGAAGTTGGCGACAGGTCACACAGAGCAGAGTTCTGATCGTGAAAAGAAAGCTTCGTATGTCACAAAGACACTCGTGGTTCTTTCAGCAGCTTTCCTGTTACTGTCATTTCCATTGCCTGGCATTGCCCTCTACATTTTGAAGTTTGCACCGCGCGAATATTTTGCAAACGAATCTTCTTTTGCTATAATGATGTTTTTTTACTCTCTTGGCAGAGTATTATATTACACAAATAGTGCCGTCAATTTTTACCTTTATTGTCTTACGGGATCAAAATTTCGAAATGAGTTTCGACGGATGATTTGCTGTTTTAAAAAGGCTGAAACCCAGTCAAGACCCGCACCATATACACACAGTTCCCAAATTGCGTCCATGTCTGTTTTGTCCGCAGCACCCAGAGATAACAGAACGGAGAATTATGAAGGGTTTTAGCAAGAAGATCGATTCATTCGTCGTCCATTGTAAACGCTGTTCCGTCAGATTTGTGCAAAGTTTCGATTCAAGTCCTAATGTATCGCCCTTTTGTGCTAAGGTTGTCTGCTGTTTTCAATGAGATAACACAGAACAAGGACATGAAGAAAAGAAGATCAACAAATATAACTCCTATCTGTTTTAACCATTTTTCTCTTAACATCTATTTGCTTTGTGCCGAGAAAAAAATGAACAATACCCAACTGCAAGAAGTATGGATCCTCGTCAGCCATCTCAGTTGCGGAGGCTTATGAGGATCTATGTCTCTTGCTGACACCACTCTGAATCCATGTTTCCGGGACATCCAGTGTTTTATTTGTTGTTGTTGTTTTCTTGTTAAATTAACGACGATGAAAAACAGTGTGTGTCAGCAGGCGCTGAGCGGGTTAAACTGTGGTTTAGCTACAAACCTCCCGAGATGATGGAGATCTTAAACCACTTTAAATCCATGTTTCCGTGACATCCGGTGTTTGTTTGTTGTTTGTTGTTTCTTTCTTTATTTGTTTGTTTGTATTGTTTTGGTTTTGTTTTGTTTTGTGTTGTTGTTTTTTTTTGGGTTGTTTGGTTGTTTGTTGTTGATGGTGTTTTTTTTTATTATTATTTTCTTTCTTTCTTTTATTTATTGGAAGGGGGATGTTGAATTATAACGACGATTGAGAAACACTGTGCGTCAGCTGGTGGTGAGCTGAGTAAACTATGGTTTAGAAACAGACTGTGCAGATGATAGAGATGAATTACTTAAAGATGTAGTACACACTCTGGTCAGACCTTCACGGGACCATAGATTTACACAAATGATTGTGTATAAACTAATCTTTGCAAAATAAAAACTGAACATCCAGCCTGTGCTGCGTGAATGCTCACGCGTGTGTCAATATTTGTGGGAGAGTGCAGTCAGGGTATGTATTTCATGTTTAAGCTTTGCAGTGACGAGAAAATTTGAACGCCAACCAACTGCAAGAGGTATAGATCCTCATGGGCCCCCGCAGTCGCAGGGGCTCATGAGGATCTATGCTTCTTGCTGACACCACTTTGAATGCATGTTCCTGGGTCTGCTTGGGTATTTTGGTGTTGAATAAATGAAGAGTGCAACAACACAGTCTGCGTCAGCTGGCACGGAACAGGTCAACATGGGCCCAATGTAATACAGTCTTAGCTTTCAGATTGCTTTCATTATTCTGCCTTGCCTTGTCTTGCCTTGTCTTGCACTGTTTGCTCTGTCCACTGTTACATATGTCCGTAGCTAGTCGGGTGGAATGCAGCAGTGGATTCAAGACAGTTACTTGACTGTGTTTTGACCTGATCACGGCCACAACAGAAGCCATTGCAGCAGGTTTCATACAGTTGCCTCCACCCGGGGATTATCGAACATGACGACTGTGTTGGGCTCGGCTGTGCCACTGGGACCTGAAGCGCCGTTCTTCGTTCAAACACGCCAAAGGTTTGCCTACACGTTGGCGAGAAATGTGGAAACTATTGGGATAGCAATGCCAAAAGTATGTGTCCCGGAACATGATCATTCTGGAGACTTGCATCCGCGTCCGAGACGACTGTACTGTGATTAGTATATGTACCTAATCCATAAAACTTTCTTTCTGTCACACATGTATTGATATACTGTATAACAAGCAAATTGATATTCATGAATTTGCTATGATTATATACTTTCTTTCCCATAATCCTTTGCGGGTCCCAAAAATTCAATCTTTGATACTTGCATTTGTCAAAACGGAAACGCGAAATAAGCTCATACTGCAACATTAACGAGTTCCTTACATGCAGTCGTAATGAAATACTTGTGCGCTCGACAATTTTTCTTTTTCACGCACACGCATGAACGGAGAGCAGACACCAGTAAAAGTGTGAAACGAGTCGCAACACGAGTGAAATTGACAAGACGCCCGCTAGTGGTAGCGAAAGCGACAACCCGAGAAAAAGGCAAAATTAACAAAACTGTTGGTATTTCTCGTCATTATCCGTGATCTGATTACGAGTAGAAAGCACTGATTTTTTCATAGTTAGACGAAATCTACACTCTCATTCGATAGTCCGAAACGCAGTCGTCTGTCAAAAGCACATGTTTTGTCTGAAAACCGCGAGGCAAAGTTTTGGACTGGGTAAATAAATTATATTGAGACAAATTATTTTGCTTGATAAAGTGCCGATAACCGACAGATGCGATTACTTTGACCCGAATCCAAATGTCTTCTTACGACGACTCGGATATTTTGATTCGGGTCTCGTAATCACGTCTGGCTGTTATCGGCACTATGTCAAGCAAAATGTGGCTCAATGTAATATAATAACACTGTATTTGACAGTTTCTACTTGTGCACTACAATAAATATTTTGTACATTTGTTCTTCTCCGGGATGATTGCATGATTGTGAACGATTGTGTCTGCAAGTGCGTAAGTGCATGCACGCGCGCGTGTACATGTGTGTGTGTGTGTGTGTGTGTGTGTGTGTGTGTGTGTGTGTGTGTGTGTGTGTGTGTGTGAGTGTGGTGTGTGTGTGTGTGTGTGTGTGTGTGTGTGTGTGTGTGTGTGTGTGTGTGTGTATGTGTGTGTGTGTGTATGTGTGTGTGTGTATGTTCAAGTTTTCTACTAGCAAGAGAGCCTAAGGCAAGTTTGATACGGCATAATTGGAACCAAAGAGTGTTTGTTTGTTTCTTTTAATCCAAATGTAGTAAAACTGTTGCCGCTAAGTTTCAAGTGAAAGGAAAACAGAAAAAGAGTTTGAAAACACTTTAAATTAGATACAAGGAACACGACGTTTTGGATGAAAGATCCTTCTTCAGGTGACATGGAAACAAACGTAGAACAGAAAAGAACGCACGATAAAAAAAAAAAAGACGTCATCCTGTATAGAAAAAAATAAAATGACGTAAAAAACACAAACAACAAAAAAAAAAAAAAAAAAAAAAAAAAAAAAAAAAACATAATGACGCAAATACACATACACAAACACGTAGCACAAAACTTACGTCTACATATATACACGTCACTGCATACATTTGCATTCACTCGTGCCTGCATTCACTTTTTTGTGTGTTTGTTTGTTTGTTGTGTTTTTGTTCTTTTTTGAAGGCCTACATAAGGAGATCTTGTCTTCTTTCAGACTAAACTTTTTCTTGTTGGCCTAGCTCCATTTGCCTTTTTTCCCTGATCGCCCGTTTTCAAGGAAACTAGAGTCTATATATTCATATCACATTTACAACAACGTACTCGCTTTCACCGTCCCCGTCCCCCCTCCCCCTTCCTATTGGCAGATCACATTCCTGGATACGGCAAACATACACAAATCATCATCCAGTTATTTGCGCAACAAAAAGAACTGTATGCAGGTGCTATGAAATACAGGAGGTACCAGTAACAAACAACAAATAACTCAAACACTGAATAGGTTACATACTATCAACGACAGACAATTCCAAGCGAGGGTGCAGGTAATGACTGTAGTCGAAACGGCTCAAAATTGAAAAGCCAGAAAAAATGTGTGATATATTCACTCGACCGAAATGTCGACTGGAAGTGAAAAACCACATTCCGCCTGAAAACGAATGTAATTCACTGGCATTGAGAGTTGCTTCCCCTGAGTACTTAAAGTACTTAGCATGGGCTCTTTTAAGGGGAAGCTTCTTGCGTTTATATGTTCCAGCTAAGGACAAAATCGTATTATGAGTTAGGCCTTGTCAGTGGTTCTTGTCGTATTTCGTGTCCGGTCAGACACTTTATTCGGAGGATAATAGTCTCGAGCTAAAGCCCTCGACTTTATCTTCAAAATAAACTCCCTGATTACACCGTCGATGCCACAAAAACCACTGTCAAAGCTTAACTTGTATTACAACTAATATACTCACGAGCAAAGGTAATGCGACATTTTGGAATCATCTGAAACACTTTACTGTTTCCAATTATTCCAAATAATTATGTCACATTTCTTTTACTCATCAGTATTATATCAGCTGAGTTTTTTTATTACGCGACCATTTCAGATTTCTGCAGAAAATGTACGAAAACCTATAAAATACTTGACATTCTTGCAGACAGGCAGACTAACGCTGGAGGGGTAAGCTCCGCTAAATTTAGATGTAGATTTACCCAACTTCATAAAAAATCACCCAGCAAAAAAAAAAAAAAAAAAAAAAAAAAAAAAAAAAAAACCTAGGGCTAATCCACTCACGCGTGAATGTATCCAGTGCAGATTTGTGCTGCGGCTACTCCACCCAGACTTTGTCATTGTTTGGATTCAGGCCTGCCTGGATTCGTCCTTGTTGAATGTTGATGATTCACACTGAGTAAGTTTATGTCTAATATGATTGCCAATGATCGCGGCATCGCAAATATGTAGATACATTTTCATAAATAGGACCAGAAAAAAAAGACCCAGAAAGGTGATGGGGTGTGGGGCGGGGTATCTGTTTGTTTGTGTGTGTGTGTGGGGGGGGGGATGTTAAAAAAAAATGTGGCGATTAGAGATTAAAATAAGCACTCGAATTTAGGCAGAATCCTAGTCCTAAGTCCATAAATTGTATCTAACCTTTGGTTGTCGGTAGCCCTTTATTGTAGGGATGATTCCAGCAGGAATCGTCGCGACAAAAAAGCGTTGGCGACAGCTAGAAGGACGAATGAGTATGAAAGGATGAGCGGACCAAAACGCTGGCCTCAATCAAGCCAGGCCACGGTCCAGTCGCCACATGCCCAAGGCGGGTCATTCCAGAGTCGCCACGGTTGATCAGAAACTTGCAACCTACGGCCTTCATACTGTATGACGCCTGTAACATGCAGTCGCAGGAGATGGACCTACCTCATGGCCTCTGGCCATAGTGGGTCCATCTTCTGCGGATGCACATTACACGTGCACCCAAATGAAGCGCTCATGATCTTCAAGCCGTCATGATCAATCCTTCTCCCGCAGTCTGTCTGTTTGTTCGCCACTATTAACAGACAAAGAAAAGGCAAGCATTAAAATGCAAACTTCTACGTCACCATGATCGATCCATCTTCGCACGTAGCGCGTGTGTTAGCAGATGATACAAAACACATGAGAAGCTGTCAATATTGTTCCCGCATGCAGCGCTGGTGGTAAAGGGCGACGAACATAAAACATGAATTTTACTCTAAACGAACTCAGCCCTACGCTTTTTCGAGGGGCAAAATTCGTCATTGAAAATGGTACAAAATATTAAAATGCCGAGGCCGCTCTTATTTCTTTTAAATCCACACCATCAGTTTGACTGCCTAGCATGTTAAAAATTATATTACCGTTATCATCTACGGTGGTTACTTTGTCCCTGATGAATATCGGTCAGACGAAACTTTTGTTGTTACAATAACGTTTTCCATCTATCTTGGCAATCTTCTCTGGTACACGAACAGTGCCGTCAATTTTTACCTGTATTGTCTTACGGGGTCAAAATTTCGGAATGAGTTTCGACGACTGATTTTCTGTTATAAAGACTAGGCAAGGAAATCAGGACCAGTGTCATATATACGACTGTCATTTTGCCTGGCTTTCATCCTGGTACGCTGTCAGTGGCAATGACATTTTTCATACCTACAAAACTATAGGGGGAGGGGAGCAGGCCAGGTTACAAAATATATACTGACGAGCTAAAGAAAAGTAACTAAAGTGTTTCCGGTGATTCCCCAAAAATGTCGCATTTCATTTTGCACCTCAATGTACAATAATGAATGAATGCATGAATGAACGAACGAATGAATGAATGAATGAATGAATGAATGAATGAATGAATGAATGAATGAATGAATGAATGAATGAACTTTATTGTTCCAAATACATGTTGCCACGTACAGGAAAATAATAATAATAACAATGCATGGTATTTATATGGCGCATTTCTCATAATAATTTATAATATAACTCATTGCGCAGGCGAATACGACACACACACGCACACACACACACACACACACACACACACACACACACACACAAACACACACACACACACGCACAGACTGCAAAGGGGGGAGGGGGTGTACAGTAGAGATTACACGAAAGTCTGCGAGAAAAGGTAAGTTTTTTAACTTTGCCTTGAACTGCGTAAGGAGGGGGAGGCATTTCTCAGCTCAATCGGTAAGGAATTCCAAATTAAAAGAGCAGTACATCTGAAAGAGTGTTCACCGGCACATTTGAGATGGTACATTGGAACTTTGAGAAGTTTCTCTCCCGATGAACGCAGTGAGCGAGAGGGCTGGTAAGTGATCAGACTGGAGGAAAGGTATGACGGAAGACTGCCATCAAAGTGGCGGTATGCAGGGGTCGCAATCTTAAACTGTATGCGGGATTGGATTGGAAGCCAGTGAAGGTGGCTTTCAGTATAGGGGTTACGTGGTCTCAATACAGGGGCATATCAGTTACCTATAAAGGGGGTTGGGGTGGGGAGGGTCCAGCTTATTGTTTGGGACCATCAACCTGACAGAAAGGTCTCCCGACGCTAGATCTTACTTAGCAGTGGCCGAAAAATCAAACAACTGGGGGGGGGGAGGGGGTTGAGGGGGGAGGGGGTTAGTTAGTTATTTGGGTTTAACGCCGAGCAGAGGGGAGGGGAAGGAATGGGGGGAGGGAATGGAGGGAGGAGGCGGGGTTGGCCCGGGTCTCAAGACTTCACCACTCGCCAAAATATCAAACTACGGGAGGATGGGGTAGGGCGCCAAAACTCACTGAAAAGGGGATTTACTTGGTTACAGCATGTTCAAAAATTGTTTTCGGAACACCTGGACCCCCCTCCCACCCTCCTACAGATTCGCCCCCGCAATATGCAAAACGGTAACTGACACTGTCGACATTTCGGGTAAAAGAAAACGGGGAAAAAAGTCGGAACATGTGACCCGAGACTTTCTTGGCAGGACGGCTAATAGCATTTGTTGTGGTACAGTTTCGACATTTTGTTAGAAAATGAGGACTATCAATAGGAGGTGACTAGAATAAAACGTGATTCCGTGCCAAAATGCCACTTACGAGGTAATGTGTGTTCGGGGTTTTGGGACAAGTGTGACAAAGCTTTAATGAAAGACAGACAAGTTTTGCACGGCACGGATCAGGCCCACTGCAACACCAAACTGACCATCCGACAAGGCGAGTGGACTCACGGTTGTCAGATCACTTTTGTAAACCGGACTTGAGCCAGAAAGTTTACAATTGTCCATAACTCATTCAGCCCCGACGCACCACAACAAGACACGGATCGAGCATGATAGTTCAAGGGTGGTGCCAGAATAGCTTGACGCTAATAGGCGCCAAGCTATTCTGGCACCACTCTCGAACTATCATGCTCTATCTGCCTCTAGAATACAGTCCTTCAGAAGGCAACTTCAATATTTGGGAATTTCGGTCCTGGGGTAGAGTGTGTTCAAGTACCATTACCATAATCCTGAAGACACATTTCAGCACGATTCGTTTTTCTTATGCCTAATGAACTGTATCAGCAGTTTGGACACTCAGCAAAAGCACACGCGTAATCGCACTTATTTATTATGGGCAGCCGTTAGCGTGTTAATCTGTTTTAGCTGTTATTGTACTGAAAGCGTTGTATTTATAAAACGTAGTGGAGTCATTGTCAGGTTACTTGATATGGACGACGACGTGTGATAACTAGATTGTCCTGTGTCTAAATGAACCTAATAACTAGACCTGTATGCAGCGTTTCAAACCATCTGTTCATCTTTGAACAGTTACAGCGGTAGAGGCACTACACTCCTAAGTGACAATTTGGCTCCGGGCGACTGAATAATGATCGATGTCTCCGTCGCCATTGATTAGTAAATGTTGCGGGATTCCCTCAAACGGATGCTTATTGGGATTCAGAAATGAACGACCAAGCAAGCGAGGCTCCTTGGATCGACATCGACCGCAAAGTGGCGCGCGCAAGATAGTGTGCGGGCCCACTGTAGCCCACGTCTGCCCAAGCGTCTCTTGCAGACTTGGGAATAATAAGGATGGCACAAGAAAAAACATATACTGTCTGCTTGCCTATGTCACCGGAGCATTGAGCCAAATCACAGCGCTCACACAAGCTCGCGTATTGTAGTTGCATTTGCTTTGATAAATTTAACCACCTCCCAAACAATTATTATTTTTAGAAGAGCGCAAGGAAGAAAGAAACACGCTTGGAAAGGACAGCTACAACACAATTTCATAATAGAAGTACACAATAAATTATTTGGAAATTATCTTTTCACGAAGGGAAGATGTAAACTCAAACAGAGACTTAAATTTATACATTTGAAATATCGTAACACAAAGTAGATGTTTAATGTTTGCAACATACTGTCATCCACCGTCAAAATCCGTATTGAAATTTGCGAAGTTTCTAAAGAGTTGTAGAGTAAATAAATAAGAGTAATTTAAGTAAAGAACACTGACATGCATTTTTTGTACTAAATATGTTACAGTTGTATGTGTATATAATGTCATTCCTGCACGGATTCTATTGTTACTCATTTTTTTTTCATCAATGAACGTGTAAAACAGTCATTTGAAAGTGTGCATGTGCACAGGTGAGGTAATGTTTTACATGTTGATTGTTGCATCATTCCTCCATACCGCGATAGGAGCGAAAGGAATCAAATAAAATCTTGAAATCTTGGTATTTCGATCGGTCGTCCGCGGGCTCACTGTGGCCGATGTAAATCCGTCCCCTTGTCTAGATCAACCAAAATGAGAAATTCACGTAACACGCGACTCTTTTCGATCGAGCGGTATAGTCAGTAGCAATGAAGGGGTTAAAGAAGCGCCCTTCTGTATGTTATTTCCTGTTATAAGCTGTCTTCACCAAATCCCCCTGAATCTGTATACAAGTATACTTGGGTCATACCGTGCTTTGCAATGCAAAGCCCTTGAGAGGGTATGACCTAATTATGCTTGCATACAGAACGAAGGGCATGTGTGGCTCCAGTATACTTGTACAGAACCAAGGGGAGGTATGGCCGATGTATACGTGTACACAACCATAGTTGGTAAGGCCCAATATACTTGTACAGAACCAAGAAGAATTGTGTAATCTAAGGTGTCAAAAGCTGCTGACAAGTCTGAAAGTGACAGCACAGCACATGTCCGACATCAGCATGAGCAAGCAGGCTGTTTGTGATGTGAAGCAAAGCAGTTTCTGTGTTGTGATTCTTGCGGTAAGCAGACTGATATAACTATGATATTGGCACATGAACTGCGAACGATTTTTTTAACTTTAAAACCTAGATTGTAAAGCGTGCGTGTATTAAATATATTATCAATATGCTCCTAAATAAAAAAAATCTCATAAAATATGTTTTATTATTTGGGTGTGACAGTATAATATGTGTGTGCGTCATTGCACATTTGAACGTGTGTGCGCTGTGTTTTGTGTATGTGTGTGTGCATATACTTGCGTGCGTACGTGAGTGTAACTACATGTACATGGAAAATAAACGCAAACATCATTTACATACATCTTTCCTGACAGTACTATCTACATTAGAATAAAGTGTTAAATCCACTTAATATAGTATGAAATCATTAAACAAGACTACTAGTCTTTAATGATTTGCAGAGTTTAAATGATTTATACCATGATGCAGATTATGGGGGGGGGGGGGGTTCTGCCACTTTACGAAATTGTCAATTCATAGATCATAAATGTACAAGCAAAGATGTAAACACTGATCATATACGAAGTTATTTATTCATTTAACTCGTTTTTGTTTTCTTGCAGGACAACATTATTGTCGTTATTTTTCTCCGAAGTATCACTTTAGTTGTAAATTATACATTGCTCGCGGAATGAATTTCAAATGCCACAGAGAAAAATGAGACTATATATATATATATATATATATATATATATATATATATATATATATATATATATATATATATATAATATATATATATATATATATATATATATATATATATATATATATATATATATATATATATATATATATATATATATATAGATAGATATGACCATACATCAATCACATTTTCTATTTTTACTGACATGTTCACGTATTTTCACAACTCATACCTGGGAAATCTTTTTCACATGGGTCGCATTTATAAAAGGAAGCAGGGGATCTGCTGAAATTGTTTAGTCACAACGAGAGTTTAAACGTGTAAGATATGTTAAAATCTTTCAGTAACACAGAGAGTTTCTAAAGTGTGCGATAGGGTGTTGAAATTGCGAAGCTAATCCTGCTGGTTGTGTATGTCACATTTGTTCTGGAGGTTGTGTTTCACATAAAGTTGCCAAGAACCGTGCGTCTGTATAAACGAAAACTTAGTTCGACTATAGTTTCACTTGTAGTGGGCAGCTACATTAGTTGACATATAATCACCGGCGTTGGACGAAGGATGAAAGGATTTTTGACCTGCTCATAGTGCTAGCTGACGCGACTATTATTCTGCATTCGTCTTTAACTCATTCTACCCCAAACACACCACAGCAAGATAAGGATCGACCCTGATAGTTCAAGGGTGATGCCAGAATAGCTTGGCGCCTATGGGCGCCAAGCTATTCTGGCATCACCCTTGAACTATCATGGTCGACCTGTGTCCTGCACTGCAATGCAGTCTTCAGAGGACAACGGCAACATTTGGGGATTTCGGTGATGGGGTAGAATGAGTTAAGTCAACACCAAATAACCAAAGCTGGCCCAAGTAACATTGATTCAAGGTGGTGCCCGCAAGAGGTATAGATCCTTATGAGCCCCCTTAACTGCGGGGGTCATGAGGATCTATGCTTCTTGCTGACACCATTTTCATATCCATAATTCTTGGTCGATTGGCGTTCTTAAGAAAGATTTCGAAAACAAACCCTGCGTCGACTGTCAGTGAATGGGTTAATGTGGCGAGTGCATTTATCTATGCAGACATTGGTTAACAACCCATCGAGAACAAAACTGTCTTTCGCTGTGGTATGCTTGAAGCATGGCGTATACCATACATATATGCCTGCTGGCAGTAGGATCAGCCTCTGCAGACAATGCCACAATCAGCAGCTCGGATATCATCTTCAGCATCTAATTTCAGCAACACTTGCAGCAAGGCGGCATCTTAACACCTTCACCGCCGAAAACGTGAACACGACTGCACTGCAAGAGATATAGATCTTCATGAGCCCCTTGCGACTGCCGGAGCTAATGAGGACCTATGCCATTCGCAGATGCCTTTTCTATTCCTGTTTCTTGGACTGTTCTGGCATGTGGTCGTTGACTGAACAAAGATTTCAGAAACACAATTTATGTCAGCAAGGTGGCAGAAAAGGGGTTAAACCTGCATACCACATCAGGTAACGCAACACTCAACAGTTTGGATATGATCTTCAGGATATGATCTTCAGGATATGATTATCAGGATATGATCTTCAGGATATGATCTTCAGGATATGATCTTCAGCATTTAAAAAAAAAAACGCATCTACTTTCTGATGAAAATTTAGATAAAGGCGGCATCTTAAGTAAAAGGGACAACAACCGCAGTACGCAAATGTCTTCGGGCTCACGACGGCCGCAGCGGGCCCGTTGACGTGTTGCTACTGGGGACAGTTATTTATTCTGTTTCTGTTTACAGGGGGAGAAACCCGAAGTTACGGCAGTCATGTAAAGAATTATGCCTTGGACTCGAAGCGTCACAGGTTTAGTGCCCCTGACTCGGTGCGTCAAGGTATACAATATTAGTGTATTCTATTGACGCTCCGAGTCGGGGGCACAACTCTCGCCATAACTTTGGGTTTCTCCACCTGTGGTCTGTTTACATTATTTTCTTCTTGGACAAACTAAAGAAAAGGCTTCGTGTATCAACTGTTCACTCGGAACAGTGGAGAACTGTTTTGGAAATGTATCTACTTTGAGTATAAATTCATCGTTGGAAGCCTCTACCGTGCAGATTGGAGTCCGGAGTGATTTGATTTTTAACATAAAAAACTGCACGCATAATCATGGAACAAATCTGCTATCCTATAGTCCTGATGCTCGGAACTTTTGGTAACCTGATGACCATCTTCATTCTTCTTCGGATGCCGTCCATGAGCGGGGCCATGCGTGTTTTCTTCATCGCTTTAGCGGTCTCAGAATTGTGTCTTCTCTACTCTGGACTTCTAAGAGCTTGGTTATGTCACTTATTTGACATACACATACTTGAGTACAGCAACGCGGCATGCAAAATTTGCATTTGGATTATGTATACTTCAGGAGTATTGTCACCATGGCTGTTAGTGCTGTCTCTGTTGTCTGGCCGCATCGTGTCAAGGCGAGTTTTACTGCAAAGACATCAAAGTCATTCATATTATCAATGTGTTTGGGTATTGCAGCATTGCATTCACATATGTTGTATGGATTCTAACTCAAATATGATAACAATGGAACGATAGTTTTACTGCAGTTGCAACGATCCTGAATACTTCAGGTTCATTTCATTTGTCTGGACGTTTGTAGATCTTCTCATATTTTGCTTACTTCCTTTTGTGTTTCTGGCAATAAGCAACACATTTCTTGTGTGGAAACTCACCGTGTCCGTGGGAAAAGCCCGCGTACAGCTGACCGCAGCCAGTTCACAAAACGCTTCAGATCGCCGCAGATATCCGTTACAGTGACTCTAGTGATACTCTCTGTTGATTTTTGGTTCTGTCGTGTCCATACGCCCTTTATTATCTTATCTACCTAAACTATTTCGTTCCTGTTGAATACGATCAGAACAAGTGGATATCTTCCGTTCTTGGTTTTCTGTGATTTTTATTTTATCGCAAACTTTACGTGGTACTGTAACAGTGCCGTTAATTTCTACTTGTGCTGCCTTACAGGAACTAAGTTTAGAGAGGAGTTAAAACGAGTAGTGTGGTACTTTAAAAAGCAATCCAAAAAGGCAGGACCAGTTTCCGCCACACATCTGACCCACTTGCAGCAGGTGTCCCAACAGAAAACGATGAATTTTGAAAATAAAATGTCACGTTAACGAGATGCACCAGCTTTGTAAATGCTTTCATTTGGCATATTTTGTTTAATCTCTCAAACTCAAAGAAATGAACGACAGGAATTATTGTTCGATAGCAGCATCAGTGTATTACCATATCTGACACAGTTTTAACATGTATCTTTAGATATTATGTTTAATAGCCGACGTGTATTGTCAGAGCCGCGATACATTCCACATTACGGAATTACAGACACAGATGCGGTGGAGCAAAACAAATGCGAGATTATTTGAGTCCTCGGATATACTGTAGTGTTTCCGATGATTCTGATGTATCATTTCTTTGGTTCGTCAGTAAAGAAACTAAAACGTAAACATTTCGTATATTTGAAACAGCTAATACAGTTATACGTACTAAAAGCCGTTAGCCTGTTCTGACATTTTTCTGATACATTTTAACCTCTTCACTGCCAAATCGGACGCAAATTGCGATTAATTCATCATTGTAAAGTCACCGTTAAAGCCGTCAATAAACACGGGTACAATGCTGTTTCAGCAAGATACAAAGATCTCCATGGGCCAGCAAACTGAGGACTTATGTCTCCTGCAGTTGGATGGTGTTCGCTTTTTCATCAGTCAAGGGGTTAACTTCATTACTCTAGCAAATGGAATAGGAATATTTGTAGGCCATCCTAGACAATGCTACCATAATTTGGTACAAAATCCCAGCATGTTCGTTCCCGTGAAAACTGAAGAAGAAACAATTAACTTGAGAATATAGTGAGGTTACAATGAACGACACTCAACAGCGAAGGAGAGCCACGTCACGGCAGGAAACTTGCTTCTACCATAAGCTAGACAAAGATAGACAACACTTCGAACAACTTCAAGAGGCATAGATCCAAACATTTTCAAGAAGCATAGATCCTCATGAGCCCGGGAGGGCTCATGAGGATCTATGCTTCTTGAAAATGTTGAAAAAAAAATGTTATCCGCCGTGACTTCACTTTCGTTCGTTGTTGGGAGTCGTTCGTTGCAAACATAACCTCACTAATCATTGCAAACATAACCTCACTAATCATTGCAAACATAACCTCACTAGTCATTGCAAACATAACCTCACTAATCATTGCAAATATAACCTCACTAATCATTGCAAACATAACCTCACTAGTCATTGCAAATATAACCTCACTAATCATTGCAAACATAACCTCACTAGTCATTGCAAACATAACCTCACTAAATCATTGCTAACATAACATCACTAATCATTGCACACATAACCTCACTGGTCATTGCAAACATAACCTCACTAATCATTGCGCATGAGGGCGTTGTGGCTGCTTACTGTAGTTCATTCTCTACGGTGCAAATGCCTGCGTCATAACCCCATTCACTGCCGTGGTAAAAACTCAACCCGGCTGTAAGATGTTACAAATTAATCCTCGTGATCTCCTGCAGTTGTCGTGGCCTCTTATTGACGCCACTTGATGTCCATATTCCTATGTTAAGGGAAGGGGCTCTATGACGTAAAGAGGGGGGGGGGGGAACCATAAACACGATAAATACATTCTTCGACCACGCGCAGTAAAGAGTTGTTTTCTTGCGTCAGGTTTTCCTGTGTATTCTCATTTTGTGAGTTAGCAGTTTTAGTGTTGTTTTATGCGATGTCACACAACTTTAACCCACTAACTGCTAGTGATCGCAGCTTTTATGTCTGAAATCATTCGCGTGTGCTCATGAGGATCTATACCTCCTCCTGACACCACTATGTATCTATGTCCCTTTGAATGTTTGGGATCTTTGTTGTTGAGTTTACAACAATTTCGAAAATGGCATTGAAGGGGTTAAAGTATGAAGTAAAGATTATTAATTTGATGAATAATGATGTGAAATAAATCGGCATCGTGTTGAAAGAGTAGTGAGACGTTTCCGGTTGAAGAAAATACATGTATCAACGTGGTGCCACAGATTAATTTAGGTATCATATTACCTATGAAATTTGTGTATGATTGTTACCCAAGCATGTCTATTTTATTGCCTGCACGTGACAAAAAAAAAAAAATAAATAAACACGAAGATATTTTATGGAGCTTCAACGTGTTACGTACTAAGCATGTATGGTTCTATGGCGTTTTCCAGCAAAATATATTTCATCCCAATGTCCATGTAGCCGTCAGTATTGATACCTCCTTCACAGCACCGACGCTTGCTTGCACGTGGGGGATAACCCTTTAGCTGTCGGTAGTTTTTTTGGCGAGATGATTCCTTGTCGAGGTGATTCCTTGCGGAATATCAGCGCGCTTTAAAGTAAATCTGATTTTGTGTTTTAAAACAGTAAGCTTCATTTGTAACGAGTCAGTAATTGAAAAACAAAAATCACTTTTTTTTTAGAGGTCTACACAACAAGTTCTCTGTGTAAATGGCTGCTTTTCTAATAGTATAAGTGTGAAATAAATCACACAAAGCCTGAGATAGATCACTTGATCTCTTCCTCACGGGAGCGCTAGCCTCGTCTATTGTGTGTAGTTTGCTAATAACAAATTCTCATATAACAAGTACACGTTTGAGTCCTCTGGCGTTTGTTATGTCTGAACCAATTTAATACCTGTCCCCCAGACACTCTGATAATTGTTTTAACTCATTCAACCCCACGCACGTATTTCCCAAATTTTTGACGTGTCATCTAACGTTTATGCACCTGTTGCAGGAGATGGATCGACCATGATAATTCAAGGGTAGTGCCAGATTAGCTTGGCGCCGACAGGCGCCAAGCTAATCTGGCACTACGCTTGAATTATCATGGTCGATCCATCTCCTACTGTAGTGCGTCAGGGCTGAATGGGTTAATGATATATACCATCGAATGCTCCATATTGGGCTTACTGTTAAAAATAATACAGGTATTATATTTGCTAAATTTGTCATCCTCGTCCCCAAAGAGCTTATTTTCCCGTCGTTAAACCCAGCACTGCCGAGGAAACAAGTGAACGCGACCCAACTGCAAGAGACATAGAACCTCATGAGCCCCCACGTCCGCAGGGGCTCAAGAAGATCAGTGCCTCTTGCTGATATCAGTTTGTATCCAATTTGCTTAAACGGTGTTGGCTTTTGATCGTGAAAAATACTTAGCACGGGCTTTTTCACTTCTTGCATTTACGTTGTACAGCTGGAGACAAAGTCGTGGCTCTTGTCGCATCAAGGGTCCGATCAGAGAGTTTATTTTGAAGATAAAAGTGGCAAGCTATAAAGCCCACGACATTTATCTTAAAAATAAACTCCCTGATTGAACCCTCCAGGCGACAGAAACCACTGCTAAAGACTAACCCGTAATACAACTAATATACTGACCAGCAAAAGAAATGTGATGTTTTTGGAATTATCGGAAACACTTTAGTGTTTTATTTATTTTGCTCTTCATTATAATGTCAGCTGAGATATTTATTACGCGCCCACTTCAGATTTCTGCAGGAAATAGTACGAAAGCATATGTAAGCATGCAGCACTTGACGTTCTTGCGGACAGGAAGACTAACGCTGAAAGGGTCAGCTTCAATAAATTTCATAAAAACCATCCAGGAAAAGAAATTCTAGCATTGACCCATTAATCCCTGACGCACTACAGCAGGAGATGGGTCGACCATGATAATTCAAGGGTAGTGCCAGATTAGCTTGGCGCCTGTCGGCGCCAAGCTAATCTGGCACTACCCTTAAATTATCATGGTCGGTCCATCTCCTGCAACTGGTGTATAGTCTTTAGATGACGCCTCCAAAATTGGGGAACAACGTGCGTCGAGCTGAGTGTGTCAATTCACTCAGGCGTGAATGTATCCAGGGCAGATGTGTGCTGCGGCTATTCCACCCAGCCTGTGTAATTGTCATGATTCAGGCCTAGGTGGGTTCGTCCTTGTTGGAAGTTGATGATTCACTCTCAGTAGGTTTATGTCTATGTTATATGATTGCCAATGATCGCGGCACATATGTACACTTTAGATTATTTTTTTTATATAAATAGGACCAGACAAAGACACACATGAGATGGGGGAGGGGGGAAATGAAAGAGATGAAAATAAGTCCTAAAGTCCATTTATTTAACCCTTTTGTTGTCGGGCGCTTTTTTGTCGCGTTGATTCCTGCAGGAATCATCGGGACAAAAAGCGCTACCGACAGCCAGAAGGGCGGGATAAGAGTCCGAAATAGCTCAGGCGGTTAAACGTCGGAGCAGGAGAGCGAAGGGAATTGGCGGGTCGTGGGTTCGAATCCCGTCCCGGCCCCAGTAGCTGGACTCACAATCCAGGGGGAGAGGGGGGGGGGGAACGGATTTGTTCAATAGCATGTCCGTTGAAAGGTCCTGGTAAATCAAAGTGGCACAGTTGGAGTGCGCCTGAGTTGATCAGTGTTCAGGTCGTACTCCATAGGCAATAGATTTCCCTGTCCCCCATAACCCGCCCGTCAGAGCCGTCCATGATCACCTCGGTGCTGTAGACGTTAAACCCGAACCAACCAATCAACCAACCAACTAGAAGGGCTAATGTGGATAAGCGGGCAACCGGACCAGAACGCTGGCTTCAGTCAAGTAAGGTCATGGATCGGTCGCGACAGCCCCAGGGAGGGGTCATTCCTGACTCGCCACGGTCAGCCAGAGCCTGAAACCTGCTTCCTTCAAACTGTTTAGCGCCTGTAACGTGCAGTCGCAGGAGATGGACCGACCATGACCTTTGGCCATGGTCGGTCCATCTTCTGCGGCTGCACGTTGCAAGTGCACCCCTAAGGCACCACTCATGGTCGTATCGTCAAGCCATCATGATCGATTCATCTCTCGCAGTCTGAATGTTTGTCCGCCACTATTAACAGACAAAGAAAAGGCATGCATCAAAATGAAAAGAAAAAAAAACGAAAAAAAGAACCGACGAAGACGAAAAAAATCTAAAAAGAAGACAATTCCAACACAACTGTTATAATGCGTAAAATCTTTTTTTAAAAATCATACAGACTAGAACACAGTGAGCTATGCTTATCTTTTTAACTCACGCTTTCGATCCATGCAGCAAAAACGAAAGTAGCTCATTGTGAATTTGTTAGTATTCAGATACTCACAAACCAGATAGGTGAGGCTAGCGCTGGCAGAATTGTATAACAAACCAAGGGGAATTACTCAGCGCTGGACAGAACAGTTCTGTCCAGCGCTGAGTAATTCCCCTTGGTTTGTTATACAATTTGTTAGTATGCATTTTTTTTTTAATAATATAAATTAACTTTTTTTTTTTAAATGACACACCAGCAAATATTCATACAAATTAATACATTGTGTTATAATTGTCTTTTCTAAGCGTGCTTCATTATTCGTTGGGACTTTCTTTGCTCTTTTTTATGTACAGGGACAAAAGGGGGGATGGGAAACAATGTACGTTACCAGGGCACCACCACCAAGCTGTAACGAACGCTCTATTTACGACGTGGCGCCTGTTTTAAGATGAAACACAAAAGAACAAACCACCCAGTGCGCAAAGGCCATCGAGGCGATGTCGGCCGCCATTAGCCCGCGCACGGTCGTGCGCAGGCTAACGGCGGCCGACGTCGGCCCAATGGCATTTTGCGCATTGGGCAGAATGTCATCGTGCAGCGCTATCGCGTGTGATTGATCGACTATGTCCGCGCCAGCGCATGGCATCCAACCCGTTATTGTCGATCCATTTCCGCAGATGTATGTATGGCCGCCTCATTTAACAGATAAAGGTCACGTTAAACATTAAAATTGGGAAGTTCCGGCAGTAAGAGGCCCCGTGTTTTTAAGAATAATTTTTGCCTTGATTGAAAATTTGCAGTTGGGCTGAATGTTGGAATTTGCTGGAAATTTGTGGTTAGCTGAGAGGAGACATGTTTGGTGCTTTGATTCATACCATCCTGAGCTTATCCAGTGGACAATTGTGGGCCTATGTTGAGTTGCCTTTGACGTAGTGATTTGAGGGGCACGCTGATTTCAGCTGTGCTTGGGTGTGGGGTTGGTAAGGAACCAGTTTCATAGCCAAGAAATGAGACGGGTCATGTGCTGTTTTTTTTTTTTTTTTTTTTTTTTTTGTTTCTTTGTATTTTGTGCATGGCAAATGTGCAGCTGGTGGGCGGTAGTGTTTTTTTAGGGAATTGAAAAATTAGGGGATGACTGGGACTGACTAAGGCTAGGAGACTGGACAGTACGGAAACGGCACTGCGGTCCGTGGCCTAAAGCAAACCACCATGAAAAGCACTGTACACATATCAAGGGGAATTACTCATCGCTGGACAGACAAACAGTTAGATCCCCTGCCCCCGCCTATCAGGCACCAAATCGTCAGCCCACAGAAAAATACGCAGGTATAAAACAACACTATCATCTACATCCCTTATATTGATCGACCATGACTACCCCAGAACATCACATCCTAGCAGACGTGATTGTTCCCCACCGTCAGATGGAATTAGTCGCCCACCCAACTCAAATAACTGACTAAGTGGTCGATCCATTTGTCACAGTCTGTATGTATGGCCGCCTTGTTTGACAGATGACGCGAAGACCCACGGCACCTCCCACACTGCTAAGATGTACACTGTTGTAATCGTAATTTTTTGTTTGACATCCTGTTTGTTGACATACACATTTTGACCTTATTCTGATGTATCTCAGTCCTTTACTGGATGCTGAATGAATATAAAATATATAGATCTGTGAAAACGCGTTTATGTAACAGGAACAGGAGGTTTGACTTTAGGCGTAATTCTGTAATGTCTGTAACTATTAGTTCTTTCTCCATAACTTAAATTGTATCGTTAGATTGAAATGACGTTAATGCCGCACCGAGAACCATTGGTGCCTATTACTTGAGCTAATGATGTAGATCTGTGCCACGAGTAGTATAGGGTCCGTGCCACTAGAACAGCCTGCAATCCACATAGATCTCATACTGGGCTTGTCATGTACGTTTCCCGCGTGGAGATTATAAACTACACAAACTGAGATACGTACACAGAAGTCATTTGAGGAACAGCGGAAAATATACAAACTGTACGCTGCTGACTCTGGCTAATCCAGAAATGTACAATCCAAGTGTGGAGTCCACGTATCCATTTGTTACTTCCTTTAATAAAAGGCAATGACATTGCAAACATTGAAAAAAAAAATATATATATATATATATAATTGAAAACTACCGCAAATGAAATGCACCTTTTTATTTTTCGAAAATATTTTCTCAAATAGTCAACGTTTCCACATTGTCACTTCCATTTATTAAATGCATTATGCTTTTTTAATTTATGAGAAAGAAAGAAAGCTGCATGCACGCAGTGCACTGTTGTTTTTCTCGAAATTATTTCTTTAATTACTAGTAGTTCCTTTGACCTTTATTCTTCGTAATTTGTGTTTACTTTCTTTGTTCATATTCTAAATCACTTCCTATATATTGATAGTTTCAATAAGTATTTTTTTGTTTTTGTTTTTGTTGTTGTTTTTTGTTTTGTTTATTTTGTTGTTGTTTTTTTTTTAAGCAGGATAACATCCGTATTGTACGTACTATTCCTAATTGTGTCTGGTTTGTGACATTGGGCATAAGAGCTTTAGTGCGATAAGGAAAAAATTACAGACCAGCGCACAGTTACTAATATTTGAGAAAATAACTTTTTTTCAAAATTCTATATTATTATTTGTGATCAGTAATAAGACACATTAATAAGGTTTCTGAGTTGTAAACCACTGTGGTGTTATTTCATCGCCTGCAAATAAGATTTTAAAAAACCTGCTTCAGTAATGTGCAGGTTACACACACACACACACACACACACAAACACACACTCGCGCACGCACGCACGCACGCACACATACACCCGCTGGTCCATCCCCCGGGCAGTTACTGTGATTATAAGATGGGTGCGTATTTTTCCAGCAAGCCGCATGGACCTTCAACACACCAATCGATGTGAGAACCGCTAGGCATTGAGCAATGACTATAAACCGAGTAGGTGGTGCAAGCGTTGACCAGTAGAAACAGTACATGTTGCAAGACACACGGTTACATCTCTTGTTCATTTCCATCTATCTTTTTTATCTCATTCAGCCCGACGCACGTATTTCTCAAATTGTAGAGGCGTCATCAAACGATTATGCACCTGTTGCAGGAGATGGATCGACGATGATAATTTAAGGGTAGTGCCAGATTAGCTTGGCGCCAAGCTAATCTGACACTACCCGTAAATTATGATGGTCAATCCATCTCCTGCTGTAGTGCGTCAGGGCTGAACGGGTTAACGACAGCCCACGGAAAAATACACAGTTCATGTACATGAAGGTCATACCTTGTAAGCAAAGGTCCTCGGGCCGACATCGGCCGCAGTGGCCCCGCGCACGATTGTGCGCGGGCCCACTGCGGCCGAATCCGACTCGATAGCCTTTACGTACTGGTTATACATTGTAAAAAAAAAAAAGGATGCATTACGTCATGCATTTAAGCCGTATCTTTTTTTCCGGAGTGTGGGAAACGCGGTGGGGGGCTAGACTCTGAAATTCAACAGCAGATGCACAAGACAATAATTATACAAGAAGGTCACGATAACGCTTTTGATCGATCGAGAGAAATAACACCTACAAAACAAAAGACGAGGCAAGTGAAAACAATGACGTGTCAGAAGGGGATCTAATCGTTTGCCTGTCCCACACTGAGCCCGTTGACAGTGAGAAACTTTGGTCGTATATGTAGTCATGACAAGGGATGGAACATAAAGTTGTTTTGTGTCTAACAGTATTCATTGGCTGCGATATCATTGTGTGGTATTAGCTTTTTACTTGTTTCCCATTTAACTCTTGTCCTCTCATAAATAAAAGTCTTACGTTTAATATAATAGCTACGTGAGTTAACTCATTCAAAACGTGCCGCGTATTCGGTGGCGGCACGTCTCAAATGATTTAAATAGTTAACCTTGTTTTTTGCTTCATTCATCAGGCCAGTGATTTATGCCAAGAAAACGGTAAGTAAGAAGTAGATTCTTACATTTGGTGTTTAGGTGATACTGAAAATCTCACTCTCGTGGTCTTAAAGCCTTATCCTACTCCTTTTTGTTCGCAGGGTAAGGTTTTAAAACCACCCAATTGAGATTCTCAGTATCACCTAAACACCGACGTAAGACTCTATATGTCCTCAACTCATAAGTGACTACATTTTGCTCCGAGCGACTGAATTATGACGTCTTAGTCATCAGTGGCTAGAAGATGTTGCGTTATTTCCTCACCCAGATGCTTATTTGCCCTCATAAATCAACGACACAGCAAGCAAGAAGCCTCGGGCCAACATCGGCCCCATTGTCCCGCGCACGACTTTGCGCGGGCCAACTGTGGCCGACGTCGGCATGAGGATCCTTTGCTTACTGGGGAATAGTAAGGATGACAGGATATCATTTAGTTAGTTAGTTAACTTTAGTTAGTTAGTTTTGGCTTTCTTGTGGGGATAATGCGCTAAAGAAGAGTTATGTCGTTGTTGTTGTTGTTGTTGTTGTTGTTGTTGTTGTTATTGTTGTTGTTGTTGTTGTTGTTGTTGTTATTGTTGTTGTTATTATTATTATTATTATTATTATTATTATTATTATTATTATTATTATTACCAGACAAACAGCGTCTGCTTGCATTTGTCAACAGCGAACTGAGCCAATCACATGCGCTCACACAACTCACGACATGTAGCTATATTTCCTTTAATAAATCTGACGACCGCCGAAACAATTATTTGTTAGAAGATCGCATGGAAGAAGGAAACACGCTTTGGAAAAGACAGCTACAACAAACTTTATTAATATTTAATATTTGGGGTTAAAGCCCTTTTTCATAACAGACGTACAAACAAGTACACAATTTGGAACTTATCTTTTCACGAAGGGAAGATGATATCTCAAACAGACAACCCTCATTTTTGTATTTCGCTCAGTCGTCCGCGGGCTCTCTGTGGTCAATGTAAGCCCGGCCCCAAGTTCCCTGTCTAGATCAACCAAAATGAGGAATTCGCGTTAACACGCGACCCTTTTCCATCGAGCGGTATAGTCAGTAGCAGTGAAGGGGTTTAAAAATCTCTTCTGTATGTTATTTCCTTTATAAGCTGTCTTCATAAACTTTCCTTAAATCTGTATACAAGTATATTTGTGTCATACCTTCTTAAGGGATTTGCAAAGCAAAGCCCTTGAGATGGTATGGTTGGTTGTACATTGTTTAACGTCCCGACAGCAACAAGACTGCTTGTGAAAAAATAAATAAGCAGAATATTGAATGTATGTCGCCAGCCGGTCTAATACGCTAAATAAATCTAAGACCATTTAGCAACACACATCCAATATCAAGATCTACAGGCAGCGCAGACAGTAGGGAGAGTTAAAGAAAGGAAAATACAGGTGAATGGACCAAGGGTAGACAGAAACACATGCCCAGAATAGAGGGGGAAACCCACCCTGTGGGGCTTACCAGGGTGACCCTGGGAACTAAAAATTAGTTAACCCCACCCAAGTCCCCCAGGGCAGACCCGGGTGGGGGCTTGAGAGGGTATGACCCAAGCATGCTTGCATACAGAACAAAGGGCAGATATGACTTTAGTATACTTGTATGAAAGGCAAGGGAAGGTATGGCCCAAGTATACGTGTGCAGATCCAAGGGGTGGTATGGCACAAGTACACGTGAACAGAACCAAGAGGCGGTATTGCCCACTATACCTGTACAGAACCGAAGGAACGTATGGCCCAAATATTATTGTATACAGAACCAAGAATAATTATCACCTTAACATACTTGTTTGCAGAAGAAAGGGATTTTGTTTAAGGTATGGCCCCAGTAGACTTTACAGAAACAGGAAGACCACGGTATGGCCCAAGTATACTTGTATACAGAACCAAGGACATATGTGGCCCGAGTATACTTGGCCCAAGTTGACAAGGCATTTTCCACGTGAAAAAAAAAACCAGGAAGTACGAACAGGTCATACACGGTCACACTGCGTTCCTACGCCACTGGTTTAGATCAAGTATGATAAAAAATAAAAAATAATACTGTATTATATAGTCCTGAATGCTTAGTTTAAACATCAATTGTTTGGTAATTATTTTTGTAGAATTTTTACCCCATTCAGCCCTGACGCACTACAGCAGGAGATGGGTAGACCATGATAATTCAAGGGTTGTGCCAGATTAGCTTGGTGCCTGTCGGCGCCAAGCTAATCTGGCACAGCCCTTGAATTATTATGGTCGATCTATCTCCTGCAACTGGTGCATAGTCATTAGATGACACCTCCAAAATTTGAGAAATACGCCTGAATGAGTTAAAACTGCACAGTTACTACTTTTTGTATGATATTGGCATACCTGCGTACGAAATTTGTATTGTGAAGTCTATAATAATAATAATAATAATAATAATAATAATAATAATAATAATAATAATAATAATAATAATAATAATAATAATAATAATTACGGTATTTATAATGCGCTTATCTTATAATAATTATAACTCTAAGCGTGCACTCACAACTCGCGCACGCATGCGCACGCTTTAGACAATGACTCAGTACCACAAATACATTACGACAGTCAGCTTAGGGTGGGGAGTGTGGTAATATAGTGCTACTGTTGAAAGAGGTGAGTTTTGAGGGCGGACTGGAAGGAGGAGAGAGAGCGTTTCTGATGGAGAGAGAGAGTGGGAGAGTGTTCCAGGTGGATGGACCGTAGACGGAGAAGGAGCGGGGGCCGAAAGTGCTGAGTTTGGTGCGGGGGATGTGGAGGCGGAGAGGGTCGGAGGTGGAGCGGAGGGAGCGGAAAGGAGTGTAGGGATGAAGTAAGTTGGAGAGATAGGTAGGAGCGTAGTTGTTCAGGGATTTGTAGCAGAGAGACAGAATCTTGTATTGGATGCGTTGGGGGATGGGGAGCCAGTGAAAGTATTTGAGCAGGGGAGTGATGTGGTCGGATCATTTTCTTTCTGAGGACGAGGCGGGCAGCATTGTTCTGGACGCGCTGGATAGTGAAAGTGGTGGAGTGAGGGAGGCCGGTAATCGTAGATTGTAAAGAGTGCATGTATTAACTATATTACCCATATGCTCCTACATAAACGTCTTATCCCCCCCCCCTTCTCCCCTCCCCCCCCCCCAAAAAAAAATATATATATATATATATGTATATATAAACCAAAAAAAAATTAATAAATTATGTGACAGTATATGTGTGTACGTCATTGCCCATATGAATGGGTGTGTGCTGTGAGTTGTGTGTTTGTGTGTATACATGCGTGCGTATGTGCGTGTAACTGTATGCACATGTAAAAGAAATGAAAGCAATATTTACATACATAATTCCTAACGGTATTAGCTACATGAGAATAACATGTTTAATAATCAAACAAAAAATTATTTATGGATCTGTAGAGTTTAAATGACTTATACCGTGATGCAGATTATGTTTCTTTCTGTTTAAAAGAGAAAAGATACCCTGGAACTTTACCAAAATTATCAGTTAATAAATTATAAATATACAAGCAAATGAGTCAAAACTGACCGTGTATCAAGCAACTGCAGTTATTTAACCGTTCATTTAATTTGTTTGTTTTCTTAACATAAGCATGTCTGTATCATTGTTGATACTTTTCTCTGATCAAGGTGCTTCCTCGAAAGTATCATCTTTGTTGTATATTGAGCATTGCTCGCTCCTCCCCCCCCCCCCCCCCATAAAAAAATAAATAAATAAATACATAAAATAAATTTAAAAAATAATACACCAAAATAAAAGTAAACAAAAAAATAATTTAAAAAAATATTTTAAAAAATAATAAAAAAAACTACTACTACAACTACTAAATAATAATAATAATAATAATAATAATAATAATAATAATAATAATAATAATAATAATAATAATAATAATAAATAAAATGCCACAGACAGAAATAAGATTAAAAACACAAATGACCCTTCATCAGTCATATTTTCTACATTAACTGACGTGTTTACGAATTTTCACAACTCATGCCTAAACCAATTTTTTTAACATGCGTCGCGGTTATAAAACGAAGCAGGAGGTCTGTTGGAATGCTTTAGTCACAACGAGAGTGTAAAAGTGAACGACATGTTGGGATCCTTCAGTCACAAAGAGGGTTTCTAAACTGAAGCGTGCGATAGTGTGTTGGAAGTGCTGAGCAAATCCTGCTGCTTGTGTACATAACATTTGTTCTGGAGTTTGTGCTCCACATTAAGTTTGTAAGAACCGTGCGTGTATATAAACGAAAACTCATTTCGACTATAGTTCCACTTGCGTTTGGCAGCATATCATCACCGGCGTGGTGCGAGGGAGCCGTTGTTGTGTACACATTAACCTGTTCAGTGCCTTTTAACGCCGACTATTTTTCTGCATTTGTCATTAAGTCGATCAAAACCGAACAACCGTAGCTGTCCCAGGTAACATTGATTCAAAGCAATAGGTATGAATCCTCATGAGCCCTAGCAACTGCGGGGGCTCATGAAGATCTATTCTTCTTACTGACACCATTTTGATGTCCATAATTCATGGTCGACTGGGGTTCTTTGTAGCTGTATTAACAAAGTTGTTTTTTTTTTTAAACTGTGCATCGAAGTGGTAAATATGACGGGGGCATTCATCTATGTAGACAATGGTTAATAACCCATCGAGATCAAACTGTCTTTAGGTGTGGTATGCCTAAAAGCGGACTGAAGCCTGGTGTATGGCAGAAATCTCTGTTAGCCAGCCAGCCAGCCAACCATGCGAGAGAGAGAGAGAGAGAGAGAGAGAGAGAGAGAGAGAGAGAGAGAGAGAGAGAGAGAGAGAGAGAGAGAGAGAGAGAGAGAGAGAGAGAAAGAGAGAGAGAGACAGAGACAGAGACAGAGACAGACAGAGACAGTGAGACAGAGACAGAGAGAGACACAGAGAGAGACACACACAGAGAGAGACACACACAGAGAGAGACACACAGAGAGAAATGAAATGAAATGTAATGGAACTTTATTTTCCAAGGATAAAACAATAGTTGCGCAGACCTTTTTTCATTCTTGTCCTTGCTACAAACTACAGGAAAAAAATCCACACACACGCATGCACGCACCACGCACGCACACACACACACACACACACACACACACACACACACACACACACACACACACACACACACATACACACACACACACACTACACGCTCTCATACGATCAATATAGGATCTCCGTAAATCAAAAGCAGGGCACTCAAAGTAAACGGTGCATGCGTGACGCAAGCAACATATAAAACGCCCGGACCAACATGCGCTACCACGATGCTAGTCCGGGCCTCCAACCCACCGCTGTCGCCAAAACACATGTAAACCTGACCCGCCTGATTCCGGAACAACCTCGATTAGGCATTACACACATTTTGTGCACAACAGCTACATTATCATGTCAACTTACATAAACATCGCCAACATCGAATAAACTGAACATAAACTACAAACTATCAAAATTAAGTCAAAAGTATTGGTTATCAATCTATTAACTTCCTCTTAAACACACACACACACACACACACATACATACACGCGCGCACGCACACATACACATGTTCAATGAATAGTCAAAACGCAGAAGCTGCGTGCGCTTTGTTAAGCGGCTCATTTAAGTGCCGGAAAAGCCTTGACTTGAAAGTGGACATGGAGGGAGCTTCGGTAACATTGGCCGGAACAAATTCTATAGTTTAGTTCCTGAATAGAAAAGGCTAGTTTTGAATATATCAAGGTATTGACAGATTGTTCCTTGCCGTCTTGTACGATGTGTTAGCATAACTAAACAAATCCGAAATGTACGGTGGTGTTTTAGAGATACCGACTGTAAACATTAACACGCCCTTGTTGTTCATAAGGAGGTTACGTAACGAAAGCATGTCAAGGGCTTTCAGTCGCTCGTCAGTGCAGTGATGTCCCTGCTGTTTGGAAGGATTAGCTTGTCTGCCCTCTCCTGGAGGGAATTCAGCCTCTTTAAGCATGCATCACTACACAGACTGTAGATGAGTTATCAATGTGAGACTGAATGTGAGCGGTGAAAACAGTTTTCTCGTCTGTGAATCTGTAAAATAAATAAGTTTTAAAAGCAGAAACAGATTTCTGGACACAGTTTTGCATACACTGTTTACATGTGCATGCCAAGACAACTGATTTTCTATAATGACGCCTAGCAACCGGTGCTCGGTGACCTGCCTAATCGGCTCACGGTTAAGGGAAAGGCTAAGTGGAGGCGGGTTTTTGCTTATGCTTTTGACGTGTAGTGATTAACATACACTCTGTTTTAGATGGATTAGGCATCATGTAGTTGTCTCGGCAGCAGTTTGAGACATCTAATAGACTACGTTGCAAAGAAGAGTTAATTGTAGATATGTTTGCCGACGACACCTCGAGAGTAGCGTCGTCTGCAAACAAACTGCATTGCACATTTGGTTGAGAGATACACAAAGGCAAGTCATTAATATAGATTTAAAATAATAGTGGGCCTAAGATAGACCCCTGAGGCACTCCATGCTTAATCGCATCTTCTGAAGAACGCTTACCGTTGACAAAAACATACTGATATATATATATATATATATATATATATATATATATATTATATATATATATATATATATATATATATATATATATATATATATATATATATATATATATATATATATATATATATCGATTAGATAAGATTTAAAGAAGGAAGCGGAATCTTCGTCCATGTGATATGCCAACAGCTTCTGTAGTAACAGTTTATGGTTGACTAAGTCCAAAACTTTAGAAAAAAATCTAAAAATACCGTGCCGGTCATTTCAGCATTGTTCATGGAAGTAATCCAAGTATTTGTTAGATGAGACAACGCAGTGTGACATGAGTGACGGGGTCTAAAGCCTGACTGTAACGAATAAATCAAGTTATGTCTCTCCAGGAATTGACTCAGATGCCTGTGGACATGTTTTTTTCTATCGGTTCTGACAGAGATGACAGGAGTGAAATGGCCTGAATTTATTAGGATCTGTGAGGTCTTTAATTTTTGGCAATGGAATGACATTTGATATTTTCCAGCCTCTTGGAAAAGTACCTTGTTGGATTATGAGATTATAAATAAATGTTAAAGATTCAACCACATATTTTGCAGACATTTTTAAAAAGAAGCTATTATCAATTTTTTTTTTACTGACTAATAGATTTTCCTACGTCAAAAACAGTTAAATGTGGAATACTAAAGAAATCGTTTGGCGCCAGTCTCTCGTCGCAAACGATTTTCAGTTTTTCAGAAGCAGTCGGCGTGTTCCGGTTATTATTATTTTTAATCAAAGGTGAGTCAGCAGCAGACAGGAAATGCTGATTAAAAGTATCAGCGGATATAGAAGTACACGATGGTGTATTCGATGACGTTCGCACATTAACGTCAGAGCATTAAATTCTCGAGCAGAGAGTCGGCGACGATACAAGATTTTGCCTTCCCCTTGGTTTGTATACAATTCTGCCAGCGCTAGCCTCACCTATCTGGTTTGTGAAGATTTTGCCTCGCCGCCTTTTGTGCGAGTTCTGCCGCTAGCGACGTTGATGCCCGGCGTCAGAATCAAACAACACAAGGAATAGAGCATGTTTAATTTCTGTTGCTTGATGCACCACTTGTCGCGCAGAATCATCCAATCAGAATGGAGAACTCGGTTTGTTTCCGGTAACTACAAAAATGGCTGACTTCACAAAGGAGTAGACTGTAGACTTCGAGGCTGAATAAACTTTACAGAAGTTAGGAGAATCTATAAAACTCCTGATTGAACGTATTTCATGATCGCGTTTAAGTCCCGGGAGGTGTATATGTAGGCCTACATTGGGTCTAATATTTCGGCGATTTTGTTGCTATAAGTTGTCAAACGAGACATGTTATATATGGAATCTGCGCTCGTTACTTGTCTCGTGTGTGCGAGTGTTAGGTGCGCTTCATGCGTGCTGCACGAGTTGCTGCTTGCTGCCGACGCCCCGCGATGTCGCCGACGCGCCGCTAATATGCGATTGGCTATAACAATCAGCCATTGAGGCGGACTCAACTATAAGCAATGACCCTAGCGCATGCGCATGAAAACAAAAGATAAAACTACATTTCATCTGCATACTAATCATGACAAATTTGACCTCAATTTTGACATGAACCTAGCTCCTCCATTTTGACATGAACCTAGCTCCAGTGTACGACGAGGCAGATTTACGAGCTACAGAACCCTGAAGCGCGGTTCATGTCGAGTACCAAACACACACACACACACACACACACACACACACACACACACACACACACACACAAACACACACACACACACACACACACACACACACACACACACACACACACACACACACACATGGAGACACAAAAGCCTCAAAGTGGGTTACCTACCATTAATTTTTCAGTGAAAATGGGTTCCCATATCTCTATTTATTCTAGGGCTTTAAAATTGATACGATTGTTTAGAACTCACCTTATAACTAAGCTGTATAACTTTAAAAAAAATAGACATTTTCTAGAAACAGAGCCACTGGATGGAGAAAAAAATGGGTTTCTACCAATAAAGTGGGTGCCTTTCAGACAAAAACTGGCATTACAGTGAAAATGGGTATCTTCACAACATTAGGCATTTGTAATAAGGTAATGTTCATGGAATACTTCTTTTTCACATTCATTTTTTTGTTTTTTCAACTTAATGTGTATGTTAGTTAGTTAGCTATTTAGATTTAACGCCGAGCAGGCAACTAAGGCCATCTTACGGCGGGTTAATGTGTATGTCGCATTAAAATTGTTAACATTGTATGGTGCAAAATTGAATGAACACTGGCCCCTAACCTTTAGATTATGATTTTTACAGAGAAAATCTTTTACTAATAATAATAATAATAATGAGTATTTATACAGCGCTTAATCTTAATCAAAAGCTCTAAGCGCTTTACAATCTGTACACTAAAATAAACATACAATGACATATGCACATAACAAACAAAACACAATATCCGAACACACCACTTTTAAAATAAACTAAACAACAATGCATACATAATAATTTATATTCGAATTAACATTCAATCTGAACAAGGAGGATTACAGAACTAAAACTAAGGCATCAAACACTGGCAGTTATTCAAAGTAAAGCTTGAAGAGGTGAGTTTTCATTGCTACGTTTTGTCCTTCTGAAGCAAAACAGTTTATCATGGCATTCATGTGAAAATCAAGATAATGTATTCTGGAAATTAAGGGACATTTTTCTATGTACTCTGTAGTTTGAGACAAACAGCAACAGAGAATTTTGAATATTAACCCTTATCATTCGGAATACACCGTGTGAAACAAGTGTGACTAAAATAGTCCAAGGGTAGTGACAGAATAGCTTGGCGCCTCTAGGCTTGCATATTTGGCAGTGTACAAATTTGAAGCTTTTAGCCTCAGTATGATGCGGGTTAAAAAGTGTGGAAAAATATGAAAGATAGAAAAAGACCCCAGATGAAGAAACTAATACTTATCTCATTCTACCCCAGACACACCACAGCAAGATAAAGAAAGACCACGACAGTTCAAGGGTGATGCCAGAATAGCTTGGCGCCTATGGGCGCCAACCTATTCTGGCATCACCCTTGAACTATCATGGTCGATCTGTGTCCTGCACTGCAATGCAGTCTTCAAAGGACGACTTCAAAATTTGGGGATTTTGGGGTAGAATGAGTTAAAATGACAAAACAGAACACTGACATTAATTAATTAACTGACAAAATAAAAAATCACTTGAAACTTCAGCCTTTATTAATCACATCAAAAGTGCATGCATATAAAAACACAGTACTTGTTTGTAAACACTTCAAATCAAACAATCAAGAGCAGTCAAACCTTTTCTGGCAACTTTGTGATGAGGAAAACTAGTGATTGCCTTCGGCACGTAAAGGGTTTCAGCAACTTATGTGCATCTATTCATAAAATGGAGAGAGAAATATAATACTGAGTTCTAGCAAGTGCGACAATAAAGTTTAGCTGAATTGGTATACCTCGTCCTGTACCTAGGTTAAACGCACCAGCGGTGCCAATGTTGCTATTTTGGCACCAGACCGGTCGCTCGGACCGGTCTGGTGCACCCGATCGGTTTAGAGCGTGTGCTTTCTGCACCTGTAATGGGCAACCTTGGAGAAAGAATCACGTGACCATCGTTTGATTGCTGCAAAACAACATGAATAAAGAATAAACCCTTTTTTATATGCAATCCGGCAATAATGCATCATCCTTATGCTAGCACCACGAAACATTACGCGATTTAGCATATTTGAAAAATAGCTTTTTTTCCCTCAATGGAGGTGATTTGGCGACATCTGCATCGTTTGCGGCAGAAAGCACCGTCATAGATGAAGTTCGAGAGATGAGCGCACTACAAGTACAATGGATTTGATTCAGTGGCGTGGCGGGGCATGACACAAGCCTCCGCCATCTCTACACAAAACTGGCGTGTTAGGGGAGGTAAAAAGCGTGGCTGAAAGTTAAAACCGCAAACGAACCTTCTTTTTTTTCGACTGCAATCACAATCTCCCGAACGTATGAGACCACACTACAAGTGCTGAAGCCAACCTGCGCGCACAGTTCTGCTGCACATGACCGGTCCGAGCGACCGGTCTGGTGCCAAAATAGCAACAATGGCGCCGCTGGTGCGTTTAACCTATGAGAGGGCGAGGTATACCAACTCATCTAGGGTTTATGCTTCCAGTGACTTTTTAAACAATGCACAGTAAGCAAAGTGTACTTTATAGTAACAAAAAAGTTACAGACATTTCCAAAATGATCCAGGCGTACATCAGCTAAAAACAAGTCATACACGCTGAAATAAAAACACTCTTGTAATAAATCTTTATGTTGACAATGGTTTTCTTATCTTATTATTGTCTTTCGTCCCGATTGGTTGTACATTGCTGAACGTCCCGACAGCAACAAGACTTTCTCAGGAAGTGCCAGCACTGCTTGTGGAAAAAAAATGAACAGAATATTGAATGTTTGTCGCCAGCCTGTCTAATACGCTAAATAAACCTAAGACCATTTTAGCAACACACATCCAACATCAAGATAGATACAACAAAATTAATTTAGACCAAAGAGGTGACTGCCAAGCGTGTAAAATGCAAAGAAGTACCCAACGGAAAAAGAAACACGCTTAGAAAAGACGGTTAAAACACTATTTATTAATATTTCGGGTAAATCCGCTTTGTTAAAACAGACAAACAGAGAGATAAGTCGCTACTTATCTTCATTCGCAGAAGGAATGTGACACATTCCTTCTGCTATTAAAGATAAGTAGCGACTGATCTCTCTGTTTGTTTGTCCGTTTTGACAAAGCGGGTTTACCCAAAATATTAATAAATTGTGTTGTAACCGTCTTTTCTAAGCGTGTTTCTTCTCCGTTGGGTACTTCTTTTCAAGAGATACAGGCAGCACAGACAGTAGGGAGAGCTTAAAAAAGAAAAATACAAATAAACGGACCAAGGGTAGACAGAAACACCTGCCCCAAAATTAAGAGAAACACTCACCCTGTGGGGCTGACCAGGGTGACCCTGGGAACTAAAAAGTAGTTAACCCCACCCAAGTCCCCCAGGGCGGACCTGGGTGGGGGCCACTGTTTAGTTGCAAAGTAAGGTTAATGTTATACAATATACAAAATGATCCAGGCGTACATCAGATAAAAACAAAGCTATACACGCTAAAAACAACCGAATAATAACACTCTTGTAATAAATCTTTATATTGACAATGGTTTTTTTTTTTATCTTATTATTGTCTTTCGTCCCAAGCCCTTGTTTCGTTTCCAAAGTCATAATGTTATACAGTATACAAAATGATCCAGGCGGACCAACCCCATAATAACACTCTTGCAGTAAATCTTCATGTTGACAATGGTTTTCTTATCTTATTATTGTCCTTCCGTCCCCAGCCACTGTTTCGTTTGCAAAGTCACATGTTATACAGTATACACAATGATCCAAGCATCCATCAGATAAAAACAAGCTATACACGCTAAAACCAACCCAATAATAGCACTCTTGTAATAAATCTTTATGCAAACAAAAATGCCGCGAGTGTCCTCTCTCGGAGAATCTCAATTCATTTATTTTGTAACTTTTTCAGTCTGTTGCTGATGTAATCCTTAATGTTTGTCAAGCACCAATGCATAAGTGCGGGATATTCTGCAATTGCCTGCTCTATCTCGGCCTTTCCAGGAAGTTTGTTCACAACGAGGTGTGTATGGAAATGAGTTTGAACAGTTTCTCTTCAACTTTGCCCCATGTTTTCCTTCAAAATCTAGTTTTCTTTCAAAAGGAGCTGACGCAGTACTGTCGTCATCAAAAGTATCTAGATTTTCATCAGGCTCTCGGCGTCTTTTCTCTGTCATGCTTATTGATTTCTGTGTTGTTGACTTGGTACTTGCTTCATTCACAGGTGCTGTTTTCCCCGAGACCTATCTGCAAGTTTCTGATGTGTCTTCATTGTCAAAGTCTGTCTCTTCATCGCCCAGTCAAAAACCTGCTATATTTAGACACCTATAAAATCATAACGTGAAGGTAAAATTGTGTTGTTATTATTGTCACGGATCAAAACAACATGTACATTGCCCTGATTTTTTTTTTCTAGCCCCACACATTGATACGTTTGCAATTACAGCACGCCTAAAATAACCACAAATGCAATTTGGACATGTGTCGTAATGGGGGTTTACATGGCTTATACACCCTTCACTAATAACGTTATATCTTATGTAATTTTCATCGTAGGCATGTGAATCAAATACTAAAATGTACACATAAACACGACACATCCCCTTCTGTGTGATAATTTCACATTAAGTCAAGCAAGTTTCAGATATGAAATACAACAATATGACAATGTCTTGCATTCTAGCGCTATATCGCATACATGGAATTTTGAATGCATTTCCATCATTTTTCCAATTTACCAACTGCAGGACGCCTGTTGGCTGTGGAAACAAGCAATGTGGTTATCTGCCTCGTGTTTTTTGTTTAACTTATTTTACCCCAACATCGAAATCCTTAACTTTTGCCCTTGTCCTCTGAAGACTGCATTGCAGTGCAGGACAGAGATCGACCATGATAGTTCAAGGGTGATGCCAGAATAGCTTGGCGCCCATAGGCGCCAAGCTATTCTGGCATCACCCTTGAACTATCATGGTCGATCCTTATCTTGCTGTGATGTGTCTGGGGTAGAAAGAGTTAATATACCTCTTAGTCCCCTCCTCTTTTCCTGAGAGGGGGTCTACTGGAGTCATCCTATGTCACTGTAGCTGGGTGTCTGTCTGGGTTTTTTGCATTCGATTTCTCCAAAAGCAACCAACAGAATTTTTAAATTTTCATATTTGCTCAGTATTAGATTATAAGATATGTCTTGCACCAAAGCCGAGGTCCTAAGGTCAAGGTCACAGTAGAGATATAAAGGGTTTGTACACTAAAGGTAATATTACAAAAAGGACGGCTCATTTGATTTAAATTGTTGTTAAAGTAAAGATACCACGAAGAAAACTGCGCAAAGGAAAATTATCTGACATACCGAGCGTAAAGGCCCTGGCAGCCTTACATGTGTTTCAGTGCTTCAGTTTTTGTCTGTGCGATATCTCTGGAACCACTCTACCGATTTTGGTTAAGTTTTAGTATTTGGTAGGCTTTAGTGTGAGAATGGTCATAAGCAAAAACGGCGTTGATACTTTTAAGTGTTAAGTTCACGTGCGGAACGGGAATCTATGTAATGGGCCAGTCATCCTCCGTCCGTCCTTCGTAAACTTCAACGTTGGCATTTATTCCGAGACTAATCAATCCACACTCTTCATACTTGGGCCAAAAATATAATGGTGTGCTAAGACCTTTCAACACATACCAAATTCAGTGATCTCTCTCAAAGTCAAATTCACATGTAAATATAATATATAAATTCACATGAGATTAGAAAATAGATTAAACAAATACACATTTTAACAAAAATTGCTTTTCTGAAATACTGTTAACGGAGTAACGGAGGGGGTGGGGTGTGGATGGAGACGGCTCACGTGCTTTAGAGATAAGCTATTCGTTACAAGTGTGAGGGGGGAGTAGAGACAGAGGCTCATGTCCCTCAGAGAGGTGCTGTCCGTTGGGGGACGCGGGGGAGGGGCGGGGGAGTAAAGCTTCTGGACTCGGTATAGGTTTTTTCAACCGCTTAGCCGTTTTGTGGGGTTTGCTTATGTCAGCAAAAGCAAGAAAGGGCAAACATTTCGCACCCATCGTTTCAGTTCAGCGCTCACTGAAGGGCACACCTTTTGTTCACCTTATGGATGCTAGCTTCAGTCGTACAGACATGAATCTACTATTATTGCAAAAGAAGAAATAGATGCAGTCGTTGTTCGACTAAAATGCTGGTCGGATGAGAAAATAGGGAGGAGTAGGCTTGAAAGGATAAGTGGTCTGGAACGGTAGCACTCATTTCTTGGTCAAGGTATTTATGTCTTTTATCAAGTCTCGGAAACTAAGATGTGGATGACTTCAAACAAATTACAGTTGAATGATGGAAAAACTGCGGCCATGATCATTGCTTCCCCGAGGCTGACAAAGACGCTGACACTCCCCAGTCATTACAAATCTGTGGTGCCATTGTCCCCTTCTCCTCCCATGTAAACAATCTGGGTGTCACACTTCATAATACTCACAAATCAGATAGGTGAGGCTAGCGCTGGCAGAATATAAGAGACCTGATCCATTCTTTTTTAGGATGGAAATGATCGTCTTATTCTATACCTGCGTATTTCTCTGTGGGCTGGCGATTGGGTGCCTGATAGGCGGGGGCAGGGGATCTAACTGTTGTCTGTCCAGCGCTGTGATTCCCCTTGGTTTGAGTACACTTCATAATAGCCTGTCCATGCGCATTCACGTGAACAACGTTTGCAGATCCGCTTATACTGAACTGCGACGTATTGCTTCAGTCCGCCACTATCTGACACCTGAAGCAACTAAAGTACGTGTCTGCGCTTCTGTTTTGTCTAAATTAGACTACTGCAATGCTCTTTTGGCTGGCTGTTCACAGTGTCTGATTGGCAAACTCCAGAAAATTCAAAATTTAGCTGCGAGGTTGATTCTATAATATTCATATAAGATTCAAAATATCTAGTACAAATAAGACAAATTAAGTACTTCAGTGTGGTTCAACCGGTTTTTGTGAAACGGCCATTTTCTCGCCAATGAGCATCTTAATCAAAACAATTTTAAAAAGGTCTCGAGATTATTCTTTTAGGGACAATATCATACAATTTCAAGCTTGTCCGTATTCAAAAGCGGGCTCTAGTCGCAGTCACACACACACACACACACACACACACACACACACACACACACACACACACACACACACACTCACACCACACACACACACACACACACACACACACACACACACACACACACACACACACACACACACACACACATGAAGCAGAGCGCGGTAAGCCTCTGTCCCCATGCAGTTATTTTTATTCCGCGTCTGAGGTTCCGAGTACATCCGATTGACGGGCACACACACTTTACGTGTGCCGTCTCCTGGAATAATCTGTCGTTGATATTATCTAACATATATCCAGTGTCTGAGTTATTTGTTGTATGTGATTGGTACCAACTGTATCCTATTACACCTGCGTACAGTTCGTTATGTTGCACAAATGACTGGATTTGGGTATGTTTGTCGTACTGAGGAATGTGAACTCATAAAGACGTATTTGTGGGAAAACGTTGCATCTAGTACCATAAATGTCTTATCATGTGATAAGTATACAGACTCCCGTTGCCTTGAGAACGGGCGACTATAGCGATAAAAGACAAATGTAGCTAGGTCAACAAGAAAAAGTGTAGAGTGTATAAAATATCGTGTTATTTACACCATAAAAAAGAACAAAACAAAACACACACACACACACACACACACACACACACACACACACACACACACAGTCACTCTTGGGGTTCCATTTTTTGCCGTAGCAAACTCGCCGTAGGTTCTTTTGTTAGGGCAAAACTTGAACACACGTATGCACGCACGAACACACACACACACACACACTCACACACACACATGCACTTACGCACGTGCATACAAAATCGTTCACAATCATGCAATCATCCCGAAGAACAACAAATGTACAAAGTATTTATTTTTAGTGCACAAATAGAAACAGTCAGATACAGTGTTATTATTTCATATTCAGCAGCATTTTGCTTGAAATAGTGCCGATAACCTGCAGATGTGATTACGAGACCCGAATCAAAATGTCCGAGTCGTCAGACGTAGTACATTTTGATTCGAGTCAAGTAATCTCATCTGTCACTATATCAAGCAAACTTTGTCCCAATATAATTTATGTACCCATTCCAAAACTTTACTTTTGCGGCTGACTGTGGTGTTCAGACAAAATATGTGATCTGCAGAAGACTGATTTCGGACTATCGACTGAGCCTGCAGATTTCGTCTGACTATGAAAGAATCAGTGCTTTCTACTCATGATTAGATTACGGATAATGACGGAAAATACCAGTAGGTTTGTTTATGTTGCCTTTTTGTCGGGTTGTCGTTTACGCTATCGCTAGCCGGCGTCTTGTCAATTTCACTCGTACTGCGATTCGTTTCGCACGTTTATTGGTGTCCGCTCTCCGTTCATGCTTGTGTATGAGAAAGAAATTTCGAGCGTAGTGTACATTCACAAAGAAGAATTTCACTACGACTGCATATAAGAAACTCATTAATTTTGTAGCATGAGCATATTTTGCGTTTCCGTTTTGACAAATGCAAGTATGAAGATTTAATTTTGGGGGCCTGCAAAGGATTTTGGGAAGTGAAGTATATCAAGGAAATTAATTTATATTAATTGGCTTGTTGTAAATATACAAATACATGTGTCAAAGAAGGAAAACTTTATAGAGTGGATACATTTACTCCTCACAGTACAGTCTACTTGGACGCGGATGCAAGTCTCCATAATGATCATGTTCCGGGACACATACGTTTGACATTGCTCTCCCAGTAGTCTCCACATTTTTCACCTACGTGTAGGCAAACTTTGGGCGTGTTTGAACAAAGAACGGCGCTTCAGGTCCCCGTGGCACAGCCGATGTGATGCCGAGCCCAGCGCAGTCGCCATGATCGATAATCCCCAGTTAGAGGCAGTTAGAGGCAGCTGTATGAAACCTGCTGCAATGGAGACTCTTGTGGCGGTGATCACGTCAAAACACATGCATCCAAATACTGTCTTGAATCAACTGCTGCATCCCCCCCCCTTCCCCCCCCCCTCTACACACACACACTACGGACATAGCGCAACAGTCGACACAGCAAACGGAGCAAGACAATGCAAGGCAGAATAATTAAAGCAATCTTAAAATACCATTACGCGTAAATTTGAAGACACATTTCAGCACCATTTGTGTTTGTTATGCCTTGTCGACACACCTAATGAACTTTAACAGCAGTTGGGACATGCAGCAAAAACACTCGCGTAATCGGACTTATTTATTCTGTGCAGACGTTAGTGTGTCAATCTATTTTTAGCTGTTTCTCGTACTGATAGCGTTGTATTTATGAAACAGAGTGGAGTCATTGTCAGACTACTTGATATAAAGACTACGTGTGCTGAACTGGATTGTCCATTGTCTAAATGAATCGTACTAGTAACTAGACCTGTGTGTAGCGTTTTGTAACCATCTGTTACAGAAGTGTATCTTTGAACAGTTACGGCGGTAGTGGGCCTTTAAAGCTAAGACTTATTACATTGGGCCCATGTTGACCTGTTCCGTGCCAGTGGACGCAGACTGTGTTGATGCACTCTTCATTAATTCAACACACAAATACCCTGGCTGTCCCAGGAACATGCATCCAAAGTGGTGTCAGCAAGAGGCATAGATCCTCATGAGCCCCCGCAACTGCGATCGCTCACGAGGATCTACGTCTTGCAGTTGGGTGGTGTTCTTTCTTTTCTTCTCGGCACAAAGCAAATAGATGTTAAGAGAAGCATGGTTTTAAAAAGGTAGTTGTTATGTTTGTTGATCATCTTTTCTCAGTGTCCTTTTTCTGCGTTATGTCTCATTGAAAACAGCAGGCACACTTGGCACAAACGGCGATACATTAAAACTTGGATCGAAAGTTTTGGACAAAAAAGACGAAACATCGTTTACAATGGACAACAAATGAATTCTCTTTCTTGTTAAAACCCCTCATCATCCTCCGTTCTGTCATCTCTTGGTGCTTCAGGCAAAACAGACATGGACGTAATCCGTGAAGTGTGTGTGTATGGTGTGGGTTCTGACTGGGTTTCCGGCTCTTTAAAACAGCAAATCATTCGTCGAAACTCATTTCGAAATTTTGATCCCGTAAGACAGTAAAGGTAAAAATTGACGGCACTATGTGTGTAATATAATAGATTGCCAAGAGAGTAGACAAACTGTATTATAGCTGCAGAAGATTTGTTTGCAAAATATTCAAGCGGGACAAACTTGCTAACGTAGAGGGCAATGCCGGGCAATGGAAATGACAGTAACAGAAAGGCTGCAGAAAGAAGCACGAGTGTCTTTGTAACGGACGAAGCTTTCTTTTTGCTATCAGAACCCCGGTCTGTGTGACCTGTCGCCAGGTTTATCCGGGCCTTTCGCACAGACACTGTTAGTTTCCACACCAGTATGACGTTACTAATGGCAAGGAGGCAAAAAGGGACCAGAGAAGCAATGCACAGATGTACTACGACCCACTCAAAGAAGCGAAACTCAAGATGTGGGATACAGGCAGCTCTCGTGCCATTTCCGAAGTTAACCAGGTTATATTCGTATAGAATATGAGAATGAAGACAGAAAGCACACAGAATCAGACCCGATAACAAAATGTATGACTTCTTTCTGGTGCAGATTACCTTAATGCGATGCGGCCAGACAACAGAGGCAGCTCTCTGTACCGTTATGGCCACTAACAGCCAAGCTGATAATACTCCAAAAGTGTGCCTAGCCCATGAACCCATTTTACATACAAAGTAATTTGAAGAAAAAATGCCAACAGTATAGTTTGACATGTACAAAACCCATTCATTGAAGAGAGCAGAGTACAAAAGACACAAGTCAGAAAGTGCCAATGCCATGAAAAACAAGTTCATGGAACTGTGTTTGATCCCCATCCGACAGAGAATAACGATTGTCATCACGTTACCAAACGTCCCAAATGGTATGATTAAACTTGCGCAAACTTTTGCCATTACAATATTTACGTCATTGAGAATCTGAAATTGGTTTGCTATGAGTGGCAAAGCAGGAGTTAAATTCGAGGAGTTTGTAGTAGTTTCAGTAGAAAGTTCCATCTCTTCTGTCTCTGAAACCGCCAACGAAAACAAAAAATAATTAAACAAAACAAAACAAGCTATCTAACTAACAAACACCTCCTGGGTGCAGTGATTGATGTCTAAGAGCCGGTGCCACGACAATAGCTCTTCCAACTATGTACAGTGTTTGTTTTGGAGGTAACGCAGCCACTAACTGTTGTCACTGGGCACAGGCGATAACCCTGATATACCACAGAAAACACTCAGAACTGTTACCTATGTACCGGAAGTGAGTCTCTCCTTTCAGGTGACAAAGCGCGATGAACGGCCTGGTATTTGCATTAACACACTGGTCTGTGGAGTGAAACAAAAAACAAGGTTAACTCTTTCAATCACATAACTATTCTGTTGAATGGATGTCTTTTATTTGTTGGATAAAAAGTGTTCAATTAGAAAACAAACAAGAAACGAATACCACACAATGATATCGTACCCCGTGAGTATTTATGGACACAAAACCACTTTAAGGGACAGCGCTGTAATTTCAAACCCATGCAAATGTTCTAGGAATGACTTATATAAGTTCCCTAGAATCCCGGCCCTTCACTAGACACAATGCCCAAGCTTCTGGACACACTCGTTATTGCCGTTTAAAGAACATAAGTGTAGATTAGTACGTTTGTGTTTCAGTAAAATGTAATTATAGTCTGTCTCGTCTGCTTACTTAAAACCAATTGTGCGTTTGAAGGCTTAAAAACAGACACGGATTTAGAACGGCCAGCCATTTCTGCACCGAACAGTCAAATTGTGAGTGACCTGCGCTCGTGGGTTTTGATTATGCACCGTCACACAGAAAGTAGCCTCCTGCCATAGCAACTGTTCGTCACAATCTTTTACGGTCATTAGCACTCAGAATTTTTTTTTTAATGGAGGGTGTCAAAGAAGATTTTTTTCTAGCATTGTTTCCACGCCCATAGTTGAACAGCCAAGCTCGACGTTTTCAGTCAGCCTGTTTTAAATGACTAGTGGCCATTCCTTAGTTTGTGGGCAGGTTCACAATATTTACGATGTGCACTTTGAAGCTGTACTCGGATGACATGTTCCATTATAATTCGTTAATTTACATAACCGCCTAAAAAATTATAATTGTAAAATAAGAATGTGGATTTTCGCCCGTGCTAGCCTTTTCATTGAGGATGTAATAGCGTGCCAATTTAGCCAGGTTAAGCCACCAGGGACGAGAAAATAATGGGATGTAACTCCGCACTTCCTTTGCAAGAACACATGGCTTCTCTTTTTATGCTCTTGAATATTTTAATAAAATTCCAAAAAAACGGAGACACCGAAGAGGTGGCTTTCCTTTGTTTCAGTGAGCTTAGCTCGCTAAAATTGTTAGAACTGTATTGTTAGGGATGATAGACAACAGCAAGCTAGTGCCGGTTTTTCGCTAACGGAGAACAGATGGGATTCTAAAGGTTTCAATTCAATAAAATGCATGCCAGTCAAAGAGCGCCCACTGTGTTTGATACAAACAGTGTAACACAACCACAACAGCAGCAAACATCCCACTTTTCTCAACATCAGAGCTGAATGAAAACATGCGAGGGCAATAGCGGAAGTGACGTTATTGGAAGTGCTAGAGAGTATTCTACATTTCGGAGAACTTAACTCATTCCACCCCAGACACACCACAGGAAAATAAGGATCGACCATGACAGTTCAAGGGTGATGCCAGTATAGCTTGGCGCCTATGGGCGCCAAGCTATTCTGGCATCACCCTTGAACTATCATGGTCGATCTGTGTCCTGCACTGCAATGCAGTCTTCAGAGGCCAGGGGCAAAATTTAAGGATTTCGGTGTTGGGGTAGAATGAGTTAAGTTCGATCCGTTGTCGAGACTACGAATATTACCAAAGTTTCTCACTGTCTACTCCTGGCAAGAAAACTGACTCCGCGCTGGACAAACTGTTACCCAGTATGCAAAGGTCTCCTGGCCCACGACGGCCGCACGGGGAGCGCGCGCGACTGTGTACGGGCCCACTGCGGCCGTCGTGGGCCCTAAGACATTTTGCCACTGCGGTAGATCCCCTTCTGACACGCCCTTATTTCCTCACCTATTTGGTCGTGCGCACGCCAACCGAGGCCGACGTTCGCCCAATAACATATGTTCACAAGGTTTGACCCTCATGTACTTGATCTGTGTATTGTTCTGTGGGCAAGCGATTGTGTGCCTTATAGGGGCAGGAGATGTAGCCGTTTGTCTTGATACACGTACTGTTTCTACTGGTCAACACTTGCCACGTCTATTCGGTTTGTGGTTATTACTCAATATCAGGCGGTCCATATATCGCATTGTTATGTGGTAGTCGTAGTCGTAGTCGTAGTATGATGCAATCACACCAGACGCACTCACGTAGGGTTATTGTAAAGGATCTTCACTCAGCTGCAACTTGTCACACGTGGCAGAAGGTCAGTTGTAGACCACACTGGAGTAACAGTTTCAACAATATATTATTCTCACGATGTAATCACAGCACAATGCATCCACAAATACATCCACACTTTGGTACACTGTCTCTCTACAATTCACACACAATTCTGATACCATGTACGCACGTAATTCGCTAACACCCATTTTTATACTATTACAGATTTCCAGAATTCCAGAAGAATCTCGCAAACTACATAACACAACCAATCAAAAAAGAAAAACGTAACCAAAACTCATTAATATTAATGAAACAGAACACCCTAGATCTGCCGACAATCTTCAACTATTATCTAGGTGTATTCCAAAAATCCGTGCAAATCCGTAAATGTTGCAAAAATTAGCCAACAACTTGTTTACTACAAAGCTTTGACGTCATATTTGAGGTCACTGGAAAGGTTGCGACCCTGCCCGAACCTTCTAGACTAATGTAGGTCAAACTTTACTACAATTTAGCAACAAAATACGCGTCAATCTAGCTACACAATGAAAACTGATCGCAACTATCCGTGCAAAAGAAAACGAATCATACTAAAAAGGAACGTAGATCAAAAAAAAAAAAAACTCAAATAAATATCGGATCTTTCCTATGCTCAACACACACACGCTTTAAAAAGAATAACACAAGCACAAAAGTACCACGCATGCTTATCTGGCGTCGTTGTTTTGAAGTTCAATGTGGCTTTCTGATGACACGCACCAATCTTATAATCACATTTCATCGGCCGGATGATGGGGCGGCAGAGTCGAGTGGGTGGGATGGGTGGAGGGATGGGTGGGTGGTTGGGGGAGGGGGGGGTGAATGCGTGGTTGTGTATGTTGTTTGCGGTGAAAAGGAGGGAGCGGGCTGTGTCGAAGTATGTAGTTTGTATTTAAAATGTACGTTTTAGGTGTGCGTGCGTGCGTGCGTGCGTGTGTGTGTGTGTGTGTGTGTGTGTGTGTGTGTGTGTGTGTGTGTGTGTGTGTGTGTGTGTGTGTGTGTGTGTGTGTGTGTGTGTGTAAAAACCAGCAATATACTGAAACAGATACTTTATTTGTCTACAATCAAATAACGCGACAGTGATGTACAACTCAGAACATTTTTTTTTTTTTTTACTCTTGCGGAATTCTTCATAGATTGTAGTTTGATGACCTATCAATGTGTCGCACACCAGACAATAATAATCACTAATCATGAAAGAAATAATAATATAGAACTTTAAAAAAAGAAATTTTGTCTGTGACAGTTCTGGTCTGTGATTTTGGATCTTATGGCACTAAAGCAGTAACCCATTAACTACCGGGTGAAAGGAGAACGCTACCAAACTGCAAGAGACATGAACTCTCATGAGCCTCTGAGGGGCTGAGGAGGGTTTCTGTCTCTTGTTAGCCTGTGTTCTTTATGCGTGAGCCTCTGAGGGGCTGAGGAGGGTTTCTGTCTCTTGTTAGCCTGTGTTCTTTATGCGTGAGCCTCTGAGGGGCTGAGGAGGGTTTCTGTCTCTTGTTAGCCTGTGTTCTTTATGCGTGAGCCTCTGAGGGGCTGAGGAGGGTTTCTGTCTCATGTTAGCCTGTGTTCTTTATGCGTGAGCCTCTGAGGGGCTGAGGAGGGTTTCTGTCTCTTGTTAGCCTGTGTTCTTTATGCGTGAGCCTCTGAGGTCGGGGGCTGATGAGGGTTTCTGTCTCTTGTTGGCCTGTGTTCTTTATGCGTGAGCCTCTGAGGGGCTGAGGAGGGTTTCTGTCTCTTGTTAGCCTGTGTTCTTTATGCGTGAGCCTCTGAGGGCGGGGCCTGATGAGGGTTTCTGTCTCTTGTTGGCCTGTGTTCTTTATGCGTGTTTTTAGTCTCATGTACTTTTGTGCTTTTACGAGATTGTCGTCCGTGTATACTGCTTCAGACGCGAAATGTGTGACCACTGGCAGAGAATGGGTTAAAGTCCATTATCACAGACCAGGCACACATGATTAAAACACGGACGCCATCTCACTATTTTTGCTTTAATAAACAATATTTATTCAAACTATATATATTTGAGAAGTCGTTTAACTGAAGAAAAACTAATAATACTTCTGTTTATTGACACTAACAACATTTGACAAAGGACGAACAATAAAGATCAAATGAATTTAACAGATATGTTCTTGATAACTACTAGTATTTGAGAAATAATTTCGAAAAATAAAAAGGTGCATTGCATTTACGCACCTTTTTTTTTTTTTTTTTTTTTTTTTTTTTTTTTTTTTTTTTGTTAAGAAAGTAGCAAATGGTTTTGTTGACTCTGCACTGTACACGTGTACTCTACAACAGACTGACCCATTTTTTATTGGGCTAAGCCCCTTTATTCTCGGTCCGGGAAGCGTGCTTCGCGTGCTTCCCGGAAAGAGCGCTAGTGTAGACTGCTAGTATAGTAAAGCGCGCTATTCGACGTTGATTTTTTTTTTAAAAAAACATTTTTTAGGATGGCATATCTTCTAAAGTATACCATTATTGACGCTGCAAAAAAATCAGTACAAACTAGGTATTTGGGTTTAATTCGTATACAGATTATGTAGTTATGCAACCCTAAACTTAGGATTTCATTAAATGCTCAAATTGTCTTATTTTTGCCAAATCAAGTTGTGATTTTTCATAAACTATAACAGGTAGAGCTTTGAAATCTTGCACGCTCGTACATTTGTATGCACTCTTTTTATAGTTATATCAGTTGTTATGTATCTGTCACGACACGGATTTTTTTTTTTTGTCTAATTTTGTAGGGGCATAAGTTTAGAGGGGTGACAGGATTAGTTAGTCATTTACACGAGGGTTTGTTGCTGTGCGGGGGTTGGGTGGACGGCGTGCAGCCACGTGGCCACCCAGTCTGAACGTCATCGGGTGGTACCTGCTTCACGTGAATTTTCATCACGTGAGGTAGTGAGCAGTTTTCGCCAACCTTAGGTTATCCACATTTCCAAATTGTTAAGGAGTCGCAAAACACCAGCGAAAGAAAGCAGTCGTTTTTTCAACATAGTCTCTGAGGGAGGTTGGTGCGGGCGTGGTTCTCCATTTTCCGCAGCCTCAAGTAGCTGTGTCGTCCTTCTGTGACGGTCCTACGATACGGCCCTGGTTCGATGTCCTGTGACGAGAAGAAGAGCTGCAACGACTTTACCCCTGGCTTGTCTTGTCTTGTTTGTCTTCGTCCTAGCCGGGGCGTCTTCACCGATGACAGTAAGTGCACGTAACAATCTTCTAGTCGCCATTTGCTCGGGGAGGGGGGGGGGGGTTGTTTGTGTTTGCTTGTTCGTTATTTTGGCTAGTGTGTATTGGGGGCAGGCGTAGAATAGAAGAGAATAGAAAGTAGAGGGCTATGTTGTATTTCTAGAGTAGCTAGCGGCGAAGTAGTTAATGGGATTTAACGCCGAGTAGGCGACTGAGTTCGTCTCAGTATTTAGCGTTGGTAGGAGTGTAAATATCGGAAGTTAGTTAGATGGTGACGTGTAAATATGTATGTTGGGGTTGCAGTTATTGTTGTGGGAGAGAGGAAGAGAATGTTGAGGTTAAATCTATTGTTGCGGGAAGTGATATCATTGTGAATATGTATTTGTGGAGGTTGAGTTTATTATTGCGGAAAAAGGTGAAGGGAATATAAAAGACGGCAGTTAAAGTTGCGGGAAGGGTGATGTGTTTATCTTGTTTTTTGTTAGTTATTTATATGAATATTTTGCACCTTTGTTATAGTGCATCTTTAAAATACGAAGAATTAACCAGCTAGTCTGCCAACGTGCTGTGATACTGTGTGGAAGCTGACTGTCACTCCGCCTTGTGGGCTACGACACCGGACCTGGGTGCCTTCGCACGCCTCGTATTTAGTCAGGTCGGGTCGTCCCATATAGTTATTTCTAACCTGTTTATGTGAAGTTGTGTATAATTGTTATAAGGAACGTTAGTCTATTTCATATTCTCCTTGTAGCGATTGTATTGCTAGTGGAGCTTTTGGTACAGTAACATTTGGAGTTATTATTGTTTAAAGTAGCCTGTGTTACGGAAGACCTTATCGCGGAAGCAAGAGCGTCGAGTTGAACTGCGCTCAACGGTTGTGCTTCCGGCGAGAAGGTCCCGTCACGTGAAATATATTATTTATTCAACTTTCACTTTAAGTTATGGGATATTGGTTAGTCTCCATTTGCATATGCGATGTTTAGTCTCCATGTGCTTATGTGATATTACGCTGAGACGTACTAGTTAAAGGAACCTTGTGTGTCCTGAGACGTGCTAGTTAAGAGCCTTGTGCTGTCAATGTATAATTTGCTAGCTTAATTCGAACTTGTTGTTCGGGGTCCCTTTGGGGAGATATAGTAGCATACGAATTGTATTCACTGTTCTCGATCTTTGAATTAGTAAGCAAGCGTATGTGGTTCATGTAATTGGCATTGTGCTATTTGCAGTACTGTATTAAGGAGCCACGTTTTGTAATAGACTCTCCGCGGAGGCAAAAGCGATGGTACAACTGACGTTAGCGCTTGACGCTTGTGCTTCCGGCGGGGTCTAGTGGCGTATGGTTTAAGCCTTTCGGACTGTTCTCCTTTATATTTAGTTAGGATATTTAGTTTATATATTTGTTTCCTCAGCCTGTTCTATTAGGGATATTTATTTATTATATATTTCGTTATTTTGTATGGCATTAGGATTATTTAGTCTCTATATCTGTTATTGTATTGTGTACTAAGGATATTTAGTTTGGGGAGTCTGGATGTATGTGTGTGTGAATGTGACGGGTGAGTGATTAGGACTGAGTGTGAATAGTTGGTTTTTTGTTAGGGTTATATTTAATAAACGTCGTTGTTATTGTTCCTCTGGTGTTTGTGTTAGGTTTGTGTTAGTGTGGGTTGGGTGAATCTCGAGTGACAGCACTCATAGTTCGCACCCCGGAAGCGGGGTCGTGACAGTATCTATAGTCTTAAAATATGGGTGATTCTATACATAGATGTGGGCATGTTCCGCTACTGAGTCTCTAAAAGTCTCGCGCAAGCAATCATCAGTACACTTTTCTGACGTCTGCATTAAATCGTCTCTTCTCCCACCCACCCACCCACCCACCCCCCCCCCCCCCCACCCGCCCTGAGAACTTCTGCTAGAGCTAGTCTGTTTACATCAATGAGGTGTCTCTAACTCACTCTCACAGCCTTACGGGGTCAGCGTACACGCACGTATGCTTCACAGACAGACAGATCTACGATCCACTTTAGCACGAATGCTTCACACACAACTGACAGATCTACGATCCAATTTAGCAGACCAAATGAAAGTACAAACAATCGAGTCTGTTCGTGCATATACTATGGTAGAACACGGAGGTGGGGGGGGGGGGGGAATCCTTTCGAGCAAATGTACTAAAGTCTTGTGATTCTCTCATGGTTCAGTTCACCACGCGACCGACGGCACGCTTTTCACAGTATCCATTTTTTCGTGTACTCCAGTCGTGATGAAGGTATCGGGAACGCAAAACATTCTACACCTGAATATCGATTGGGGTATCAGAAATCTGCTTTACTCTCCCCACAACCACAGTGCTTTCCAGGCATCTCCAATACCGCCGAAATTGGCTAAATGGAAACATTGAAGCTCTTCCATGCCCCCCAAGCATGAACATCAGTTGGTTTCCCGAACCTTTCGCTGGAAGTCTACAGCGTTTTGATTGGTCGAGAGGCGAACGCGCGCTAAGTTTGATTGACATTTTACCAGGAATGGGTCGGTCTGTTCGGGATCGATCAAAATTAAAAGTGTGCAGTTGCGTATTTTCTGTTTGTCTCATAACTTCTGTGCGTATGTTTATTGGTGTTTGTAGTATGTAATCTGCACACGGAAAAGGTATGGTCACTGCTGCATAAGCATATATTTAATAGATTAAATTATGCCTGAAAATCACGTTCTCAGTTCGACCGATAAAATGCAGGCGTAACCGTTCAGATTAAGCTTGAATCTTCGCACTCGCACATGTCTTTTTTTTTTCCCCCTCGGAAAAGCGTAGGACCGAGTTCATTTAGAGTTCATTTTTCTAGGTTAAAATTCATAATAAATTCGGCGCTCTTTAACACAGACGCTGCATGCGGAGATGGAACGATCTTGACGGGTTTTGTTTAAATTGTGTTTTGCATCATCCGTCATCACAAGTGCTACATGCGAAGTTCGATCGGTCATGGTGACATAGCAGTTGGCTTTGTGTTTCCCTGTCTGTTAACTCATTTAGCCCGGTGCACTTATTTCCCAAATTTTGGAGGCGTCATCTAACGACTATGCACTTGTTGCAGGAGATGGATCGACCATGATAATTCAAGGGTAATGCCCGATTAGTTGGACGCCGACAGGCGCCAAGCTAATCTGGCACTACCCTTGAATTATCATGGTCGACCCATCTCCTGCTGCAGTGCGTCAGGGCTGAATGAGTTAATAGTGACGGACAAATATACAGACTGCGGGAGATCGTTGTAAATCTAACGCGGAAATTCCCCAAACTTGACTTGAGAACTTGGATTCTGCACAAAGTCGTGTGCTTATTTTCATCTCGTATAGTCACATATTTTTACCCCCCACTCCTTACCAATTTACTTGTTTGTGTTTTTATTTCTGCTCCTATTCACAAAGTCCCGTATATATGAGAGCTGTCCTCGCTGTCAATGGTCTCTGCCTTTTGTCTTTGACCTGATTCTGATGTTGAATTATCTCCTATTGAAAAAGTCTCGCAGATCTGCCAATGCGTCAGTGAGTTCCTTAAGGGGCGCAGGACATACGCGTCATTGATTTCTCAAAAGTCATTTGTCAAGACGTAAGTTTTAGTCTTTAAGTAATTTATATTTTACGTGATATGAGTTTCACTTTCGCTTTATAGGCTTGAGAAAATGGTGACAAAACTAGAACTTCACGGTACAATTTCAGTCTTGCTTAAATTTGTGTGAAAGCAGGTTGACGTTACCCTAGCTACATGATATACTAAGTACACGGGTCACGTGCATGCCCTCCTGAAAGCGCGTCGATGTGTGTGTGCGTGTTAGTGCGTGCGTGTTAGTGCGTGCGTGTGCGCGCGCTCCAAACATCTCCAAGAGGCATACAGAGATCCTCATGCGCCTGGCGGGCGCATGAGGATCTATTCCTCCTGGAGATGCGCGCATGTTTGTGAGAGAGAGAGAGAGAGAGAGAATGACGTCATATTTAGAGTATTATGTCAGTGTCTGCGTGGTGACGGAGTTGCCTCTTTACGTCGCCGACACTATCCGACTTTCTCTAGAAATAAAGGTTTTTTAGTGTTTTAATTCTTTTATGAAAAGAATTAATTTTTACTACAGACGTTGAAATGATACAAAGCTGGCTAACAAACTCATCCAAGCCCACCCGGGTCTGCCCTGGGGGACTTGGGTGGGGTTAGGTATTTTTTAGTTCCCAGTGTCACCCTGGTCAGCCCCACAGGGTGGGTTTTTCTCTCTATTCTGGGGCATGTGTTTCTGTCTACCCTTTGTCCATTCACCTGTATTTGCCTTTTTAAAACTCTCCCTACTGTCTGCACTGCCTGTAGCTCTTGATATTGGATGTGTGTTGCTAAATGGTCTTAGCTTTATTTAGGCCCCATGTGTTAGGTTTATTTAACGTATTTGACCGGCTGGCAACATACATTCAATGTTCTGTTGTTGTTTTTTTCACAAGCAGTGCAGGCACGTCCTGAGAAAGCCTTGTTGCTGTCGGGACGTTAAGCAATGTACAATCAATCAATCAACAAACTCATCCAATTTCTTTCTCCAAACTAGCTATATGCAAAAGTTTAAGTAAATATGACAAAACTTACGGACTCTAATCTGGGCCAAACGACTTCCTATAAACGGTTGTTTATGTCTTCAACGAGACATTCAATTACAATAATTATGCTCGGAGGCTCTCTTAACCGCCCACTTAAGAAAGTATTTCGCCAAGTTTCAAGCTTGTGTGTACAAAAATATCGGAGATTCTCTTGTTTACATACATGTGCACATACACACGCGCATACGACGCTTCGCGCCAAATGTACGTTCAGTAGAGAGGTTAGCATAACTAGACATGACGTATTTTTTATCTTGTTACTTCAATTGTTAGAGGTTTAGCCTGCCCGCCTTTGACATTATGGACATGCTGTTAAATTCGCCCCAAGACGCGACCATCCTAAAAGTTCCCTTCTATAAATAGAATGAACTTAAAAATATACGTACGCTCTACATATTTGCGATGCCGCGATCATGGGCAATCGTAGCTCAATTATCAGCAAAAATCTACACTGGAGCTGGGTGGTTTTTTTTTATGAATATGGGTAGATTTAGAAAAAGCTGACCCCTTAAGCGTTAGTCTGCAAGAATGTCAAGTGCTGCATGCTTATAGGTTTTCGTTTATTTCCCGCAGAAATCTGAAATGGTCGCGTAATTAATAGCTCAGCTGATATTATTAGTTGTATTACGAGTTAGGGTTTGACAGTGGCTTCTGTCGCCTCGAGGATGTGATCAGGGAGTTTATATTGAAGGTAAAATTCGAGCACAGTAGCCCGAATCTCTTATCCCCCGAATAAACTGCCTAATCGGAACCGAGACAAGAACCACTGGCTAAGCCTAACTCATAATATGATTTTGTCTTCAGCTGTAAAATAAATATGCAAGAAGTGTCCACTTGAAAGAGCCCCTGCTAAGGACCCTGGGAGGCAACTCTGAAGGTCGGTGAATTACATCCGTTTACCGGCGGAACGTGGCTTTGGCTTCGAGTCGAAATTTCGTTCAAGGGAAATTATAAAAAAAATAAATTTTTTAGCTTTACTGTTCTGTGCCGTTTCTACTATGTCATTACGTACACCTTTGCTCGAAATTTTCCTTCGTTGATAATTATTATCTAACTTATCCAAGGTTTGAGTTATTTTTTTTATGTAATTGGTACCAACGGTATTCTATAACAAGTTGTTGTTTTTTTTTTTTTTTTTTTTTTTTTTTTTTTTTTTTTTTGGGGGGGGGGGGGGGGGGGTTATGTTGCGCATATGACTGAATGAAGATTTTGGTACGTTTGTCGTTGTACTGAAACGTATTTCGGAGAAAACGTTTTGCTCAGCGAGTACGTTGTCGTCGTAACGTGTGATAATTATGTAGACTCACGTTACCTTGAGAATAGGCGACCAGGGGAAAAAAGGCAAATCGAGCTAGGTCAATAAGAAAAGGTGTTAAGGAGTCTGAAGGAAGACAAGATCTGGTTATTTACCCGAAAATAAAACACTCTTGAGTTCCATTTTCCATGTAGCAAACTCGCCCTAGGCTCTTTTGTTACGGTAAACTTGAACACACGTATGCACGCACGAACACACACACACACACACACACACACACACACACACACACACACACATGCATACACGCTCTCATGCAAGTACACACAAAAAACATTCACAACCATGCAATCATCATAGAGAACAACTAGCGTACACAGTATTTATTTTAGCGCTCACACAGAAACAGTCAGGTGCAGGCTTATGTACTCCACACAGGACAGTCTGCTCGCACGCGGATGTGATGATCATGTTCAGGACGCATATGTAGCGTAGGCAAAGGCTGGCCATATTTAAACAAAGACAGACGCTCCAGACCCGCATGGCGCAAAGGATGCGAGTCCAACACAGTCGGCATGATGGATTATCCCCAGTCAGTGTCACACAGATACGAGATCTGCAGTAAATATCAACTTATGAACTTTGTGTAAAGCTGTATCAACCCAGTAAGCAAAGATCCTGGGGTTCATATCGGCCGCAGTGGGTCCGTTCAAGCCTGTGCACGGGCCTACTGCTGTCGTCGTGGGTCCGTTGCAATGGTGACTTTTGTGACGGTGATCAAGTCAGAACCCAGCCAAGGAACTGTCTTGACTCAACTGCTGCATTCCTCCCCTCCAACTAAGACACAGGGAACAGATCAAGACAAGACAAGACAAGACAAGACCAGTAAAGAAAAGCAATTACAAACCTAAGACTATACTGCTCTGGACCTGTGTTGGTGTGTTCCGTGCCAGCTGGCACAGATTGTGTTGTTGCAATCTTCATTAATCCAACACCAAAATACCCAAACCAGGAACATGCATTCAAAGTGGTGTCGGCAGGAGGCATATATCCGTATGTACCCCAGCGTCTGCGGGGGCACATGAGGATCTATGTCTCCTGTAGTTGGGTAGCATTCAAATTGTAGCGGCACTGCACTGGATAATTGCACATGAATACTCGACTGCACTCTCCGAGAAACCTTAACACATGACCATTCACGCTACCCAAGCTGGATGTCCAGTTTTGTTTTTGCAAAGCTCGTCATAGTTTCACAATCATTTATGTACATATGTGGTCTCTTGAAGGTCTGACCAGAGAGCGTATTACATCTTTAAGCAGGTCATCTCCAACATCTCCAGACGTTTGCAGCTAAACCATAGATTAACGCGTTCAATTCCACCTGACGCAGACTGTTTCTGAATCTTCTATAATTCAACACCAAAAAAAATCGAATGTCCCCTAAACAAAGTGGTTTGAGCAGGCATAGATCCTCATAAGCCCCCGCAATTGCGGGGGTACATGAGAATCTGTACCTCTTGCAGTTGGGTGGTGTTCAATTTCTTTTCGGCACAAAACACTTAAACTTTAAGACAAACATGGTTATAACAAATAGGTGTTATATTTGTTTATCATCTTTTCTTCATGTACATGTTCTGTGTTATGTCTTATTGAAAACAACAGGCACACTTGGCACAAACGAGCGATACATTAGGATTTGAATCGAAAGTTTTGGATAAAATGACGGAACCTCGTTTACAATTGACAACGAATGAATTGTTATTCTTGTTAAAACCCCTCATCATCGTCCGTTCTTTTATCGCTGGGTGCTGCAGGCAAAACAGACATGGACATAATTTGCGAAGTGCGTGTGTGTGGTGTGGGTCCTGACTGGGTTTCCGGTTCTTTAAAACGGCAAATCAGCCGTCGAAACTCATTTCGAAATTTTGATCCCGTAAGACAGTAAAGGTAAAAATTGACGGCACTATTTGTGTAATATAATACATTGCCAAGAGAGTAGAAAAACATTATTATAGCTACAGAAGATTCGTTTGCATAATATTCAAGCGGGGCAAACTTGTTAACGTAGAGGACAATGCCGGGCAATGGAAATGACAGTAACAGAAAGGCTGCAGAAAGAAGCACGAGTGTCTTTGTGACGGACGAAGCTTTCTTTTTGCGATCAGAACCCCGCTCTGCATGGCCTGTCGCCAGGTTCATGCGGGCCTCTCGAACAGACACTGTCAGTTTCCGCACCAGTATGGCGTTACTAATGGCAAGGAAGCAGAAAGGAACCAGAGATAAAATGCACAAATGTACTATGGGCCACTGAAAAAAGAGATACTCAGCGTTTGTAAAACAGGCAGCTTCCGTGCCATTTCTGACGTTAATCAGCACAACTGCGTATAGAATATGAGAATGAAGACAGAAAACACACAGAATCAGGCCTGATAAGAAAATGTATGACCTTCTTCTGGTGCAGATCACGTTTATGCGATGCGGCCAGACAACAGAAGAAGCTCTCTGTACCGTCATGGCCACTAACAGCCAAGCTGATAATACTCCGAAAGTGTACACAGCCCATGCACCTATTTTACATACAAAAACATTTGAAGAAAAAATGTCGACAGTATAGTTTGACATGTACGCCACCCAAGCACTAAGAAGACCAGAGTACAAAAGACACAAGTCAGAAAATGCCAATGCTATGAAAAATAAGTTCATGGAATTGCGTTTGATCCCCATTCGACAGAGAATAACGATGATCATTACATTACCAAACGTCCCAAATATAATGATTACAGGCGTGACAACTTTTTCCATTACAGTTGTTACGTAGGTGACCATTTGAGAATGGATTTCTGAAATAGGCAAAGCAGATGTTAAATCCGGGGTGTTTGTAGTAGTTTCAGTAGAAAGTTCCATCTCATCTGTCTCTGAAACCGCCAACGAAAAAAAAAAAAAAAAAAAATGCCGCGGTGCAGTGATTGATGTCTAAGATCTGGTGCACCCGGCGACAGCTCTTCCAACTCTGTACAGTGTTCGTTTTGAAGGTAACGCAGTCACTAACTGTTGTCACTATGCACAGTCAATAACTCTGACATACCACAGAAAACACGCAGAACAGTTACGTATCGATGATCAGGGAGTGAGTCTCCACTTTCAAGTGATGAAGCCCGGTGAACGGTCTGGTATGTGTATTAACACACTGGCCTGTGGAGTAAAACAAAGAACAAGGTTAACTCTTTAACTCACATAACTATTTTGTGGGTGGAAAAATGTTATTGTTTGCGAAAACGTGTTAATTGGGAAAACAAACAAGAAACTAATACCACACAATGATATCGCAGCCCGTGAGTATTTATAAACACAAAACCATTTTAAAATGACAGCATCGTTATTTCAAATTTATGAACATGCTTTGAGAATGACTTCTATAAGTTTCCTAGGGTCCCAGCCTGTTACATGGTAGAATCGTAGTCGTAGTACAATAACCACACCAGACGCACACACGTAAGGTTCTTTTTAAATAAACCTCATTCAGTTGCAATCCGTCACACGTGGCTTAAGCAATCCAGACCAAAAAGGTGACTGCCAAGCGTGTGAAATGCAAAGAAGTACCCAACGGAGAAAGAAACACGCTTAGAAAAAACGGTACAACACAATTTATTAATATTTCGGGTAAATACCCTTTGTCAAAATAGACAAACAAACAGAGACATTAGCCGCTACTTATCTTCAGATGCAGAAGGAATGTGGCAACTGAGTTGCCACATTCCTTCTGCATCTGAAGATAAGTAGCGGCTAATGTCTCTGTTTGTTTGTCTATTTTGACAAAGGGTATTTACCCGAAATATTAATAAATTGTGTTGTACCGTTTTTTTCTACACGTGGCTTAAGGATGTAGACAATACTGGAGTAACAGTTCCAACAATATTTTAATTCAGCGATGCGATATCCACACAATGCAATTCCAAATGCACAAACACTGATACAAAGTCTCTTCTGCAATGTCCACACTGCGACACAAAATTTCTCATACAGCGTCTCTCACAATGTACACCCTATACGGGCCACGTACCTACGATAAACTGCGTGTCTCTACAACTGACAAAGCAAGACAATGTACAATCCAGACCAAATAGGTGACTGCCAAGCGTGTAATATGCAAAGAAGTACCCAACGGAGAAAGAAACACGCTTAGATAAGACGGGTACAACACAATTTATTTAAATAAATTGTGTTGTACCCGTCTTATCTAAGCGTGTTTCTTTCTCCGTTGGGTACTTCTATTCAAGACAATGTACAAACGTGCTTCTCCAGCACCAATCTTTTATAGTGTACCAATTTCTAGAATAATCCAGGAAAATAATACAACGCAACCAATCAAAATAATCTACGCAACCGAAACTCACAAACATCGAATAAAAAAACGAACCCTCTAGAAAACCACAATAGGCTACAAAAAATTGACTGCTCACTTCAGCACCAAATCCTTAATAAAATGACATCTTACAAAAGTATGATAGTCAGTTCACAACTTAGACGGAAAATTCGAGAAATCTCACGATATTTCACAACGTACAAAAAAAAGGCTGATTGCTTCACGCGCACAGTAAACAACTTGTGACTAAAAGAGCGGCCCCACCCTTTGATACAGAGCCTCAAAAGGTTGCCGACGCTTTGATGTTACACACGCGAGGTCACTAGACAGAGCGCATTTTTGCTGTAACATTCTGGTCTATTCTTCAGCGTAACTACATAGTACAAAAGTCGACCGCTTTTCTCCGTGTGGCTTCGCTAGAAACTTCCGGAACGAACTTAGCATAAAAACGAAGCAAATTCCGCCTTACGCGCGAAACAAAAAGAAAATCCCACCGAAAAGGAGCCTGAATCGTAACCATGATAGCTCAAATAAATATCGGATCGTTTTTGTCACGACCCCGCTTCCGGGGTGCGAACTATGAGCGCTACCGCTCGAGACTCACCCAACCCACACCAACACAAACCTAACACAAACACCAGAGGAACAATAAAGACGACATTTATTAAATAAAACCCTAACAATAAACAACTATAATATCCCTAATAAAATACAAACGAACAATATGAAAATAACACTACTATCCTTATTTTAGGTTAAAAAAATGTCTGTACATCGTACACCACTATGTGATGGCTTGATGTGACCAGCCGTATTTCTCTCTTGGCTTGACTTCGCGAACGAAGATTTTATAGGAGTTGCCCACGACGTCTGCAGGCTTTTTCGTGGCTGCGGAGGCCAATCCGGGACAGGCAGGTTCGACCGCAGTGGCTGCGCATCTCTGTTTTTCTCCTGAGCCGCTTGTCCTTAAGGCTGGCTCTGCGAGAGTCCTCAAAGGAGACAGCTGCCTTGTAAATGGTGGAGCGCCAGGTGTCACGGTCCACAGCAAGCGAAGACCACTGGTGGTGGTCGATTTGGCAGGCACTAAGTGACTTCTTGAGACAGTCTTTGTATCTCTTCTTTGGTGCCCCTCTGTCACGGAGTCCAGTAGCAAGCTCGCCGAACAGGGTGATCTTTTGAAGGCGATGATCCTCCATCCTGGAGACATGCCCCGCCCAGCGAAGCTGTGTCCGCAGCAGCAAAGCCTCGATGCTCACAGTTTCCGCCTGTTCAAGGACCTCGACGTTGGTGACATAGTCACTCCAGTGAATGCCCATGATGGTGCGCAGGCAGCGCTGGTGGAAGCGTTCGAGGAGTCGTAGTTGGCTGCGGTAGAGGGCCCAGGACTCGGAACCATACAGCATGGTGGTGAGAACCACAGCTCTGTACACGCTGATCTTGGTGCCTGTTTTCAGCTGTTGATTGTGCCACACCCGCTTGAAAAGTCGCCTAAAAGAGCTGTTCGCTTTTGCCAGCCTGCTGTCAAGCTCCTTGTCCAGCTTGGCGTCCGACGTGATAATGCAGCCAAGGTAAGTAAACTGGTGCACTGACTTTAGTTCAGACTCGCCAATGGTGATGTGAGGAGGGCGATACACTGTCTTGGGTGCCGGCTGATGGAGGACCTCAGTCTTTTTCAGACTGACCTCGAGTCCAAAGAGCTGGGCAGCGTCTGCGAAGCAGGACGTGATACGCTGCAGGGCTCTCTCTGTGTATGCAACGAGGGCAACGTCATCAGCAAAAAGCAGCTCACGAATCGGTTGGTCTACGGTTTTCGTGTGGGCCTGCAGTCGTCTGAGGTTGAACAGGCTGCCATCGAGACGATACCTGATGTACACTGCATCGTCATCATCGAGGTCCACTGTGGCCTGCTTCAACATCATGCTAAAAAAGATGGTGAAGAGGGTCGGTGCCAGCACGCAGCCCTGCTTTACGCCGTTGAGAATAGGGAATGGTTCTGAGAGGTCATTGTTGAGTCTGACCTGGCCTTGCTGGTCCTCGTGTAGCTGGACAATCATGCTGAGGAACTTTGGGGGACAGCCAAGTCGCTCCAGGATCTGCCACATGCCTTGCCTGCTCACAGTGTCAAACGCTTTTGTTAGATCGACAAACGTTACGTACAGCCCTTTGTTCTGCTCGCGGCACTTCTCCTGAAGCTGTCTCAGCACAAAGACCATATCGGTGGTACTCCTGTTTGCTCTGAAGCCACACTGGCCCTCTGGGAGGTGGTCTTCGGCGATGGCAGGTACCAGCCGATTCAGGAGCAGCCTTGCAAGAATTTTCCCAGCAATGGACAGCAGGGTAAATCCCCGATAGTTGGAACAGTTAGACTTCTCGCCTTTGTTCTTGTACAGGGTGATAACGACAGCATCACGGAGATCCTTTGATAGTGTTCCTTCCTCCCAGCAGCAGAAAAAGAGGTCATGGAGCATGTTGTACAGTGCTGTGCCTCCATGTTTCCAGATCTCTGGTGGTATTCCATCAATGCCTGCTGCTTTGCCACTCTTGAGCTGGTGGATGGCTGTGAGGGTCTCTTCAGCGGTGGGCGGTTCGTCCAATTCAACCTTTACTGGGAGTTGTGGGCTTTGTAGGACGACTGCTTCTTGAACAGTGCGCTCAGCGCTGAAGAGGCTCTGAAAGTACTCCGACCAGCGGTTCAAAATGGAGGTATTATCTGTGAGGAGTGCCTGACCATTCGCGCTTCGCAGGGGACTTTGTACCAGGTGCCTGGGGCCATACACTGCCAATGTCAGCGCAAAGCTGGGTCCTCTGTGCAAGTCTGGTCCACCACTCATTCTGGAGATCTCTGAGCTTGCGCTGGAGAATGCTGCAGACGAGGCGGAAGGCAGACTTCTTCACAGGGCAGGAAGGCTGGGCTAAGTGGGCCTGATGGGCGGCTCTTTTTTTTTTTTTTTTTTTTTTGCTAGGTGTTCCTGGATCTCAACATCGTTTTCGTCAAACCGGTCTTTGTTCTTCTTTCTAGCGAAACCCAAGACTTCTGCAGAGGATTTTGCAATAGCAGTTTTCAGTTGTTCCCAGAGTGTTTCAGGGGAGGAGTCTACTGGGTCCGCTGTGTCTTTGAGCCTGCGCTGTAAATCTGTCTGAAAGGCAGCTTTCACGTCGTCACGCTGAAGGTTGGCAACATCAAGCTTTTTCTTGGGGGGCCCCCATTTCTTGTGGGTTTTGGCTTGACGTGGAGCCTGAGTTTGCAGCGGACAAGGCGGTGGTCAGTGTGGCACTCTGCGCTGGGCATCACTCTGGTGAGGAGGACATCACTGCGGTCCCTCTGACGCACTAGGACATAGTCGATAAGGTGCCAGTGTTTGGAGCGAGGATGCATCCAGGTGGTCTTTCGACTGTCCTTTTGCTGACAAGTAGTGTTGGTGATGACCAGTTGCTGCTCTGCACAGAGCTCCAACAGTAGGCGGCCATTGTCATTGCAGTTCCCGACGCCATGCTTGCCGAGGACTCCTTTCCAGGCTTCAGAGTCCTGGCCCACTCTGGCGTTGAAGTCGCCAAGGATGATGACTTTGTCGTCTGCAGGGTTGCTCTGTATGAGGCTGCGCAGGTCAGTGTAAAACTTGTCCTTTTCAGCAGGCTCTGCCAGGAGGGTTGGGGAGTACACACTGAGAAGGGTGACGTGTTGCTGGTGTCTCAGTGGGAGGCGCATGGACATGATGCAGTATGAGTGACCCGTTGGTAGGTTTTCCATCTTAGTCGCAATGGAGGTCTTGACCATGAAACCCACGCCTGAGAGCCGTCTTTCTGATTCAGGCCTGCCTGACCAGTAGAGGGTGTAGCCAGCGCCAAGTTCTTGGAGGCTGCCTTCCTCCGGAAGGCGTACTTCACTGAGCGCGGCGATGTCAATGTTCAACCTCCGCAATTCATGGGCAATGCGGGCGGAGCGACGTTCAGGGCGTCCGCTGTCTGCTTTGTCGAGCATGGTTCGGATGTTCCAGCATGCTACGTTGAGTCCGGTCGTGGTCGTCATGAGAGTGGATCCGTTATTCTTTCTTGTTTTTTGACCGCAGGAGAAGATGCCCGTTGACCGCGGCTAGCCAACTGGGGTTGCGAGGGGACGAGCTTTGGTTAGGCCACCTTTTCTAGTCCCCTCTCCGTGTGGAGCAAGCAGTGCTGTCCCTAGAGAAGGCTGCTTGGTCGTTCAGGGTGTGCCGAGTGATGTCATCCCCAGGTCAACATCAGGCGACCAATATCCTGAACCGCCTGCATGCAGGTTTGAGACTGCGGCTTCCAGTGACATCTTTCACCTGCCGTTTCGCCCCTCGCCCGTCGCTACATGACTTGGAATGGTCAGTGTCATGGTCCGTGGACGTTTCCTAAAGCCTGCGCGGTGGAGCTTTTTGGTGGAGTGCAGTGTGCACAGTACTAGCCCCACCCTTTAAACCCTTGGTTCGTCTGCCATGGCCTAGCAAGCTGGGACGGTGGCATCGAGATCCTCGGGTCGTAGGTTTTATATCAGACTGTCCTTGTCCTAGTCTCTGGCTCAAAAGCCTTCCCCGGAGACACGGGGGCTTTGATGTCAGGGGTTTCCTCCCTTAGCCTTTCCGCAGCCAAGCGGCCAGGCCTGCAAGGCAGCAGGGGACTCGTGGAGGGCGGGGTCGTCTATGTCCCGTGCAGATGTGAACATCTACCCACTGCTCAGCCGTATACCCTTATGACATTTCACAAATCAGTCACGTTTTGTGTTTGTTGTCTGAGGTGTATTTCGGGCATGTTTAAGCCTTTATTGGCTAAGGGCTGCCTTCATCAGCGTGCTGACCCTTTTGTTTCTGTTGAGTAAACCTTTGTTAGGTTTTATGATAGTTTGTTTTTGGTTCATTCTGTATTGTTCAAGTAGTTTTTGGTACATTCTGTATTGTTCAAGCAGTTAATGTATTCTCGCTGACCGTCACTGCCAATTAAAAGGGCTAGTGGCGAGAAGAAGATAATGTCGTCAGTCGGGGCTCAACCACTGCTAATTGTACGAGCTAGTGGAGCGTAGATGGTTGTAGTTCAGTTTTGTTTCCTCCACTGCCAATTGGTAGGGCTAGTGGGGCGTAGAAGAGCTGCACTGTCGTGGCGCTTCCACTACTAATAAATTTTGAGAGCTAGTGGAGCGTGCGGTTGTTGCGTTTTAGTCAGTTCTTTTTCTTTCCCGCAGTGCTGGAGGACGCTGCTCGAACATGGCCTGCCGGCTCGGTTGTGACTGCTGGTGCCGTCAGTTGAACTGTAGCTTGATGCGGGTCCGTCACGTGACTGGTCATTTCTCTTGTTTGTGTTCAGAACAGTTTAAAGAAACATTTCGGTGTCCGTGAGAGTTTAAAGGGACATGACTGCGCTCAGGACAGTTTAAAGGAACTGTGAGACGATTGTTTTAAAGCTGTTGATTTGTTTTGATCTTCAATTGTATTTATTCAGGGTTCTGTGTATTTTAACAAAGCCACAACCGTATTTTGAGATTTGGGAAGAAATTTGGTGAAATTTCGTTCTAAAAAGGGGAATAGTGTTAAGTTTGTGGTTGTGTTGTTCTGTGACAGCATGCATGCATTAATCGTAGGAAACGATCCGATATTTATTTGAGCTATTTTGAATACGAATCGCGTCCCTTTTAGTAGGATTCACTCTCGTTCGCACGAAGAGCGGAATTTACTGTGTTATGATGCACGGAATGATTCCAGAAAGTTCGGAAAGCCGCTCGAATACTCATAGTTGTTTTCTATGCGCGTGAAGTTAGCAGCCGAAAAGTGCTAAGCAAAGTCGGGAAACTTCCGGGGATTTCAAGCAAGGTCGCGACCTGTCTAGCGTACGCTTGTGTGACGTCAT
>BTPG01000001.1:321292290-321304790 GCA_036245525.1 Semisulcospira habei
GAATGGAAATGATTGTCTTATTCTATACCTGCGTATTTCTCTGTGGGCTGGCGATTGGGTGCCTGATAGGCGGGGGCAGGGGATCTAACTGTTGTCTGTCCAGCGCTGTGATTCCCCTTGGTTTGAGTACTGACAATTCTGCCAGCGCTAGCCTCACCTATCTGGTTTGTGAGTTCTAAAAAGGGGAATAGTGTTAAGTTTGTGGTTGTGTTGTTCTGTGACAGCATGCATGCATTAATCGTAGGAAACGATCCGATATTTATTTGAGCTATTTTGAATACGAATCGCGTCCCTTTTAGTAGGATTCACTCTCGTTCGCACGAAGAGCGGAATTTACTGTGTTATGATGCACGGAATGATTCCAGAAAGTTCGGAAAGCCGCTCGAATACTCATAGTTGTTTTCTATGCGCGTGAAGTTAGCAGCCGAAAAGTGCTAAGCAAAGTCGGGAAACTTCCGGGGATTTCAAGCAAGGTCGCGACCTGTCTAGCGTACTCTTGTGTGACGTCATAACGCGCCGGGATTTCCCAAAATAGGGGCTTGAAATAGCAGTCAGATTTTGTAGACCATTTTTGAGTATTCTGTTTCATTAATATTTATTAGTTTCGTTTACGTATTCTGTTCTGATTGATTGTGTTGTATGACTTTGCTAGATTATTCTGGAAAGCATAATACTATAAAAGACTGTACTAGGAAGGGCGATTGTACATTGTCAGTTGTAGAATTGCAGTGTATCGTAGGTTCATTGACATTGAGCGAGATACGCAAGCTATTGTGGTACATTGTCAGTGACGGAGTTATGCAGTGTAATATTGGTGTACATTGTATTAGAGACGCAGTGTGTCAAAAGTGTTGATACATTGTAGAGGAGACATGGTATCATTGCGGAAGCATTTGTGAATGCATTGTTTGGAGATCGCATCGTTGCAATAAAATATTGTTGGAACTGTTACTCCAGTGTGGTCTACATCCTTAAGCCACGTGTGACGGGTTGCAGCTGAATGAAGTTTCTTAACAAGAACCTTACGTGCGTGCGTCTGGTTTGATATCATACTACGATTACGTCTCAACACTTAACAGCGCCTTTGGCGCGTCGGTCTGATAATCATCTTCACCGGACTACAATACCACGATGTAACCCTGGAAGTAACCGAACACAGACGATTCAATGCCTAACTCTCAAACGGTCTATAAACGCATGCATGTCTGGCGTCGGTGTTTCAATGTGACTTTCTAAGGAAACGTATCCATCTTATAATCACATTCACTGGTCTGGGGATGGGATGGCAGAGATGGGGTGGGTGGGTACAGGGGAAAGGGGACAGGCTGGTGAATGTGTGTGCGTGTCTGTGTGTATGTGTGTGTGTTTTGGTGCGCGTGTGTGTGTGTTGGTGCGCGCGTGTGTGTGTGTGTGTGTGTGTGTGTGTGTGTGTGTGTGTGTGTGTGTGTGTGTGTGTGTGTGTGTGTGTGTGTGTGTGTGTGTGTGTGTGTGTGTGTGTGTGTGTGTGTGTGTATGAAGGAAAGGAAGGGGGGGAGTCGAAGTATGTAGTTTGTGTTTGAAATGTACGTTTTTTCTGTCTGTGTGCGTGCGCGCGCGCGCGCGCGCGTGTGTGTGTGTGTGTGTGTGTGTGTGTGTGTGTGTGTGTGTGTGTGTGTGTGTGTGTGTGTGTGTGTGTGTGAAACCAGCATTATACTGAAACAGATAACTTATTTGCATACAATCAAATAACGCTAGTAATTTACAACTTAGACAAATGGTGCGTTCTTGATGAATTGTTGTTTGATGACCAATCAATGTGTCGCACGCCAGACAATAATAATCACTAACTGCGATAAAAATAATAATGTAGAACTTAGAAAATGTGGGGTTTTTTAATCAGTTACGCAGTTCTGGTATGTGATTTTGGATCATACAGCACTATTGCAGTAATCACTAACTGCGATAAAAATAATAATGTACAACTTAGAAAATGTGGGGTTTTTTAATCAGTTACGCAGTTCTGGTATGTGATTTTGGATCATACAGCACTATTGCAGTAATAACCCCTTAACTGTCGGGACAAAAGAGAACGCTACCAAAATGCATGAGACATAAACCCTCATGAGCCCCTGAGGGCGGGGCCTGATGAGGGTTTATGTCTCTTGTTGGCCTGTGTTCTTTATGCTTGTTTAAGTCTCATGTACTTTTGTAATTTTACGCAATTTTCGTCCATGTATACTGGCTTCAGACGCGAAATTCGTGACCACTGGCAGCTATGGTCCATTATCACAGACCATGCCGAAATGGTTAAAACACGGACAACATCTCACTATTGTGCTTTAATAAACAATATTTATCGAAACTATCAATATTTGAGAAGTCGTTTACCTGAAGAAAATCTAAACAGAAATTAATATATTTTTGTTTATTGTCGTTAACAACATTTGACAAAGCATGAAGAATAAAGGTCAACGGAATTGAACCGAGCATTGTTTGTTGAAACTACTACTCTTTGAGAAAATTATTTCGAAAAAAAGTGCAATGCATATAAGTAGCTTTCTTTTTATTTATTTATTTTCATATTTGAAATGTCTTTTATAAAAGGAAGTAACAAAATGAACTCTGCATTGTACGCGTGTAATCTACAATTCTGTATCAACCAAAGTTAGAAGTGTGCAGTTTGTACATTTTCTGTTGTGTATCTCATAGCTTCTGTGTGTATATTTCTGTGTGTTTACAGTTTGTAATCTAAACACGGAAAAGGTATGGCCATTGCAGGGTTCGTGTGCTACATACAGCATATATCTAATAGATTAAATTATGCCTAAAAATCACGAGTTCTCATTTCGACCATTGGTCGACAATCTCAGTTCGAGCATAGGTCGAAATGAGCACAAGTGATTGCTATATTTTAATTAGTTCATTAATCAGGAACTATCGCGACAAAAACCGCGACCAACACGCGAAGGGTAGACCCTATGCGGCATCGCAAGAAAACGCAAAAGTGCGGCGGAGATAGTCTCGTGTGTTGTGCATCGTCTGTTGGAAAAGGCAATGATGACACAATGTATTAACCCCCTCATTGCCAGCGGACGCGAATTCCGTTCTTGAAATCGCAGTAAATTCAACGTCAAAGACATCCATCCGACAAATGAACACGGACACAAAGTGACTTCAGCAAGAGGCATAGATCCTCATGAGACCCCGCAAATGCGGGGGCTCATGAGGATCTATGCCTCTTGCATTTGGGTGGTGTTCAATTTTTCTAGGCATTGAAGGGGGTTAAAATGACAGTCGACACTTTCAATCACCCAAGATACGACATCCAGCTCACTGTGTACTTGTTGTATGATATTTTGTATCAGGGCTTCCAGATGAAATATTGATAAATTATGTTGTGATTGTCTTTTCTAAGCGTGTTTTTTTCTTCGTTCGGACGTTGTTTGCGCTTCACACGTTTGGCAGTCGCCCTTATGGCCCTGACATTTACAATAAGTGCCACGACGGCAATTACATAATCTGAACATTCACAATAATGATTTTTTTTCCCGTCCGATAAGGGTAGACCTGTGTTCATTTTAAGTTAAGTTTTCTGGGGTAAAATTCAGAGTATGTTCGGCGCGTTTTAAGACAGGCGCTGCATGCGGAGATGGAACACTATTGACGGTTCCTCGTGTGTTGTGCATCGTCTGTTGACACAAGCGCTACATGCGAAGATGACTCGATCACGGTGAGATAATATACGTTTGCTTTTTGAGGCGTGTATTTACTTGTCTGTTCNAGCCAAGAAGAAGAATAGTAATAATGGGTAGACCATCGAAAACCGATGATGTCGTCATTTGTGGGTGCGGGTGTGGATGGCCAAGCCAATCCAGGAGCCACACCTGCGAGGGCAATAGGGGCACTGGAACGTAGCTGTGGGGAGAGTCGACGGTGTCTTTCTGCGAGCTCTGGCACTGGTGATACGTTCGCGCCGATTGTGTTCAAAGAGCGTGCAGGCTTTCCTGGTGGCCTTTCATAGTAGAGGACAAACATACAGACTGCGGGAGATGGATCGATCATGACAGTTAGGAGCGGTGCCTTGGGGCGCACTTGTAACGTGCAGCCGCAGGAGATGGGCGGACCATGCACAAGGTCGGTCCATCTCCCGCGACTGCACGTTACAGCTTCTGCACAGTATGAAGGCCGCAGGTTTCTGACTGATCGCGACTGCGGCCGCTCATTAAAATGTATGTCTCTTGTTGTCCCGTGTTCTCTGTGCCCATTTTTGGTCCATTTTATTTGTGTTCTTCACGCGAATGTTGCTTAGTGGTTGTCTTTGTTGGTTTTTTAGAGCGAAATCCGTCATCGCCTGCAGTGAAGGGAAATAATGTGCACGTACGTAAGAATGTGTTAAAACCAACGCTGGTCCCCTAAAACTACTCATCCGTTACCCGTGCAGTAACCAGCCAACAGAAAAATACACAGATAAACAAAATAAAATATGTGTGTGATTTCTTCTGTGGTCTGGCGACAGGGTGCCTGATAGGTGCCCAATGCGCAATAGGTCATCGTGCCGACATCGGCTGCCGTTGGTCCGGGCGCGGGCCAGAGGCGGCTGACGTCGGCCCGATGGCCTTTGCGCACTGGGTAGGAGCAGGGGACCTAACCTTTTTTGTCAAGCATCGTGTCCAGCGCTGAGTAACTCCCTTGATACTGTAAGTTTCGATAGGTCGTTTTACATCGGTGCGCATTTTTTTCGCTATCTTCGCAAAGAAGCACTTTTCTACACCAATCTTACAATAAATATCATTCAGTGCCAGGCGACCTAATACGAGTTACTTTCAAGAACATTGAACAGTCGTAAAAAAAATAATACCAATTTTATTAATATAAAAATGCATGAAATGATTGATTTTACATCCTTAAATATTCCCCCGACATTCAATCCAGTATAAGAAAGATTAATTTTCACGTGAAGGAGTTAGATAACCAAGTTTTCAATCCTGAAACAGCGCAGGCATACACGAAGTCTGCATGCATGCCTGACCTCGATATTGAAATCTGGCCGTTTCCAGCCGGGGCTCTACTAGGGTATTGAAATTGGCTTGTTCTCGTATTTTCACTAATTTTTTTTTACGACTGTACAGAAAATCAACAAATCAGAGGAGTTCAGTAAAAATAGCCCATAGTAGGTCAATTGGCACTAAATGACATTTGCTCTTAAAGCGACAGCGAGGGGGCTTATGAGGATTTATGTCTCTTGCAGATGGGTAGCGTTTGCCTAGCCCGCGGCAGCTAAGAGGTTAAAGTACGTCATTTGGACAAGTGATAGCTTTAACCCTTTCACAACCAGTGGTCATGGCACCATGGTGAGAGAGAGAGAGGTCATGCCACCTGTCCTGGGACACCGTCTAGTTAGCAGACGGGCTGCCGATCGACAACAGTGCAGATGTCTGTGCATAGTTGACGACGCCTTGTTTAGTGCTACGTAGGTCTCGACAACAAGATATGGAACGAGCATAATAGTTCAAGGGCGCCAAGCTATTCCGGCACTGCCCTTGAACTATCATTCTCGGTGCGCCTCCTGAACTGTAATGAATACTTCATCTGACAGCGCCTGAAGTTGGTAACTGCGACATCAGGGCTAGGGCGTACTGTGTTAACTCATTCAGCCCCGACACACCACAGCAAGTCATGGATCGAGCATGATAGTTCAAGGGTGGTGCCAGAATAGCTTGGCGCCCATAGGCGCCAAGCTATTCTGGCACCACCCTTGAACTATCATGCACGATCTTGCTCTAGAATTGTAATACAGTGGGCAACATCAAAATTTGGGCAGTTCGGACCTGGGGTAGAATGTGTTAAAACTATCGCGCTTCTACTATTGCGGCTCCCAAATAAATCGAGGTTTAACACCTTCGCTGCCAGTCAGATCACGAATTGCGCGTCAGAAGCGACTGCTCCCTGGCCGACATTCGCTAAAAGAATACAGATGTAATGGGAACAAAAATAGCGACAGGAAACAAAGGATTAACAAAAGACATAAATCCTCATGAGCCTCCCCCCCCCCCCCCACCCTCCACCGCCCCATGGGGGCGGGATCCAATGAGGATTTATGTGTCTTGCAGCTAGGTAGCGTTCGCCTTGCCCCGACAGTTAAGGGGTTAACGTGACAGGACGACGTAAAACATTGATTCTGCCTGTGTTTCTAACACTAGACGCTGCTTGGAACAGAGTGTCGTGTCTAATTCAGGGTTTGGTTATAAAGTGTTTAAATATGAACTGCGTCAAAAGCAAACGCAACATTAAGAACGCACGATCACAAACAAACAAGAAACTGTGCAAAGAAGAAAACAAAACAACAATCTCAAGGGGGTTGGGGACAAGAGGGGGTGGTGGGGGTGAGGATGAGGATGTCGGCATGGCTACTGGTGGCTACAGCAACACATACATCTGTCGGTCATCATTTCTAGCCGCTGGGATTGAAGGGGTTAAGATAACTGTTTTCTTGATGTTGTTGTTGGTGTTGTAGCTCTAGTTGTTGTATTTACCTGTTGTCACTTTGAGGCACTTGTGTTGATAAATCGACGTTATGAAAAAAATTTACAAAAAAATGTAATTTCTTTGTTTGTCTGTCAGTCACACTTTATACAAATATTTCTGTAGAATAAAATCTTCGGACATAAAGAATGCCATTGAACCTAAACTATTTTCTTGCTATATCAGAAAAGTCTTGTAAGTATTTATATAGTTTAATGTACTGTTGTCAATCGTGCTTAGCGAATCGGTGATGCAACCAGTGTGCGCTGGGGTAACTTGCTAGATCTTTTTGCAGTTGTTAAATTGTAAAATATGTTTAGCATTAGCGCTAAACGTTAGGACTGGTATCTAAAATTAGCTTACGTGCAATGCTAGCATGCAATTTTTGCTTCAAACACAGTTCAGCACTGAAATTAAATAAACTTTGAAATAAAAAAAATGTGTATTTTGTCCAGTGTACGTACTTGAGTATGTATATATGTGTCTTCCTGAGTGTATGTACTTGTATTATGTGTGTGTGTGTGTGTGTGTGTGTGTGTGTGTGTGTGTGTGTGTGTGTGTGTGTGTGTGTGTGTGTGTGTGTGTGTGTGTGTGTGTGTGTGTGTGAGTAAATGTGTGCGTTCGTGTACGCGTGCTCGTGTGTGAGTTAATGTTTGTGTCTGTGTGTGTGTGTGTGTGTGTGTGTGTGTGTGTGTGTGTGTGTGTGTGTGTGTGTGAGTGAATGTGTGTGTGTGTGTGTGTGTGTGTGTGTGTGTGTGTGTGTGTGTGTGTGTGTGTGTGTGTGTGTGTGTGTGTGTGTGTGTTTTCTCGTATGCCTTTGTGAGTGTCTTCCGCCAGTGTGTCTGTTAGTTTGTCAGTGTGGTTGTGTGTCTGCTTTGATAAACTGTCTGCGTGTCAGTGTTCACCCGTTCACTGCCGGGAAATATTCAACACCACCCAACTGCAAGAGGTATAGATCCTCATGTGCCCCCGCAGTCGCGGGGGCTCATATGGATCTATGCCTCTTGATTACATCACTTTATATCGATCTTCCTGGAACAGCTAGGGTTTGTGCGTATTAAATTATCTAAGATAGCACAAACACAGAATGTATCAGCTGACACTGAACATGTTAATGTCGGTCAGCCTGAAAGCGGTGTCCTTTCCCTCCTGTGGTGCGCGCGCGTTCGTGTACGCGTGCTCGTGTGTGAGTTAATGTTTGTGTCTGTCCTGGGGCCTCTTCTCTTTTGCATATTTATCAATGACCTGCCACTACATTTCACGAGCGGCAGAATTGCATGCGATTTGTTTGCGGATGACGCAACAATCCACATCCCCAATATATGTCTCGAGTCATTAAATGGTCGTTTGCAACAGGGACTGAGCGAAACTTCCAAATGGTGTAAAAACAGTGCAATGATCCATCCCAGTAAAACCGAATATATGACGATAGCAACCCGTCAGAAGCATCAGCTCAAGCCACTTATGCTCAGCCTTGAAATCCAAGACCTCACCATTACACAAGTAAGTGAACGTCGTCTACTTGGAGTAATTGTTGATAACCAGATGAAATGGCAATCTCACATCAATGTTGTCTGTAAAATTGTGTCCAGAATGATTTTATGTTGCCTAAGCTAAAATATTTACTGATGTCGACTATTCTACAACGCCCATGTCAAATCCCACATCGATTATGCCTCCACGACATGGGACGGCAGCGGTGATATACACTTTAAGAGGCTTAACTCCTTGCATCGCAGGGCAGTGAAGCAAATCCTGCCTGATCCAGCCCTTTCTACCGACCAAAAATTTGAAAAGCTAAAAATGTTTCCTTCTGACAGGCACCATACCATCTCTTTAGCAAAGGGGTAGCCATCTATAAATTTTGGAATGAAATCCACCCAGATACTTGTGTAAGCTCTTCACCAAGGCAGCTATTCAACATCAAGGCGTAACTTCATCACACCACTCCCGAGGATGGATTTATTTAAAACCACCCTCTCATTCTCGGGCACCTCGTTTTGGAATAATTTGCCAGTGCACATAACACAAACAGGTTCACTCCCCTCTTTCAATGAAAACCTCTTCAAGTACCTGTTATCTAACACCTCATTCATTGGTTAGGGTATCCCCATCGCATGACGCCTTGATATTAACCTCAGCGCGCACGTGTGTGTGTGTGTGTGTGTGTGTGTGTGTGTGTGTGTGTGTGTGTGTGTGTGTGTGTGTGTGTGTGTGTGTGTGTGTGTGTGTGTGTGTGTGTGTGTGTGTGTGTGTGTGTGTGCGCGCGCGCGCGCTTGGGATTTCAGTGAAAGAAGAATTTTTTTAAATATCCTTTTCCGTTCACATTGTTAGAAAATCGTTGGGGGCAGGTTGGAAAGCCTTGACGGCCTCTACAGGACGAGGCAGCTGACACTTCCCACTGCCTTTCTAAGCACCTTCAAAAGCTCCCGTCTGGCCGTAGGTTCCTCTAGTTAAAACCAAACGCTACAAGGGCAGCTTTGTACCTTCGGCCATCCGTCTCCTAAATGAAGAGTGTGTTAACTAGCGTATCTCTCTCTCTCCTTGTTGAGGCCGTCGAGGAACTTGCACCTAAGATGTTGCAGTGGCATCTTGCAAGTGGAAGACTCACTCCTATACCACTAATATAGTCATGTAATGGGTTGTTGTTTGTTTGTTTTGTTTGTTGTTGTTTTTTGTTGTTGTTGGTTTTTTTTTTTGTTGTTTTTTTTGTTTGTTCGTTTTGTGGGTTTTTTTGGGGGGGTTCACCATTGTCATAGTGTGGCTAAAACCGTACGCGCGCATGTGATCCCAACGAAAGAAAATTTGTCGGCTAGACTGACACAATAATTTTTTTTTTTTTAATTTTAAATTTGAATTTAGCCGGTGCCCTCCATTTTGCCTTATCCATCTATTTTGAATGATTTGTTATATTATGTGCGCTTGCATGTTAGCAGCTTTGTACCATTAGCAGAGTTGTACCTTTGTAGATTAGCAACGGCAAGCGTGAAAAATGGCACATGTGCTAACTGCTTCTTCCGTTGAGAAATAACGTTTTATTTTATATAATTTCTCTCTCTCTCTCTCTCTCTCTCTCTCTCTCTCTCTCTCTCTCTCTCTCTCTCTCTCTCTCTCTCTCTCTCTCTCTCTCTCTCTCTCGCTCTCTCTCCTCTCACTCTCTCTCACCTCCGTCCTTCCGCAAGGCCGGTGCCCCCTGCAGAAAATGTGCACCATTAATGAACGTCTGGCAAAACTCTGCCGCCAAGACAAGGTGCACTTTCTCCAAGAAAGAGACTGGCTTTTACACGCCAGCAGGCGCAGTGGTTATATTACTGTTCAACAACGACAGATGTCATGTCAATGAGCGTGGTGCTGGTGCTTGCTCCGTCTGGTCAAACAGTGAACCTTCAGGCCAGATATCACAGGGAATCTGACACACAACAGCCTCGCAACCAGCGCGCCATCCGCCAAGTACTGAGCACATGTGTTTTGACAAGCAATGCTCGGACAGTGATCGTACTCAGGTAGTAAATTCTGCTGAGGACCGGAGACTAGGACCTGACCATCCCACTCAGAATTGTCGGTACCATGCGCCAACCCTCACAGACTTTTCCTGTCCGCCGTTGGGAGGCAGCCCACAATACTCTGTTCTCACCTCCCAAAGGCAGTAACAATACCAGTGACATTGGTCCCTCAGCTTCTGGTGGACGTCAAGCTACTACAGCTGTCGGCATCCAGTTTTACGAGGAACAGAGTGCGCCGCCTGAACTCACAGCCAAAAAGGGCGGGTCGGGTGCTGATTTTGCCTCCAACTTCCCTTTCTCCCAGCCGCTCCTTTACCACCGTGTGGAAGCTGGACCGGACCCCTTCGCTTCGTGTTTTCCAGGCAACTACGTACGCCCTTCTGCCAGCTTCTGACCGCAGGCCACGCCACACGGTCTACCTGTGCCACTGTTACCTGCATTTCACCCGACTTTTTCACCGTACCCAGTATCTTTTCCCCAGTGGCCGCTCCCCCACCACACAGGCGGCTTGCGGCCCCGTGTCATCATGTGATCGGATTATGCCAGGGACAGCTGGGTGCAGAGTGTTTGTTTTAGGGCTTAGGTTTAATTATACCCTGTCTTGTTTTTGTAGCCTGTCTCACGGCTTTTTTTTTTTCTCACAATCTTGTCATAAACATGCATTGATAGTGACGTGAACTAGTTTAACAGGACACAAAGTGTGAGGCTTGTTGTTATCTATTTTGATTCTACTGCCATATTTAGTTGATCGGTGCTGATTTTGTTGCAATAGACAGATATCTGGACTGACATTAATGTGCCGCGCATTTTGGCTACGTTGATCTCATTTTGCTTCTGACGCAGACGTCGTCTGTGATGTGACTGTATATTGCAAATGAGCAGCTTTCTGACTGGCCCAGAAATTTGAGTTTCTAGACAAAGTGTGATATTAAGCGGCTATTTCGAGAAGCTGCGTGAAAAGGGACCCACGGATTTGTTTCATTGTTATAGCCACTGTGCCTGACGATGAATCTGCACTTTGGAAAGTGAAACTAGTAAATTTTGGTTTTTATTAATCTGTGGACTGAATAATGCCGGTTATAACGTACTCATTAGAGGCCGGAGTGTGACTGTATTGTAAACATTTTCGTTAACCCTTGGTTATCTAAATTGTTTTTCTTCTTCTGTACAACGATCAGTCGAACAGACTTGTGAGTGAAAGGATAACTATTGACTATTGACTTTAAAAAAAGGTCTTTTATCGTCGTGTGTACACTAGTGTCTATATATACAACGAACAATATGGCGAGTGCATCCACTGGCTCAGGAACTCAAAGACTGAAAGTCGGACATTTAAATGTGTATCAGTTATATCCGAAAGTACATGATGTCTCCCTGTTTCTGAACCAGCCGTCACATTTACATCTCTTTGGTCTCACTGAATCTCGTCTGGACTCTTAAATCGCTGACGAATGTGTCAGTATTCCGAATTTTTCTCTTACTCGACGTGATGCAACTTCTCCTGGACATACTGGGCTAACTGTTTATGTGCACAGCACTGTTCAGCACAGGGTACGCAAACGTCTTGATCTTGAGACCAGGGAGGTGGAATGCGTGTGGTTGGAAGTCAATCTTCCTAACACTTCGCCACTGCTAGTTGGCTTTGTGTATAGGAATCCAGCATCCACCGCCGAGTGGTATGAAGACTTTGTACAGGTAATGGATAAAGTGAATGACACAGGCAGGGATGTACTTATCCTCGGTGATTTTAACATTGATATATCAAAACCCCATTCGATGTGGCAATGTACAACAATTCTTTTTGAACTAAAACAGATGACTACCACTGCCACCAGAATAACACACTCTTCTCTACTTTTATAGACCATATCTATACTAACAACCCTCAAGCTATCACTGCCAATGACGTCCCTTCACTAGCTGTCAGTGACCACTTTCCCATCACCTGTACATGATCATGTTATGTTCCTAAGCAGAGCCGAACCCAACATTTATACATTACTTACAGATGTTTTAGAAAACTAGATAGAGATAGTTTCCTTCATGACCTCAGTTTATTGCCGTTCCATGAAGTTTACAATCACAATGACCCTGATGTAGCGCTCTCACTGTGGCTTGCTGTTCCTTGGAGTTCTAAATAAGCATGTCCATTTAAAAAGGAAACGAGTCCGGTGCCGTGAGCCCCCCACCTGGATTACAGAGGACATTAAACAAACCATGTAAGCCATAAATCAAGCCAAGCGGGACAAAGCTTTTATTGAGTTCAAAAGATTATGTAACAGAGTAAAATACCTTATCCGGGAGGCACAAAAAGCACTTGTAGAGAAAACCATATTCCGTCTTCAATATGGAAAGTTTTAAACTTACTAACCAACAATAGTAAAATATACTGCAAATACGACTGCCAACCTTACAGCCGATGCTCTTAACGACCACTTCATTTTAGCCCAAAAATCTTTACTGCATGCTGAAGGCTTGGATCAGGTAGAACTTGTC
>BTPG01000001.1:321309790-321544790 GCA_036245525.1 Semisulcospira habei
TTTCAGGCTTTTGATTGGCCGTGGCGAGTCGGGAATGACACCGCCTTCTTGTAGGAGTCATCAAAAATAAAGCGCTAGGGACAACCAAATGATTAGATAAGTGGACTTGAGGACTAGGATTCTGCACAAAGTCGTGTGGTTATTTTCATCTCTTATAGTCACATTGTTTACCCCCTCCCCCTGCCCCTCTCCGGTCTCCTCTTTTGTGTGTTTATTTCTGGTCCTATTGATAAAAATGTGCCTACCCTGTACATATATGCAATGCCGCGATCATGGGCAGTCATAGCTCAATTATCAGGACAAATCTACACTGCAGCTGGGTGTTTGTTTTTTATGAAGAAGGGAAAATTTGCAAAGCTGACCCCTTCAGCCATAGTCTGCCTGTCTGCTAGAATGTCAAGTGCTGCATGCTTACAGGTTTTCGTTTATTTTCCGCAGAAATATGAAATGGTCGCGTAATAAATAGCTCAGCTGATATTATTAGTTGTATTACGATTTAGGGTTTGACAGTGATTTCTGTCGCCTCGAGGATGTGATTACGGAGTTTATTTTGAAGATAAATTCGAGGACTGTAGCCTGATACTCTTATCCTCCGAATAAACTCTCTGATCGGACCCGAGAGGTGACAAGAACCTAAAGCCTAACTCATAACATACGATTTTGACTTCAGTTGTAAAATATATATGCAAGAAGTGTCTTCTTGAAAGAGCCCTTGCTAAGTCCCCTGGGAGGCAACTCTCAAGGTCCGTCAATTACATCCATTTACCGGCGGAACGTGGCTTTGGCTTCGAATCGAAATTTCGGTAGAGGGAAATTATAAAACTTTTTCTAGTTTTTTTGTTCTGCGCACTTTCGACTATGGTCATTACGTACACCTTCGCTCGGAATTTTCTGTCGTTGATATTATCTAACTTATTCAATGTTTGAGTTAGTTTTTGTATGTAATTAGTACCAGCGGTATTCAATAACACATGCATACAGTTTTGTTGTTGTTGTGCAAATGACTGGCAGGTTTGTCGTTGTACTGAATGTATTTGGAGAAAAAAAAAACATGTTTTGCTCAGCGAGTACGTTGTCGTCGTAACATGTGTTTATTATGTAGACTGACATTGCCTTGAGAACGGGCGAACAGGGGGAAAAAAAGCAAATCGAGCCAGGCCAATAAGAATTTTTTTAAGGAGTCTGAAGGAAGACAAGATCTGGTTATTTACCCACCGAAAATAAAACACTCTTGAGTTCAGTTTCCATGTAGCAAACTCGCCGTAGCCTCTTTTGATACGGCAAAACTTGAACACACGTATGCACGCACGAACACACACACACACACACACACACACACACACACACACTACACACACACACACACACACACACACACACAAATACACACACAAACTCATGCAAGTACACACAAAATCATTCACATCAAAATCATCCCAAAGATCAACTAGCGTACACAGTATTTATTTTAGCGAACAAACAGAAACTGTCAGGTCTGCTCGGACGCGGATGTTATGATCATGTTCCAGGACGCATATGTTTGCCATTGCTCTCCCGGTCATCCACACATCTCTCATCTACGCGTAGGCAAATGCAGACCTCGTTTGAACAAAGAACGGCGCTCCAGCTCGCCGTGGCGCAGCGGGTGTGATTCCGAGCCCAACACAGTCGGCATGATCGATTATCCCCAGTCAGTGACACACAGATGCGATCTACAGTAAGTATCAACTTATGACCTTTGTGTGAAGCTGTATCAACCCAGTAAGCAAAGATCCTGGGGTTCACGTCGGCCGCAGTGGGTCCGTTCAAGCCTGTACACGGGCCTACTGCGGTCGTCGTGGGTCCGTTGTAATGGTGACTTTTGTGGCGGTGATCACGTCAGAACACAGCCAAGTGCTGCATTTTTCCCCTCCATTTACGGATGAAGACAATAAAGGCAAGGCAAGACCGGCAAAGAAAAGTAATTATAAACTTAGGACTATATTGCACTGGACCAGTGTTGGTGTGTTCCGTGCCAGCTGGCGCAGACTGTGTTGTTGCAATCTTCATTGATCCAACACCAAAATACCTAAACTATCCCATTAACATAGATTCAAAGTGGTGTCGGCAGGAGGCATAGATCCTTATGTGCCCCTCGACTGCGGGGGTTAATGATGATCTATGCTTCCTGTAGTTGGGTAGCATTCAAACTGCACTGGATAACTGCACATGAATAATCGGACTGCACTCTCCGAGAAACCTTAACACATGACCATTCACGCTACCCAAACTGGATGTCCAGTTTTGTTTTTGTAAAGCTCATCACAGTTTCACAATCATTTATGTACATATGTGGTCCCTTGAAGGTCAGACCAGATTGCGTATTACATCTTTAAGCAGGTCATCTCCAACATCTACAGAGGATTATAGTTAAACCATAGTTTAACTCGTTCAATTCCGGCTGACGCAGTTTGTTTTCTCAATCTTCCAGTTCAACACACAAAAAAAAAAAAAAAAAAACATCGGATGTCCCGGCAAACAAACTGGTGTGAGCAAGAGGCCAAGATCATCATGAGCCCACGCAGTTGCGGGGGTTCACGAGGATCTATATCTCTTGCAGTTGTGTGGTGTTAAATGTTTTGACACAAAAAAATACAAGTGTTAAGACAAACATAGTTAATATAAATAGGTGTTATATTTGTTGATCATCTTTCCTTCGTGTCCTTGTTCAGTGTTATTTCTTATTGAAAACAACAGGCAAACTTGGCACAGACGGGCGATACATTAGGACTTGAACGTTGCGGTTAAAATTGACGAAACAGCTTTTACAATGGACAATGAATGAATTCTTCTTCTTTTTAAAACCCCTCATCATCTTCCGTTCTGTTATCTCTGGGTGCTACAGACAAAACGGACATGGACGTAATTTGGAAACTACGTGTGTATGGTGTGGGTCCTGACTGGGTTTCCGGCTCTTTAAAACAGCAAATCAGTCGTCGAAACTCATTTCGAAATTTTGATCCCGTAAGACAGTAAAGGTAAAAATTGACGGCACTATTTGTGTAATATAATACACTGCCAAGAAAGTAGACAAATATCATTATAGATTTGTCTGCAGAAGAGTCACGCTGGGCACGCATATTAACGTAGAGGATAAATCCGGGCAATGGAAATGACAGTAACAGGAAAGCTGCAGAAAGAAGCACGAGCGTCTTTGTGACGGACGAAGCTTTCTTTTGGCGATCAGAACCCCGGTCTGTGTGACCTGTCGCCAGCTTCACCCGGGCATCTCGCACAGACACTGTTAGTTTCCATACCAGTATGGCGTTACTAATGGCAAGGAGGCAGAAAGGAACCAGAGAAAAAATGCACAGATGTACTATGGGCCACTCAAAGAAGAGATACTCAGCGTTTAAACTACAAGCAGTTCCCGTGCCATTGCTGACGTTAACCAGGGTAGCTGCGTATAGAATATGAGAATTAAGACAGAAAACACACAGAATCAAGCCCGATAAGAAAATGTATGACTTTTTCCTTGTGCAGATCACCTTGATGCGATGCGGCCAGACAACAGAGGCAGCTCTCTGTACCGTCATGGCCACTAACAGCCACGCTGATAATACTCCGAAAGTGTACAGGGCCCATGTACCCATTTTACATACAAAAACGTTTGAATAAAAAATGTCGACAGTAAAGTTTGTCATGTACGCCACCCAAGCCCTAGGAAGACCAGAGTACAAAAGACACATGTCAGAAAGTGCCAATGCGATGAAAAACAAGTTCATGGAATTGTGTTTGATCCCCATGCGACAGAGAATAACGATGGTCATCACGTTACCAAACGTCCCGAATATCATGATTAAAGGCGTGAAGACCTTTTCCATTACAGTTGTTACATCAGTGAGAACCTGAAACTGGTTTGCTGTGAGTGGCAAAGCGGAAATTAAATCCGAAGTGTTTGTAGTAGTTTCAGTAGAAAGTTCCATCTCTTCTGTCTCTGATACCGCCAATGAAAAACAAAAAAGGCTCGGTGCAGTGACTGATGTCTATGTTCCGGTGCTCCCGACGACAGCTCTTCCAAATCTGTACAGTGTTTGCTTTGGAGGTAACGTATAGCCACTAACTGTTGTTACTGTTCACAGTCAATAACCCTCATATACCGCAGAAAACACGCAGAACTGTTACATATCGATGATCCGGGAGTGAGTCTCCACTTTCAAGTGACCAAGGCGGTGAACGGTCTGGTATTTGCATTAACACATTGATCTGTGAAGTGAAAAAGAACGATTTAACTCATTCTACCCCAGACACACCACAGAAAGATAAGGGTCGACCATGATAGTTCAATATAGGCGCCAAGCTATTCTGACATCACCCTTGAACTATCATGGTCGATCTGTGTCCTGCACTGCAATGCAGTCTTCAGAGGACAACAGCAATATTTGGGGATTTAGGTGTTGGGGTAGAATGAGTTAACTCACATAACTATTTTGTGGAATGGAAATCTTTCATTGTTGGAGAAAAGTGTTAAATAGTAAAACAATCAAGAAACTCATACCACACAATGATATCGTAGCCCGTGAGTATTTATGGACACAAAACCACTTTAAGTGACAGCGCTGTGATTTAAGACCCATGAAAATGCTTTAGAAATTACTTTTTAAAGTTTCCTAGGGTCCCGGCCCTTCACTATAGACACAATGCCCATCCCGCCCTAGCTCGCCTAACACTCGTTATTACCGTTTAACTCATTGTACCCCAACACCCAAATCCCCAAATTTTGCCCCTGTCCTCTGACGACTGCTTTGCAGTGCAGGACACAGATCGACCATGATAGTTCAAGGGTGATGCCAGAATAGTTTGGCGCCCATAGGCGCCAAGCTATTCTGGCATCACCCTTGAACTATCATGGTTGATCCATATCTTGCTGTGGTGTGTCTGGGGTAGAATGAGTTAAAGAAAATAAGTGTATATGAGTATTATTGTGTTTTGACCAAATGTAATTATAGTCCCTCTTGTCTGCGTTCTTACAACCAAGCGCCTGTTTGAAGGGTTACAAATAGACACGGATTTGGAACGGTCAGCCATTTCAAGAGCGAACAATCAAAGTTAGACTGACCTGCGCTCGTGGGTTTCGATTATACACCGTCACACAAAATGTAGCATCATGTCATAACAGTTGTTCTTCAAAATCTTTTGCAGCCATTGGCACTGAGAACACAAATCCCATGCAGATGAACAACGGACATTTTCTTTAGCATTGTCATTATTCTGGAAATGGTTTTCGCGCCCATAATCGAACAGCCGAACGTTTTCAGCTAGCCTGTTCTAAATGACGGTAGCAAGCATTCCTAATTTTGTGGGCAGGCTCACAGTATATACGATTTGTATTTTGAAGCTGTACTGGGACGAAATGTTCCATTATGATTCGCTAATTTGCATCACTGTTTAATGACACATTTGTAAAATCAGTATGTGGATACACCCGCGTGCTAGTTTTTTCATTTAGGATGTAATAGCGTGCCACCATGGACCCGAAAATAATTGATGGAACTCCACACTTCCTTTGAAAAATGATATGACGTTATATGTTGACGCAATAACAAAAAGTAATGAAAAACGTCATTTACAGTATTATGTTGCATTATATAAAACACAATGTGAAGGGAAAGTCTGTCCCTTGTGCTTGACAAAACAAGGCACTTTTTTGTAGTAGCACATTTGCATCCTGACGTGTCCAGTCTGTGAGTACCTCTGCAGATTTGGAGTGTGCCTGTACTCATACTTTGACGTAAATGTACAACTATCTTCCTTCCTATCCTCTAGAATATATTCCTTTTTGATTCTCGCTTTCTATCGGCAAAATTTAAAAGAAACGGAGACATCCAGGAGTGGTCTTCGTTTGTTTCAGTGAGCGTAGCTGGCTGAAAGTTAGAACTGTATGGTTACGGCTGATAGACAACAACAATTAGCTAGTACATGTTTTCACTAACAGAGAATTGACAACATTCTTCAGGTGTCAATTCAGTGACATGCACGCCAGTCAAAGAATGCTCACTGTGTTTGATACAAACAGTGTAACACAACCCCAACAACAGCAAGCTTCCCACGGTTTTCAACATCACAGGTGAATGAAAAATATGCGAGGGCGACTGTTGAATTGACGTTATTGGAGATGCTAGAGAGTCTTCCACATTTCGGAGGCCTTAAGTTCAATCCGTTGTCGATACTACAGATATTACCAAAATGTCTGCGTGTAGCAGAGTTGTTCTCCAGAACTGGTAAATTCTTGGGGTAGACTATTTTTATTTCCTTGCTTAAATTGTTGGCAACTTCTAGGTGGATGACTATGTCACAAATCCATCAGATATAAGCCAAAGAATCAGGTGGATCGGAGTCGGGCACATGAGAAGTCTATAAAAAGAGAAAATTTGAGTAAAAGTTAAAAAGGTCGCAAAATGGCGTCTTTAAAGTTTCCACTCATCACCTACTCCTGGAAGTTTCATGTCAACAAATCCATACAGCAAACTTGGCTTTTAATTTGCTTCTTTTTTTTTTTCTTTATTTTTTTTTTTTTTTTTGATGAAATAATGTCAATAAAGTTTTGTCAAAAGATTAAATGTGTTTTTGTTGTCTTGCTGCATCAATCTGTGGGTGTAAAAATACTCGTCCCTAGTTTACAGCCGATGTCACGTTTCTGACGCATTTTCGGGAAACTCAAGTAAGTAATAACAAAAGAGTACAAATATCACCTTATTCACATAGGCTAGATCATTCCACATTCACATCACATTATTGAAAACTGCCGTTTAATCAAGTGTTTTTAATTTTATCACGCTTTTTATGCACGGGACGTCCAAATTTCAAAATAAAATAAGGATCGGAAAAAAAAAACAGCAAGCACGGGTAATTAGCATCACTCGAGTTGAGCAAATTACAAACCTACTTTCTTTTTTCCGTATACAGTAAAACCTGCCTTAGCGGCAACCTTTATATGCAGTCATCTGCTCATAGCGACCATCACAATTTACTCCCATTCGTTTTTACTGTTTAACGAACCTTCATATAACGGCTACCTGTGCATAACGCCTGCGGCCAGTTGTTGTCAATCCCGACCTCCACTTGACGCTCCATATAGCAACCGTTTTAAGTCCGAGCGCCACTTGTGTAAGCTTAGTGACCAATCAAAGGTTGTTCTCGGTCTATTGCCTGAGGTCCCGACGCACCTTTACGTCAGTCGCGTATGCGGGTCAAGCAGGACAGGTCGCTTTGTTCACCATCGCCCGGCCGTTTACGTCTCTCACACCTCGGTTGAAAGGTGTAGAGACTTTTTTATTTATCAGAGTGGATTTGTATGAGCTCTATTCATCATAAGGCATTCTGAAAAATACTGTTCGGCTTGTGAATAAATCTTTGTAAAATTCAAACTGTTTGTTTGACATTGGTACTGTGTTTCTGTGTCTGGTTACAGTATATTGGTTATATTATTATGTTCAGTTTGTTATGTGATAGTATGGTCACATATCCTGAAAAAAACAGTCCTTAAAGAAAATCGAACTTATTTTGAACTAGACGAATGAAGTGATAAACTAAACAAACAAGACACTAGCTGTTCAAAGGACCTTGTTTCTTTTCTTCTTTTTTTCCCGCCGACCCCTGAGTGGCCGTTATTGACAAGTTTGACTGTATTGGACATCTTTGACACGCGTATTACTTTGATCTGTGCTTTGCATTCAATCGTAAAGTATGAATCGTCCAGTTCTCAGCTTGGCCGCATTATTGTCGCAAGTAACAGTTGAGAAAGCTACACTTGTCAGCAGCTCATTATTGTGACAACTGAGCTCGTTTTCTGGCATGATACTCATGACACATTATGTATAGTTCGATGTTAATCCGTTTTCATCGACCCGTTTACAGCCCGAAACTGTAATATATTGCGAAAACGTCCCGTTCATTTCCGCGACATCATTACTTGTTTCCGGCGGCTTGTCATTGCAGTAGCCGTAATAGTTTGTCAATATAGTTTGTCTCAGTTTGTGTCTGTTCAGTAATAATTAATAATAACACGATAGTTTATTCCTTTTTTGTCTGTAGATATGATCGAAAGATGAGAAGGAGCGTGAATCTGAAGTGCGAGCGTTCCTGGTAGAAACCGAGGATAAGATATATCATTTGCCCGAGGTTGTGGACGTCGGATATCGTGAAGCAATCCACATCACTATCGCCCGGTACCACAATAGACTGGGAACCCGAGATTTAAATTGTCATGTCATGCCTTGATTACTACTTACCTTCTGCGTTTTTCTAAACTGGGGTTCGTGTATTTTTTGTCAGTTATTTTCTCCTTGTTTATGTTGTATGTAACACTGTGACAGCAACCATTACTTGTGTTTTCTCATTGAAAATATCTTTTCTTCTTATGGCACACTGTCCTAAATAACGCTGCAGACAAAGATAATGGAAATTCATTTAACTCATTCTACCCCACACACACCACAGCAAGATATGGATCGACCATGATAGTTCAAGGGTGATGCCAGAATAGCTTGGCGCCTATGGGCGCCAAGCTATTCTGGCATCACCCTTGAACTATCATGGTCGATCTGCGTCCTGCACTGCAAAGCAGTCTTCAGAGGACAACGGCAACATTTTGGGATTTCGGTGTTGGGGTAGAATGAGTTAAAATAAGGATATACGGAACATTTGTAAAGCGGCGCCCCGTGCGTTACATTGTGACAACTTCAGTTGATCAGTTCGTGGTTCTACGTTAGTGGAGTGCTGATGCTTTGCGTCGACCTTCACAGCTTTCTTTAACTCATTCAGCCCGGCGCACGTATTTCCCAACTTTTGGAAATCATCTAATGACTATGCATCTGTTTCATGAGATGGATCGACCATGATAATTCAAGGGTAGTGCCAGATGAGCTTGGCGCCGACAGGCGACAAGCTGATCTGGCTCTACCCTTGAATTATCATGGTCGACCCATCTCCTGCTGCAGTTCGTCAGGGCTAAATGGGTTAATAGTGTACTTCACCCACCAACACCAATAATCCTATCACTGTGTATAATCTCTCTTGGCTTGACTTCGCGAACGAAGATTCTATAGGGCTTGCCCACGTCGTCTGCAGGCATTTTCGTGGCTGCGGAGGCCAATCCGGGACAGGCAGGTTCGACCGCAGTGGCTGCAGGGGAAGGTCTGGTCAGGGTTCTGAGTTACGACAACTCTGTTTTTTTCTTCTAAGCCGCTTGTCCTTAAGGTTAGCTCTGCGAGAGTCCTCAAAGGAGACGACTGCCTTGTGAATGGTGGAGCGCCAGGTGTCACGGTCCGCAGCAAGCGAAGACCACTGGCGGTAGTCGATTTGGCAGGCACTAAGCGACTTCTTGAGACCGTCTTTGTATCTCTTCTTTGGTGCCCCTCTGTCTCGGTGTCCAGTGGCGAGCTCGCCGAACAGAGTGATCTTGGGTAGGCGATGATCCTCCATCCTGGAGACGTGCCCCGCCCAGCGAAGCTGTGTCCGCAGCAGCAAAGCCTCGATGCTCACAGTTTCCGCCTGTTCAAGGACCTCGACGTTGGTGACATAGTCACTCCAGTGAATGCTGAGGATGGTACGCAGGCAGCGCTGGTGAAAGCGTTCGAGGAGTCGTAGTTGGCTGCGGTAGAGGGCCCAGGACTCGGAACCGTACAGCAGGGTGGTGAGGACGACAGCTCTGTACACGCTGATCTTGGTGCCTTTTTTCAGCTGTTGATTGTGCCACACCCGCTTGAATAGTCGCCCGAAAGCACTGTTCGCTTTTGCCAGCCTGTTGTCCAGCTCCTTGTCCAGCTTGGCGTCTGACGTGATGATGCAGCCAAGGTAGGTAAACTGGTGTACAGACTTCAGTTCGGACTCGCCGATGGTGATGTGGGGAGGGCGATGCTCTTCCTTGGGTGCCGGCTGATGAAGGACCTCTGTCTTTTTCAGACTGACCTCAAGTCCAAAGAGCTGGGCAGCATCTGCGAAGCAGGACGTAATGCGCTGCAAGGCTCTCTCTGTGTGTGCAACGAGGGCAGCGTCATCAGCGAAGAGCAGCTCACGAATCAGTTGGTCTAGGGTTTTCGTGTGGGCCTGCAGTCGTCTGAGGTTGAACAGGCTGCCATCGAGACGATACCTGATGTACACTGCGTCGTCATCGTCGAGGTCCACTGTGGCCTGCTTCAACATCATGCTGAAGAAGATGGTGAAGAGGGTCGGTGCCAGCACGCAGCCTTGCTTCACGCCGTTGCGAATGGGGAATGGTTCTGAGAGGTCACTGTTTAGTCTGACCTGGCCTTGTTGGTCCTCGTGGAGCTGGACGATCATGTTGAGGAACTTTGGGGGACAACCTAGTCGCTCCAGGATCTGCCACATACCTTGCCTGCTCACAGTGTCAAACGCTTTGGTTAGGTCGACAAACGTTACGTACAGCCCTTTGTTCTGCTCGCGGCACTTCTCCTGAAGCTGTCTCAGCACAAAGACCATGTCGGTGGTACTCCTGTTGGCTCTGAAGCCACACTGACCCTCTGGGAGGTGGTCTTCAGCGATGGCAGGTACCAGCCGATTCAGGAGCAACCTTGCGAGAATTTTCCCGGCAATGGACAGCAGGGTAATTCCACGATAATTAGAGCAGGCAGACTTCTCTCCTTTGTTCTTGTACAGGGTGGTGATGACTGCATCACGGAGATCCTTTGGTAGTGTTCCTTTTTCCCAGCAGCAGAGAAAGAGGTCGTGGAGCTTGTTGTGCAGTGCTGGGCCTCCATGTTTCCAGATCTCTGGCGGGATTCCGTCAATGCCTGCTGCTTTGCCACTCTTGAGCTGGTGGATGGCGGTGAGGGTCTCTTCGGCGGTGGGCGGTTCGTCCAATTTAACCTTTAGTGGAAGGTGTGGGATTTGGAGGATGACTGTTTCTTGAACAGTGCGTTCAGCGCCGAAGAGGTCCTGAAAGTATTCCGACCAGCGGTTCAAGATGGAGGTATTATCTGTGAGGAGTGCCTGTCCATCAGCGCTTCGCAGGGGACTTTGTACCAGGTGCCTAGGGCCATACACTGCTTTCAGTGCTTCGTAGAAGCCCCTGTAGTCACCGTTGTCAGCGCAGAGCTGGGTCCTCTGTGCGAGTCTGGACCACCACTCGTTCTGGAGTTCTCTAAGCTTGAGCTGGAGACTGCTGCAGATGAGGCGGAAGGCAGACTTCTTCACAGGGCAGGAAGGCTGGGCTAGGTGGGCCTGGTGGGCGGCTCTTTTTTTTGCTAGAAGTTCCTGGATCTCTACGTCGTTTTCGTCAAACCAGTCTTTGTTCCTCTTTCTAGCAAAGCCCAAGACTTCCACAGAGGATTTTACAATAGCAGTTTTCAGTTGTTCCCAGAGTGTTTCAGGAGAGGAGTCTGCTGGATCAACTGTGTCTTTGAGCATGCGCTGTAAATCGGCCTGAAGGGCAGCTTTCTTGTCGTCACGCTGAAGGCTGGCAACATCAAGCTTTGTCTTGGGAGGGCCGCCTTTCTTGGGTTTCAGCTTGAGGCGGAGCCTGAGTTTGCAGCGAACAAGGCGGTGGTCAGTGTGGCACTCTGCGCTGGGCATCACTCTGGTGAGGAGGACGTCACTGCGGTCCCTCTGACGCACTAGGACATAGTCGATAAGGTGCCAGTGCTTGGAGCGAGGATGCATCCAGGTGGTCTTTCGACTGTCCTTTTGCTGGAAAGTGGTGTTGGTGATGACAAGTTGCTGCTCTGCACAGAGCTCACAAGCGACATGTCATTGCAGTTCCCAACGCCATGCTTGCCGAGGACTCCTTTCCAGGCTTCAGAGTCTTGGCCCACTCTGGCGTTGAAGTCGCCAAGGATGATGACTTTGTCGTCTGCAGGGGTGCTCTGCAGGAGGCTGCGCAGGTCAGAGTAGAACTTGTCTTTTTCTGCAGGCTCTGCCAGGAGGGTTGGGGAGTACACACTGAGAAGGGTGACATGTTGCTGGTGTCTCAGTGGGAGGCGCATGGACATGATGCGGTCGGAGTGACCCGTTGGTAGGTTTTCCAACTTAGTCGCAATGGGGGTCTTAACCATGAAGCCCACGCCTGAGAGCCGTCTTTCTGATGCAGGCCTGCCTGACCAGTAGAGGGTGTAGCCAGCGCCAAGTTCTTGGAGGCTGCCTTCCTCCGGGAGGCGTACTTCGCTGAGCGCGGCGATGTCGATGTTTAACCTCCGCAATTCATGGGCAATGAGGGCGGAGCGACGTTCAGGGCGTCCGCTGTCTGCCGTGTCGAGCATGGTTCGGATGTTCCAGCATGCTACGTTGAGTCCGGTCGTGGTCGTCATGAAAGTGGATCCATTGTTTTTTCTTGTTTTCTGACCGCATGAGAAGATGCCCGTTGACCGCGGCTAGCCAACTGGGGTTACGAGGGGATGAGCTTTGGTTAGGCCAGCTTTTCTAGGCCCCTCTCCGTGTGGAGCAAGCAGTGCTGTCCCTAGAGAAGGCTGCTTGGTCGTTCAGGGTGTGCCGAGTGACGTTGTCATCCCCAGGTCAACATCAGGCGACCAATATCCTGAACCGCCTGCATGCAGGTTTGAGACTGCGGCTTCCAGTGTATAATATTGCATTTGCAATCATCTGTATGTCACACAGTAATGCACGGGGCACTACAACAGACCCTTATTTCCAACGGCCAAAGTGCAAAAACGGAACAAGTCACTGATTTGTCTATGATGGTATGCGATTTTAGGGATATTTAGCCTTCTTAAATGCAGAAACTGAACAAACAATAATGCAATTTGATTTTCGACAAAATTTCATCGTTTTGGGTACCCATTCTAAGACGTCCCTCACGTATTCGGTCCAGCTCACGCCTCCTGCGGCTGACGTTGGCCCAAGAACCTATGTTCACAAGTTATGACCCTCATGTACTTGATCTGTGTATTGTTCCGTGGGCTGAATATTGGATGCCTGATAACAAGAGGCAGGGGATGTAGCCGTTTGTCTCGATACATGAACTGTTTCTACTGGTCAACGCTTATCACGCCTAATCGGTTTTTGGTTATTACACACTGTCAGGCGGTCCACATATCGAAAGTTTGCCTGGCGTCGGTGTTTTGAAGTTCAATGTGACTTTCTGAGAAAACGTATCCATCTTATAATCACACTCACTGGCCGGGGGATGGGGCGACATGGTGATGTGTGGTACGGGAAGGGGGTGGGGGGTGGGGGGAGGTGAATGTTTGTCCGTGTCTGTGTGTGTGTGTTAGTGCGTATGTGTGTGCATGTGTGTTTGTGTGTGTGTGTGTATGTGTGTGTGTGTGTGTGTGTGTGTGTGTGTGTGTGTGTGTGTGTGTGTGTGTGTGTGTGTGTGTGTGTGTGTGTGTGTGTGTGTGTGTGTGTGAAAAACCAGCATTATACTGAAACAGATACATTTCTTGTATACAATCAAATAACGCCAGTGCTTTACAAATCAGAAAAAAATGTTTACTCTTGCTGCATTCTTCATAAATTGTTGTTTGATAGCCTGTCAAAGTGGCCGACACCATACCATAATAATCACAGAAATAATAATGTAGAACTTCGAAAATGTATCTCATTAAATTAGTGACTCTGTTCCGGGTCTGTCATTTTGGATCCTACCGCACTAACGCAGTAACCCCTTAACTGCCGGGTGAAAGGAGAACGCGACCAAACTGCGAGAGACATGAACTCTCATGAACCCCCGAGGGCGGGGCTCATCACGGTTTATGTCTCATGTTAGCCTGTGTTCTTTATGTTCAGTTTTAGTCGCGTGTACTTTTGTGCTTTTACGCTATTGTCGTCCGTGTATACGGGCTTCAGGCGCAAAATTCAAGACCACTGGCAGCGAATGGTTTAAGGTCTATTATCACAGACCAGGCACAAATGCGAATCATGATTAAAACGCGGACAACAAATCATTATTTTGCTTTATTAAACAATATTTATTGAAACTATTAATATTTGATTAGCCGTTCAGTTTGCCTGAAGAAATCCCACACAGAAAATAATAGATTTGTGTTTCTTGACATTAACAACATTTGACGAAGCACGAAGATTAAAGGTGAAGGGAACTGAACAGAGCGTTGTTTGTTGAAACTACTACTATTTGAGAAAATAATTTTAAAAAATAAAACAGTGCATTGCATTTACGTTTACGCACCTTTCTTTTTATTTTATTTTTCATATGTGCAATGCCAATGTTTTTTATTAAAGGAAGTAACAAAGGGTTACGTAGACTCTGAACTGTAAAACGTATACTCTACAATTCTGGATCATCCAGAGTTAGAAGTGTGCAGTTTGTGAATTTTCTGTTGTTTATCGCATACCTTCTGTTCTCAGTGTTTGTAGTTTGTAATCTCCACCCTGGAAAGGTATGGCCATTGCAGGATCCGTGTGCTACATACAGCATTTGTTTTCATCCCTACGTCACACGACCAATCTCTTTAGCGCAAACTGTACCACATGACCGAACTACAAAAACCCTTGTAGCGAGAAATGGCGGACTTTTTGTAGCCCTCTATCTGACGCGTCATGGATGCCAGTTTTGTTCTATAAAAGATTACCAAACGTTCTAAAGAACAAATTTACTTAATGTTGTTCGAAACAACAGGCACAATACTGGAGATGGCAACGTCATGTAAGATTTTAAAATACGTCATAAGTCTATTATGTATATAAATATATATTCCTTTTACGTCAGTCATATCCAGGTCGGCAGATTTCCTCTTGATTTCTTTTACAAAAAAAGTGGAGGAATGAAAACAGATACGTTATTAGTGGCAGGGGCTTGCTGCACGGACCTTTATAGGCCTTCGGTAGGTCAGGGGAAGCATTGTACCAAGAAGGCCTTCGGCCTTTGGGGTACAATGGTTCCTTTGACCTCCCTCAGGCCTACAAGGGTCCGTGTAGCAAACCCCTGCGACCAATAACTTATAATATCTAATAAATTAAATTATGCCTCAAAAAAAAGAGTTCTCATTTCTACCATCGGTCGACCTTCTCAGGTCGACCACCGGTTGTGGACATGAGCACACAAGATTGTTAATCAATCAATCAATCAATCAAACATATAAACGGGAGATCAGGCATACTTATTTATACGGTGACATTTTGAGATAGCTATAACATCAGAATCAAAATATTCTTCGCGACTAAAACCTCTACCTACACAGATTCTGTTATGTATCAAAGACAACCAAGAAAAACCTACAGCAGAGCCTGGTAAACCTTGTGCTGATGCTGGCTGTGGGGCCTGTGGAGAACTGCACGTGTCGTGCCCTTCTTTGCGGTTTCTAGCGAGGTCTCGTTTGCAACGAACGACTTCCAACAACGAACGAGAGCAATATCACGGCGAATAACGAGCACAAACCATCATAAGCACAAAAAACACTCCAAACATCTCCAAGAGGCATTAGCGCAAACATCTCCAAGAGGCATAGATCTTCATGAGCGTAGCAATATTTCGTCTGGAAGCCCTGATACAAAATATCATAAAACAAGTACACAGTGAGCTGGATGTCGTATCTTGGGTGATCGAAAGTGTCGATTGTCATTTTAACCCCTTTTAACCCGAGAAAAATTTAACATCGCCCAACTGCAAGAGCCATAGATCCTCATGAGACCCCGCATTTGCCCTTAAGGCCTCTTGGAGATGTTTAGAGTGTTGTGAATGCTTTTGGTGCCAGCTGGTTATCCGCACTATCTTCGCTGGGGATCGTGGGCGTTGAATTTACAAGATTTAAAAAAAAAATCATCAGCTACGTCCGCTTGCAGTGACGGGGTTAAAACAGACTTTACATGCGGAAAATGGGTCGATCATGACGGCTTGAGGGTGGTGCCCTGGGGCGGACATAGTAACTATGTGCATCTCATGCGGCACAGTAGCGTAGGCTTGCTTGCGTGCTTTTCATTGCGGTTTGCTGTGTCTGTTAACACAGGCGCTGCATGAGGAGTTGAATCGATCGTGATGGTTTCCGGGTTGTGCCCTGGGTCGGTCATGGTCGATCCATCTTGTGCGACGTTGCTGCACATTGACACAGACTTGCGTGCTCGTATTTCACTGTTAAAACGCACCGAACATACCGTGAGAAACGTGTACTGTTCATAAACCCAGTCCTCATTTTTTCGCCGTACATAAATACTAGCCAAGAAAAGGTCCCGACGAAGAAGGAAACGCGCTTGGAAGAGGCAATGATGACACAGATTTATTAACCCCTTCACTGCCATCGGACTCAAATTCCGTTCTTGAAATCGTTGTAAATTCAACGTCAAAGCCATACATTCGTCAAATGAACACGGACACAAAGTGGTTACAGCAAGAGGCATAGATCCTCATGAGCCCCCGCAAATGCGGGGTCTCATGAGGATCTATGCCTCTTGCAGTTGGGTGGTGTTCAATTTTTCTCGGGTTGAAGGGGGTTAAAATGACAGTCGACACTTTCGATCACCCAAGAGAAGACATGACATCCAGCTTACTGTGTACTTGTTTTATGATATTTTGTATCAGGGTTTCCAGATGAAATATTGATAAATTATGTTGTGATTGTCTTTCTAAGCTGTTTCTTTCTTCGTTGGCGCTTCACACGTTTGGCAGTCGCCCATATGGCCCTGACATTTACAATAAGAGCCGCGGCGTCAACTACATAATCTGAACATTCAAAATGATGATTTTTTCTTCGTCCGATAAGGGTAGGCCTGCGTTCATTTTAGAGTTAAGTTTTCTGGGGTAAAATTCAGAGTATGTTCGGCGCGTTTTAAGACAGGCGCTGCATGCGGAGATTGGACACTGTTGACGGTTTCTCGTATGTTGTGCATCGTCTGTTGACACAAGCGCTACATGCGAAGATGGATCGATCATGGTGACATAGAAGTTTGCTTTTTGGGGCGTGTATTTCCTTGTCTGTTCATAGTACAGGACAAACATACAGACTGCGGGAGATGGATATATCATGACAGGTTAGGAGCGGTGCCTGAAGGCGCACTTGTAACGTGCAGCCGCAGGAGATGAGCAGACAGTGGCCAAAATCATGGTCGGTTCATCTCCCGTGGCTGGGCGTTACACTGGGCCGCTATACAACATAACTCATTCTACCCCATACACACCACAGAAAAATAAGGATCGACCAGGATAGTTCAAGGGTGATGCAAGAATAGCTTGGCGCCTATGGGCGCCAAGCTATTCTGGCATCACCCTTGAACTATCATGGTCGATCTGTGTCCTGCACTGCACTGCAGTCTTCAGAGGACAGCGGCAAAATTTAAGGATTTCGGTGTTGGGGTAATGAGTTTTAAAGGCCGCAGGTTTTTGACTGACTGCGACCCCGGGCGCTCTTACTAATTTATGTCTCTTGATAGTCCGCTGTTTTCTGCGCCCATTTTTGGTTCATTTCATGTGTGGTCTTCACGCGAATGTTGGTTAGTGTATGTTTGTTTTCAGACGCGAGATCCGTGATCACCGGCAGCGAATGGAGTTAATGCGCACGTAACAAAGGGAATTACCCAGCGATGGACGGTTAGGTCCCCTGACACTACCCATCAGTTGAAGTCACCAGCCCTCAGACTGAATACACAGGATAAGCAAAATAAAACATGTGTGTGTTTTCTTCTGAGGTCTGGCGACTGGGTGCCTGATAGGTACCCAAGGTGCAAAATGCCATTGGGCCGACGTCCGGCTGCCGTTGGCCCGCGCACAGCCGTGCGCGGGCCAGAGGCGGCCGACGTCGGTCCGATGCCTTTGCGCACTGGGTAGTAGCAGGGGACCTAACCGTTTTTGTCAAGCATCGTGTCCAGCGCTCAGTAGTTCCCTTGGTACTGTAAGTTTCTATATCGGTCGAGTTTGACGTCGGTGCGCACGTTTTTCGCTATCTTCGCAAAAAAACCCACTTTTCTACACCAAACTTAAACAAATATCATTTCACGTGAAGGAGTTAGTTAATCGAGTTTTCAATCCTAAAACACCGCAGGCATACACGAAGTCTGCATGCATGCTTGACCTCGATATTGAAATCTGGCCGTTTCCAGCCGGGGCTCTACTAGGGTATTGAAAATGGCTTGTCCTCGTATTTTCACTAATTTTTTTTTTTGTTTTTGTTTTACGACTGTTCAGAAAATCAACAAGTCATTCTCGGTACGCCTCCTGAACTGTAATGAATACTTCATCTGACAGCTCCTGAAGTTATTCGACATCAGGGCTGGGGCGTACTGTGTTAACTCATTTATGCCCCGACACACCGCAGCAAGACATGGATCGAGCATGATAGTTCAAGGGTGGTGCCAGAATAGCTTGGCGCCCATAGGCGCCAAGCTATTCTGGCACCACCTTTGAACTGTCATGCACGATCAGCCTCTAGATTTGTAATACAGCCCTACAGTGGGGAACTTCAACATTTGGGCATTTCGGTCCTGGGGTAGAATGTGTTACACTGAATTATCGCGCTTCTACTATTGCGGCTCCAAAGAAAATGCGAGGTTTAACACCTTTGCTGCCAGTGATCACGAAATGCGCGTCATAAGCGACTGCTCCCTGGTCGACTTTCGCTAAAAGAGTACAGACGTACTGAGAACAAACATAGCGATAGAAACGTAGGACTACCAAAATACGTAAACCCTCATGAGCCCCCCTCCCCTATGGAGGGGGGGAGGTGGGGTGGGGGGGGCTCATGAGGGTTTATGTGTCTTTCAGCTAAGTAGCGTTCGCCTTGCCCCGACAGTTAAGGAGTTAACGTGACAGGACGACGTAAAAGATTGATTCTGCATGAGTTTCAAACACTAAATGCTGCTTGGAACAGAGTGTCGTGTCTAATTCAGGGCTTCGTTATAAAGTGTTTAAGTATGAACTGCGTCAAAAGCAAACGCAACATTAAGAACGCACTATCACAAACAAACAAGAAACTGTGCAAAGAAGAATACAAAACAACAATCTCAAGGGGGTTGGGGAGGGGGAGGGGTGGGGGGGGTGCGGGACGAGGATGTCGGCATGGCTACTGATGGTTACAGCAACACATAGAGCTGTCGGTCATCATTTCTACCCGCTGGGATTGAAGGGGTTAAGATAACCGTTTTCTTGAAGTTGTTGTTGTTGTAGCTCTAGTTGTTGTTGTATTTACCTGTTGTCACTTTGAGGCACTTGTGTTGATAAATCGACGTTATGTTAAAAATTTACAAAAGAATGTAATTTCTTTGTTTTTTTCTGTAAGTCACACTTCAACAAATATTTCTAGTAGAATATAAACTTAGGACATAAAGAATGCCACTGAACCTAAACTATTTTCTTGCTATATCAAAAATGGTCTTGTAAGTAATATTATATAGTTTAATATTCTGTTGTCAATCGTGTTTAGCGAATCGGTGAGGCAACCAGTGTGCGCTGGGAGCTCTCATTCAGTGTCACAGAGGGAGAAATCCCCGTTTTGTGTGTTGGCTTACTGCCGGGAAAAATTGAACACTACCCAACCGGAAGAGGTATAGATCCTCATAAGCCCCCGCAGTCGCGGGAGCTCATAAGGATCTATGCCTCTTGCTCTCATCACTTTGTATCGATCTTCCTGGAACAGCTAGGGTTTGTGTGTATTAAATTATCGCAGATAGCATCAACACAGAATGTATCAGCTGATACTGAACATGTTAACTCTTTCGAAACCGGATTCGCGGCATAAAGCCGCGAATCCGGATGCGACACGTTTCGAAAGTGTTAACACTTGCCGGTCAGCCTGAAAGCGGTATCCTTTCCCTCCCGTGGTGCTCGCGCTCGTGTGCGCGTGCGCGTGTGTGAGTTAATGTTTGTGTCTGCCAGTGACGATGTCCTATGAAGGGAAACAACTTGGTTATTCATCCGAGACGCGCTTGGAGCGGTCTTTTCCCTTATTCCGAAGCCGACAATGGCTATACTCGGAGAGAATGCTATATTCTTCTGAGATAATGGAGAAAGTCAATACACACATTTTTTTTTTTTTTTAAGCTAGCTTTTAATTTTTAAACAAAGAAAATCTCGTTTTTCGAAAAACATGAGCATACTTGCTTTTGACACATAACGTCAGACTCGGTGTTTCGTAAGTAATCACTGAATACATATCTCTAGCGCATGTAACCCTGTGATTTGAGAAAAATAAAACCATTTGCTGAAAATGGCGCAAATCACACACACACACTACATAAACAGATATTTCGCTTCTTGGTTATTTCCTCTGAACGAATAATAAACGATTTCGGAAATCGCAAGTAGGTCACAATTGCAAATGTTTTGTACGGTCGAAAACAGTGGATTAAAAGCAGGGACAAACATACAAAATCGCATGTTTGTCCGTGCTTTTAATCCACTGTTTGAGTCAAAACACTTTGACCCACAATTTTGACCCACTTCTAAATTCCGAAAACAGTCTATTTTGTAATGAAATCTGCAGCTAGTTGCACAAGAAAAATATTGACACGTTTTGAGAGTGTCGACATGTATGGGTCCTGACATTAGTCTAGGTGGCATGCAGTGATCACACATGTATATAGGAAGGACATGTTGATTCTGGTTGAGTAATTACATCTGTTGTTTTCGGCACTATAATATCAAGAAAAAAGTGGTTCATACAAACAATGTACCCAGTACACAAGAAACCGGATTTGAAAAGATGATCAAAGCAAAGTCCTTTGTAAGGAATGCTTCAAGCATATTTAGGGAGGTATGCCCACATGATATAAAAGCCAATCGGCGAAACAGACTCTGGCAATACGGCATTCACAGAAAGCACGGTCACGCCATGTCTATGAACACTGCCTTTCAACGCCACTGGTTAATATCAAATACGATAGACAAGGATAATTTTGATTCAGAAGGTGTGTAGTTTAACCCTTTGCACTGTAGGAATCATCGCGACAAAACCGCTGCCGACACGCAAAGGGTTAGGATTATGTGTTAAATAATCGTGTGTTTAGAGCTGTTGAAAACTGCACGATTTCTTTTTTCGTGGTGATATTGTAAAATATAATAAGCAACTTGGGCATTTAAAATTCACACGAAAACCTAAATTACGAACCAGTGGTGTATTCTAAGTTAAATAATGTTCATCCAAAACTTATTGACAAAAAAAGTCTTCATGTGAAGTTAATGCGCGTGCTTAAGGTGTGTGCTGTGTGTGTGTGTGTGTGTGTGTGTGTGTGTGTGTGTGTGTGTGTGTGTGTGTGTGTGTGTGTGTGTGTGTGTGTGTGTGTGTGTGTGTGTGTGTGTGTGTGTGTGTGTATTATGCGTGTGCGTGCGTGTAGCTGCATGTACCTGGAAAAGAAATGCAACCGCCAGTTACATTCATCATTCCGAACAGTGTTCTCTACGTGAGCATAGTGTTACAGTACAAATGTCGAAATAAAGAATTGTCTTTCATTGTCATCGATTGTGAAGTATAAATCATATTTACCATACTGATTTTTTTGTTTTGTTTTGTTTTTGTTTTTTGACGCTTAACTTATTCTGCCCGCGATACACCACCGTAAGATGTGTCGACCAAGATAGTTCAAGGGTGGTGGCAGAATAGCTTGGCGCCTATAGGCGCCAAGCTATTCTGCCACCACCCTTGAACTATCATGGTCGGTCGGTCTCCTGAATTGTAATGCAGTTCTCAGAGGATAACTCCAAAATGTGGGTATTTCGTACCTCGGGCACAATGAGTTAAAAGGATAAAGATACAAGTGCCAGTTTATTAACACTTTCAACTCATATATCATAAATAGTCAAGTGACAGCTGATCAAACTGCACCAAGTATTAAATCATTTGTAACTCGTGTTTGTTTCTATACTACCGAAGTTATGCTCATATTGTTCAGCATTAGTAGAATATATACACAGCGTGGCTTTGTTACAGTGTGTAATCCAATATAGTTGTGGCCGCTACGTATTGTCACCTAGTCATTCCAACCATATTATGCTCCTTCGATGCCTCCGCCGTGAGACAGTGACTTTACTCGCCTGCTCGGCGTTAAACCTTTCAACAACAAAAAACTTGACTACCACCCAAATGCAAGAGGTATAGATCCTCATGGGCCCCCAAAGTTACGGGGGTTCATGAGAATCTATAACTCTTGCTTAAACCAATTTGTTTCCATGTCCCTTGGGCGGTTCTAGTTTTTGGTCTTTAAGTCAACGAATTTGTTTCCATGTACCTAGGACGGTTGTGGCCTTTGATCGTTAAATGAACAATGATTTCAGAAATACAACATACACACAGTGGCAGGGAAGGGGTTACACCCAACTAACTAACTAACTAACTAGCTCTTTCGATGGCTGGACATCTTTGGAGTGAATTCACAGTTAACACATTCAGCCCCGAAGCACCACAGCAAGACATGGATCGAGCATGATAGTTCAAGGGTGTTGTCAGAATAGCTTGGCGTCCTTAGGCGCCAAGCTATTCTGGCACCATCCTTGAACTATCATGCTCTATCTGTCTCTAGAATTGTAATACAGTCCTTCAGAGAGCAATTTCAAAATTCTTGATTTCGGTCCTGGGGTTAGAATGTGGTTTTTTTGTTGTTGTTTTTTAATAAAAACACAATCTACGACCACTGGCAGGTACGTGAGTCAGGTGCGGATTAGTTTCCTGATGAGAAAGGTTCTAACGTACTGCCCAAGAATTGCATCTTAATTCCATCCTTTCCTGACTCTAAAAATTTCTAACGGGCGGGGAGATGTTGAACTGGCTGAAGGTGGGGAAGGAATAGGAGAGAGCTTGGGAAACGGGCGTGGAAATTTCAGCTGGCCGAAAACAGCGCACAGTCCGTAACCTTTGTACGCCCACCCCCGTCCAGAATCTTGGCACGTCTCGAATGAGTTAACAAGAGGCCTAGATCTCCTGCAACAGGTGCATATTCGTTGGCTAACACCTCCAAAACTTGGGCAATGTGGCTGCGGGGCTAAATGGGTTAATGCGGCTGAGATTCCTAGACTACGTCCCCAAGCAGTAAAGGCCGCGTGTCCCAATATCGAAGGTGCTACCTAACGACAATGTACCAGTTGCAGGAGTAGGATATTCCATGATAATTCAAGGGTAATGCCAATGACCCCAAGATCTTGCAGGTTCTGGGCCCGCATTAACCAAATATGACCGAGTTAGATCGAGTTCACTTTTTCTCGGCAGTGAAGGGGTTAACCTTACACTGGCAGTGCTATTTTGAACGCGAAAACAACGCTTTTCAGCTTTCTTTTCTTTTCTCAAAGTGCTAGATAGTAAGCAGTTCGATTTTATAAATTTACTTGAACGAAAACTAAATCATGTTATCTCTCAATTCTCGAAATTACGGTTTTGCTTTATTAGAAGACAATTCCTGGATCGGGGAGGGGGTGGGTGGGAGGGAGGAGGGGAGGGGGCGTCAAGTGATGTTGGACGGGTGGAGTCTGCCATCACTTTCAACATTACCGCTGGCGCTGGTATTGCTATCCATGTAACCGGTTAGAAAAAGCCTGTTCTTCGCTTAGTCATATTGCGAATGACGTTTTGCTTAATGTGAGTGTGTTTATATGATGATGTCATTTCCAAATGTGATGGTACTGTGATTTAAAAAAAAAAAATTACAACAACAACAACAACAAAAAAAACCAGAACCATGCAGGCAGTTACTACACAGGCATTAGCACTCACACGTACACGTTAAACCTTTTAACTCCGAGTCCCCAGAGCTGGAGATTGAATGACCATGATAATTCAAGGGTAGTGCCAGATTAGCTTGGCGCCTTCAGGCGGCAAGCTAATCTGGCACTACCCTTGAATTATCATGGTCAGTCCTCCTCCTGCAACTGGTACATAGTTGTTAAGTAACGCTTCCAAATATTGTGAAATGGGACCTTGGGACTAAAAGGGTTAACGTAGCAATAATTGTAATACAGATAATTATTGTCCATTTAATACTTCATTTCCATTTTGCTCTGAACACAAACGTGACTTTAAAATGGCCAAATCGACATGTTTATAAGTGCTCTACATTCCAAACCCTTTGCGTGTCAGTAGCGGTTTTTGGTGAAATCATCGCGACAAAACCCGCTACCGACACGCAAAGGGTTAAACTCCTGATAGCTTCAACAAACTGAAATTGAAGTCATTCGAAACTTGGCGAATTCGGTTTGGCGTCTTTGTGATGACGTTGTCTAAGACCGGGGACAGTTGTGACGTAGCGCACAAACATGTCTGCCATTGTCTTGTGTATTTTATTCTTTTTTTCCCGGACGGCCTGCCGACAAGCAAAACACGACACAAAGAGTTAGTTTCAGTCTGGGCCCTTCAAGCGGGAGGTGGATGTGCTGGGATAGTTCAAGGATAGTCCAAGAATAGCATGGCGCCTCGAAAGACGCTGAACGACAAAACAATATAGCAGTACCCTTTAACTGTCATGACCATTTATTATGTCTTAACACAGTCATTTCTTTTACTATTCAATCCCCCCTCCTTCTCACATTAGCCATGCTCCCACCCTTCCCCCCCCCCCTTCTCCCTTCCCCCTTCCTCCCCCTTCCCCCTCCCCCCCCCCTTCCCTCCGTACAACACCTGGCGACTGCAGGACGACGGATGGCGACCAGACGACGAACGCTGGCATGCTATTTCCACCTTCGCCGCATCAGTCAGATCAGAAAATACCTCACTACCGAAGCTGCCACCAAACTTGCTGTCTCTCTCATCTTATCTCGCATCGACTATTGCAACTCTCTCCTTTCCGGTCTCCCTCACTCCACCATCTTCACTCTCCAACGCGTTCAGAACAATGCTGCCCGCCTCGTCCTCAGAAAGAAAAAATCCGACCACATCACACCCCTGCTCAAACTCCTTCACTGGCTCCCCATCCCCCAACGCATCCAATACAAAGTTTTGTCTCTCTGCTACAAATCCCTGAACAACTGCGCTCCTGCCTATCTCTCCAACTTACTTCACCCCTACACACCTTCCCGCTCCCTCCGGTCAGCCTCCGACCCTCTCCGCCTCCACATCCCTCGCACCAAACTTAACACTTTCGGTCCCCGCTCCTTCTCCGTCTACGGTCCATCCATCTGGAACACTCTCCCACTCTCTCTCCGTCAGAAACACTCTCTCTCCTCCTTCCAGTCCGCCCTCAAAACTCACCTCTTTCAACAGTTTTAGCACTATATCACCGCACTCCCCACCCCAAGCTGACCGTCGTAATGTATTTCACTGTTTGTGGTACGTGAGTCATTGTCTAAAGCGTGCGCATGCGTGCGCGAGTTGTGAGTGTGCGCTTAGAGTTATAATTAGTATAAGATAAGCGCATTATAAATACCGTAATTATTAATTATGCTGGCCCATTACATATGTAGATTCACTTTTGCTAATGCACTATTTGCTAAAATTAAACATGCAACAGACTCAACAAAGACGCTGGCGATGAACGTTTGGCGCCCTGCCACAAAATCATATGACAGATCTCCTATCATTAACCCGTTCAGTGTCGAGAAACATTGAACACCACCCAACAGCGAGCGGTATAGATCCTCATGAGCCCCCGCATAGTCGTTAGGTGACGCTTTCAACATTTGGGAAATACGTGCGCCGAGCTGAATGCGTTAAGACCACATTTTTCCTACACGAAAGGCGGCTGCTGCAAACTGGTCCTGAAGGACCTGGAACCGGTTGCATGAGTGAGCTTAGTCCTGCGCCAGCCACTAAGCAAGGTGCGCAGCTATAGCGGCGCACCTTGCTTAGTGGGTGGTGCAGGACTAAGCTCGCTCATGCAACTGGCTCCAGTAGCTTCGCTTGTCAACAGTTTGGCACTCAGTGTTGTCATGCTTAAAGCTGAGAAACAGTCACAAAACTCCGCCCCGCACGTGTTTTAAAAAAACTTTGCAGGACCCAGCGAGGGCCCTGTCTTCGTGAACGTTCGGCTAACTTCGGCAAACCGGTTTGCAACGACTCAGTTGACTGAGTTTTCAACTGCGTTTGTCGTGCTGGCAAAACTCCCGTGAAAAAGACAGGCCACTTCCTGTATGCAGCGCGGAGTGGGCACCGCGATCACTGATCTAAACCAGCGATATTTCTACTGACAGCAACAGTAGCAGACGACACTCGACCACCCGACGGACAGAGCAGGCCATTTGTGTTTTGCCTGGACGCACACTGGATATGGACCAGGCCGAGCTATCCGCAAGTTACACAGCACAGCCTGAAGCTTTATTCGATATCGGAAGGGTGAGGAAGGAGGGCCGGTTATTTGTCGTTTTGTGTTTGTTGTTATATCTTTTCATCTGGAGTGGCCTACAGCAAACAAATTTCTCCATACGAAGGGCAGCTACTAAAAATCAGCTTGACCCATGGCGACCTTGTATCTTTTGGCATCTATTCTATGTAAACAGTCGATTCTCTCTCTCTCTCTCTCTCTCTCTCTCTCCTCTCTCCTCTCTCTCTCTCTCCTCTCTCTCTCTCTCTCTCTCCTCTCTCTCTCTCTCTCTCTCTCTCTCTCTCTCTCTCTCATCCAATTTACTGTATTGGTTGTACATCACAATGCTTCTTTATTTATTTATATTAGCCTATATTGGACTGGAGGTACGTGTTGAAATAATTCGTTCACAACTACAAAGTGTCAGGAGTCATACTTACAGCATGTACAGCCGTACATTCTGCCATCATAGTCCCCAACGCGTAAAATCCGTGGCTGTTGGTCAGTTTCAAAGTGTCACAGAATCGTCTGCTGTTGTCCGATCTGCTAATCGCGATGATTTCCGTGCAACAGGAAGTGGTCTGTCGTTTTCCGAGAGTTTTGCAAGCTCGGGATACGCAGTTGCCAACTCCGTCAACTGTGTTACGAACCGATTTGACCCACTTAGGGGCAGGGCCCAAGCTGGGTCCTGTAGAGTCTTTTTAAAACACGCGCTGGGCGGGTTTTTCTCATTGCACCTCAGCTTTAAAGCTGAGAAACAGTCACAAAACTCCGCCCCGCACGTGTTTTAAAAAAACTTTGCAGGACCCAGCGAGGGCCCTGTCTTCGTGAACGTTCGGCTAACTTCGGCAAACCGGTTTGCAACCCAGTTGACTGAGTTTTCAACTGCGTTTGTCGTGCTGGCAAAACTCCCGTGAAAAGACAGGCCACTTCCTGTTTGCAGCGAGTGCGCACCGCGATCACTTATCTAAACCAGCGATATTTTTTACTGACATCAACAGTAGCAGACGACACTCGACCACCCGACGGACAGAGCAGGCCATTTGTGTCTTGCCTGGACGCACACTGGATATGGACCAGGCCGAGCTATCCGTAAGTTACACAGTACAGCCTGAAGCTTTATTTGATATCGGAAGGGTGAGGAAGGAGGGGTTATTTGTCGTTTTGTGTTTGTTGTTATAATCTCTCTCTCTCTCTCTCTCTCTCTCTCTCTCTCTCTCTCTCTCTCTCTCTCTCTCTCTCTCTCTCTCTCTCTCTCTCTCTCTCTCTCTCTCTCACACACACACACACATCCACTTTACTGTGTTGGATGTACATCACAATGCTTCTTTATTTATTTATATTATCCTATATTGGACTGGATGTACGTGTTGACAAAATTCGTTCACAACTACAAAGTGTCAGGAGTCATACTTACAGAATGTACAGCCGTACATTCTGCCATCATAGTCCCCAGCGCGTAAAATCCGTGGCTGTCGGTCAGTTTCAAAGTGTCACAGAATCGTCTGCTGTTGTCCGATCTGCTAATCGCGATGATTTCCGTGCAACAGGAAGTGGTCTGTCGTTTTCCGAGAGTTTTGCAAGCTCGGGATACGCAGTTGCCAACTCCGTCAACTGTGTTACGAACCGATTTGACCCACTTAGGGGCAGGGCCCAAGCTGGGTCCTGTAGTCTTTTTAAAACACGCGCTGGGCGGGTTTTTCTCATTGCACCTCGGCTTGGTCAGGAGAGGTTTAAAGGAATCATCGCGACTAAAACCGCTACCGAAACGCAAAGAGTTAAAACTAGATATCAAAGTAAATTAAATAAATTAATTAAATTGAATTGAATTGACTTCAACTGAATTGACTTGTATTGAGCTGAACTGTATTGAACTGAACTGAACTGAACTGAATTAAATTGAATTGAATTAAACAAATTAAACGGAAACGGACCGGACCAAATTTAATGCTCTGTGTTTTTGTGCGTATGATTAGAAACGAAAAGAAATAAATAAAATAAAATAAAACAAGATGGGATCAATCATAACCCACAAAGACCCTTCTATATGAGAGCTGTCCTTGCTGTCAATGGTCTCTACCTTTTGTCTTTGACCTGATTGCGGTGTTGAATTATCTCCTATTCAAAAAGTCTCGCAGATCTGCCAATGAGTCAGTGAGTTCTATAAGGGGCGCAGGACATACGCGTCATTGATTTGTCAAACGTCGTTTGTCATGATGTAAGTTTTAGTTTTTACGTAATTTTATATTTTACGTGATATAAGTTTCACTTTCGCTTCATAGGCTTGAGGAAAATGTGACAAAACTAGAACTTCACGGTACAATTTCAGTCTTGCTATAATTTGTGTGAAAGCAGGTTGACTTTACCTAACTACATGATATACTAAGTACACGGGTCACCTGCATGCTCTTCTGAAAGCGCGTCGATGTGTATGTGCGTGTTTGTGCGCGCGCTCACCAAACATCTCCAAGAGGCATAGATCCTCACACGCTTGGAGGGCGCATGAAGATCTATTCCTCCTGGAGATGCGCGCATGTTTGTGAGACAGACGGAGAGATAGAGCCGCGCGCGAGAGGGAGAATGACGTTATATTTAGAGTATTATGTCAGTGTCTGCGTGGTGACGGAGTTGCCTCTTTTAGGTCACTGCCACCATCTCTAGAAGTCAAGGTGTTTTTAGTGTTTTAATTGTTTTCTGAAAACAATTTTTTTTTTTTTACTAAAGAAGTTAAAAGGGTACAAAGCTGGCTAACGAACTCACAGTCCAATGCCTTTCTACAAGCTAGCTATATGCAAAAGTTCAAGTAAATATGACAAACATTACAGACTCTAATCTGGGTCAACCGACTTCCTATAAACGGTTGTTTCTGTCTTCAATGAGACATTCAATTACAATATGCTCGGAGGCTGTCTTAGTCACTCACTTAAGAAAGTATTTCGCCAAGTTTCAAGCTTGTGTGTACAGACATATCGGAGATTCTATTGTTTACAAACATACGTACATACATACATACATACATACTATACATACATACATACATACATACATACATACATACGCACATACGCACATACGCACATACATACATACGCACATACATACGCACATACATACGCACATACATTCATACATACGCACATACGGACATACTGCGCTTCGCGCCAAATGTACGTTCAGCAGCGAGGTTAGCGTAACTAGACATGACGTAATTGTTATCTTGTTACTTCAATTGTTAGAGGTTTAGCCTGCCCGCCTTTGACATCATGGACATGCTATTAAATTAGCTCCACCGCGACCCGTTCTAAAAAGTCCCTTCTATAAATAGAAGGGACTTAATAAAATGAGACAAATTTACATCATAGGAAGTGAAAGCGAAATAAAATAAAATTAAGCTTTATTTTGAGCGGTGAACGGCTCCCGGCGCAGACCTAAATTTACATGCGCACATATTATCTATACCACTATACAACCCACCCCCTTTCAGCATCCAGACACCAGTACTTCCCCAATGCGCAAAAGGCCGTCGGGACGACGTGGGCCCGATGGCCTTTGCGCTTTGGATCTGATTAAGTCTCTTTAGGAGGCTAAGAGACTTACAACGTGCATTCACTTCTTTTACGTAGATAGAGATGTCGTGATGCTTCAAAAGATAAAAGATCGTGGTGTCGTTGGAGTCCGAGCACGCCCGCTCCATGTTTTGAGCTACTTCTAGAGCCCGGATTGAAATCCTGAAAAAAAGAGGTCAGAATCAGGTCAAAGGCGGTAGGCTGAGCCTCTTCATTGTAAGGAAAAACATGAGGTTGAGCTCCTTTCATATGAAAAAGCGTTAACTCATTCTAAACTTAAGCCGCATATCCGGAGGCGGAACGTCTCGAATGAGTTAACAGCTGTACTGCAAGTTGGCGAGATTGTGTTTTTGCCGTCTTTGATGATTCAGAGCCAAAGAGACGCCCAAGGAACATCGATTCAAAGTGTGGTCCGCAAGAGACATAGATCCACATGAAGCCCCGCGACTGCGGGGCTCATGTGGATATATGTCTCTTTCAGTGTGATCTTGCTCACTTTTTTCAAGGTCAAACAGAAAAACATTTGTTTGTGCCCCGTTATAGTTAAGGACAGTTTTCAGCTGGATTGCTGCAGCGTGCGTCCTTAATACAGTCGCAATATTAACACCAGATAAACACGTCCAATTGGAAATGACAATGTGGCGACTTCTTGCGAGCTTTGGGCATAGATTCACATGCAGGTGTCCAGGAAAATACATTCGAATGCAAATGTAGCTGGCTGGCTAAATTCACTGACAGTATGCAGTCCGTGCAACAAATGACCTACTTCTGACACCTCTATCATAAAGTATATAACAAAATAACACCAACAACGCCAATCACGATGGCGGTGATCCTGCATAATGATGGCGATCACAATTATTTCGGCCTTCTCAAGGAAAAAGACAGTAAGTTCACTTAGTGAAAAGCCAGATTTGTTTCATGGCATTACAATCAAAATATCGGTTTTCACAATGGACTGACTGACTTTTGCCTTCAGATGGCATTTACCATTTGTAATGTACGTGACATCCGTATACGCTGATTTCTATGTTAACACGCGCGATTGCGTCATAATCGTAGGCGTCATCATCGTCATCATCACCATCATGTATCACGAGATGTTCAAGAATACGTACAACGTTTGGCGCAACACTTAAAGGACCTCTAGGCAAGATACAATTTCTGTATGGTGTGTTGGGGGGGATGGGATTAGAGAAGTACACCTTGAGTCTTGAATATTGGATATGAGCCTGAGTCACTCTGGTGTGGCAAGTACGCGTCAGATGAGTAACGCGACAATACATGTCTCACACCAGTGTCGATCCGGGGTCACTTTGCCGTACGCCAACGTGATCCAGGGTAGATCTGCCGTTAGTGACATTACGTTTTGCCACATTAATTTCATACCTTTTTCTTCTTTTCTTTTCTTTTTTTTTTTTTGTCGAGAATTTGACGAGCAAAATAAATGCAGCAACATTGGAATTATCGGAAACACTAGTGTTTCTGATGATTGCAAAGGTGTCGCATTTCTTTTGTTCGTCAGTGTTATTTTGATCGATTTGTTACTGATACTCACGGACAGTTGGCATAAACCCGTTCGACTTTATCAAGTACGGTCAGACTATTGGCCAGATGTAAAGCCGCATGCCTCGGGCAACTTTGCATCGTCACTGCAAACAGATACTTGTACATGTACAGTCCAATACAAGAAGAACAGCTTTGATTAAAGAAATTTACAAGAGCCTTACAGCCTGATGCTAATCCGGCACACCTCTTAAAAGGTCATGGCTCATTCATCAAACGCTGAGATTTCGTAATGGTAAATTTCTTTTAAAGGGATATCACCCTCATTGAAAATTTTAAAAGGGAGATCACCTCGTAGGTTATAAAATAGTAGGCGCAACTTCAGAACAGGGCGGGCGACGGGGGGGGGGGGGGGGGGGGGGGGGGGGGGGGGCGGGGAGTGGGGGGGGGGGGGGCATTTTTTCGCCCTTTAGCTACGAATGTTTCTATGGCCTGATGGCGTAACCCATTCAGCCCTGACGCACTACAGCAGGAGATGGGTCAACGGCCATGATATTTCAACGGTATTGCCAGATTATCTTGGCGTCTGTCAGCGCCAAGCTGATCTGGCAATGCCATTAAATTATCATGGTCGATCCATCTCCTGCAGCTGGTGCATAGTCATTAGATGATGCCTCCAAAATTTCAGAAATTCGACCGTCGGGTTGAATGAGTTAATCGGGCGATGAACTTCACAGTTGTTTGTTGCACGTGTTAATTCTCGCCGTAACTGCAGGAGCTCATGAGGATCTACGCCTCTTGCTGACGCCACTTAGATAAATGATCCTGGGACATCTAGGTTTGTTTGTTTGTCTGATCTTGAATTAAAGACTATTGCAGAAAGGAAAGTAATTCTGCGCTGGCGGTGAATGGATTAAGCTGCATAACTTACCGAGCACTGACACGCTATTGCTCGACCATTTTTGTTCAAGTGAGTGGTGCCAAAACAGCTTGGCGCCTCCAGGCGCCAAGCTGTTCTGGCACCACCCTTGAACTCTACCCTGTAAATGCCCTGCCAATGCTAAAACATACAAGACTCACTTGCAATGCAGCAGGTGAGAAAGACGGCCAGCGTGGTGATTGATGATGTCATGATGATGTCACAGCACGTACAGTCTGGAGTAGAAGGCGAGTCCTTTTTGAAGGAGGGGCGGAATGACACTGTTGGGTAAAACAACGCATTCGGGAATAGAAGAAACTACGACTATATAATCGGCTAAAGACGTCGTTTGCGTCGCGGATGCCAGACCGTGGACCTATCGACCACGTACAGATGCCTTGTACGGTGGACGTCAGACCATGGACCTACGTGTGGTGTTGTCGGTGTGGACGCTAACACGTGATTTGCACCTGTTGACTATGTACAGCCTCTTGAGCTCCCCCAGTCGATATTCAAAAGGCATGGTTGTTAATTAAATTGTCACCGCCGGAACACAGTGAATATATGTTAAGACACAACGTTTTTGCAACATAGCATGGCGCCTCGAAAGGCGCTGAACGACAAAAGAATATAGCACTACCCTTTGTCATCACTATTTATCATGTGTAAACTCAATAATTTTGTTGTACTATTCAACCGCCTACCCGCACCTCCACCCGCCCACCCCACCCCCCTTTCACCCCCTCGCCTCCCCCCCTCCATCCCCCCTCCCCTCCCCACACACACCCCTCCGTACAACACCTGGCGACTGCAGGACGACGGACGGCGACCAGACGACGAACACTGGCCCATTGCATAGATTCACTTTTGTTAACGCACGTTTGCTAAACATAAACATGCAACAGAGTCAACAAAGATGTTGGCGATGAACATTCGGCGCCCTGCCACAAATCATATGACAGATCTCCTATCATTAACCCGGTCAGTGTCGAGAAAAAAAATTGAACACCACCCAACAGCGATAGGTATAGATCCTCATGAGCCTCCGCACTTACGGGGGCTCATGAGGATCTATGCCTCTTGCTGACACCACTTTGAATCCATGTTCTGGCGGGGGCTCATGAGGATCTATGAGGTGTTTCGGTGTTGAATTGAGGAAGATTGCAGAAACACAGTCTGTGTGAGCTGGCACTGACCGGGCTGAAGACCAAACTTTGGGTGGCTGTGGGGTAGCCAACTAAATGATCGTATTTTTGACAGGTGACAGTGTTGGCCATTCAAGACATGTATTTAAAGACCGCATTTTTCTTGCACGAAGACAGGTGACATTGTTTGCCATTGCAGACATGTATTTAAAAACCGCATTTTTCTTGCACGAAGACAGGTGACAGTGTTTGCCATTCAAAACATGTATTTAAAGACCACATTTTTCTTGCACGAAGACAGGTGACAGTGTTTGCCATTGCAGACATATATTTAAAGACCGCATTTTTCTTGCACGAAAACAGGTGACAGTGTTGGCCATTCCAGACATGTATTTTAACCCATTCAGTCCTGACGCACTAGAGCAGGAGATGGATGGACCGTGATAATTCAAGGCGGTAGTGCCAGATTAGCTTGGCGCCTGAAGGCGCCAAGCTAATCTGGCACTGCCCTTTAATTATAATGCTCGATCCATCTCCTGCAACAGGTGCATAGTCGTTAGATAACACCTCCAAATTTTGGGAAATACGTGCGCCGGGCTGAATGAGTTAAAAACCACATTTTTTCCAGCACCAAAGGCGATTGTGGAAAACTGATTCCAAAAGACCTGCAGCTTCTCCTGTCAACAGTTTTTCACACTTAACCCTTTGTGTGTCAGGAGCGGTTTACAGAAATCATCGCGACTAAAACCGCTACTGACGTGCAAAGGGTTAAAAATAGAAATCAAACGAAATGACATAAAATAATTAAATTGAATTGAACTGACTTAAATTGAATTGAACTGAAATGAATTTATTTGACTTGAATTGAATGGAACTGAAGTGAATTGAATTGAACTGAATTGAACTGAATTGAATTGACTTGAATTAAACAAAATAAACGGAAACGGACCGGACCAAAATTTACGCTCAGTGTTTTTCTGCGTATGATTAGAAACGGAAAAAAATAACTAAAAAAAATAATAATAAAATGAAACAAAGTGACATCATACGAAGTAAAATCGAAATGAAATAAATTAAACTTTATTTTCCAGCGGTGTACGGTTCCCCGCGCAGACCTAAATTTACATGCGAACATATTATCTTTAACATTATACCCCCACCCCCACCCCCTCTCCCGCCTTCGGCATGCAGACACCAGTACTTCCCCACTGCGCAAAAGGCAGCAGGGCGGCCGACGTCGGCCCGATGGCCTTTGCGCTGCGTTTTATGAAATCTCTTTAGGAGGCCAAGAGACTTACAAAGTGCTTGCACTTTTCTGGCGTCGACGAAGCTGTGTTTGCCCAAAACATTCCAGATGTTGGGGCCTTGGTAGAGCACGCACGCATTCAATAGTGTTAAAGCCTCATCTAGAGCCGGGTTTAGAGCCCTGAAAAAGTAGAGGTCAGAATCAGGTCAAAGGCGGTTGGTTGAGCGTCTTTATAGTAAGGAAAAACATGAGGTTGCGCCCCTTTCATATTAAAGCGTTAACTTATTCGAGACGTGCCGCCTCCGGATACGCGGCTTAAGCCGCGTATCCGGAGGCGGCACGTCTCGAATGAGTTAACAGCTGTACTGCAAGTTGGCGAGATTGTGTTTCTGCGGTCTTTGATGATTTAGCGACAGAGAAGACGCTCAAGGAACATCGATTCAAAGTGTGGTCCGCAACAGGCATAGATCCACATGAACCCCCGCGACTGCGGGGGATCATGTGGATCTATGTCTCTTGCATTTGTTGCCACATTCCTTCTGCCAATGAAGATAAGTAGCGGCTAATCTCTCTGTTTTGTTTGTTTGTCTATTTTGACAAAGGGTATTTACCCGAAATATTAATAAATTGTGTTGTACCCGTCTTTTCTAAGCGTGTTTCTTTCTCCGTTGGGTACTTCTCTTGCATGGTGATCTTGCTCACTTTTTCCAAGATCAAACAGGGAAAACATTTGTCTGTGCCCCTTTATAGTAAGGCGTTAAGGACACTTTCCAGCTGGATTGCAGGCGGCGTGGGTCCTCAATACAGACGCACTGTTAACACCAGATAAACACGTCCAATTGGGAATGACAATGTGGCGACTTCTTGCGAGCTTTGGGAATAGATACACATGCAGGGGTCCACGAAAATGCATGCGAATGCAAATGGAGATGGCTGGCTAAATCCACTGACAGTATGAAGTCCGTGCAACCAATGACCTACTTCTGATAAACTCTATCATTAAGTATATATAACGATAACACCAACAACGCCAGTCACGATGGCGGTGATTCTGCATAATGATCGCGATCACGATTATTTCGGCCTTCTCAAGGCAAAAGACGGTAAGTTCATTTTAGTGAAAAGGCAGATTTGTTTCATGGAATTAAAATCCAAATCTCGCTTTTCACAATGGACTGACTGACTTTTGCCTTAAAACGGCGTTTTCCATTTGTAATGCACGTGACATCCGTATACGCTGATTTCTATGTTAACACGCACGATTGCGTCATAATCGTAGGTGTCATCAACATCATCATGTATCATGAAATGTTCAAGAATACGTAAAACTTTTGGCGTTACACTGAAAGGACCCCTAGGCAAGATACAATTCATGTATGGTGTGTTGGGGGGGGGGGGTGGAGGGGGGGCGGGATTAGAGAAGTTCATTTTGGATCTTAAATATTTGATTTGAGCTTGAGTCACTCTGGTGTGGCAATTACGCGTCAGGCGAGTAACGCGACAATACATGTCTCACACCAGTGACAATCCGGGGTCATTTTACCGTACACCAACGTGATCCAGGGTAGATCTGCCGTGAGTGACATTACGTTTGGCCACATTTACTTATATACATTTTTGTTGTTGTTGTTGTTGTTGTTGTGGCATCATTGGAATCATAAGAAACACTAAAGTGTTTCCGATGGTTGCAATGGTGTCGCATTTCTTTAGCTCGTCAGTGTTATTGGCATCGATTTGTTACTAATACGCACGCACAGTTGGGATTAGCCTGATTGACTGTCTTAAGTAGAGTCAGGCTTTCGTCCAGCCTTGTTGCCACATCGCTCGGGCATTCTTGCATCGTCACTGCAAACAGACACTTGTACATGCACATTCCAATGCAAGAAGAACAGCTTTAGACTAAAGAAATCTACAAGAGCCTTACAGCATGATGCTAAGCTAATCTGGTACAACTCTTAGAGTGTCATGACTCATTCATCATTCTCTGAGATTTCGTAAGGGTGAATTTCTTTTAGAGGGATATCATCCTCACTAAACATTTTAAAAGGTAGATCACCCTCGTACAATTTAAAATATTACTCGCAACTTCAGACTAGATATGCGATTCGGGCAGGGGAGGGGGGGGGAGGGGGAGGGAGAGAGAGATTTTATCGCCCTTTAGCTACGGACTGTTTCTATGACATAATGGCTTAACCCATTTAGCCCTGACGCACTGCAGCAGGAGATGGGTCGACCATGATAATTCAAGTGTAGTGCCAGATTAATTCGCGCCTATCGGCACCATGTTGATATAGCAATGCCCTTAAATTATCTTGGTCGATCCATCTCCTGCAACTGGTGCATAGTCATTAGATGACGCCTCCAAAATTTGGGAAATACGGCCGTCGGGCTGAATGAGTTAATCGGGCGATGACCTTTACAGTTGTTTGTTTCATGTGTTAATTCTCGCGGTAACTGCGGGGGCTCATGAGGATCTATGCCGCTTGCTGAAGTCACTTTGGATCCATGCTCCTGGGACATCCAGGTTTGTTTGTTCGTTTGTTTGTTTCTTTGTTTGATCTTGAATTAAAGACTATTGCAGAAAAGAAAGACATTTTGAGCTGGCGCTGAATGGGTTAAGCTGTATAACTTACCGAGCACTGACACGCTATTGCTCGACCATCTTTGTTCAAGGGTGGAGCCAGAACAGCTTGGCGCATGTAGGCGCCAAGCTGTTCAGGCACCACCCTTGAGCTATGCCCTGTAAATGCCCTGCGAACGCTATAACATACAAGACTCACTTGCAATGCAGCAGGTGAGAAAGACGGCCAGCGTGGTGATTGATGATGTCATGATGACGTCACGGCACGTACAGTAGGTCAACTAGAGACTGGAGTAGAAGGCGAGTCCTTGTTGACGGAGAGGCGGAATGACACTGTTGGGTAAAACAACGCATTCGGGAATAGAGGAAACTACGACTATCTATCGGCTAAAGACATCGTTGTGTCGCGGATGCCAGACCGTGGATGTATCGACCACGTACAGATGCGTTGTATGGTGGACGCCAGACCATGTACTTACGTGTGGTGTCGTCGGTGTGGACGCTAACACTTGATTTGCACCTATTGACTATGTACAGTGTTGTAGGATTAAAGCCAGACCTCGCACTTATTATCAAGCAAGTGTTTTTTTACACAGTGCTGACAGAATGGTCAACCTTTGAACATCTTTTCTGAGTGATAAGAAAGTTTGCTCGATTTGGTGTACATCTAAACGCCAGCGAAACTGTTCCCAGCGCGCATCTAGCCAGGGGTGAATCCAGTGTAAATGTATGCTGAAGTGATTCGCGTAAATCGATTCAACGTAAATATACCTAGCACGGAACCTCAAAGGCAATCAACCGACCTGAGAAATGGTGACGCTCCACAACAGAAGACATATCCGAAGCTGTAGAATAGGTCTTTGGACATCGGACATCGGAGAGCACGTTGTTTTTTTACAAATATCTCCGCAAAGAGCCACTTTTCTATACTAATCTTATAGCACATATTATTCAGTGACAGTTGACCCAATACGATTTACTTGTAAGAAACTCGAACAATGTGTCAGTTTTGCTGTACTGTCGTAAAAATTAACATTCTTTTCATGAAATGACTTATTTTACATCCCTAAATGTGCCCCCGATATATGAAGCTCAGTGTAAGAGCCATTTTCACGTGAATTGGCAAAGTTTTGAAACATGAACAAGAACAGGCTTACATGAAGTCTGCATGCTTGACCTCGATATTGAAATCTGCCGGGGCTCTATTCAGGTCATTGAAAATGGCTTTGTTCTGGTCTTTTCATCCTATTGTCGCGACAGTACAGCAAAATCGACAAATCATAGGCCTTCAGTAAAATATTCCGAATTAGGTAAATTGGCAATAAACGATATTTGTTCTTAAAGTGGAACATTAAAGTCTTTCTTTGCGGAGACATGTTGCAAAAACGTTGTGTCTGTTGCATTTATTTACTGTGTTCGGGCGGTTACAATTTAATTAACAATCATGCCGTTTGAATAGTGAAATTTGACTGGGGGAGCTCATGAGGGTTTAACTCATTATGCCCGCGACACACCACAGCAAGATATGGCTCGATCATGATAGTTCAAGAATGGTGGCGGAATAGCTTCGGGCACGATGCGTTAAATCTCTTGCTGCTGGGTAGCGTTCACCTTGCCCCGGCAGCGAAGGGGTTAAGGCGATTGTCAGGCTATTTAGAAATTAAATCATTTCATCATTCAGCAGGTTTCTGCAGGCCGGCCAGCTTGTTAACGGTTTATCAGATCAGGGGTACTATTTACACACACATTCCCTAACATTTTCAAGGACAGTACGATGTTGTTAGTGACGTAAAGATTCTTTCATCGGCGTTTAGGTGACGAGAATCTCGCTCGAGTGGTTTTAAACCTTCCCCTACGAGAGTGAATATGACCGGGTTTTAAAACCACGAGAGTGAGAATCCCATCACCTAAACACTGGTGTAAGAATCATATTCTAACTAACCTTTTCGTTTGCAGAATCTCGTTATTAGTTGGGTTGCGGCACACGCCTATCATAGAGCAAATCGGCAGTTATTGCTGGGCAACGATTTTGACGCATTTTAGATTGCTATGCCTACGTCAATATTTTCGATATGAGACAAATGTTATCATACGATGACGTAACAGCGCAATCCATGACGTCAGAATGCCAGTCGTCGTCATACAAAGATGTTGCAAGTGAGGTGAAAGTAAGTCAAGTTTCAATAGAGCGTGGGCCAGTACCTTTTTGTTGGACAGACTTTCTTCAAGTACAAGACAATATTGACATTGTTCACGCTTGGCCGTTCACGATTCAAGCTGTGTGACACGCGTGTGACATGCTCTAACTGTATCACACGTGTGTGATACAGCTTTCCCGATCTAAGGCGCAAAGTAGGAGGTGTGTAAGAAAAAGTAAATGTCTGCACAGAGCGAAATTTATTTCTGGGACTTTTTCTGCATGACACCATCAACTGTACAACGTAATAACCCCTTGACTGCCGAGAAAAAAATTAACACGATCCAGCTGCAAGAGACATAGATTTTCATAAGCCCCGCAAATGCGGGGGCTCATGAGGATCTATGCCTCTTGCTGAGTCCATTTTGTAACCACGTTTCTTAGACGGTTTTACCTTTTGATCATTGAGTGAACACAGATTTCAGAAACAATAGTGTAGCTGCAGTGGCACGGAAGGGGTTAAGATGCATGTATGTGTGACCTAGAGATCATTTCTATAATTTCCGTGTTTACGCATCTCGAACATATCAAAGACCTGCGTGTACACGCGTTATGAGCTGTGTAAACAAACTGTGGACAATATTGAATTACGTGAGTGAAAGGACTAGCGCTGTCAGTATTAACAATGAATCGTAATAAGTGAAAGTGATTTAATGAGGTTGAAAAAGCTCAAAAATCCAACACGAACTGCTTGCTTCTGTCTTCCTTTACTGCATACAGATACATCATTCATTAGAGACGTGCCGCCTCCGGATACGCGGCATAAGCCGGGTCTTTTGGTGTTGAATTAACGACGATTGCAGAAACACAGTCTGCATCAGCCGGCACTGAACGGGCTGAAGACCAAACTTTGGGTGGCTGCGGTGTAGCCAGCTAAATGTATTAAAGACCACATTTTTCTTACACGAAAGGCAACAATGAGTTAACAAGAGGCCTAGATCTCCTGCAACAGGTGCATATTAGTTGGATAACACTCCAAAACTTGGGCAATGTGGCTGTGGGGCTAAATGGCTTAATGCGGCGGAGATTCCTAGACGACGTCTCCAGCAGTAACGGCCGCGTGTCCCAATATCGGAGGTGCTACCTAACGACCATGTACCAGTTGCAAGAGTAGGATATTCCATGATAATTCAAGGGTAGTGCCAATGACCCCAAGATCTTGCAGGTTCTGGGCCCGCATTAACCAAATATCGGAGGCATCTCAGGCTCTGTGACTTGCAGTTAGATCGAGGTCACTTTAGCACTCCCAGTGAAGGGGTTAACCTTACACTGGCAGTGCTATTTTGAACGGTAAAACAACGCTTTTCAGCTTTCTTATCTTTTCTCAATGTGCTAGATAGTAAGCAGTTCGATTTTATAAATTTACTTGAACGAAAACTAAATCATGTTATTCCTCAATTCTCGAAATTTACGTTTTTGCTTTATTAGAAGACAATTCGGGGATCGGGGGGTGGAGGGGAGGTAGGGGGGGATGGGAGGGGGATGGGAGGGGGGGCATGGGAGGGGGGGGGGTCAAGTGATGTTGGACGGGTAGAGTCTGCCATCACTTTCAACATTACTGCTGGCGCTGGTATTGCTAGCCATGTAACCTGTTAGAAAATGCCTGTTCTTCCCTTAGTCATATTGCGAATGATGTTTTGCTTAATGTGAGTGTGTTTTGTATGATGATGTCATTTCCAAATTGATGATACTCTGATTTTATTTTTTTTTAAGAAATCATAATCATGCAGGCAGTTACTATACAGGCATTAGCACTCACACGTACACGTTAAAACTTTTAACCCCGAGTCCCCAGAGCAGGTGATTGAATGACCATGATGATTCAAGGGTAGTGCCAGATTAGCTTGGCGCCTTCAGGCGCCAAGCTAATCTGGCACTACCCTTGAATTATCATGGTCAGTCCGCCTCCTGCATCGGGTACATAGTTGTTAAGTAACGCTTCCAAAATTTAGGAAATGGGACCTTGGGACTAAAAGGGTTAACGTCGCAATAATTGTAATGCAGATAATTATTGTCCATTTAATACTTCAACCCATTGCATGTCGGTAGTGGTTTTTTGAACGCTTTGCATGTCGTTAGTGGTTTTTGGTGAAATCATCGCGACAAAACCCGCTACCTACACGCAAAGGGTTAAACGCTTGATTGCTTCAACAAACGGAAATTCGAAACGTGGCGAATTCGGTATGGCGGCTTTGTGATGACGTTGTCTAAGACCGGGACAGTTGTGACGTAGCGCACAAACATGTCTGCCATTCTCTCGTGCATGCGGCTTATTTTCCCGAAATGCCTGCCGACAAACAAAACACGACACAAAGAGTTAGTCTCAGTCTGGGTCATTCAAGCGGGAGGTGGATGTGCTGGGATAGTTTCAGGATAGTCCAAGAATAGCATGGCGCCTCGAAAGGCGCTGAACGACAAAAGAACATAGCACTACCCTTTAACTGTCATGACCATTTATTATGTGTGAACACAATCATTTCTTGTACTATTCAACCTCTCCTTCTCACTTTCCCCATGCCCCCCCCCCCCTCCCCCCCCCCCCCCTCTTCCCTCCGTGCAACACCTGGCGACTGCAGGACGACGGACGGTGACCAGACTACGAACGCTGGCCCATTACATAATTATATAGATTCACTTTTGCTAATGCACTATTTGCTAAAATTAAACATGCAACACGGTCACCAAAGACGTTGGCGATGAACGTTTGGCGCCCTGCCACAAAATCATATGACAGATCTCCTATCTTTAACCAGTTCAATGACTAGAAACATTGAACACCACCCATTAGCGAGTCGTATAGATCCTCATGAGCCCCCGCAACTGCGGGGGCTCATGAGGCTCTATGCCTCTTGCTGACACCACTTTGACTCCATGTTCTTGGCACAGCTAGGGTGTTTTGGTGTTGAATTAAGGAAGATTGCAGAAACACAGTCTGCATCAGCATGCACTGGCCGGGCTGAAGACCAAACTTTGGGTGACCGTGCGGTAGCCAACTAGATGATGGTCTTCATGACAGGTGACAGTGTTGGTCATTCCAGACATGTATTTAAAGACCTAATTTTTCTTGCATGAAGACAGGCGACAGTGTTTGCCATTCCAGACAAGTATGTAACTCATTCAGCCCTGACGCACTACAGCAGGAGATAGATGGACCATGATAATTCAAGGGTAGTGCCAGATTAGCTTGGCGCCTAAAGGCGCCAAGCTAATCTGGCACTGCCCTTGAATTATCATGGTCGATCTATCTCCTGCAACAGGTGCATAGTCGTTAGATGATGCCTCCAAAATTTGGGAAATACGTGCGCCGGGCTGAATGAGTTAAAAACCACATTTTTCTTGCACGAAAGCCGGTTGCTGAAAACTGGTTCTAAAGGACCAGCAGCTTTTCTTGGTTTTGCACTCAGTGTTGTCAAAATAAACGGAAACGGACAGGACCAAATTTTACGCTCATTGATTGTGTGCATATGACTAGAAACGAAATGAAATAAAATAAAATGAAATGAAACATATGTACGTCATACGAAGTGAAACCGAAATGAAATCAAGTTAAATTTAATATTCCAGCGGTGAACTGTGGCCCGCACAGACCTAAATTTACATGCACACAAATTATCTGTACCACTATACGCCCCCCCCCCTCCCCCCCTCCCTCCCCCCACCCCCCCGCCTCGGCATGCAGACACCAGTACTTCCCCAATGCGCAAAAAGCCGTCGGGCTGGCGTCGGTCCGATGGCCTTTGCGCACTGGGTCTGATGGAGGCTCTTTAGGAGGCCAAGAGACTTACAACGTGCATGCAATTTGTTGACGTAGACGGAGGTGTCGTGTTCGCCCAAAACCGCCAAGATCCTGGGGTCGTGAGAGTCCGAGCACGCCTGCACCAACCTTTGAGCCTCAGCTAGAGCCAGGTTTGCAGCCCTGAAAATATAGAGGTCAGAATCAGGTCGAAGGCGGTAGGTTGAGCCTCTTTATAGTAAGGAAAAACATTAGGTTGCGCCCCTTTCATATTAAGGCGTTAACTCATTCGACATAAGCCGCGTATTCGCAGGCGGCACGTCTCGAATGAGTTAACAACTGTACTGCAAGTTGACGAGATTGTGTTTTTGCCGTCTTCGATGATTCAGCGCCAAAGACTACGCCCAAGGAACATCGATTCAAAGTGTGGTCCGCAAGAGGCATAGATCCACATGAGCCTCTGCGACTGCGGGGCTCATGTGGATCTATGTCTCTTGCAGTGTGATCTTGCTCACTTTTTTCAAGTTCAAACAGGAAAAACATTTGTTTGTGTCCCGCTATAGTAAGGCTTTAAGGACAGTTTTCAGCTCAATTGCTGCAGCGTGGGTCCTCAATACAGTCGCAATGTTAACACCAGATAAACACGTCCAATTTGAATGACAATGTGGCGACTTCTTGCGAGCTTTGGGAATAGATTCACATGCAGGAGTCCAGGAAAATACATGCGAATGCAGATGGAGCTGGCTGGCTAAATACACTGACAGTATGAAGTCCGTGCAACCAATGACCTACTTCTGATAACCTCTATCATTAAGTATATATAACGATAACACCAACAACGCCAGTCACGATGGCGGTGATTCTGCATAATGATCGCGATCACGATTATTTCGGCCTTCTCAAGGCAAAAGACAGTAAGTTCATTTTAGTGAAAAGGCAGATTTGTTTCATGGGATTAAAATCCAAATCTCGCTTTTCACAATGGACTTTTGCCTTAAAACGGCATTTTCCATTTGTAATGCACGTGACATCCGTATACGCTGATTTCTATGTTAACACGCGCGATTGCGTCATAATCGTAGGTGTCATCATCATCAACATCATCATGTATCACGAGATGTTCAAGAATACGTAAAACTTTTGGCGTTACACTGAAAGGACCCCTAGGCAAGATACAATTTCTGTATGGTGTGTTGTGGAGGGGGGGGGGATTAGAGAAGTTCATTTTGGATCTTAAATATTTGATTTGAGCTTGAGTCACTTTGGTGTGGCGATTACGCGTCAGGCGAGTAACGCGTCAATACATGTCTCACACCAGTGACAATCCGGGGTCATTTTACCGTACACCAACGTGATCCAGGGTAGATCTGACGTGAGTGACATTACGTTTGGCCACATTTATTTATATATCTTTCTTTCTTTCTTTGAGAATTTATACTGACGAGCAAAAGAAATCCGGCATCGTTGGAATCATAAGAAACACTAAAATGTTTCCGATGGTTGCAATGGTGTCGCATTTCTTTAGCTCGTCAGTGTTATTGGCATCGATTTGTTACTAATACGCACGCACAGTTGGGGTTAGCCTGATTGACTGTCCCAAGTACAGTCAGGCTTTCGGCCATCCTTGTTGCCACATCGCTCGGGCATTCTTGCATCGTCACTGCAAACAGACACTTGTACATGCACATTCCAATGTAAGAAGAACAGCTTTAGACTAAAGAAATCTACAAGAGCCTTACAGCATAATGCTAAGCTAATCTGGTACAACTCTTAAAGTGTCATGACTCATTCATCATTTGCTGAGATTTCGTAAGGGTGAATTTCTTTTAGAGGGATATCACCCTCACAAAACATTTTAAAAGGGAGCTCACCCTCGTACAATTTAAAATATTACTCGCAACTTCAGACTAGATATGCGATTCGGGCGGGGGGGGGGGGGGGGGGAGGGGGGAGGAGGGGGGGGGGAGAGAGAGATTTTATCGCCCTTTAGCTATGGACTGTTTCTATGACATAATGGCTTAACCCATTCAGCCCTGACGCACTGCAGCAGGAGATGGGTCGACCATGATAATTCAAGTGTAGTGCCAGATTAATTCGCGCCTATCGGCGCCAAGTTGATCTGGCAATGCCCTTAAATTATCTTGGTCGATCCATCTCCTGCAACTGGTGCATAGTCATTAGATGACGCCTCCAAAATTTGGGAAATACGGCCGTCGGGCTGAATGAGTTAATCGGGCGAGTTGTTTGTTTCATGTGTTAATTCTCGCGGTAACTGCGGGGGCTCATGAGGATCTATGCCGCTTGCTGAAGTCACTTTGGATCCATGCTCCTGGGACATCCAGGTTTGTTTGTTTGTTTGTTTGTTTGTTTCATTGTTTGTTTGTTTGATCTTGAATTAAAGACTATTGCAGAAAGAAAGACATTTTGCGCTGGCGCTGAATGGATTAAGCTGCATAACTTACCGAGCACTGACACGCTATTGCTCGACCATCTTTGTTCAAGGGAGGAGCCAGAACAGCTTGGCGCATGCAGGCGCCAAGCTGTGCAGGCACCACCCTTGAGCTATGCCCTGCGAACGCTATAACATACAAGACTCACTTGCAATGCAGCAGGTGAGAAAGACGGCCAGCGTGGTGATTGATGATCTCATGATGACGTCACGGCACGTACAGTAGGTAGAGACTGGAGTAGAAGGCGAGTCCTTGTTGACGGAGTGGCGGAATGACACTGTTGGGTAAAACAACGCATTCGGGAATAGAGGAAACTACGACTATCTATCGGCTCAAGACATCGTTGTGTCGCGGATGCCAGACCGTGGATGTATCGACCACGTACAGATGCGTTGTATGGTGGACGCCAGTGGTGTTGTCGGTGTGGACGCTAACACTTGATTTGCACCTATTGACTATGTACAGTGCTGTAGGATTAAAGCCAGACCTCGCACTTATTATCAAGCAAGTGTTTTTTTACACAGTGCTGACGGAATAGTTTTGAACATCTTTTCTAAGTGATAAGAAAGTTTGCTCAATTTGGTGTACCTCTAAACGCCAGAGAAACTGTTCCCAGCGCGCATCTAGCCAGGGGTGAATCCAGTGTAAATGTATGCTGAAGTGATTCGCGTAAATCGATTCAACGTAAATATACCTAGCACGGAACCTCAAAGGCAATCAACCGACCTGAGAAATGGTGACGCTCACAACAGAAGACATATCCGACGCTGTAGAATAGGTCTTTGGACATCGGACATCGGAGAGCACTTTTTTTTTTTTTTACAAATATCGCCGCAAAGAGCCACTTTTCTCTACTAATCTTAAAACACATATTATTCAGTGACAGTTGACCCAATACGATTTACTTTTAAGAAACTCGAACAATGTGTCAGTTTTGCTGTCTCTTGGCTTGACTTTGCGAACGAAGATTCTATAGGGCTTGCCCACGTCGTCTGCAGGCATTTTCGTGGCTGCGGAGGCCAATCCGGGACAGGCAGGTTCGACCGCAGTGGCTGCAGGGGAAGGTCTGGTCAGGGTTCTGAGTTACGACAACTCTGTTTTTTCTTCTGAGCCGCTTGTCCTTAAGGTTAGCTCTGCGAGTGTCCTCAAAGGAGACAGCTGCCTTGTGAATGGTGGAGCGCCAGGTGTCACGATCCGCAGCAAGCGAAGACCACTGGCGGTGGTCGATTTGGCAGGCACTAAGTGACTTCTTGAGACCGTCTTTGTATCTCTTCTTTGGTGCCCCTCTGCCTCGGTGTGCAGTGGCGAGCTCGCCGAACAGAGTGATCTTGGGTAGGCGATGATCCTCCATCCTGGAGACGTGCCCCGCCCAGCGAAGCTGTGTCCGCAGCAGCAAAGCCTCGATGCTCACAGTTTCCGCCTGTTCAAGGACCTCGGAGTTGGTGACATAGTCACTCCAGTGAATGCTGAGGATGGTACGCAGGCAGCGCTGGTGAAAGCGTTCGAGGAGTCGTAGTTGGCTGCGGTAGAGGGCCCAGGACTCGGAACCGTACAGCAGGGTGGTGAGGACGACAGCTCTGTACACGCTGATCTTGGTGCCTTTTTTCAGCTGTTGGTTGTTCCACACCCGCTTGAATAGTCGCCCGAAAGCACTGTTCGCTTTTGCCAGCCTGTTGTCCAGCTCCTTGTCCAGCTTGGCGTCTGACGTGATGATGCAGCCAAGGTAGGTAAACTGGTGTACAGACTTCAGTTCGGACTCGCCGATGGTGATGTGGGGAGGGCAATGCTCTTCCTTGGGTGCCAGCTGATGAAGGACCTCTGTCTTTTTCAGACTGACCTCAAGTCCAAAGAGCTGGGCGGCATCTGCGAAGCAGGACGTAATGCGCTGCAAGGCTCTCTCTGTGTGTGCAACGAGGGCAGCGTCATCAGCAAAGAGCAGCTCACGAATCAGTTGGTCTAGGGTTTTCGTGTGGGCCTGCAGTCGTCTGAGGTTGAACAGGCTGCCATCGAGACGATACCTGATGTACACTGCGTCGTCATCGTCGAGGTCCACTGTGGCCTACTTCAACATCATGCTGAAGAAGATGGTGAAGAGGGTCGGTGCCAGCACGCAGCCTTGCTTCACGCCGTTGCGAATGGGGAATGGTTCTGAGAGGTTACTGTTTAGTCTGACCTGGCCTTGCTGGTCCTCGTGGAGCTGGACGATCATGTTGAGGAAACTTTGGGGGACAGCCTAGTCGCTCCAGGATCTGCCACATACCTTGCCTGCTCACAGTGTCAAACGCTTTTGTTAGGTCGACAAACGTTACGTACAGCCCTTTGTTCTGCTCGCGGCACTTCTCCTGAAGCTGTCTCAGCACAAAGACCATGTCGGTGGTACTCCTGTTGGCTCTGAAGCCACACTGGCCCTCTGGGAGGTGGTCTTCAGCGATGGCAGGTACCAGCCGATTCAGGAGCAACCTTGCGAGAATTTTCCCGGCAATGGACAGCAGGGTAATTCCACGATAATTAGAGCAGGCAGACTTCTCTCCTTTGTTCTTGTACAGGTTGATGATGACTGCATCACGGAGATCCTTTGGTAGTGTTCCTTTTTCCCAGCAGCAGAGAAAGAGGTCGTGGAGCTTGTTGTGCAGTGCTGGGCCTCCATGTTTCCATATCTCTGGCGGGATTCCGTCAATGCCTGCTGCTTTGCCACTCTTGAGCTGGTGGATGGCTGTGAGGGTCTCTTCGGCGGTGGGCGGTTCGTCCAATTCAACCTTTAGTGGAAGGTGTGGGATTTGGAGGATGACTGTTTCTTGAACCGTGCGCTCAGCGCCGAAGAGGTCCTGAAAGTATTCCGACCAGTTTTGCTGTACTGTCGTAAAAATTAAGATTCTTTTCATGAAATGACTGATTTTACATCCCTAAATGTGCCCCCGATATATGAAGCTCAGTGTAAGAGCCATTTTCACGTGGATTGGCAAAGTTTTGAAACATGAAAAAGAACAGGCATACATGAAGTCTGCATGCTTGACCTCGATATTGAAATCTGCCGGGGCTCTATTCAGGTCATTGAAAATGGCTTTGTTCTGGTCTTTTCATCCTATTGTCTCGACAGTGCAGCAAAATCGACAAATCATAGGCCTTCAGTAAAATATTCCGAATTAGGTAAATTGGCAATAAACGATATTTGTTCTTAAAGTGGAACATTAAAGTCTTTCTTTGCGGAGACATGTTGCAAAAACGTTGTGTCTGTTGCATTTATTTACTGTGTTCGGGCGGTTACAATTTAATTAACAATCATGCCGTTTGAATAGTGAAATTTGACTGGGGGAGCTCATGAGGGTTTAACTCATTATGCCCGCGACACACCACAGCAAGATATGGCTCGATCATGATAGTTCAAGAATGGTGGCGGAATAGCTTCGGGCACGATGCGTTAAATCTCTTGCTGCTGGGTAGCGTTCACCTTGCCCCGGCAGCGAAGGGGTTAAGTTGATTGTCAGGCTATTTAGAAATTAAATCATTTCATCATTCAGCAGGTTTCTGCAGGCCGGCCAGCTTGTTAACGGTTTATCAGATCAGGGGTACTATTTACACACACATTCCCTAACATTTTCAAGGACAGTACGATGTTGTTAGTGACGTAAAGATTCTTTCATCGGCGTTTAGGTGACGATAATCTCGCTCGAGTGGTTTTAAACCTTCCCCTACGAGAGTGAATATGACCGGGTTTTAAAACCACGAGAGTGAGAATCCCATCACCTAAACACTGGTGTAAGAATCATATTCTAACTAACCTTTTCGTTTGCAGAATCTCGTTATTAGTTGGGTTGCGGCACACGCCTATCATAGAGCAAATCGGCAGTTATTGCTGGGCAACGATTTTGACGCATTTTAGATTGCTATGCCCACGTCAATATTTTCGATATGAGACAAATGTTATCATACGATGACGTAACAGCGCAATGCATGACGTCAGAATGCCAGTCGTCGTCATACAATGATGTTGCAAGTGAGGTGAAAGTAAGTCAAGTTTCAATAGAGCGTGGGCCAGTACCTTTTTGTTGGACAGACTTTCTTCAAGTACAGGACAATATTGACATTGTGCACGCTTGGCCGTTCACGCAACAAGCTGTGTGACACGCGTGTGACATGCTCTAACTGTATCACACGTGTGTGATACAGCTTTTCCGATCTAAGGCGCAAAGTAGGAGGTGTGTAAGAAAACGTAAATGTCTGCACAGAGCGAAATTTATTTCTGGGGCTTTTTCTGCATGACACCATCAACTGTACAACGTAATAACCCCTTGACTGCCGAGAAAAAAATTAACACGATCCAGCTGCAAGAGACATAGATTTTCATAAGCCCCGCAAATGCGGGGGCTCATGAGGATCTATGCCTCTTGCTGAGTCCATTTTGTAACCACGTTTCTTAGACGGTTTTACCTTTTGATCATTGAGTGAACACAGATTTCAGAAACAATAGTGTAGCTGCAGTGGCACGGAAGGGGTTAAGATGCATGTATGTGTGACCTAGAGATCATTTCTATAATTTCCGTGTTTACGCATCTCGAACATATCAAAGACCTGCGTGTACACGCGTTATGAGCTGTGTAAACAAACTGTGGACAATATTGAATTACGTGAGTGAAAGGACTAGCGCTGTCAGTATTAACAATGCATCGTAATAAGTGAAAGTGATTTAATGAGGTTGAAAAAAGCTCAAAAATCCAACACGAACTGCTTGCTTCTGTCTTGCTTTACTGCATACAGATACATCATTCATTAGAGACGTGCCGCCTCCGGATACGCGGCATAAGCCGGGTCTTTTGGTGTTGAATTAACGACGATTGCAGAAACACAGTCTGCATCAGCCGGCACTGAACGGGCTGAAGACCAAACTTTGGGTGGCTGCGGTGTAGCCAGCTAAATGTATTAAAGACCACATTTTTCTTGCACGAAAGGCAACAATGAGTTAACAAGAGGCCTAGATCTCCTGCAACAGGTGCATATTAGTTGGATAACACTCCAAAACTTGGGCAATGTGGCTGTGGGGCTAGATGGCTTAATGCGGCGGAGATTCCTAGACTACGTCTCCAGCAGTAACGGCCGTGTGTCCCAATATCGGAGGTGCTACCTAACGACCATGTACCAGTTGCAGGAGTAGGATATTCCATGATAATTCAAGGGTAGTGCCAATGATCCCAAGATCTTGCAGGTTCGGGGCCCGCATTAACCAAATATCGGAGGCATCCCAGGCTCTGTGACTTGCAGTTAGATCGAGGTCACTTTAGCACTCCCAGTGAAGGGGTTAACCTTACACTGGCAGTGCTATTTTGAACGGGAAAACAACGCTTCTCAGCTTTCTTTTCTTTTCTCAATGTGCTAGATAGTAAGCAGTTCGATTTTATAAATTTACTTGAACGAAAACTAAATCATGTTATTCCTCAATTCTCGAAATTTACGTTTTTGCTTTATTAGGAGACAATTCGTGGATCGGGGATTGGGGGGGGGGGGATGCGGGGGTGGGGGGGGGGGGGTGGGGGGGGGGGGGTCAAGTGATGTTGAACGGGTAGAGTCTGCCATAACTTTCAACATTACTGCTGGCGCTGGTATTGCTAGCCATGTAACCTGTTAGAAAAAAAAAACTGTTCTTCCCTTAGTCATATTGCGAATGTTGTTTTGCTTAATGTGAGTGTGTTTTGCATGATGATGTCATTTCCAAATGTGATGATGCTGCGATTTTCTTTTTAAAAAAAGAAATCATAATCATGCAGCCAGTTACTACACAGGCATTAGCACTCACACGTACACGTTAAACTTTTAACCCTGAGTCCCCACAGCAGGAGATTGAATGACCATGATGATTCAAGGGTAGTCACCAGATTAGCTTGGCGCCTGCGCCAAGCTAATCTGGCACTACCCTTGAGTCATCATGGTCAGTCCGCCTCCTGCATCGGGTACATAGTTGTTAAGTAACGCTTCCAAAATTTGGGAAATGGGACCTTGGGACTAAAAGGGTTAACGTCGCAATAATTGTAATGCAGATAATTATTGTCCATTTAATACTTGAACCCAGTGCACGTCGGTAGTGGTTTTTGAAGCCTTTGCATGTCGTTAGTAGTTTTTGGTGAAATCACCGCGACAAAACCCGCTACCGACACGCAAAGGGTTAAACGCTTGATTGCTTCAACAAACTGAAATTTAAGTCATTCGAAACGTGGCAAATTCGGTATGGCGGCTTTGTGATGACGTTGTCTAAGACCGGAGACAGTTGTGACGTAGCGCACAAACATGTCTGCCATTCTCTCGTGCATGCGCGGCTTATTTTCCCGAAATGCCTGCCGACAAACAAAACACGACACAAAGAGTTAGTCTCAGTCTGGGTCATTCAAGCGGGAGGTGGATGTGCTGGGATAGTTTAACAATAGTCCAAGAATAGCATGGCGCCTCGAAAGACGCTGAACGACAAAAGAATATAGCACTACCCTTTAACTGTTATTATGGTCCTGCGCATTGAGTTATATTATAAATATGAGAAATGCGCCATATAAATACTATGTATTATTATTATTATTATTATTATTATGTGTGAACACAATCATTTCTTGCACTATTTAACCCCTCCTTCTCACTTTCCCCATGCCCCCCTCCCTTACCCCCCTCCCCCCCCCCCCCCCCCACACACACACCCCTTCCATCCGTACAACACCTGGCGACTGCAGAACGACGGACGGCGACCAGACGACGAACGCTGGCCTATTACATAATTTTTTTATTATGTAGATTCACTTTTGCTAATGCACTATTTGCTAAAAATAAACATGCAACACAGTCAACAAAGACGTTGGCGATGAACGTTTGGCGCCCAGCCACAAATCATATGACAGATCTCTAATCATTAACCCGGTCAGTGTCGAGAAACATTGAACACCACCCAACAGCGAGAGGTATAGATCCTCATGAGCCCCCGCATAGTCGTTAGATGACGCTTCCAAAATTTGGGAAATACGTGCGCCGAGCTGAATGCGTTAAAGACCACATTTTTCCTGCACGAAAGGTGGCTGCTGCAAACTGGTCCTAAAGGACCTGGAACCAGTTTCATGAGTGAGTTTAGTCCTGCGGCAGCCACTAAGCAAGGTGCGCCGCTATAGCGGCGCACCTTGCTTAGTGGGTGGTGCAAGACTAAACTCGCTCATGCAACTGGCCCCAGCAGCTTCGCTTGTCAACAGTTTGGCACTCAGTGTTGTCATGCTTAATCCTTTGTGTGTCAGGAGCGGTTTACAGGAATCATCGCGACCAAAATCGGTACCGAAACGCAAAGGATTAAAACTAGAAATCAAAGGAAATTAAATAAATTAATTGAATTGAATTGAATTGAATTGAACTGTATTGAACTGAACTGAACTGAATTAAATTGAATTGAATTAAACAATTTAAACGGAAACGGACCGGACCAAATTTAATGCTCTGTGTTTTTGTGCGTATGATTAGAAACGAAAAGAAATTTTAAAAAATAAAATAAAACAAGATGGGATCAACCATAACCCACAAAGTCCCTTCTATATGAGAGCTGCCCTTACTGTCAATGGTCTCTACCTTTTGTCTTTGACCTGATTATCTCCTATTGAAAAAGTCTCGCTGATCTGCCAATGAGTCAGTGAGTTCTATAAGGGGCGCAGGACGTACGCGTCATTGATTTGTCAAACGTTATTTGTCATGACGTAAGTTTTAGTTGTTACGTAATTTTATATTTTACGTGATTTAAGTTTCACTTTCGCTTCATAGGCTTGAGACAAATGTGACAAAACTAGAACTTCACGGTACAATTTCAGTCTTGCTATAATTTGTGTGAAAGAAGGTTGACTTTACCTAGCTACATGATATACTAAGTACACGGGTCACCTGCTGAATAAGATAATCAGGCTTAGTGAGAAAATCGTTGGGGGCAGGTTGGAGAGCCTTGACGGCCTCTACAGGACGAGAATGATACGCAAGGGCCTTAGGCTGGCAGCTGACACTTCCCACTGCCTTTCTAAGCACCTTCAAAAGCTCCCGTCTGGCCGTAGGTTCAAGGCTCCTCTTGTTAAAACCAAACGCTACAATGAAGGGCAGCTTTGTACCTTCGGCCATCCGTCTCCTAAATGAAGAGTGTGTTAACTAGCGTATCTCTCTCTCTCTCTCTCTCTCTCTCTCTCTCTCTCTCTCTCTCTCTCTCTCTCTCTCTCTCTCTCTCTCTCTCTCTCTCTCTCTCTCTCTCTCTCTCTCTCTCTCTCTCTCTCTCTCTCTCTCTCTCTCTCTCTCTCTCTTTGTTGAGGCCGTCGAGGAACTTGCACCTCAGATGTCGCAGTGGCATCTTGCAAGTGGCAGACTCACTCCTATACCACTAATGTAGTCATGTAGTGGTTTTTTGTTTGTTTGTTTGTTTTTGTTTTTCACCATTGTCATAATGTGGCTAAAACCGCACGCGCGCAAGTGATCCCAACGAAAGAAAATTTGTCGGCTCGACTGACACAATAAAGTTTTTGAATTTGAATTTGAATGCTCTTCTGAAAGCGCGTCGATGTGTGTGTGCGTATTAGTGCGCGCGCGCACCAAACATCTCCAAGAGGCATAGATCCTCATGCGCTTGGAGGGCGCATGAAGATCTATTCCTCTTGGAGATGCGCGCATGTTTGTGAGACAGACGGAGAGATAGAGCCGCGCGCGAGAGAGAGAATGACGTCACATTTAGAATATTATGTCAGTGTCTGCGTGGTGACGGAGTTGCCTCTTTTACGTCAACGCCACCATCTGACTTTCTCTAAAAGTCAAGGTGTTTTTAGTGTTTTAATTCTTTTCTCAAAAGAATTAATTTTTACTAAAGAAGTTGAAAGGGTACAAAGCTGGCTAACAAACTCATCGAATGTCTTTCTGCAAACTAGCTATATATGCAAAAGTTCAAGTAAATATGACAAAAATTACAGACTCTAATCTGGGTCAACCGACTTCCTCTCAACGGTTGTTTCTGTCTTCAATGAGACATTCAATTACAATGGACCTCACCGAGCACGCGCCACAAACGCCATGCCCCCTAGCAATTGTTGCTGGGTGCCACAAGCTTTCCTGTCCCTTTCGCAATATGGCGGACGATAGCGCGCGTGATTCGACTGACTGAATGCGTTGCAAATTCTACAAGCCTACATTTATGCCAGGATACAAATATATGTCAAAAACGGCTCTAGATCGAGGCAAAGCAAGTTTGCGTCAAGTTTCATTGATGCTATTCGTATTTATCACACAACTGGCAGTAATTCCGTTCAAGTTGCATCCGTGTTGACCGATCTGCAAGAACGCGGCGCCGATCCACACAAACTGTACGTAGAAAATGAGCATCACTGAACAAGCACAGGTCACATAAGCTAGCAGTGCCTGCAGAGCCGGGTAGGTGTTTTTGTTATTGGTCAGCTTTAAAAAATAGCACACTTATCCGAGCCATTTTAGTCCATCTTGTCTCATCGTAGCAGGATGGCAGTGCTGCTCAGCGCTCTCTATTGCTGGTTCAGTGTCAGGCTGAGAGGATTACTTCAAATTCACTCACAAATAGAATCGATGTGTCTGTCTGTGTGAGTGTGTGTGTGTGTGTGTGTGTGTGTGTGTGTGTGTGTGTGTATGTGTGTGTGTGTGTGTGTGTGTGTGTGTGTGCGTGCGTGTCAAAATAGACAAACAGAGAGATTAGCCGCTACTTATCTTCATTCGCAGAAGGAATAGGCTTCGTGCGTCACGTGATCATTGTCAATGCGTCCGCCATGTTGCAAAGGTTGACGTACTTCCTTTTACAGCAGAGAGAGTAAACAGAGCGTGTTTTTCTGTTTTAAAAAATGGAAAAAGTGAAGGGAAGGGATACTAGAAAATATATTGATCGACTGGACAGTGAACATAGGGTTCGGTACGAAGAAAAAATTCAATTTTTGACTGGTTTTGACCCCTACGACTGCACAGAATCCGCCTGGACAGAGGACTACAGTGCAATTCCTCCTTTGGATTTTCCAAGTCTCACAAGCTATCTGGTGTGTGGCATTAGTGCCTACACTCTTGAACAGTCTTACAAAAGTTTGGAGGCTCATATGCAGTTTACGGATGGATGGGTCCACGGCCTTAGAATGTTTTCGCCACCAGCCTGTGACAAGACTGTCGTCAAAGCCAAGGTAACAATTTGACACATAACTCCTTAGTTTCTTGTCATCAGCTTGACTTTTTCTTCTCTAGAGCTGAAAGGCTGTGTGGATCAGCTACTGCATGGACTAAACTTATTCTAAATAAATTGTGTCGTTGCATTTGGGGTATCATGAGACTGAGATAGACGGTGTGAAATCAAAAGCTCCCTTACTACATGTATGTTAATTAAGTTGTAAACACTGATGCAGATACACAGACCAGGTAGAGTGTGACTTGTCACTGTACATTATCATAAGACATATGTGTTTTCATTCCAGGTACTTCATTCTCAGAGAATGAACGAAAAGCCCCTTCAGCCATGGGTCATCATTAATGAGAGTGGAGATGTGGTTGCTGCACACTGCGACTGCATGGCGGGACTTGGTGAGACCTGCACTCATGTGGGAGCTGTGCTCTTCAAAATTGAAGCGGTGGTGCGGGTGAGGGAGAGGACAACAGTGACAGGAGTGGCTGCATACTGGATGATACCCAGTACTATTGATAAGGTATGATTGATGTATTTCTAACATTACTTGATTCAAGCAAGTGTTAGCTTCTAACAGTCACACATTTGTTTCTGAAGCATATATGTTGTGCATCGGGGAATGTTCTTGATTTTTCACACAGATTGATTGAACAATTATAAACAATATTTTGTCTCTAGGTGAGAGGAAAGGTGGGCTACAAAATCGACTTTACGACTGCAAACACCAGGAGGCAGCAGCTTGACAACACCATTGCAAGTGGCATAGCCCCACTGCCGATTAGGACCATGTCTGTTGCCAAGAAGTATACAACAACACCGGCACCAACGCAGGAGCAGATCAACAGGTTTCTAAAGGCTCTACATGCTACAGGTACATACTAGTGTGAATTAACCCTTTGTGTGTCGATCACGACATAACAATAGTGGGAATAATGTAGACATTTATCAGGTTTTCGAATGTATATGTATTTACATCGAAACCTGCTAATAGCACACTTCTGAATAATTAATCCAGACCAAAAAGGTGACTGCCAAGCGTGTGAAATGCAAAGAAGTACCCAACGGAGAAAGAAACACGCTTAGAAAAACGGTACAACACAATTTATTAATTTTTCGGGTAAATACCCTTTGTCAAAATAGACAAACAAACAGAGACATTAGCCGCTACTTATCTTCAGATGCAGAAGGAATGTGGCAACTGAAGGTGACGTAAAAAGAAAAGGAAAAGAAAAGGAAAGGAAGAACAAAAGTAAAAATGACGTCAAAGAAAAAAATTGTAAGAGAAAGACTCCGAGAGAAACTAAACACGAGAGACAAGAGTGTGTGTAAGCGCGCGCAGGAGCGAGCAAAAGTAAATGCGCGTGTGTGAGGCCGGGGAGAGAGAGAGAGAGAGAGAGAGAGAGAGAGAGAGAGAGAGAGAGAGAGAGAGAGAGAGAGAGAGAGAGAGAGAGAGAGAGAGAGAGAGAGAGGAGAGAGAGAGAGAGAGAGAGAGAGAGAGAGAGGAGAGAGAGAGAGGGGGAGAGAGAAAGAGAGAGAGAGAGAGAGAGAGAGAGAGAGAGAGAGAGAGAGAAGAGAGAGAGAGAGAGAGAGAGAGAGACAGAGACAGAGAGAGAACGAACGGGGAGTACCCTTGGGCACGAAGTAGGCTGAGTGTCTAATACACAAAGCCAGCTAAACACCAACCCGAAGGCAAACCTTATATCACCATCGAGTTGAGGACTACCTCGGGGAAAAACGGGAGGACCCCGGGAAAAAAAACCCAGCATTTAGCATGGTACACAACAAGGAATATCGATGAAACAAAGCAAATAATCAAATTCAGTAAGAGAATAATGGTATAAGAGGAGAGTAGGTAGTTGTGAAACCATCTTCAAGGGTAACTCAAAAAAAAAAAAAAAAAAAACGGGTGTGGGGGGAGAGAAAGACAAAAGGGGCGGGGGAAGGGGAGGAGGAAAGGGAAGAGAGAGAGAGAAAGGGGAAAGAGAGAGAGAGAGAGGAGAGAGAGAGAGAGAGAGAGAGAGAGAGAGAGAGAGAGAGAGAGAGAGAGAGAGAGAGAGAGAAACAAAAAGGGAGGGGGGGGGGAAGGCAAACAAACAGAGCCACCAGCCCCACCCAACAGGCACCCTCCAGCCCACGGACGAACGCACAGGCATGCGAACAAGACGACCACATACAGCCCCAAGGGAATGCACATGATCGCCCCCCACACCCGCGCATAAATCCAAGGACCGGCGACCAAGCGCCCGACAGGGAAGGGCAAGGGATCCAACTTAACGTATGGCCAGCGCTGAAAAAGTCCCCATGGGAGGCACAAAGTACATATCAATCAGCGCCAGCCGCACCTATCTGGTTAGTGAGTAGTCATACAGAAGCGACTCGGTAAGGTAAATGACAGTTAGCAGAAGACACAGGTAAGGTCCAAAAAGTTAATCTTTCATATTCATCCCGAGTGGCGCCACAGTGCCCAGTTTATTAATCAAAAATTTTTCTCGGTCTTTCCTGGCCCAGACATTACTGGTTTGCATAAGCCATAGGCCTTTAACACGAATGTCCGAGACGGAGTGATCGGCCTGGTTGAAATGTCGCCCGACCGGTCTATTGTAATGGTACTTGACCGACTGAAGATGTTCTTTAAAACGGTCGTTGATGGTTCTTTCCGTCTCTCCAACATAGAGTTGGCCGCATTTCACACATGTCATCTCCTGTGTGAAATGCGGCCAACTCTATGTTGGAGAGACGGAAAGAACCATCAACGACCGTTTTAAAGAACATCTTCAGTCGGTCAAGTACCATTACAATAGACCGGTCGGGCGACATTTCAACCAGGCCGATCACTCCGTCTCGGACATTCGTGTTAAAGGCCTCTGGCTTATGCAAACCAGTAATGTCTGGGCCAGGAAAGACCGAGAAAAAATTTTGATTAATAAACTGGGCACTGTGGCGCCACTCGGGATGAATATGAAAGATTAACTTTTTGGACCTTACCTGTGTCTTCTGCTAACTGTCATTTACCTTACCGAGTCGCTTCTGTATGACTACTCACTAACCAGATAGGTGCGGCTGGCGCTGATTGATATGTACTTTGTGCCTCCCATGGGGACTTTTTCAGCGCTGGCCATACGTTAAGTTGGATCCCTTGCCCTTCCCTGTCGGGCGCTTGGTCGCCGGTCCTTGGATTTATGCGCGGGTGTGGGGGGCGATCATGTGCATTCCCTTGGGGCTGTATGTGGTCGTCTTGTTCGCATGCCTGTGCGTTCGTCCGTGGGCTGGAGGGTGCCTGTTGGGTGGGGCTGGTGGCTCTGTTTGTTTGCCTTCCCCCCCCCCTCCCTTTTTGTTTTCTCTCTCTCTCTCTCTCTCTCTCTCTCTCTCTCTCTCTCTCTCTCTCTCTCTCTCTCTCTCTCTCTCCTCTCTCTCTCTCTCTCTCTCTCTCTCTCTCTCCCCCTTTCTCTCTCTCTCTTCCCTTTCCTCCTCCCCTTCCCCCGCCCCTTTTGTCTTTCTCTCCCCCCACACCCGTTTTTTTTTTTTTTTTTTTTTTTTTGAGTTACCCTTGAAGATGGTTTCACAACTACCTACTCTCCTCTTATACCATTATTCTCTTACTGAATTTGATTATTTGCTTTGTTTCATCGATATTCCTTGTTGTGTACCATGCTAAATGCTGGGGTTTTTTTCCCGGGGTCCTCCCGTTTTTCCCCGAGGTAGTCCTCAACTCGATGGTGATATAAGGTTTGCCTTCGGGTTGGTGCCTTTAGCTGGCTTTGTGTATTAGACACTCAGCCTACTTCGTGCCCAAGGGTACTCCCCGTTCGTTCTCTCTCTCTCTCTCTCTTCTCTCTCTCCCCCCCCCCTCTCTCTCTCTCTCGCTGTCTCTCTTCTCTCTCTCTCTCTCTCCCCGGCCTCACACACGCGCATTTACTTTTGCTCGCTCCTGCGCGCGCTTACACACACTCTTGTCTCTCGTGTTTAGTTTCTCTCGGAGTCTTTCTCTTACGATTTTTTTCTTTGACGTCATTTTTACTTTTGTTCTTCCTTTCCTTTTCTTTTCCTTTTCTTTTTCTTTTTACGTCACCTTCAGTTGCCACATTCCTTCTGCATCTGAAGATAAGTAGCGGCTAATGTCTCTGTTTGTTTGTCTATTTTGACAAAGGGTATTTACCCGAAATATTAATAAATTGTCTTGTACCGTTTTTTCTAAGCGTGTTTCTTTCTCCGTTGGGTACTTCTTTACACTTCTGAATAGCACAAATCATGTGAATAGTACTGTCACTTTAAACCTTTTTTTTTCAGCCCTTCTGTACATGCTAATATGCAACATGTTTTTACATGAAATGTTTTGCTGTGTTTCAGGAGACAGGGCTGTTCTTCTCAGTAGCAGACCGGATTACTGCCAGGACTTCAGGGATCCAGTGAAGCCTGTGCTCTTGCCCAAGTCCTTGACCAACCTGCGCAACCCTGCATGTGATTGTCTAAGCAATGAGGACCTTACGTCCTACTGCACGACAGTGGCTGATAAAGTGAACGTCACTGCGGAACAAGCTGCCAAGATAGAGAGGGACACCAGGGACCAGCACAAGACGGCAAGCGGGTTCTCCTGCAGGGCTGGCAGAGTCACCGCATCCCAGCTGCATGCAGTTACAACTTTCAAGCAGGATAAACCAGCCCTCAGCACCATCAAGACCATTTGCTACCCCTCAATGACCAAAATAACACACGTTGCAGTGACCTGGGGCATTGAAAATGAGGCCAGAGCCAAAAAAGCGTATGAAGAGGAAGAGAAAGGAAGCCACTGTGGTTTCAGCCTTCAAAAGAGTGGCTTCATAATTCGGCCGGACATACCCTACATGGGATCATCGCCAGATGGCATTGTTGACTGTGAATGCTGTGGCAGAGACTGCCTTGAAGTGAAGTGCAGCTACAAACACCGTGACCTGCCAGTCATTGCTGCTTGCAGTGACAAAACATGTTGTCTAGAAATTGTAGACAATGAGCTATGCTTGAAGAAAGGCCAGGTGCAGGGGCAGATGCTGACAGCTGAAGTGGAATACTGTGATTTTGTCATGTTCACAAATGTGGACATCAGAGTTGTGAGGGTAGAAGCGGACTTTGAGTGCCAAGAACGCCTAAAAGGCAAGGCCAAAGAGTTTTTTATGGAAGTGGCGTTGCCTGAACTTGTGGCAAAGCGGTTCACTGTAGGTGTTCCATCTGTGTGTGTGATGGGTGAGTCGTCCAAAGTCGATGTGCCTTCTTGCAGGCAAGGCAAGAAGCGCAAGAAAGAAGAACCATTATGGTGTCACTGCAGGAAACCTGCGCACTTTGACGACATGATAGGCTGTGACAACTATGAGTGTGAAGTAGAGTGGTTTCACTTGGGCTGTGTTGGGCTGAAAGAAGCTCCAGATGTGGATGAAGCATGGTTTTGTGAGGAGTGTGTGAACAAGTAGAACAATGTTGACTGTTGTTGTCTGTCAGTGTGAGGTTTTGAATACTTTCCAGGTACACTATCTGCACGTTTGTCTGGTTCACAGTATTTTGGTAACTCATAGTGAATATACTTTTGTGATTTGCATTGACTGAGTTTAGAGAAAATGCAAGGCAGACTGGTCTTGTTGTTTTGGTAACCACCCCCAACTTGAATGCATGTATTTATTAGGTGGTTGTTTTGGTACATGTATATAGCTGGCTGAGGAAGTACATGGCCAGAACCTAACATTTATTGGTTTTACATTAAAGGGGCACACCTTCACCGATTTCAGCAACAAAATTGGACTTTGAACTGCTGTGTAATGTGCAAGTGATTTGCATTTCCAAACCTGGTAGTTTTTACTGATTCACAGTGATGTTACAGATCTGTAATTATGTTTATTGAATTTTGAAATTAGTATGCTTGTTGTTTCATGGATGATGAATTATTAAATGTAATGACAAGTAGTAAACACTGTTTTGTGTTTTTGTTTTGTATCATGTGTCAACATGTTAGTACAATTGAATGCACATGTTTGGTTGCTAAAACCAAAGACCAAGAACACATTTCAGAACAAACAGTCCACACTATGACAACACCCATGTTTTCTTTCTATCTCTTTTATTATTCAATGATTATCCCATGGAGCGTATTCATATTTAAAGGAAATATTACCATAATATAATGACCAGAACAGATGCATATATGCATCAGTTCTGGTCATTATATTATGGTAATAATAAATAAATGTATATGGAGCATGTCCATACAAAGCATGGTGTAGTTCTATTAATGAACAAGGCCATGAGCAACTGTAAACAATGAAGCACACCAACTGAATGTAGATGTTAAAATTTTGAAAAGCTAGTTGTAAAATGTTCTACAATTTCTGACATATCCATAACACTTTTACCCCCACCAAAATGTCTAGAAATGACAGCAAACCCACCTCAATCATGTACTGCTATGGCAACAACACACAGACCAGAACTATATACCCAATTCCCAGAACAGATGTATATAAATAATGTACAGGGAGCATGTGACATGTCCATGCAAAGTACAGTGCACTTTTCAACAAAGCTGTCACAGTATCAGCAACTAAATGATGCACGCCAATTGAACATAAATGTATGTTTTCAGACAATTTGAAAAGGTAGTTGTGACATTTTCAGAAAATTCTGAAATATCCATGTCACTTGTACTCCCAAAATATACTACTCCAAGTTTGCTTTGCATCAAGACTGAGTTTGATGTTTGTGAAAAATGAAAATGGTTTATTCAAAAGTAACTGATTGGAGCTTAATCAGTGGTCTTCTGAGAACAAAATAATGATAGCAATTGCTAATAAAGCAATAATTTAAATAAACAGCAATCAGGACACCCTTGGAGTAGTATATATAGAAATGAGAGCAATCTCTCATCTACTATGGCAACACAACACTAGAGCTCATGTTTGCCAGCGCAAAACAGACTAGCACTATTTTGTCCAGAAATGTAACTGTTTCTCCTTCACACGGAAGTATCGTCTCTATTGCCAGTGTGTCTGATACAATACCATATTTGCCTCTCAGGTTTCCAATAACACGTTCAATGTGGATCCTTAAATGTGCAATGTTTCTGGTGTCTTCCACATCTCTGGCACGCAGCTGGCTTTTCCCTTTTGTGAAAGATGGGATTTTCACCTCGGCAAACATCATCCCAACTGATTCAGTGATGTCAAAACCCCTATCAGCTAAAATGACATCCCCTGGCACAAGCTTATTTATAAACCCAGACTCCTCAGTGACCTCTCTATCACTTGTCCTTCCACCAAAGCCTCTGGAAATAAAAGAGATCTCCCCTCTAGGTGTTGCTCCTATCATATACTTCATCGTATTGTGGTGTTTATAGTTCGACCAGGTTTCTGCTCTGGCTTTCAGATTCGAAGGTCTTTCAATGAAGATCTCAAAACAGTCAATGATAACTGCAACTTTATTTCCAAAAGCCTCTGTAAATTGATGAGGCATGCAAACCTGCAAATGTTCTCTCTCTGGCCATTTGACAAAGTCAAAGAGACGAGTATACATTATACTCAAAACTTCTTTGAAGTTGCTTGACACAGTCTTGCGATGCAATTTGAACATGTACGCAATGTGCTGAAACGGCAGGTTCACACGCAGTCTCAGAAACACTAACATCAGCAGCTGAAATGGTGTCAGGAGTCTTGCTGGTGGAAGATACTGCAACAGATAAGTGAACAGAGCTAAAAAAATGTGGCGTAGCTGGGCAGCCCAGTATAAAATTTCACACGCTCTTCATCACCTTCAAACACCTCAGGGGTGAACATGTCACAGTCCTTCATTTTCTCTTTCAAGTTCCTCTTCTCCTCATACAAGGCATTGAGTTCGTCATGCATGGAATCTATAGTAGCACCAGTCAGCTCAGTTTGAGTAGAGACTTCACACATTCTTGCACTTCCATTGACAGAATTGTCACTGTTGTCCTCATCGTCACTCAGATGTAATCCTGGCTCAGTTACATCTTTGTTGTTCATTTGAAGCTTTGACAATCCACGTTGTCGAGCTCTGTCAGACCGTTTGGAGTCGGTGGGCTTCACTTTGTCATGGCCCATGTGCAGAGATGGGGCCCAATCAGGATTACTTTCATACATCTCATAGGCAGGTTTTCCTGGAAACAAACAAAACAATACGAAACAAGGAATGATCAATAAACTAGTCAGCTCTGAGCACATGACAAAATGTATAACACACAGCCACCAACAGAACAAAACTACTAAGGCTTTTATACAAATTATTTCCGAATTCAGTGCTCTTTTTATCATCTGCCAAAAATAACAAATGCACAAATGACAAGAAGAAAACGACGAAATCGTCAATGTTTTCAGCCCACGTCTGTGTAGGGAAAAGAGAAGTCTTTTGGAAAACTCTTAATAAAACTGACAGATAACAGAAATAATTAATAAAAGTAAGTTGAAATGAGCGTTACCAGCGTGAAAATGTCTTGAGCAAACACGACATCCTTCTGAAGAATACGAGAAAGTGATCCTCTCCAAGTTGATAGCGGATACCCAAGCCAACCTTCTCCTACTTGACAAATCTTTCATTTGCGATCCTTGGTTTGTTTTAACTTTAGGAATGCGAAAAAACTTAACATTTTCATTGATTCTGGCTCCAGCTGTGTTATGTGAACTCATAAAACAATCTTTAACGCAGCAACGCGCACCTTTCTCAGGCATTTTTTTATGGCAGATTCGACGATTATAAACGACTCGACAGTGTACTTTCAGTTTCTCACCTTGCCGTCATGGCGTCGCGCAAGGAGTTTTGGGATTGACTGACGTCACATTCACGAAGGCTATGTGGCAACAAAGAGTTGCGACATTCCTTCTGCGAATGAAGATAAGTAGCGGCTAATCTCTCTGTTTGTTTTGTCTATTTTGACAAAGGGTATTTACCCGAAATATTAATAAATTGTGTTGTACCCGTCTTTTCTAAGCGTGTTTCTTTCTCCGTTGGGTACTTCTTTGCATTTTACACGCTTGGCAGTCACCTTTTTGGTCTGAAGGAGTGACGGCCCTGTTTCGACAGGCTGAAGGTTGCTGACCCGGCCGCCATGGCAGGAATACTACCTGGTTTTTTTAGCGACCACCTCAGTGAGAGACCTCCTAGTGTCATTAAAACCATACGTTAGCTACTTAATTAAAGGTTTGTAATGACAGATGGCGCTTGAGAGAGCGTCGGCATCCCTCACGATTTCGTGACAACGTTTACACGAACACAGAGCAAGACGATTATAGTCGTTCCGCATAAACCACTCGGTGCAATCACGTGTCACGATTTGTTCACTGATACTCAGTGGTTGTCAGTCTCCCGGCCTGATGACGCAGCGGATTGAGGAAGACAACCAGGATGAAATTGATTCTCTTTCTAGGGCTCGGTTGCATGAGTGAGATTAGTCCTTGCGCCAGCCATTAAGCAGGGTGCTCCTTTAGAGCGGTGTAGCTGAGCACCAGGCCGCCTTAGTGAGTCCGTACTGACGGTTGGCCGCGCAACTCATTAAGCTCAGTCATGCACTTCTGAGCAGCAGCTGCGTCGCTTACACTTTAACGTTTTTTTAAAGGAAATTTAAGATAAGATAGTTTATTGCCACATGTTTCCATGTAAAAAAACAAACAAACAATAAAAACATTGCAACTTGATGTCAGTTACTAAGATGATGCTGTCGTCCACTTGTAATGCGCATCCACTCCATGCTAGCAGCATGCTCAGGGGGGGGGGGGGGGGAAGGAAAAAAAAAACCACGCAACTTCTGGTGCACAGTAGTCCTAGAATTAAAAGTCAAGAAACAGTTGGGTTTTGAGGCGCCTCCTGAAGGTGCCAAGTGCAGTCAATGTCCCTCAAGGATTGTGGTAGTCCATTCCACAGCCTAGGTCCGCAGTGTGAAAATGCCCGGACACCAAGCCGCTTCTTTGTGTGGCTTTCAACACTTTGGGTGCAGAGTTTGGACTGGACAGCAGAACGGAGCTGCCTCGTAGGGTTATGGCGTGGGACTATTTAGTCCTGGAGGTACTCTGGTGAGTCTGGGTCATTTATGGCACAAAGTGAGAATCTTGTGATCAATTCTTTGCTTGACTGCCGGGAAGCCAGTGCAACTACTTAAGGATCCGGACTGGTGTGATATGCTCCCTTCTTTTGGTTCTTGTGACAATTCTGGCGGCAGTGTTCTGAACCAGTTGAAGACGTCTGAGTTGTTGCTCTGGCAGACCCCAAAGACATCTGTTACAGTAGCCCAGTCTGGATAGGACAAGGGCAACGGCGACCGCATATGCAGCTTTGGCTGTCAGGACAGGTCATTAGTTTCCCAAGGGAGCGAAGATGGAAGTAGCAAACCCTGACAACAGCACTGATAATTATGGTCTTCCATGGTAAAACTGGTATCGACAAAGACGCCAAGATCTCTGACAGTCTTGGAGAAAGGGGCTAGTTTGTTCTTGGGTCCACACAGAATTTCCTTGGTTTTATCATCATTTAACTTCAGCATGTTGGTTGACATCCAGGACTTGATTTCTTGGCAGCACGACTCGATTTTCTGCACTGCGGTCAGAGAAGCGAAGACACTGTCAGGATGAAATGAGTCATAGAGACCAGAATCATCTGCAAAACTGTCGACCTAACCAGTACTTGTCAATCACACGTCCTAACTTGTGTAGAGAGAGAGAGAGAGAGAGAGAGAGAGAGAGAGAGAGAGAGAGAGAGAGAGAGAGAGAGAGAGAGAGAGAGAGAGAGAGAGAGAGAGAGAGAGAGAGAGAGAGAGAGAGAGAGAGAGAGAGAGAGAGAGAGAGAGAGAGAGAGAGAGAGAGAGGAGAGAGAGAGAGAGAGAGAGAGAGAGAGAGAGAGAGAGAGAGAGAGAGAGAGAGAGAGAGAGAGAGAGGAGAGAGAGAGAGAGAGAGAGAGAGAGAGAGAGAGAGAGAGAGAGAGAGAGAGAGAGAGAGAGAGAGAGAACAGAACAGGCCCCCTTGAGGGACCCCGCATACTAGCCGGGTAACATCAGACGCCACACCATAAACACTGACGTACTGGAATCTGCCTTCAAGGTACGACCGAAACCACTGCAAGACACAGTCCGTGATACCAAACTCAAGCTGAAGTTTCTACTAAGACTAATAACACACAGTTGACACACACACACACACACACACACACACACACACACACACACACACACACACACACACACACACACACACACACACACAGAGTAAACTCTAAAGTATGATTTTCATGCTAAATACTAAGCAAATACCGGTATTGAACACGGCGAACGGGCACGCCTCACTGATTCAGTTATAAGCTGACTCAGTGTACACATTCCGACACGTTCTCACTCGCCACTCGCGCTCTCTCGGCAATCACTCCGGTTGATCAGAGAGAGAGAGAGAGAGAGAGAGAGAGGGAGCGAACAGCCAGAGGGAGAAACACTGTTGCAGAATCTGCTGGTCCTGGTACTGATGGACCTGTACCTACACTCTGATGGTAAAAGTTGGAAAAGCTCATTGCCGGGGTGGGTGGAATCACTGGAGCCTTCATAAGACTTGCTCTACGTATGAGACGCTGCTGGTACAGTGACTAGTCCAGGCTAGGAAGACCTTTGCCTATGATTTTTGAAGCGGTCTTGACCACCCTGCACAATCTGAATTTCTCTTTGGCCGTGATGGAACCATACCAACCCGTGATCGAAAAAGTGAGCACGCTCTTACCGAGACCGACAGTGGTGACTTTTCAGACCGGCGTCACTGAGTCGCAGGAAGAACAAGCGCTGCTGTGCTTTTTGGACATTAAATAAATTTAAATTTTTAGACATTAAATTAAATAATTAGTATCATTAAATAAATATGCCGTTCAGTTTGATTTCACGTGATACAACTTGTTTTCTTTTGTTGTTTTTTTAGCCACACAGCACGTGTGCGGGCCAGGCTGTCACCCATGGCAACGTGCCGCCAATCCACCGGAAGTAAACACGCAAAAACTGGATTGCGCTTGCGCTCGTAGTGCATGCTGGGTCCGAATTCCAGCTTTAGTTCCTGTGCCAAAGCGTTGAAAAGAGGACTAAAACACGCAAAGGAGCAAATGACATTTCCTGGAATTTGTTGAGTGGATTATCTGTACTGTGATTACAGGCTAGTCACGGGATAAAACATGGATCCCAAAATTGCGAAGAAAACCCAAGACACTCTTGGGAAAATCATAAAGAAACCGCCGCTGACGGACAAACTGCTGGGCAAGCCACCTTTCAGATTCCTTCACGATGTGGTAACTTCGGTAAGTTGGCAAATATTTTGCGTTTTATTTGTAAATATTATTTTTATTCCAGTTTTTTTCAGCCAGAAGGCAACGGCACTTAAGTTTAAAGTGTCCATGCTGACCTGTCAGTTTTTGGCCGGTTCTACTTAATGCCAACTGGTTGCGCATTGTTTTGTTGATGCAGTGCTTGGTATACAAAAAGTACTGACCAAAGATGAACGAACAACAGTTGTTTGATGTTGGTCTGCAAATTGCGTGGAAAGATAAAAGCTCATCGCTGCTTTTATACAAAATACTCGCAACTCATGCAGTGTGTTGTTGTTTAAAGTGAAGGTAACTTTATGTGTAGCAGTTGAATACAAATGACTTGCTCTCTGAAGGTGCCATGCAGACAACCAAAAAATAAACATGGGTTGAAAACAACCTGACAAGATTTTCTGAGTTTGTTTTCCATTTGGCTTCTCAATTCTGTTCACTTTCTGAAAATATTATGAGTGGTTTATAAGAAATTGAGATTTTAAAGCTTTGAGGTTAAAATGTGACTCTTGTGACGTGATATTGTTAACAAATTCTTTAGATGATACCTATAATTGATTCAAACCATTCCTCAAAGTAGCCCTCAATGAAATATTCCTGCAAAATAGGATGACCTTATTATGCAACGTGGGTTCATGTTGCTGTCTTAGTGTCTATCCAGATTGCAAAAATGCAGATTTGGTGCAGTGAAAATCCTTTTTTTTCATGGCCATTTTACGCTCAGTTCCAAGAAAGTAAAAAAGATCATTCATCATCCATTTATATGTATATGAGAACCACATTTTTATTTCTCATCAAACATCGATATTACACACTTGTTTGTTAGATATGGGTCATATATAATAAAGTAGTTATCGTCTGTCAAGTGTCATGTGAGTAGAGGGTCATTTGGGGCACTTTTTAAGAATTAGCCGCTATGTATTGCAATTTATTAATTTTAAGTATCACCTGCTACTACTAAGGTGATCTGATGAATCCACATCCACCCACCCACCACCCCTTTCAAGCCCCACATTTGTCTCTAAACACTAAGTTATGCGCATAGTGCAAACATACTAATTATACAAAATATACACAGCAAACGTGCTTCTCCCCCCCCCCCCCCCCCTTTTTTTTTTGTGCCGGTGCATAAACACCATTAAACACTATATCACATATTATGTTTTTGGTCTCATGTTTACTGGTATAAATTGCAGGTGATCAAGACGACAGGGTTCATGAAAGGGCTGTACACAGAAGCAGAAATGAACTCCGAAAATGTGAAGGTACACATTACCATTTGATTTACACTAATTGAGCTCTTCTTCAGCTGTGACATTCTGCAAAAAGATGAGCCAGTCATGATAGATCAGTTATGTTGCTATAATAGCTGTTCGAGTATTACCCTTTAATTATGATGGTCGATCTGTCTCCTGAGTTGTCTAATCTTCAGGGGAAAACTCCCACATTTGGGAATTACAGACATGTAGGACATTAACCTCAACCCTTTGCGTGTCGGTTGAGGTTTTACAGGAATCACCGTGACTAAAACTGCTGGGGACACACTTGTTAACAAATATGGTAATCGTTACCACAAGTGAGAAAACCTACACATTCATTGCAAAATACAAGACGCTCTCAGAACTGTGTTCTACATGTTCTAGTAAACAGCAGTATCTGATATAAGGTGAAAAGATCTCTGACTCCCACAGGGATGACTGGTGGGCAAAAGATCCTCAGGTCTGCATCATCCTTAATTAGCCCATACACATCTGTGCATGTGTTAGCTGAGACTGACATCAGCCTGAGGACCATTATTTTGCTTGTTTAACCCATTACATGCTGAGGCTGATTTTTTTTTAAATTGCTTTTTGTCCTTTGAACGCTACATTACAGATTAGCATAAGTCTATTACTATAAGTATGCAACACCTATAAAAAAGTTGACGCCTGGTTTCGCATTTGAACAGGTATTTTCCAAGAGTCTATTTCAAGACAGGTTGTCAAGAGTACACTGGTAAAATGAAACGCGTGAGCCAGATACACAAAAATCTTTTACGTAATAAAATGTTCTTTTTACGACGTATTGGCATGTAGACGTAATTGTAATGTTCTAAGCATGCAATGTTGAAATAATACTTTTGTTGTACCGTGCAGAAGTTTGCGTGGGGAGGGGGCGTGGGAGGGGGTAGTTGCATGCGATGACAAATCTTCGATCTTTTTTAGAAAAATTCAAGCAGCATTGAATGACCGCATTTGTCGCCATTTTGCATACTGTCTGATTACATCACCTTGCCTGAGACAATGATGTAGTGTCAGGAATTTCTACGCAATCTTCCCATAAAAGATAATGCCGGCCTGATTTTGTTTTTTAAGTCTGCATACTTGTTTTTCACGTCACTACGGAACCATCAACCTAAGGCGATTGAACATTGCACATCTACTTAAGTTACAACATGTTCCTCCTCCTCCTTGGCTTGACTTCGCGAACGAAGATTTTATAGGAGTTGCCCACGACGTCTGCAGGCTTGTTCGTGGCTGCGGAGGCCAATCCGAGACAGGCAGGTTCGACCGCAGTGGCTGCAGGGGAAGGTCTGGCCAGGGTTCTGAGCTGCGGCATCTCTGTTTTTTCTCCTGAGCCGCTTGTCCTTAAGGCTAGCTCTGCGAGAGTCCTCAAAGGAGACAGCTGCCTTGTAAATGGTGGAGCGCCAGGTGTCACGGTCCGCAGCAAGCGAAGACCACTGGTGGTGGTCGATTTGGCAGGCACTAAGTGACTTCTTGAGACAGTCTTTGTATCTCTTCTTTGGTGCCCCTCTGTCACGGTGTCCAGTAGCAAGCTCGCCGAACAGGGTGATCTTTGGTAGGCGATGATCCTCCATCCTGGAGACATGCCCCGCCCAGCGGAGCTGTGTCCGCAGCAGCAAAGCCTCGATGCTCACAGTTTCAGCCTGTTCAAGGACCTCGACGTTGGTGACATAGTCACTCCAGTGAATGCCCAGGATGGTACGCAGGCAGCGCTGGTGGAAGCGTTCGAGGAGTCGTAGTTGGCTGCGGTAGAGGGCCCAGGACTCGGAACCATACAGCAGGGTGGTGAGGACCACAGCTCTGTACACGCTGATCTTGGTGCCTGTTTTCAGCTGTTGATTGTGCCACACCCGCTTGAAAAGTCGCCCGAAAGCACTGTTCGCTTTTGCCAGCCTGCTGTCAAGCTCCTTGTCCAGCTTGGCGTCCGACGTGATGCAGCCAAGGTAAGTAAACTGGTGCACTGACTTTAGTTCAGACTCGCCAATGGTGATGTGAGGAGGGCGATACACTGTCTTGGGTGCCGGCTGATGGAGGACCTCTGTCTTTTTCAGACTGACCTCGAGTCCAAAGAGCTGGGCAGCATCTGCGAAGCAAGACGTCATGCGCTGCAGGGCTCTCTCTGTGTGTGCAACGAGGGCAGTTACTGCATGTGCGACCGACGTGTTGCATACGTATAGTAATAGACTTAGGAGATAGATCAACCATAGTGTTAGTTCAATGGTGGTGCCAGGATAGCTTGGCACCTAACTATTCTGGCACCTCCCTTGAACTATCGTAGTCTAATTAATTTCAAGCAGCAGTGTATCAGGATAAAGAATGTTAATAAGTCTGTGCAGGGTTCATTTTCGGAGCACGTCCTGTGCCATTGGCGCATAATTTTCCAAAATGACCCATAACATTTTGAGCTGAGGGGTCAATGACCCATAGGTTTCTGTAGGCAAAATTAACCCATTACATCGTGAAGCTGATTTTTTAATACAAATTTACTTATTGTCCTATGAAGGTTACTTTACACTTACAGATTAGGAAACAGATCAACGGTTTTAGTTCAAGGGTGGTGCCAGGAAAGCTTGGCACCTCAGGTGCCAAGCTATTCTGGCACCACCATTGAACTATAAGTCACATTTATTTCAAACAATGGGTGTATCAGGATGAAAAGGGTTAATGTTCAGAAAAATGGGGCTCGAAAAAATATGACTTTTATTTGTATTGTGTGTGCACTTTAGATCATGAAAATGCCTTTAAAAATAAATGTTTTCCAGGAGAAAGAGGGAAAAGTTGCCTTTCTGCAGAAAGCAGTTGATATGGTTGGTGAGTAAACAATTTTTATCTTTATTTTATTTTATTTTTTTTTTTTTGGGGGGGGGGGGGGCTGGGTGGGGGGGAGGGGAGGGGGACATTTTAAAATTTCATTTTCATCATTTTATTGTGTATTTTACATTGGTCATGTCTGCTACTGTTCAGTAGTGTTACTGCATGTAGTGTTGGGATACAATACAATGATTTTAACGTTCAGCAGATTGTTGGTCATTGTGCGAAAAGTTCTGCTGATATTGCCAGGTTATTACTTGTTTCTTTCTGCACATGGTTCACAGTCAAAAGTGTGTAAGGAAACCACTTCAGAGACTATCAAAAGCCGGTCTCCTTTGAGACAGCCTCCTTTCACAGGGTCATCTTACTGTCTTAGTAAACGGGAAAAAAGAAAATTGGACCAAAAATGGTTGGTCTTTTTAGACCGCTGGTCATCTAATTCACGTAGTGGTCTTGACAGAGATGACTGCATTATTACTGATGTAATGTTTTAACCCATTACATCCTGAGGCTGATTTATGTAAAGTTTGCTTATTGTCCTTTGGAGGAGGCTACATTACAGATTAGCAGAGACATCAACCATTTTAGTTCAAGGGTAGTGCCAGAATAGCTTGGCGCCTGAGGCACCACCCTTGAACTGTCATCGTCAAATTTTTTTCAAGCACTAGTGTATCAAGATGAAAAGGGTTAATATTCCTATTCATCACCATCCTGTATCTGTAGCTGCGGTGACTGGCAAGAACCTCGCAGTGAAGCCGGTGAAGATAGTGGCCGGCCATGAGCCGGAGAACACAAATGAGTTTCTGCAGGCCCTGGCAACAGCTATCAATGCTAAGGTAAGTTTGCGTATCTGTGAAATTGAGTGGTCATCAAGATCATAAAACGATAAATTGTGGAGATGTCACAAATTCGAGCCCTGACACAACATCAGGATTTTGGTCGTACATGATAGCTTGAGGCGTAGTGTAAGTTTGTGTGTACAGATAATTGTACTGTCATCAAGCCCAATGCTTCTAACTCTTGTCAGAGCATTAATACCTTGATCCCTGCAACACTGTCACACAATCTGGGTCAGTCATGATACAGGCAGCTCAAGGGTGGTGCTAGAATACCTTAGTGCAAGAGGCATTATTTCAGCCATTCTTACACCACACGCTAACCCTCTGGCTGTCAGTAGCAGTTCTTGTCATCATGATTCCTGCAGGAATCATTGTGACAAACATTGATAACAACAGCCAAAGGGTTAGCTTTTATGGTGGCCTTAACCATGTTCCTTAACCATGTTCCTTAACCATGCTCATTAACCATGTTCCTTGGAGTTGCACAGATCAGATTGGATGATGTTGAATTTACAATGATGTCAAAAACAGCTTTTATCATTGGCATTGAAGGGGTTGAATGTTTTGGTTTCCTCAGTATAGTAAAACACCTTTTTGCAAGAACAAAGTGGTATTAAAAGTCAGGTGCTCTCACAAGAGAAGTATTGAAGAGCAAAAAAATGTCACCTGCATCATTTAGGTGGCGACAGTCACATCGACAGCCACCTAAATGATGGTCTTTCATGACAGGTTATCTCTCATAAGGGTGGTGGCTCAAGAACAGGTGCTGCTGTATAGAGAAAATGGGATTTGTGCATGAGTTATATTCGCCTGCTGTGTGTTTGCTGACAGGTTGACAATGATGAGTTCGTCAAGAAGGTTCTGTCGGGAGGAGGGGGAGGTGGAGGCGGGAAAGAAGAGAAGAAAGATCGTGATAAAGACAGAACTCGCAGCGCCAGTCGACGAAAAGAGGGAGAGGTATGGGACCTTGCACTTCCCCATTTGCAAAATATACATTGCATCTATAGGAACACAGAATTTACTGAGGAACCTTTGTAAGGTATCCACCCGAGGGACTATCAAAAGTTGTTGCCTCAGTTTTCAGGGCCAACTAAGAAACAGAAAGATCATGGGACGGTAAAATGGGCGGTCTGCCAAGACAGGTGGTCACAGTGTTGTGACTGCATGAAACAAAAGGATTATTGTAGTTTTTGGACATGTTTGGTAAAAAAAAAATCCTGTCTAGCTGGTAGTTCTTGTTTTGCTTAACTCATTCTGCCCGTGACACTCCATAGCAAGATATGGCTCGAACATGATAGTTCAAGGGTGGTGGCAGAATAGCTTGGCGCCTATGGGCGCCAAGCTATTCTGCCACCACCCTTGAACTATCATGGTCCATCTGTCTCCTGAATTGTGATGCAGTCCTCAGAGGATAACTCCAAAATGTGGGTATTTCGTACCTCAGGCACAGTGAGTTAATCTTACTTTCAACCATTCTGCCCTATTATTTCCTTATTTCATTGGCCTGTTAGTGTTGAACAAGTATAATAGGCTAGCACACACTTTGTGTGTCTGATGCGATGCTTCAAAGTATTTACATCCATCTTCATTCAGGTAACTGTTCCTTAGAGCTATAATGTAAGACCAATATCTTCCCATTAACCTTTTGACTGTCGGTAGTGGTTGTTGTCACGATTGTTCCTGCTACCATCAGGCAAGGACTTAATATGATGCTAAATTTATGTATGAATGTGTGGAGAAGTAACCCATTAACCCTTATCATTCGGAATACACCAGTGTGTGTAATAAGTTTGACTAAAATAGTTCAAGGGTAGTGCCAGGATAGCGTGGCACCTCTAGGCGCCAAGCTATTCTGGCACCACCCTTGAACTAAAGCCATTGGCCTATATCCTTATCTGTAAGTACTATAATGTAGCTTGCGTATGGCAGTGTACAAATTTTAAGCTTTTAGTCTCAGTATGATATGCGTTAACTCTTACCCACCGTAACAGTGCTCAGCTAGTCAGTTCTCTGCAGACGTAGCAGGAAAAGGACATGTGTTCCCTGGTGACGTGCGTTTTTGGAGTAAATTGAATTTATTTTCACAGCCTCCTAAGCTAACAACCATAGATAAACAGAAAGAGCATTAAAAACAGGGTCCGTACAGTCTGTGAACATTTGTGAAAGTTGTTAAAAAATGACAAAGCTTTTTCAGGGCACTGGAAAGTCTGTCAGTTTCAATCCTTTTAGTTTAACTTAAAGTCTGTGAAAGTTTGTAAAAAATGACAAAGTCTGGCAAACTTTTGTCTACTTCTTTTTTTATTTCTCCCCCAATTTGTGACTATTCTATTGGGAACGACCATGCTGAATCTTGTTGCAAGTGATCTATATTTAGCTCTGATCATAAAGTGGGACTGCATGGCCTTTCTGCTGAACATTCTGATTGGTTGTTTACGCTTCTACCGAGCTCTGCCATTCGCTAAGCATTCTTTTATTTTGGTATCTCTTCATGCATTAGGCATGAAAGCTTCAAATGAGCTGCTGATACATTGTGATCTAATTAAAGTGTGTAAACCTTCAGGCTTCAGTTTGGGTTTGTGAAACGTTTATGAAAAGTTTGTGAACTTTGTCCCTGCTTTTCTGTACGGACCCTGTAAAAGTACTTTTTAAAAATGTGCATGTTTAGTGGGAAGTCGAACCAGTTTGATCATTATTATGCAACAGAACAAACATGGTGGAGCAACAAATGCAAAAAAAGTTTTGGTATCAACAGTGAAAGAACATGCAACAAAAAACCAAGATGTACTCACCAACATGGCAGAAAATTGTATTCCGCAAGCAGAAAAATCACACACAAATTAGAAAATGCAGCTGTTGTGAAAAATGTCTGAACAGTCCATCAGAAACGAGATGATGACAACACCTCTCGCAACACTGCTTCCAACTGTCTCTTGGGCTGATGTGAAAAGCAGGGCTAAAAAAGTCTTCAGCCACACACACTGAAAGTTAAGACGTGATCGTATACATCTAAAACAGATCTAACCAATTTCACAAATTCCTTCAGAATCTGCAGAGCACTTCACATTAATAAACCTGTTGAAGCTTGAACACTATCAAATTACAGTTTTCAATAGGAACGCCATTGTTCCGATGCCATCACTAGTTCTGGAAACTATGAGTGAGTTGCGAGAAATTCACGCTGACAGTGACAAACACATTCCATTCCCACAAGGGCAGTCGCTTTCAGAGAGAAAATAATGGTTGGTGAAACATATTATAGTGGTTGCTTCCCTTCAACCGTCTGCTCTGCTTCATGCGATTTAAAAAAAAACACAATGCAACCCCGGTCGCTGCAGTGCATGCCACGAGCAGGACGCGACCAGGGTCGCATTACAGTGGCTGGAGCAAGCGCAGCTAAGCGACCTGGGTCATGTTACGATGGAAAAAAGTTAAGCTAAAGGCCTTTTGGTCGGTGTCGGCCTGAGTTGGCCCACACACAACCGTGCAAGGGCCAGCTAACCATGACATCAGCTCGAGGACCCTGTGCTCAGTGGATATCCACTTGTAAACCAATAGCCTGTCCATGTTATTTCAGATTTCACAATGTACTGGTGTGCGCAGTCCTCGGGCTGGGATGTATATCCAACCCTTTGGCTTTGGCTTTAACTTTGTTTGGGTGTGATGATTCCAGCAGGAATCATCGCAACAAAAAAACACTATCAGCAGCAAATGATTAACATGACATATTGGTCTAGTGCTTTCTGGTCATCAGGAAAAGCACAGAAAAGAGGACAAAGAGAGGAGTCGCGAGCGAGACAAAGACAGAGACAAAGAGCGCAGTCGGAGTGAGCGACACAAGGACCGTGAGACCGAGGAGGGGGAGGGGGATAAAGAGAAGGAACGCCACCGAGATCGTGACCGCGACAAGAGGGAGAAAAGTCGGGACAGGGAGGATCGACACAGAGACAAAGATCGCGACAAGGACAAAGAGCGAGACAAGGACAAGCGAAAAAAGGTGAGTAGTGTGTGAAATGTGACAGTATGTTGGTCACCTTTTGGGGGAGTTAGCGACTTGTTAGCCCTTTGCATTTTGATAGCGGTTTTAGTCATGATGATTCCTGTAGGAATCATGACTAAAACTGCTACCGACATGAAAAAGGTTAAAAACCTTGCTAATGACATCTGTGAACCACGTTATCACCTCCCCATCCCCCCCCCCTCCCCCCTCATCCCAATACGCCATCCTCCCACATTCCATTTGATTTCTGCAGTCTCACCCAAATAATAGATGTTTCTTTTGTTTCACTGTGTTTGATGTATTTTTCCGAGCACTACACATTTTGTTGCGGCCGCATGTGTATGTGCACTGAAAAGAGCAAATGTCTATATAAGTATATGACTTTTATGCTTGTGTGCGAAGCGAAAGTGAGTTTATGTTCTTGGCCAGTGGTCTGCCGTCGTGTGCTTAACATTAGCATTTTCTCGGAGACTATTCAAACCACAGTCTTCAAGCTTGGAGATTTTTTTTTTCTCGGATACTCTACCTGAAACCCAAATTTGTTGCGGAGATACCTGATGGTAAGACCTATCAATGCGTACTAATTTGGATGACCCCTCGGAAAGGTCAAGGGTCACATTACTCACAAGAGATCGGCAAATGTGTGTAAGATGCCAAGTTTTCTAGAATTGTAGTTTATCAATCATATTTGACACAAAGGTAGCTGATGATAAAACCTTCCTATGCATACTAATTTATTTGACCCATCACAAAGGTCAAGGATCATGGGATAAACAAAAAATAGGTTAAACTAGCCATATTTTGACAAAAAATGTTTTTTTCTAAAATACAGTTTTTAGCTTCAAACCCAAACTTGGTACAGAGATACCTGATGGTAAGACCTATCTATACTAGCTAATTTGGTTGACCTCTTGGAAAGGTCAACGGTCAGTAAATGTGTGAAAAATGCCCATTTTTGGTTAGAATTGTAGTTTTATCATTTAAAAAAAATTCTTTTCAATCAAATTTTGCATAAAGGTTGCCATGGCAAGACATTTCTACGTATACTAATTTAGTCGACCCATCGCAATGGTCAACAAGCATGGGGGGGGGGGGGGGGGGTGGTGGCAGGTGTGTGAAAAATGTTTAAAGTTTGAGAAACATTTATTTTGCTGGTGCATAAGCCAGCCCTTTTATTTATTGTTACAAAAGTCACACACATGTGGATCGGTCATACACATGAGGCATAAGGGTTTTACCTTTCTTCTTGTTACTTTTGGATGCAGTTGTATGTACCGCATACATAATAATTCATTTTATGAACTCGTGTCATATTAAAATCCTGTGACGCAGGCAAAAGAGGGAAGTGGTGTTGTTCAGGCAAAAGAGGCAAAAGACAAAGGTGCTCGAAGCAAAGAGTCTAACAGAACAATAACATCACAGAAAGATACTGCAGAGACAGTCCAGCAAGTAAAGAAAAATGACAGTGGTGCAGGTGATGGCACAGGGAAAAAGACACCTTCCCCTTGTAAAAAGGCAGACTTCGTTTCACCATCACAGAAGAAGTTGTCTGCTCCTCCCCAGCAGGCTGGTGTACATGATCAAGATGTGTCTGGTGGCCGCAAACACCAGGACACTGGAAAACAGAACAAGGCAGTGCCTGTTACCAAGAAGTCCTCTTCTCTCACTCTCACACCAGATGCTAACCCTGGCCCTGGCCAAGCAGTGAAAGCACAAGTTTCCAGTCCTGATATTGCTGTCAAAGCTCTAGAAATTGATAGAGAGTGTGGGTTGGCAGTCCCTGATGCCCTTCATGGGCTGGATGGGGTAGATGCTTTAATTGTCATGGCAGACCTGAATGAACCGTCACCAACACCCGCTCTCATTAAAACAAAAGAGGCGAGTAAAACTTCATCTCAGAAAGTTAACCCCTTTGTGCATGCAGCCACCGATGCTGTAAACAGCACCGGTGGCAGCATGCACAAAGGGGTTAAACCAGGTGGTTCAAGTCCCAACTCAGTAGCTGCTGTGTCTGGTGACTCCCAGAAGCGATCAATACTCAATGACGTCAGTAAAGATGGGCCTTCATCTCCTGCACCTGGCGTTATCCCCTGGGATGATTCCACAAAAGTTTCCACATCACGCAAGCACTATGACCTGACCCAGCCAGGCCCCAAGTCCCACCACAAGGCACCAACAGACCTCAAGGCACCAGCAGACGTGGTGATCACACAACCGTCGCCACAATCCAAACAGCAGACCAAAACTGGCCGGCTCAAGCAACAACGTTCGCCTTTCAGCAAACAGAGCAAAGCCCATGGAGAGAAGTCAGCAGGCAGGCAGGCTAAGGCCAGTCCTAGCAAGTTCAACCTCCAAGGTGACCCGCCACCCGACCAGAGCAAGGTCAAGGTCACGAAATCAAAGCATGTAGTTCAAGTTCTACAGTTCTGTTTTGTTTCTTGAAGTTAGGCACTTGTGTTACCATTTACTTTGTTTTATTTGGGGAGTTGATTTTGTTTATGGAGGAATTTATTTTTGTTTTGACATTTTTTCTTCACTTTTCAGAAATGAGCCTGTTTCCATTTGTGTGACATGTTGCACATTTTGAATTTGCCTTTGAATGAGATGATTTGTTGTACAGTATTGGTTCGTGACAGTGTTTTATGATGCATTAATAGTACAAGTTGTTTACTTCTCTAAATGTTAGTCTCTCACATGCTCATGGGAGGTTAGTCATCTGTAGCAGAGGGTCCCAGTAATCACAGTTGTTGTCGTGTTCCTTGGCTATAATTAACCCATACAGTGTCAGATTGACCCATCTAATCCCGTGGCTGCATTTCCCACGCCTGTGGCAAATTTGGGAGGTGTCACCTTTGGACTATGTACCAGATGCAGGATGATAATTGACCATGATATTTCAAGGGTAGTGCCAAGTTAGCTTGGCGCCAACAGGTGCCAAGCTTATCTGGCACTACCCTTGAATTATCATGGTGGATTCATCTCCTGCTGTAGTGCATCAGGGCTAAATAGATTAACCCATCAAACCATGACACTATATCAGGAGGTGGACTGACAGTGAATGTACTGTAAATACTGTCTGTGACATTGTCTCATGGAAACATTATCTGTTTATGTGGGATGTTTGATACTTTTGGCTGCCGGCAGAGGGTTTTGTCACGGTGATTCGTGCAGAAATCATCGCGACAGAAAATCGTTACCAACAGGCAGAAGGTGAGAACCTTCAGAAGTGCTCACAATGCTTGAGAATTGTAGCATTTAAAGAGATCTGCTCCGGGCAGTAAAGGATTAATAGTCTAAAATATCCTATAAATGTTTCTAGTGTGTCTAAGCTTGATGCTCCCCCACCCGGGTCTGCCTTGGGGTACTTGGGTGGGGTTAACTACTTTTTAGTTCCCAGGGTCACCCTGGTCAGCCCCACAGGGTGGGTTTTCCCATCTATTCTGGGGCATGTGTTTCCGTCTACCCTTGGTCCATTCACCTGTCTTCCTTTTTTAAACTCTCCCTACTGTCTGCGCTGCTTGTAGCTCTTGATATTGGATGTGTGTTGCTAAATGGTCTTGGGTTTACTTAGCCTATTAGACTGGCTGGCGACATACATTCAAGATTCTGTTGAGTTTGGGGTTTTTTTGGCAAGCAGGGCAGGTACGTCCTGAGAAAGTCTTGTTGCTGTTGGGACGTTAAGCAATGTACAACTACAACTACTAAGCTTAATGCTGGACATAAGGGCTAACTCAAATGGTGAAGTTTAACCCTTTTACCCCCAAGTTCCCATTTCTCACATTTTGGAGGTGTCATCTAACGTACTAGTTGCAGTAGATGGATTGACTGTGATAATTCAAGGGTAGTACCAGATTAGCTTGGCACCTGCAGGCGCCAAGCTAATCTGGCACCGCCCTTGAATTATCATGGTCAGTCCATCTCCCGCTGTAGGGACCCGAGCCTAAAGGGGTTAAATGTAAATTGAAAGACTTTCCTGCTCTTCCTTTCTTTTGTACGCTGCAGAGCTTCTTCTGCTGCGCACAGAAGGTATTAGAAAACATTGTATACCTGTGCCTATGTAAGTGGAGTATGAAAAAGAAGGGTAGAAATTTCTTAGTTGAGACTAGATTACATTGGTGGCCCGTTGTATTGGCGAATGTTAGCGGTCAAAGCCCCGCCTTGGAGCAGATGGTTTGAACCCATTGAGTCCCAAGTCCCAACAGCAGGAGATGGATTGACCACGATATAATTCAAGGGTAGTGCCAGATTAGCTTGGCGCCTTCAGGCGCCAAGCTAATCTGGCACTACCCTTGAATTATCATGGTCAATCCATCTCCTGCAACTGGTGCATAGTCATTAGGCAACACCTGCAGAATTTGAGAAATGGGAGCTTGGGGCTTGAAAGGGTTAGTGCTGTGCGTTGTATTTTGCTGCATGTTACACGTGTGCACACAGACGCTGAATCAGGTCTCACGTTGTTTGACTGTGACACGTGTGCTAAAGCCGTAAGGTCCACAATTGCTAACCAGCACAAAGCTGATTATGTTAGAGACATGTGTTTTTGTTGTGGAATGCATATTGTCTTTGCTTGTTCCGTAACCCCTTCGCTGCCAGTCGTAACAAACTTCGCATTGAAAACCACAGCGCGTGACCGATGTTCGCATCAAGAAACAGATGTAAACGGGGCCGAAATTAGACATACCGAACGTGGGACTAGCAAGAGACATAAATCCTCATGAGCCCCCGCAACTGCGGGGGCTCATGAGGGTTTATGTCTCTTGAAGCTGAGAAGTGTTCTCCTTGCCCAGGCAGTGAAGGGGTTAAATATGTATGGATATTTATTCAGATTGGTGTAATTGTGATGTAACAGTCATGACTATGACATGTATAGTGAAGCCAGGGTCGCATGACTAAACTTGTTTGTTGTTCTTTTCATTGGTTACATCAGCAAAGGTACATCATTTTTGAAAGACTGTCCTTCTTTTCAGGAAAGCTAAATGAAGAGTAGACAGTCACATTGTACAATACTTATGTTTCTGATCAATTATCACATGCTTATAATTTTATTTTGCTCTCTACATGTATTTGCTTTCGTATGCATACATTTTCAAAAAGCATGATACATTTTACATTTTTTTTTTATAAAGTAAAAACGCACAGAAGTAAACTGAAGTTGCAACTGTGACCAAATAACTGTTATACAGTCTAACTCTAAGCAACACTTTTTCAGAGGTCCCGGCAGCACTCTTTCTATGTAAATTACTTCGCTTATAACAAACTTCGGATATAACGCCTCAGAGGAGTGGGTCCCTTGGCGATTAGTTATATCTGGAGTTTATTGTTTAATCCTTATCATTTGGAATACACCAGTGTGTGAAATAAGTTTGACAAAAATAGTTCAAGTATAGTGTCAGAATAGCTTGGCACCTATAGGCGCCAAGCTATTCTGGCACTACCTTGAACTAAAGCCATTAGTTTGTATCCTTATCTGTAAGTACTGTAATGTTGCTTGCATATGGCAGTGTACAAATTTGAAACTTTCAGCCTCGGTAATATATTATGGGATAATAGTATCGGGCCCGGGATGGCTGCCATGGCTGATTTGACTGTAGTGCGTCACCTCTGTGGTGCTAAGCTGATTCGATGCTACCCTTGAACTGTCACAGTCTGTCCATATCTGGCTGAGTGAGTCGGAATAGTCAGGTCTTGTGTTTGAGTGTTGTTGGTTTTTTTTAATGAAAAATTCTCATACTTTTGATTGCAGCATAAAGAGGAGAAAGAGAATGAATCCCCAGAGCAGAATGGGGAAAAGGAATCGTCTCAGGTATGGAGTTGTTTTGTTATTTGCTTCAACATTTTGTGATTTTGTTGCACATGTATACAAATCCACAAATACAAAAACCATTTAACCCCAATGATGAGATGGGTTGACCATGATAATTCAAGGGTAGTGCCGGATTAGCTTGTCATGGAAACTGCGCACTCTGAGAGTTTTGACCATACTCATAACATCGCATACAACTTTATTGACCCAAAAGGGTGAATTTGGGCTTCCTCCCCTGGGGAGTGCAGGGCCACCCATCCATCTTAGAGTTTAATATTTATGTGTTTTATTTATTTTTTAATTTTTGCAGGAAACCCCATCCAGACTTCAGCGACCAACTTCAGCCAAGGGCGCCAGGCGTCGTCGACAAGGTCAGTACACAGTACGGACATGTTCAGTGTTCTCACATAACATGCAGTCACTGCCCGCTGCCTTCACTGTGATATCAGTGTCACCCAGACTTTCAGGTTCCTCGGACAGAATTTGTCCACACTTTCTTACCTTGTCCTGTTCACTTGTACATCAGTTGTCCACATCACGAATCTTTCCTCCAGGCCCTGCCCCTACCCTGCAGCCCCCACCTGTGTAGCTCTACCCCCACCCCCACTCCCCTTGCCTGATCAAGTGATAGTACTAATGGGCGACAGTCTTGAGTCCCGGAAGCTTTTTCAAAACCACAGATGCTGAATTTTTTTTTTTTGTTCAGTCCTGCAGCCAGCTCCTTCCATGTGCAAGAGGCATAGATAGAGCTGCAGGGGCTCATGTGAATCTATGTCAAAAGAAAAACAGAAGATAGAGGTTGAAAACCCTTTAAATATGAAACAGGGTTTTCAACCTCTATTTTCTGTTTTCCTTTCACATGAAACCCTTGCAGCAACTGTTTTACTTCATTTTGAGAATCTATATTTCTAGCTAGTAATTTGAGTTAGCTGTCACCCTTGGATACTCTGTGCCACTTGAGATTTAACCTAAAGAGGGTATTACACATCCAGACCCAATTTATCAGAACTGGTTACTTCTGCATTCAGCCCTGACCCCTGTAGCAAATCGTCTTCGGGCCCACGATGGCCGCAGTGGGCCCAAGGACCTTTGCTTACTGAGGACATGCTGCAACAAGGTAATAGAATAATCATGATAGTTCAAGGGTGGTGATAGAATAGCTCAGCACCTCTAGAAGCCAGGCTATTCTTTGAGCTGTCATGGTCGACCCATCTCCTACGTAGTCCCTGTAAGGCAAGCTGCAGACTGGTAAATTTGACCCCATAGCTGAATGCATTAAATTGCTTCTCCAGAAAATGTTAACCCTTCCGACATCCCAATGCCAAATGGCCCCAAACTGCTAATCGTACATGAACTGTACAATATTCGTGCACACACTATACACATGCTATGAATGGGTCTAGCCCCCTACCTCACTTGTTTGAGAGTGTGCGCTTATTTTGCCTCTGGCGTGCGCCTGTCAGTAGAACAGAGTGCGTTTGATTTTTGACGTGCCTCCGAGTTTGCCTTTTTTGTCTTCCTCCTTAACTCCTGTGTACACACAGCCACTGTTGCTGTACGCAGTACCAGTGGCTGCACACGTAAGGGGGTTAACATGGAGTTCATACTCTTTGCTTTGTTTGCCTAAATAATTGTAAGCTGAGAACTCCTTCCTGATTTGTATATTTCGCTGAGTTCAGCTGAGTGTTTAACCATCCTGTGCATGCAGCCTCCGGTGCTGTGTACAGTGCTGTACTGCTGGCTGCATTTGCAAGAGGGTTACTTAACCCTTATCATTCAGAATACACCAATGTGTGAAATAAGTTTGACTGAAATAGTTCAAGGGTAGTGCCAGAATAGCTTGGCGCCTCTAGGCGCCAAGCTGTTCTGGCACCGCCCTTGAACTAAAGCCATTGGTCTGTATCCTTATCTGTAAGTACCATAATGTAGCTTGCATATGGCAGTGTACAAATTTGAAGCTTTTAGCCTCAGTATGATATGAGTTAAGCTGAAGTGGTCACTAGAGTATACTTTTTAGGACACCGTGTACACTGTCCTATGCTAACCTGTACCAGAGGTAGACTGTTACACCGTGCCCCATGTACACTGTCCTATGCTAAACTGTACCCGAGGTAGACTGTTTTGTGTTAACCCCTTTTAGCCCCGAGGTCCCATTTCTCAAATTTTGTAGGTGTTGCCTAATGACAATGTACCAGTTGCAGGAGTTGGTTTGACCATGATAATTCAAGGGTAGTGCCAGATTAGCTTGGCGCCTGGAGGCGCCAAGCTAATCCGGCACTACCCTTGAATTATCATGGTCAGTCCATCTCCTGCTGTAGGGAGTCGGGGCTAAATGGGTTAAACTGTACAAGGTGTCCTCTGTCTGGTGTCGGTTTATATATATAAGCTTTTCAAATCTCATTTCCAGGGAGAGTGCCTGCTCAGTGTGCTGCGGACCTGTCGGTTGTGTGGAGATTTGACATAGATTTGCATTATCTCACACATGACTTAAGGACTCGTGACAATCTTTGAGACTCTACAAGTATTTGAGGGTGTATTCTTACATTTGTATGGTGCTTGCTGAATTTCGATTAGTGCTTGCAAACAAACACAACTACTCATCAGTGTTTATAACCCTTATCATTCGGAATACACCAGTGTGTGAAATAAGTTTCACTAAAATAGTTTAAGGGTAGTGCCAGAATAGCTTGGCGCCTCTAGGCGCCAAGCTATTCTGGTACCACCCTTGAACTAAAGCCATTGGTCTATGTCCTTATCTGTAAGCACTATAATGTAGATTGCATATATGGCAGTGTACAGATTTGAAGCTTTTAGCCTCAGTATGATATGGGTTAAGCAGGGTTCACGCAGAGCCACACCCTCAAGCATTTTTGAAGTCTCAACTGAAAGATTGTCATGAGCCCTTAAGCCCTGTATGGGATAATGTGGATCTATACCAACTTTCCTCGCAACCGGCTGGTTCACGGCACATTGAGTGAGCTCTCTTGTAGGAATCCAGATTTGACAAGCTTGATATATAAATTGACACCAGGTAGTTATTAGTTAACAGTACAGTTTAACGCAGGATAGTGTACACAGGCTACAGTTTAACATAGGACAGCATACACAGGGTATGTTGTCCTAAAAGGTATACTATAGTGACCAGTTCAGTGTTACTTAACCCATTGGCTGGTGGCAGCGGTTTTTGTTGCGATGATTCTTGCTGCTCCTGACAGCCAAAGGATTAAAATTAATTTTTTCTCCCACTCTTGTGGTATATATAAGTAATGTCCATTGTGCATACTGAAAATAGGAGGTAGACTTAATCATAAGACAGTTTGTTCTCATTGGATATCTTGCATACATGCAGACAGACACGAACACACACATTTATGCACACACATGCTACAGCAAAAGCATTGTGTTTTCAGTAGTGTTGATGTATTTCGTCGTGATGATGATGTATTTTCCTAAGCAGGCATTCAGAAAAAAATTATAAAAATGGAAGAAATTGAAGAACAAATCAGCATGTGTTTTATGTGAGGGCCTATTGAACAAGGAATTAAAGGGGGAGGGAGAGGGTTTATGAAACAGTTTTGGATTTTTTATATTCATATCCCAGTGTGCATAGGCCATCGGGTCGATGTTGGCTGCCATAGGCTCGTTCATGGCTGTGCGTGGGCCAACGTCCGCCCGATGGCCTTTTGCGCACCTGGATGTTACTCTGTTCAGACCTGGGATAGGTCATAGTCTTTTATTCTTTAATTCCACTAATAGTTTTGTAGCATTAGATCATTAAGTGGCGGAGTTTAATGGGTTGTAACGTACCTTTTTCCCCTGTTAGCCAAACATTAACACATTCAGCCTGGTGCACGTATTTCCCAAATTTTTGAGGCATCATCTAACGACTATGCTCCTGTTGCAGGAGATGGATCAACCATGATAATTTTTGGGCAGTGCCAGATTAGCTTGGCACCGACAGGCACCAAACTAATCTGGCACTACCCTTGAATTATCATGGTCAACCCATCGCCTGCTGTAGTGCGTCAGGGCTGAATGGGTTAACTCCTTGGCTGTTCTTAGCACGTTCTTGTCAGTGTCATTTGTGCACAAATCACCTTGGGAAAAAAATCGCTCAGGACAGCCAGTCGGTTAACTGATTGTGGGAGGTGCTGCATAAAAGTTATAAGGGATGAATCGACCATGACTGTTTCAGGATGGCGCCAGAATAGTTTGGTGCCTGAAGGTGCCAAGCTGTTCTTACTTTGCCCTTGAACGAGACCAGTTGGGTTTCCAGCCTGAACTGAAATGTAGAAGACAAGCAGATGCAAAGATCTTTAGGGGACATAATTATTTTATACTTGGAAATTTATTATTTTAATCTGGGTTAACCCATTACATCCTGTGGCTGATTTCGTAAAATTTGCTTATTGTCCTGTGAAGGCTACATTACATATTAGGAGACAGATCAACTGTTTTTGTTCAAGGGTGGTGCCAGAATAGCTTGGCGCCTCAGGTGCCAAACTATTCTGGCACTTCCCTTGAACTATCAGTCAAATTTATTTCAAGCAGTGGGTGTATCAGGATGAAAAGGGTTAATAGACATTGCTCTGAACTTAACAGTAGGTCAGAATTGCAAATGTAGCAATGAAAACAGAAGATTAAAAGCCTGGATTTTCATATTTTGCTCCAGGACCGAAATCCGCAAATTTTGAAGTTGCCCCCTGAAGACTGTATTACACTTCTGGAAACAGATCGAGCGTGATAGTTCAAGGGTTGTGCCAGAATAGCTTGGCACCCATGGGTACCAAGCTATTCTGGCACAACCCTTGAACTATCACGCTCGCTCCATGTCTTGCCATGGCGTGTCGGAGTTGAATGAGTTAAAAGCCTGGACAAACATTCAATTGCCCATTCGTCCAGGCTTTTAGTACACTGTTTTTGTCGGAACGCATGCAAGTTAAACCTATTTGTGATTTCCGGAAGTTATCTTTTGACATGTAAGGACATTTCCTCCATGGGGTTCAACATGTTAACTGACTTGAATATATAAACGATGTACACTTACTTTGGCAAAGCTCGATGTTTTATTTTGACCATGTGTGTAAACAGTGTTGTTGGCATGCGCGTTACCCGTGTATCACACTTCACGTACACCCCTCTGTACGTTGCTGTGGGATGCCGTGACGTGTCATCACTGTTGTCGTTGACGTGGTAGCACTAACGCCAGCTTGCTCTTTCTCTTGCACTCAGCAGGGCGTGAAGCCAGGGACGAAGGTGAGTGTTTTGACCTTACGGCCTTTATAGTCCACTTTGTGCTTCCATCTTTGGCCTTGAGTTTCTTCCGCCTTGAGTTCCTAACATCTCTTGTCTCTACCTGGGAAGCGAACAGTCAGACAAAACATAGTGGGGACCGACATCGGCCATCATTGGCCTGCGCACTTCTGTACGCGGGCCAACGATGGCCGATGTGATCCGAGGACCTTTTGCTTCTCAGTGTCTCTCTCTTGTAGTATTAAACTGATTAATTATGTGTACATTTACACAGAAAAATTGTAACCTTTTAGGGATGGATGAATTTAAGATATCTGTTGTGGTGATTGGGAATGGTAGACAGCATTTAACAATTGGTTGCATTTAGTTTTATATTCTTTATAACTTTACATTATTGTTTTAGTAGTTTGTAAGTTTTTTTCTGTAATTGTTGATGTGGTAACATGGTGTGGAGATTTCTAAATTAAAACAATTAAACGGAGTGGATATGATATATAGAATTAAAATACTGAACTCTTGAAGGACCTTGTTAATGCCAGCTGACACATTTAAAGACAGAATACTCTATTGTATACTATGTGACTCCTTACTTAAAATGAACCAAGTGAAGAGTACAGTGCTGTGCTGCAGCTGCAATGATTTTGGATATCTTTTTTTGTTTGTTTGGTGTCTCATCTCAGAGAAATTATATAGAATTATTAGAATATTTTTCTCTTTAATTCGGCCTGTTTCTGCTGTTTCTTTGTGCTTTTCCTCTTCTTTCTAATCAAAAGATTAGTGTATGAGTATATAGGTGTATCTTATAGTTGTAACCATAGCTGTAATTTGCTTTTCCCCCGCTATTCCTCTTCTTTCTAATCAACAGATTAGTGTATGAGTATATACCAGGTGTATCTTATAGTTGTAACCATAGCTGTAATTTGCTTTTCCCCCACTATAACATGCACATAGCATCCATCGAACATTATTTGTGTACAACATTGTAATGCTAACTTGCGCTTTTAAATTTTATATACAAATATAGCCATAGACTTATTTATTAGTGCACTTTAGCTCTGTAATCCTGTGTAGACATTTTACTAGCAAACTTCTTTCTTTTTCTTAAAATTATTTTTTTCATAGTTATTATATGATACCTTGTACCCATCAGTTGTGCTATTTATTGTACAGCAAAACCTGTTTCATGTGACCACCCTGGTGACTACGAGAGATCACCTGTCATTAACAGTCATGTAGCCACCTAAATGGTGATCTTTATCCTTTTTAGCCCCAAGGTCCCATTTCTCAAATTTTGGAGGTGTTGCCTAACGACTGTGTACCAGTTGCAGGAGATGGATTGACCATGATAATTCAAGGGTAGTGCCAGATGAGCTTGGCGCCTGAAGGCGCCAAGCTCATCTGGCACTACCCTTGAATTGTCATGATTAATCCATCTCCTGCTGCAGGTTCTTGGGGCAAAAAGGTTTAAGTGTTAAACTCCCAGAACTAAATGACTTCATTCTGTAGAATGGAAGTCATTTAGTTCTGGGAGTTTAAGAGTTAAGTGTTAAACTCCCAGAACTAAATGACTTCATTTTATGGAATGGAAGTCATTTTGTTCTGGGAGTTTAAGAGTTAATGACAAGTGACGTTTCTTTTTTGCCATTTAAGGTTTCTTCTAAGGCCACTTTTTTTGTTGCAAAATGTTGGTCACTCAAAGCAGGTTCTGCTGTAAATGACTTAACTTTGGGAAGCAGTGAACATGACACATAGCAGAATAGTTTGTTTGTTGGTATTATTCAAGTTGTAAAATTCTAACAGTTTTCATTTTTCCGCGGAGAACATTTTGTTTCATCAAAAAACATTACCGATGGCATTACTGTATGGAAGTAGCACCTAGCCTCACAATTTCAGCCCGGGATCGTTGTGTACAGCAACGCCACCGGGGAACCCCCCAAGTCAGCTGTACCAACGTCCCTGAATAGCTTCCCCTTACTGAGTAGTCTCCCTTACCTTATACGTCAAATGCGCAGCCGTTTCCAGTTCTCGCGCTTAGCTTCCGGTTATCGGTTGTCAGCCCTAACGGCTCCCTTCTTTGGCTTTCTTTTCGGCCTTTTTCTTAGAGTGTAGTAGTTCGATCTTGGATACTATTTTCACCCGGAGTCCCCGCGTTCCGGCCTGGCTACGGCATTGATCTGTGGATCTTTCTTTGCCTCGTATGGAACGAAAATTCTCGGCGCGTTTCGTGTTCCGACATCGTGACCGTTGCCGGTGTTCCTTTACGCAAGTTCCAGGATGCAAGTTCAGACGTGTCGGCGTTGTAAGGATTTTCAGTGGCCCACTGATAATCATTCCATCTGCCTTCCGTGTTCTGGATGCTCCTCTTCTCATACGTGCAACGTGTGTGCCTCATGGAGGGAACTTCAGTGGTCGCAGTTATGGGGGTTTTACCGCAGGGAACGATCTGCTAAACCCCAGGACCCACACTTGCAGCCTGGTTGTCTGTCCGTCAGGAACACCGTTACTGCTGCTCCGCCTTCTGCCATCACCGGCCCACGGCGTGCGTTATCGGATGTTGTGGTGTCCTTGAGCCGCTCGGAACAGCCGATTACTCTGCGCCCGATCTTCTCGCCAGTGACGGGACATCTTGACCGCGGAGAGAGGCGCCCTTATGCTCAGCGCCCACGCGACCCCTTACCCTTAGCGGGCACACACGTGAGTACAAAACCTTTATTATCTCTTATTCGACCTTCCGCAACGGTTACGCGTTCCGCGCCTCGGCGTCTTCGGTCTCCATCTTCTTCAGACAATCGCCATTTTCGTTCTTCGGCATTGGCCCGTGGGGACGGGCCGGCTTTACGATCTCCTTCTTTGCATCGTCCTGTGGCTTCTTCGGTTCGGCGTTCTTCCTCTCGGGACCATTCCTCCCGCCCGCGCCACTGTCTTTCCACGTCTTATCGTTCTAGGAAGACTTCTTCTCCCTGCTTTGTCCCGTCTTCCCGTATATCTTCGGGGGACCATCATCGTTCTCGCTCACGTCTTGCACGTTCTGCGGGGGACTCTTCTCCCACTCCTATTGTTCATTTGCCTAGAGGGACCTCGCGTCCTTCCAGACCCGATCCCTCTCACCGTCGCCGACCTCCGTCGGGTTTTTCTCCTTCCCGTGCCTCCTCTTTGCTTGCCTACCGCTCTCCTTCCCCACCCTCGAGCGTTCATCCGAATTTGCCCTCCCCTGAGGACGTTCTTAGTTACACCCAGAAGACTCCGCTTCGGCCGTGTGGTCTCTTGACGATCACTCTTCCGCTTCTGACCATGACCTAGCGGCCCTTTCACCTTCCGCCCGTGGCGCTTTGGGGTCCGATGTGTGTGCAGCCTTAGACTCGGCCTCTAGACTGATTTCAGGCTTCCTTCCTCGGGACATATGCCCTTCGTCCCCTCCCATCAAGCGGAAGTCTTCGGCTCTCGTGGATGCCCACCTTCAGCCGAAACGTTTTAAGTCGCTGCCTCAGCCACCCGGTTTTCGCGACCTTACGGAGGCCTTTAATACGCATCTCGGACAGGGACGTCTTGGCGACAAGCATTTTTTCTCTGATTTTCGCTGGTTGGAGAATTTTGATCTTACTTTTTGGCAGCGCTGGTATCATGGACACTCGCCCTACTTCCTCTGTCCCCTTCCGTCAGTGGATTCGGATGCGGAAGCCTTTGTGGGTGGCAGGGCTGCGGTTCGGCGTATTTTGCCTCCCGGCCTGGATACTACGGCGGTTCGAATTCGAAATACGCTCGCACGTACCGGTTTTCTGGAACAGGCGACACAGGCTATTGTTTCTTGCGCTGCGGCGTCTGGGCGCTCCAGCGTTTCCCAATTGGAGGATATTCGCACCATTGCTACTGTAGCGAACCGGGCAGCTTACCACGCCTCTTCCAACGCGTTAACGGGCGCAGTTAATTGTGATTTAATGCGTCGCAACAGCCTCCTTCGTTCTTGTCCCGGCTTGCCCCAATCTATTAAAACGCAGCTCCGCCAGGCCCCCATTGGTGGATCGACCCTCTTTGGCCCGACTTGGCAGCGGGTGCGAGAATCCTCCAAGGACCTGTGGCCCAACGCTCCTAGAAGTGACCGCCGTCGTTTTCCTCCAACCCGCAGGTCAGGGGGTCACGCCCTGCGGTTTCCCAGACCCACCTTCCGCCCACCCTCAGGATCCTCGGCTCGTTTTAGTCGACAGCCACAGTTCGGTCGACCCCTTGCGGCCCCGTCCTCTTCCGCTTCCGCCTGGCCCCGACGTTCTCGACGGTCCGGGCGGGGTCGGATCCAATGACGCTCCCCCGTCTCCACCCCCGCTGACACCTTTTGGGTCGCCAGTCGGCGGGAGGTTAGCTCTGCACAGCACCGAGTGGCGGTCGCTGCTGCCCGACGACCCTTGGATACAGTCTGTCATTTCAGACGGTCTGCGCCTGACCTTTCAACACCCACCCCCGCTCCGACGCTCGCCCTTGTGGACTCAATCACCGGCAGACCCGCTCAAAGCGGCCGCTCTTCGGCTGGAGATTGCGGATCTCCTCCGGAAAGCTGCGACGGAACTGGTGACGCGTCACGACTCACCTGCTTTCTACAGTCGCCTCTTCGTCGTGCCCAAACCAGGCGGCCGTTGGCGTCCCATCATAGACTTGTCGGCGCTCAACAAGTTTATTTCGGCTCCCCCCTTTCGCATGGAGACGGCGCGGGCGCTTCGGGCCGCCGTCCAACCTCTCGACTTTGCGATCAGTCTCGATCTCACGGATGCTTACTTCCATGTCCCGATCCACTCGTCGTCTCGGCGCTTTCTCCGCTTCGCCTTCGAAGGACAGATTTTTCGGTTCCGCGCACTACCCTTCGGTCTCAACCTCAGCCCATGGGTGTTCACGAGGATTATGGATGCCATATTGGCCAGGGCCCATCGGTCGGCCTCCAGCTCCTCGTCCAACTACCTGGACGATCTCCTGCTTCGGAATCAGGACTCCATCGCCCTTGCGACGGACAGAGACTCGCTGCGGGATCTACTTCGCCACCTCGGCTTCCAGGTCAACGAGGGAAAGTCCGACCTCTTGCCGTCTCGTCGGTTTATACACCTGGGCATGGAATTTCTGACCGACCTCAACACAGTGTGTTTGCCCGAGCCTCGTGTCCAGCGGTTGATCGATCTTTCTCGGACAGTGTACATTGCCGACGCAGTGTCAGCCCGGACCTGGCTCCAGCTGCTCGGTCTCCTAAGTGCGGCGGCGGATCTCTTGCCCCTCGGCAGACTGTTTACGCGTCCACTCCAGCTTCATCTGCTCTTACATTGGCGCCCCTCCTCGGGCGATCTCAACGCCTTGGTGCCCGTCCCCCCCTTGATCAGGTCCCACCTCCTCCGTTGGATGGATCCAGTGTGGCATCGGACGGGTGTTCCTCTGTCCTCCCCCCTTCCTCGGCTTTCCCTTTGCACCGACGCCAGCCGATCGGGTTGGGGCGCACATCTCCTGCCGAGCTTTGCTTCGATTTCGGGACAGTGGCCGCCGAGCCTATCGGACAAACACATCAATTGGCTGGAACTACAGGCTGTCTGGTTGGCACTCCGTCATTGGGAACTTCGTCTCCAGGGACAGGATGTGTTCGTGCTGTCCGACAACTCGACAGTGGTCTCTTACATCCAGAAGTTGGGAGGGACACGATCTCCTCCTCTCTGCATGCTCCTGTACCAGATGATGCTTTGGTGTCGGGATCGCGGAATTTCTATCCGGGCTTGCCACATTCCTGGACATCTAAATGTGTTAGCGGACTCATTGTCCCGTCGGGGCCAACCTCTCCACACCGAATGGTCCCTCAGTCCGGAGATTTTCAAGATGATATGTGCCCGCTGGGAGACTCCCTCTATCGATCTCTTCGCGACGAGGTGGAACAAACAGCTACCAGTCTTTGTGTCTCCCATTCCGGATCCCCTAGCGTGGGGAGTGGATGCCCTGTCTCTTCCTTGGGACGGCCTCGTGGCCTACGCCTATCCTCCTACGGTTCTGATTGCCAAAATCCTTCAGAAACTCAGAGGGTGCAACGCGGTCCTCCTCCTGGTCGCCCCATTCCACTGGACCAAGAGCTGGACGACCGACCTGTTGCGCCTCGCCACGGAGCCACCCGTGAGGCTCCCGACGCCTCGCACGATGTTGAAACAGCCCCGACAAGCCCTTTTCCACCCGTGCCCGGAGAGGCTAGCCTTACACGCCTGGCGGTTGTGCGGGCGGCCCTCACAGCACGAGGTTATTCACATGCAGCGGTGGAAGCTATCACTACAGCCCGCCGACCATCTACCCGCAGGGTGTACGAAGGGAAGTGGCACGTCTACCAGTCCTGGTGCGCGGCTCGACGCCTTTCCCCCACGACACTGACTATGCCCCTCCTCGCCGATTTTTTCTTATGGCTTTTTGACGACCAACACTTGGCGCCCATTACCATACGGGGTTACTTGGCTATGATTGCAGACACTTACCGCCATTTGGGGCGTGAGGACCCAGGCGCGTGTAAAGATCTTTCGGACCTGATGGCTAATTTTGACCTCCGTCGTCCGGTTCCACGCTCCCTGGTGCCCCGCTGGGACCTTTCCTGGGTACTTACGTGGCTCAATTCTGCACGCTTTGAGCCCCTACGTCTGGCCTCTTTGGCCAACCTTACGAGAAAAAACTTGTTTTCTCCTTGCTCTCGCCACTGCCGCGAGGGTTAGCGAACTCCATGCCCTTTCCACAGAGCCCGCTTGCCTTCAGTTCCGGGCGGATGGCACAGTGCAACTCCTCACTAATCCGGCCTTTCTCGCCAAAAACAGGCTCCCCTCTGCGCGGCCACAAATAATCACCATCTGGCCGCTGCAGGTTGCTTCCCAGTCCCTGGACTGCTGCCAACAGGACCCTGTTCGGGCCTTGAAAATATACCTCCAACGAACAAAACCTTTCCGAAAAAATCGCTCACGTTATATCGTGGCAAGTCGGACATTACTGTGCAGACTATCTCTTCATGGTTGCGGTGGATCATACGCTCTGCTTACGAGGACCTCTCCCCCTCAGGGGCCAAGCGGATGCGAATTCGGGCGCACGAAATCAGAGCTGTATCGACCAGCCTCGCCTTTGACCGCAACTGCGCAGTCCAGGACATTGTTGCCGCATTCGGCTGGAGAGCTGAATCAACCTTTGCACGCTTCTATCTACGTGACCTCTCTGGCCAGCGGGATAACCTGGCCCTGGTGGGTGACGTCTCAGCGGCTCAACACTCCCTGCCGGCACACCATGCGCATTAGGTACGCTTAGCTGAAATTGTGAGGTGTTGATCCCAGTCTTTTTCACTAATGCGTCCACAATCACGGGGTAGTTGGCGGCGCCCTCCTCCTATTCGCCATTCTTCCATACAGTAATGCCATCGGTAATGTTTTTTGATGAAACAAATTTATTTTTCTCTAAAATATATTTTTTCGAGAAAATACTTACCGATGGCATTACTCGGAGGGCCCTCCCACCTGCCCCGCTCGCCGCCAGTAAGCTAAGTGCGAAAACTGGAAACGGCTGCGCATGTGCCGTATAAGGTAAGGGAGACTACTCAATAAAGGGAAGCTATTCAGGGACGTTGGTACAGCTGACTTGGGGGGTTCCCCGGTGGCGTTGCTGTACACAACGATCCCGGGCTGAAATTGTGAGGCTAGGTGCTACTTCCATACAGTAATGCCATCGGTAAGTATTTTCTCGAAAAAATATATTTTAGAGAAAAATAAATGTTTTCATGCGTCATGTATACATATGTCACAGATACAGAGTACACGTGTATACACGTCATTCTTTAACACTTTGCAGAGGAAAATTGAATATCACCCATCTTCAAGAGGCATGGATCCTCATGAGCGGACTCAAGGGGATCTATGCCTCTTCCTGAGACCAATTTATAACCATTTTTCTTGGACTGTTGCGACTTTTGGCTGTTGAATAAACAAAGGTTTAAGAAACAAAATGTGGCTCCAGTGGCGGGGAAGGGGTTAACACCTTGACTGCTGCTGACGATTCCATTCAGCGGGAAAATAGCATAGTTCTGCATCTTCTCTGCAGATCGTTATTGTCAGTTACAGTGAAGGGGTAAACCGGTATTTACAAACAGCCAACAGCGCTTAACCCATTTAACCACAATTTTAGACAGCTGTGTACCAGTTGAGGAAATGGAGCGACCATGATAATTCAAGGGTAATGCCAGATTAGCTTGAAGCCTGTTGGCGCCAAGCTAATCTGGCATTACCCTTGAATTATCATGGTCGAGCCATCGCCTGCTGTTGTGCGTCGGGGCTGAATAGGTAAAGATGCCACAGGCACTGTAAATAGGCCTGTTGGCTGAATGCACAAGGTGTACAGAGAAAGGTCTAAAATTAACACATAAAGTGCGCATCCTTCGGGCATGCATCAGTCTGTATAATGTACACTCATCAAAATCTTTTTTTCTAGAGAGGTGTCAGGAATCCCTGTGTTCAGAGACTAAATCTGAGTGACAGAAAACAGTAGTGTGAGGCTTTAGTTTGACGTTTTGTCTGAACAGTGTTTTATAGCGTTCAGCAGTATTTGGGCAGTTGAAGGGGTTTAAAACTAGGTGCGACGTCTGTCCTGCGACTTGTGTTACAGGTACATAGGTGCTGGAGGACTCGCACACAGCCAGTAACTCCCTGTCATAGGGCTACAGGTCAGGCTCATATCATGATCCATGGGAGCCATAAAGTCAGACAACGTGTAATGTGATGCAAAAGTCCTCTGGCCGACGCCAGCCTTAACCGCCCATGCAAAAGTTATTGCTCCTTGGGCATCGACTCGGGAGCCATGCTATATATCCAATTTCATGATATCTTAGCCCTTTAGCCCCAAGGTCCCATTTCTCAAATTTTGGAAGTGTTGCCTAACGACTATGTACCAGGTGTAGGAGATGGATTGATCATGATAATTCAAGGGTAGTGCCAGATGAGCTTGGCGCCTGAAGGCGCCAAGCTCATCTGGCACTACCCATGAATTATCATGATCAGTCCATCTCCTGCTGCAGGGTGCCGGTTAAGGTGCCGAATACTGAGGCTGACCTGTAGTAGCCTTGTCTTAGCTGTTTATTGCCTCATTAAAAATTACAGAGGCAGTTGCTGGTTAGAAGAAGTTACCCCGTCGCTTCAGCCCTAGAACTCCTGCAGGAAGTGCAAGAGATGGGATGCTCAATTAGAAACCTGTAGCGCATGGCTTGTGTGTTGTGTTGCAGAGGATGAAGAGTTTCAACAGCGGGGAGCAGGTGACGAGCCCGCGATAGGCGAGGATGATTTACCTCCCCAGATCGCTGCCGTGTAAGTACACCTAGCTGTCTTAACCCATTTTGCCACACGCCCACATTTCACAAATTTTGGAGGTGTCACCTCATGACAGTGTACCAGTTACAGGAGACGGATGGCCATAATAATTCAAGGCTAGTGCCAGAATAGCTTGGCGCCCCTCGGCGCCAAGCTAATCTGACACTACCCATGAAACAGGGTTTACATGAAAAATTGGCAACAGTAACATGACACTGACAGGTGAATTTTACTTTTGAATGAGAAATCGCAGGAACAGTGATTTGACAACACTCACCTTAACCATTTCTTTGTTCTTTCAGGAGGAAGATGGCACGACCATCAAGCGCACGGCCAGCACCCCCCAGGCCCAAACAGGAGGGTGTGGAGGCCGAGCCGGCTATGCGGTAAGATTATTGTCACTGGGGGAGCCTGTTAGCACTCGTGAGTCTCCTGCAGAAACTTTGTAAACACATGTATGATCTGGTTTGCTGATATGGATGATAGGGATCTAAGTGCAGAGCACCTGTTTTGAGTAACACTGTTATTGGAAGAAAACCTGGTATTAAAAGGAAGATGCTCACTCAAGAGAAATCTGTAATGGCAAAAAGTGTCACCTGTCATTTAAGAGAATGCTTCAATATTCACCTCATTTTGTTTTTGTGGGAAACACCACACAACATTTGTTTTTCTTCTGTCTGAGAGCAGAAATGTTGTAGATTGCCTTCAGGCAATCTACAACATTTCCACTCTCAGACAGAAGGGGGAAAAAAGTTGCAACAACTGCCGTCTCTCATATTAAATTCCAGCTGCTGCAAAGAATTAGGTTATTCTGTATTAAGTTAATACTATGTCAAACTTTTAAAATTTGCTGAAGAAGGGAAAACAAACAGGCATTGGTCACACTTTGAACAAGTATTAGGCACCACCTTGACATATTATATTTTCTGAAAATATAAAATCGCTCAGTTTTAGGTATATAGACGAATTCTCTTCCCACTCCCAGCCCCCATTATTTCTTCAGCAGGTGCTGTCTTTTTTGTGCACATTTGCTTGACCTCTGTCAGTTAATTAGCTTCATACAGGAAACGATCACTTTCAAATAGTTGGAGCTAGTTACTAGTTATACATGGTGATCTGGGTGATATCTCATAAGGGTGATCACTCAAATAGGTTCATTTGTACTTCTGTGTTATAGGTTGCAGTTATCGGCTCCTACTGATCTGAACTCACTCAGCCCGACGGCCGTATTTCCCAAATTTTAGAGGCGTCATCTAATGACTATGCACCAGTTGCAGGAGATAGATCGACCATGCTAATTCAAGGGCAGTGCCAGATTAGCTTGGTGCCGACAGGCAAGCTAATCTGACACTACCCTTGAATTATCATGGTCAAACCATCTCCTGCTGTTGTGCATCAGGGCTGAATGGGTTAATATTGCCCGTTGGAGTTGATTATGATGTATGCACCTTGCAGCTGTTAGTCATGGGACAAATTTTCAGCTTTACACCTATATTCTTGTGTTGTCGTTTTTCTTCTTGCAGTTTGGGTGCAGGGGCCCCCACCAATCTCATTGTGGACAATGAGAAAGCATCAGATGATGAGGATGAAAATTTCTTGGTGGAGGAGTCCGCTCCCCCGCCTCCAACGTCTGAACCAGTAAGATTGTTTCTTTCTTTGTACTTAACCCGTTCGGCTCCGATGCTCTGCAGCAGGTAGTTAATTCTAGGATGTAGGTGTCTTCCACAGTCTGTGGGCCCGCACGCGGCTGTGCGCAGACCCACTGTGGCTGTCGGGGGGCCGAGGACCTTTACTTACTGGGTACGCTAACCTTTTGGGCTGTCCGTAGTGCTTTTTGTCATGATGATTTCTGCTGGAATCATTGCAACAAAAAGTGTTACTGACAGCCAAAGGGCTAATCTAGCACTACCCTTAAACTGTCTGACCTGCACTAAAGATGTATTTTCATTATCTATTGCTCTTTTTTTTGTAGGCATCATCACATACAGAACCTGAGGATGATGCTGAGCACGGTGAGTGTGTTGTCTTATTCTTGCTGTAGCTCACTCTTTTTTACGTACATTATCCCAATTTCCTTCAAGTTTGAATAGATCAAAATGGCTCTATTTTTTACACAAAAACCCCCCCGAAAAAAACCCTTATCATTCAGAACACACCAGTGTGTGAAATAAGTTTGACTAAAATAGTTCAAGGGTAGTGCCAGAATAGCTTGGCGCCTCTAGGCACCAAGCTATTCTGGCACCACCCTTGAACTAAAGCCATTGGCCTATATCCTTATCTGTGAGTACTATAATGTAGCTTGCATATGGCATTGTACAAATTTGAAGCTTTTAGTCTCGGTATGATACGGGTTAAAAGCCTGGACTAACATGCGATATCGCATGTTTGTTCAGGCTTTTAATGCACTGTTTTTGGCAAGACACATGCAGTTATGATATGCTTCTGATTTCCAAACAACATCTACTGCACGTGTTTTGACAGAAAACAGTGGATTAAAAGCTTGGACAAACATGCGATATCGCATGTTTGTCCAGGCTTTTAATGCCCTGTTTCGTCAAAAACACGTGCCGTTATGACATACTTCTGATTTCCGAGCAACATCTATTCTCAGAGCTGGGAGTTGTCTGTCGATGTCTGCTTTCCATTTGGTGGGAAGGTCGGCCATAAAATAGTTAAAAGCTAATGTGAGAATGTGTTTCATTGCCAAGCAATTATGTCGCCAGTCTTGAAAGTCATGGTTGAGTTGTCTTCTGCTGCAACGAGTCATGGGTGAATGGGTTTAGCCCTTTCAGTGCCAGCTGACGCAGACTATGTTCCTGCAAGCTTCGCTACTTCAAGACCAAAAGACCCTAGATGTCCCAGGAACATGGATTCAAAGTGGTGACGGCAAGAGGCATAGATCTTCATGAGTCCCCGCAACTGTGGGGACTCATGAGGATCTATGTCTCTTGCATTAGGATGCTGTTTACATTTTCTGGGCACTGAATGGGTTAATTCATTCAAGTTATTGCGCAGCATCTTTTTGACACGGTCAGATTTGCGAGTTTTTCCTCTCATGGACAGTTCTGATGTGTGCTTCTTTCTATGTGTGTATTGTGATGAAATAGTTTTCATGTGCCTGTGATGCTGCAGGTGCCCTGGTGAAGAAGATGTTGGAGTCGAAGAAGGAGGCGGAGCAGCAGCAGCAACAACCTACAAAGAAAACAGAAATTGTGAGTTACTCACTTATTTAGAAATTGAATTTTAAAAAATTAGTTCTTCGCACCATTAATGGTAATGATATTAACCCTTTTCATTCTGACACACTACTGCTTGAAATTAATTTTACTATGATAGTTCAAGGGTGGTGCCAGAATAGCTTGGCGCCTCAGGCGCCAAGCTAATCTGGCACCACCCTTGAACTAAATTGGTTGATCTGTCACCTGATCTGTAATTTAACCATCATAGGACAATAAGCAAGTTAGACAAATCAGCCAGGAAGTAATGGGTTAATAAGGATATAATGATAATAATCATAACCACCGTCATAATAAAAATAGGAAATTTTGAGTTTGTCTTGAATCCTTGTCATTCAGCGTTGTGTTTTGGTCAAAGTAAATCATTCCTTGGGGGGGGGGGGGGGGGGGGGGGGGGGGGGGGGGAGGTGTTTATATGTGGGTGCCTAAAGTGTCGTCATGGTAAGGGTCTTGCTAAGATGCTTTATATTACTGAATCTATGTGTGTGTGTGTTTTAATTTTTTAACTATCATTAATAGACAGTTGAAAGTAGAAGTAGGTCAAAATTGTGTGTCTTTTGATGCAAAACAGTGGAATAAAAGCCCGGACAAACATTCGATATTCCATGTTTGTCCGTGCTTTTAATCCACTATTTGCATAGTTGTTGTTGACCAATGTCTGTACATACAAATTTTTACCTACAGGAGAGACCAGCCATGTCAGATGCTCAGCGGCGCAAGCAGCGAGAGTTGGTGGCGAAGGAAATTGAGCGTCTGCAGTCGTCCATCCAGTCCCTGACTCGCAGTGCCAACCCCCTGGGCAAGATCATGGACTACGTACAGGAGGACCTGGACTCCATGCAGAAAGAACTGGACCGCTGGCGCACCGAGAATAAAGAACATGCACTGGCGCTGCGACGCGAAAGAAAGTGAGTTTATTTCTTCAAAATCGTTACCGATGGTATTACTGAGAGGAAGATATATTTAACTGACAATTTCAGTCTCCAAAAATTGTTGTGTGTTGCCACACAACCAGGGACGTACCTCTAGCAAGCAGTTACCCAATCCCCCCGAGTGTCCTCCTTATCCTCGGAATGACTTCCTGTCCAAATCTCGCGAGAGGCCGTTATTTCCAGTTCTATACTTGACTGCCATTTTGTTTAGATCCTTCTTTCTCAGTCTCCCGTTATCATCGTCTTTTTTGTCCATTCTTCGGCCTTGTTTGTCTTAACAAGGCCAGGTAAGGCCTCGGACATTGCCTCCCGCGATGATTGTGGTGAATTGGGCAATTTCCGTGGATTTGCGGCATTTTGCCGTTCGTTTCGACTTCGTCTTCGATTGTCGGTTTTAACGGTCGTCTGCTCGGTTACGTAGCCTCTGGGCTACGCGCGTTTCATTTCCGCTCTATTCACTGTTGCAGTTTTCTTCTTAAAAAACGTGCCCCAACTGTAACAATTTCCAGTGGCCTAGTAACTTACATCCGTGCTGCCTGCCTTGCTCGGGATGTGCATCGGACCACACTTGTGATTTTTGTGCTAAGTGGGAAGAAGATCGCTGGTCCGAAATGTGGAAATTCTACCGTCGTCAGCACCCTGTACAGTCCGACGAAGCTCCTCTTTGTCCTATCACCACCAGCTCTGCCGCTATCGGTGTTTCTTCTCTGCAGCTCTTTGCCACTCAGGAGCGGGTGTTGGAAACCTTCCCTCCCGCTGCGGGTGGTTTTACACCAGGTGAGAATGTACGCCCCCGCTCATATGAGCGTATTTCGCAGCCAGCCCCGCAGACCCGGCCTTCTAAGACGGGTCTCCAATGGAGGCAACCCCATCATTTGGGGGAGGAGACAGCGACCATCGGCAGTCCCTGGCGCGTGCCCTCTCCAACCAGACGTGACTTTACTCAATTGCACTTTTCCGTCGCACAAAAAAAAAAAAAAAAAAAAAAAAAAAAAAATCAACAATTGTCGTCACATCACGACTTGTTGCCCAGCGCTTCGGCTCAACCACTGTCTCCTCGCGCCGTGGTTAAAAGCCAGTCACCGCGCAACTCAGCCAGCTCCGCAGACTCGGCCTTCTAAGACGGGTCTCCAACGGAGTCAAGCCCATCGTTTTGGGGAGAGGAGACAGGACCATCGGCAGTCCCTGGCGCGTGCCCTCTCCAGCCAGACGTGACTTTACCCACTTGCACTTTTCCGTCGCAACTTCAGCAATTGTCGTCACATCACGACTCGTTGCTCGGCGCTTCGTCTCAACCACTGTCTCCTCGCGCCCTGGCTAAAAGCCAGTCACCGCGCAACTCAGCCAGCTCCGCAGACTCGGCCTTCTAAGACGGGTCTCCAACGGAGTCCAGCCCATCGTTTTGGGGAGAGGAGACAGCGACCATCGGCAGTCCCTGGCGCGTGCCCTCTCCAGCCAGACGTGACTTTACCCAATTGCACTTTTCCGTCGCAACTTCAACAATTGTCATCACATCACGACTCATTGCTCGGCGCTTCGTCTCAACCACTGTCTCCTCGCGCCCTGGCTAAAAGCCAGTCACCGCGCACTCGTGCCACACTTGGTACGTCCTCTCGGCGTATTTCTCACCCCTTCCGTCGGTTTTATTCTCCTATTGCAGACGTTTCCCTTCGGGATCCTACACCATCGTCCGTCCCCTGTCACCGTGATTCCTGGGTTTCTCCTGCCCCCCGTCGCTCGTGACACGCCTCTCGATGACGGGTGGATCCCCTTCGCTTCGAACGTCCTTCGCAGTGCTGTCGACGCCACCTTCATTGTGCTCCAGAGGGGGGACAGTCCTGGTCCCGTTCCCATTCTCCTGCTCGTCGCCTGCTTTTGCCTGAGAGCTGTCAGCATCTGCCCTCTTCCTTACGGCATCCTTCTTCTTATTCTTCTTCATGTGACTGTCGGAGTTCTCGGCGAACTGGGCACCTGGACTCCTCATCTGTCCCTCGGCGATCTTCTCCGGCCACCGCGCGATCGTTACTCTTTCCAAGGGTCCTGTTTCCCCTGGCGTTTGGCAACGCCGGTTCAAGAGGATGTTCTTCGCCTTCATCCGGTGGATTCTGCTTTCGACCTTGGGGTTTTGCCGCACCTTTCTCCGTCTATAGAGTCCTTTACCCGCGGACTCTCAACACAGCTGTTCTCCGTCCTCGGACTGTTTCACTCCGGGTGTCGAGACTCAACGGTCCTTTGACGAGGCCTCCGACCTCATTCTTCGCTCTCTTCCCCCAGACGCCGATGATGCGGCGGATTTATGGGCTGATGGGCCGATTTGCCTCCCTACACCTCCTCTGAAGCGAAAGGCGTCGGCTTCGGTGGATGTTTCCCTTCACCCTAAGCATTTCCGATCTCTTCCGCCACCATCTGGCTTTCGAGATCTGGCGGAGGCGTTCTCGGCGCAATTGCCTATTGGCACTTTCAAAGAGCCTCTCTTCTTTTCCTATACTAAGTGACCTGAAGGCGTAGACATTCGCTTCCGCCAACGTTGGTACGCAGGTCACTCTCAGGCTTTTGCGTGCCCTTTGCCTTAGCTTGATGATACGGCGGATTTACAGGTGGGTGAACGCCGCTTCGCCTTTGCCCGGGTCCCTCGCGGTTTTGATAAAACTGCTGTCATGATCCGCAACACGCTGGTCTGCTCCCGCTTCCGCGATCTCGCTACCCAGGCGATGGTACGCGCTCTTGAAGACCATTGGGATCCTCACTCTACTGCGCCGCTGCGAGAGATACATTCTCTTTCGGTGGTGGCTAATCGGGCTGCGTAACATGCTTCTGCAAATGCGATAGCTGCCGCCATCAACTGTGATTTACTTAGACGGGATGCAGTTCTTGCTGGTTGTTCTGGGTTTTCTTCGACAGTCAAGGCTCAGCTCCGCCAGGCGCCCATCGGCAGTACTTTGCTGTTTGGCTCCACTGGGCAAGCCGTGAAGGATACGCATACGGACATCTGGCCCATGGCTCACCATCTTTCTTCTCACTGTTCCCGACGACCCATGGCTCCTTTCTACCATTTCGGAGCGTCTTCACCTCTCGCTTCTTCGCCCTCCTCCTCTTCGCCGCTCCCCGCTTTGGACTCGGGTTCCGAACGATCCCGTCAAGATGACGGCTTTACAGGACGCAGTGGCTTCCTTGCTTCTCAAGTCCGCCACAGAATTCGTCCGGCGACAAGATTCTCTGGCTTTCTACAGTCGTCTCTTCATCGTCCCCACGTCGGACGGAGGTTGGCGTCCGGTGATAGACCTTTCCGCTCTCAAAAAAAAAAAAAAAAATTTTTTTTTGCCTACTCCGTCCTTTCGTATAGAATGACCCGCGCCCTGCGGCCGCCGTCCAACCGATGGATTTGGCTGTCGGTCTGGATCTTGCCGATACATACCTTCATGTTCCTATACACTCTTCGGCTCACCGATACCTTCGCTTCGCCTTCCACGGAGTGGTGTATCATTCCGGGCGATGCCCTTCGGCCTCACTCTCAGTCCCTGGGTTTTTACCAGGATTATGGATGCGGTGATTTCCCCTTGGCCGGCTCTACTCGCGTCCAATTCAACTTCATCTCCTCCTTCTTTGGCGTCTGTCTTCGGGAGATTTGGAGGTTTGCGTTCCGGTGTCGCACTTAGTTCGGCCGCATCTCCTTCGGTGGACGGATTCCGCGTGCTTGGCGTCGGGGGTTCCCCTCGCGTCCCCGCTTCCTTCCCTGTCGATCTGCACGGATGCCAGTCTTTCCGGTTGAGGTACTCACCTGCTCCAGGACTTCAACACGACAGTGGATGTTTGGTCACCGGTTTTGGTGGGCAGACACATCAATTGGTTGGAGCTGAAAGCAGTGCGGCTCGCCCTGATCTCTTGGGAACCACACGTGACCAACCAGGCAGTTTTGGTTCTCTCCGACAACACGACGGTTGTCTCCTATATTCAGAAGCAGGGCGGGACACGCTCCCCCTCCCTTTGCATTCTTCTGTTCCATATTCTGGTGTGGTGTCGGGTTCGGGGCATTTCGCTACAGGCGCATCACATTCCGGGACTGCCGAATGTGCTGGCAGATTCCTTATCTCTTCATGGCCAGTGTCTCCATACCGAGTGGGCTCTTCGCCCCGACCTTTTTCGGATGATTTGCCGGCACTGGGAGACACCCATGACCGACCTGTTTGTGACGAGGTGGAACGCACAACTTCCCCTCTTCGTCTCCCCTGTTCCAGATTCTCTTGCATGGGCGGTGGATGCTCTCTCTATCCCCTGGGAGGGTCTCTTGGCCTATGCGTACCCTCCGTCTGTCCTGGTACCCAGGATTCTTCTCAAGCTCAGAGGCTGCCATGCAGTCTTGTTTCTGGTGGCAACGTTCTCGTGGAACAAGAACTGGACCACAGATCTCCTGAGTCTCGCCATGGACCCCCGCTGTGGCTTCCAACGCTTACCACATTGCTGAAACAACTCCGGCAGGATCTTTTTCAACCTTGCCCGGAGAGCCTCCTCTTACACGCTTGGCGATTGTGCGGCGCGCCTTCACCGCTCGAGGTTTCTCGGATGCAGCGGTGGCGGCTATCGCTTCAGCTCGACGGCCTTCCACCAGGAAAGTCTATGAGGGTAAATGGCGGGTTTTTCTGTTGTGGTGTGGGCCGCGACACCTCCCCCCCACAACTCTGACTATGCCCCAACTCGCGGAGTTCTTCTTGTGGCTCTTCGAGGATCAGGGCTTGGCACCCATCACCATTCGAGGTTATCTTTCTATGGTGGCTGACACTTACCGCCATTTGGGTCGACCCGATCCGGGATCTTGCAGGGACCTCGCTGACCTCATGGCTCATTTTGATCTCCGGCGACCAGTGACCCGATCACTACTCCCATGTTGGGACCTTGCGTGGGTGTTAACATGGCTCAACTCTGCTCGTTTTTTGAACCGCTGCACTTGGCCCGGTTCTCAGACTTGACGAGGAGGACCTGCTTCCTGCGGGCCATAGCCACAACTTTTCGCGTGAGTGAGCTCCACGCTCTCTCCGTACTTCCGTCTTGCCTACAGCTCCGGGCTTACGGCTCAGTTCAACAGACAGCAGGATCCGGTTCGGGTGTTACAAAATCTATCTCCGCCGGTCAAAGCCCTTACGGCGGGGTATTTCTTGCCTTTGGTTCTGAACCGGCACGATATATCCGCCCAAACGATCTCCGCTTGGCTGCGTGGAGTTATCCGTTCTGCTTACAATTACCTCTCGCCTACGGGAGCGACGAGGCTGCGGATTCGGGCACACGAGAGACGGGCTGTCTCCGTGGGTGTCGATTTCGACTGTTACTGCTCCATGCAGGACATTGTGGCGGCTGTGGGCTGAATCTACTTTCGCCCGTTTTTACTTGCGTGACCTCTCCAGCCAGCGGCACCACCTGGCTCTGGTGGTTGACGTTGCCGTGGCTCAACACTCCCTCCCGGCGCTGGCGGCGCCGTAGGTAACACTTGACTGAAATTGTCGGGAGTGTGCCCCGGCCAGGGGTCTAGCTAAGCAGTTACCTGGGGGTTTTGACCATAGAAGCGGCACCCTCCCCCTCTTTTTAATTCTTCCTCTCAGTAATACCATCGGTAACGATTTTGAAGAAATAAATGTATTTTTCTTTAAAATAAATTTTTTCGAAAAATACTTACCGATGGTATTACTCAAACTTCCCTCCCACCTTCCCCGCTTGCCGCATGTCAGCTCAGATAGAACTGGAAATAACGGCCTCTCGCAAGATTTGGACAGGAAGTCATTCCGAGGATAAGGAGGACACTCGGGGGGGATTGGGTAACTGCTTGCTAGAGGTACGTCCCTGGTTGTGTGGCAACACACAACAATTTTTGGAGACTGAAATTGTCAGTTAAGTATATCTTCCTCTCAGTAATACCATCGGTAAGTATTTTTCGAAAAAATTTATTTTAAAGAAAAATACATTTTAGGAGGGTTGTTTGTTTGTTTCTGGGTGTGTTTGTATACTGAAGTGCAAAAGAAATGCGACACTTGTAGAATCATTGGAAACACTTTAGTTTTTCTGATGATTCCAAAAACGTCGCATTTCTTTGGAAACGTGTAAGAAAGTGAGTTTCAGGAGGGTTGTTCATACTGAAGAGCAAAAGAAATGCGACAAAATGTCGCATTTCTTAGGAAACACTTAAGAGCACAAAAAAAATGCGACAAGATGTCGCATTTCTTAGGAAACACTTAAGTGTTTTTTAAGAAAGGCGACATTTTGTCGCATTTCTTTTGCTCTTCAGTATGCAAACGCAAAATTAAGTGTTTCCAATGATTCCAAAAATGTTGCATTTCTTTTGCTCGTCAGTATGTATTTAGGGAGAACCAAATCCATGTGCCTATTGCCAAATGTGAGTAGGTCTCTTGTCAGATGAAGCAGTCATGGCTCTAGGAGCTAAATGGCAGTGGCAAATTTCACAATTCATTCACACACAAAATTGTTTGGTCTTCAGATTTAGTTTCAGGCAATCTACTTTTCTGCAATTTTGCAGATTTCCGCAAAACTGGAAAGCCATTATAACCTTTGTAGCATACTGTTTATGCGGTCCCCTAGACCTTTGGTATAGGTTTACAGGAAAATCATGCGTTTTCATCCTGATACACTATTGCTTGAAATAAATTTGACTATGATAGTTCAAGGGTGGTGCCAGGATAGATTGGCGCTTGAGGCACCAAGCTAATCTGGCACCACCCTTGAACCAGAATGGTTGGTCTATCTTCTAGTCTTCATGGGACAATAAGCAAATTTTAATAAATTGAACCTCAGGATGCGCTGGGTTGTAGCATGCCTGAACTTGGATGATGGTCTGAATGGCTACTAGGAACATTTGAGCCTTCCTAATATTTGGGATTAATAAAAACAAACTTTTGGGAGGCTTGAAGAGTTGCATGTTTCGTGTTCTCCGTAAAGCAGCAGCACAGATTTATGCTTGGTGTTCACGCCTAGATGGTTTCATGCTTGATTCTTTTTTCAATAGAATCATACCAAATAGATTTTCTCCTGAATGAAGGCAAAGTTCACCGCATCAACATTACTGTACGCTGCATTGAAAAACTAACCCCCATTTTGTGTGTCTCTAGCGTGACAGATCGGGCGATCGAGCCCCTGAAGGCGCAGCTAGCAGATTTGGACCGAGCCATCGCGGATCAGTTAGACCTGATTGCGGCCACAAAGTCCAACATTCTCCGCAACGACCAGAAGGCGGGCAAGATGCTGCTGAGCCTGGCTAAGTCTTGATGATCCATGCACGTAACTCAGGATGAATTTAACCCCCTTGTGCCTGCAGCCACCGGTTCTGTACACAATACTGGTGGCTACATGCACAAAGGGGTTAATTTTTTGTTTGGATGCTATAGTGAAATATCAGTCAGTCCTCTTACATTCTCTTTATTTACAGGTTTGGATCAGGTTTTTTGTTGTTGTTGTTTTTGTTGTTGTTGCGGGATGGGGTTGGGGTGGACGAGATGTTGCATAAAATTTGTTATGACACAAAGACAGAGAAATGCAGCTAGTTGATTGAAACAGGCAACTTTGTTTTGGTTGCTAGTTATCAAAACAGCTCCGGTTTAAATACATTTTCAAAGCTGACGCTGCTGTTCATGTAGGATTATTTGCTTCTTTATTTCTTGACACGCAAACGGCTTGTATGTGAAAGACATAGACCATCTTAAACTTGCAGGCTGTGGTGTCTCATTTACACCCATTACATACACTTTACTCAGGGGAGTTAGGGGATGTGGGAGGGGTGGGTTGGGATGTCTTTTTTAAAGAATGCGTACCAGTACCTGTCTGAAATGAAAACTGAAATACCGGACTGACTGATATTTCATGATGGTGTCCACTTCTTGCTCCTTGTCGTTCCAAACAAATGCATTATCATCTCTTGGACATTGACAACAGAAATCCATGGCTTATATTATTTTGTTTGGAAATAAATCTTATTCCTAGGCATCTGTGATACTTGTAGTTGATAGTCCCACCGAGAGGCTAGATCTGTGTTGTTTGGGTTTGCTGTAATGTCATTAGAGGTTGCCCCTAAATCAGAAGTCGGACAGAAAATGCACAGAGTGCAAACATTCAGTGGATTCAGCCAGCCTGCTCCACCTACAAGAGGCATACATTCTCATGAGCCCCTGCGGCCGCAGGGGCTCATGAGAATGTATGCCTCTTGCCGGCAAGGACTCTTCTCATTCACATCGCCAGTTTGAGATGATCGGCTTGGGTTTACTGTATGACTTGTTAGAATGCATGTTGTGTCCTCACTGTTTAGGGGCACTGCCATCTGTCTTTGGACTGCTTCTGATGTAAGAATGACTTCTATTTTGTTTTCATTTGGATGTGTGTGTGCATGCATGCCATATGTGTGTGTAGAGTGTGCATGCCATGTAGTTATGTTTCCTGCATGCATGTTTGTGAAAGAAAGAGGATGGGTGAGTTTTTACTTTGAGGCCATTGTAACAACTAAGGATTCATAAATGTATTCTTCTTTTTTTTTTTTTTTGTAATGGAATGTTGTCAGCGTTACTATGGATGTTTGTCTTTGTATGCTTGTACCAATGTAATATGGATAGAAATATACTGATGAGCAAAATACATGCACATAGTCAGCAACGCTGATGTCACATTTCTTTTGCGCCGTCAGTGTACAACTTTAAACGTCGGAATTAAATCGTTTGCATGGTTCATTGAAAATCACTATTGTATCTCATGTCGTATGTGTGGAGGTTGTTTGAACTCTGTTTGGAAAAGTGCGCGTGTAACTTAAGTTTTCATGAGATGTGTACCTTTCGTCTTCTGTTTTGAATGGCACCTATGTGGCTTTCGATTTCATAAGATATAACTTGCGTATTTTGTTTGGACTGGCATGTATGTAAATTTAATTTCTGTTTGAGATCTACAATGATTCTTATTCACAACCGTCAGCTAAAATGTAATTATATTTGTTTGTGATTGCTAATGGTGTCAAAGGAAAAACAAACATGCGGTGCAAAGGTTGGATTGATATGTTTTGTTCCATTTTGTAATCAGACAGGGTAGTGGTACCAATTTTGCAACGGACACATGATGTTTCCATACATGTTCTAGTGTGTGATGAAACCGACCTGCTTATGAGGACGTGTGATGTATGGACAGTGATAGTTAAATAGTAGTGACTCCCTGGAGCCAAGCTAATCAGGCGGCACTACTCCACACTGGTTGGCTTCCTCAATTCGCTGCAGTGCAGCGAATCAAGGGAGACGACCAGTGTGGCACTGTCTAGACTGAAGGTCACCAGGCTTTGAATTGATAATTTTCAACTGTAGAGGTGACGATGAACCCTGTGTTTATTGGTAGGGTATTATTTCAAGGTGACTTCCGCAGGAATCAAGACTTAAGTGCTACTGGCATTCAAAGGGTTAAGATGATCTTCTACACCAGAAAATGTTTAATCGGTTTTATTTTATGAAATTTGACTTTTTGTGTGCCAGTCATGTGGATTTAGTTTTCATATTTTGGGTCTTTTTTTTTTTTGCATCCAGGTTTTCTTCACTCTGGTTGTCTCTCTCAATTCACTACTGACAAGTGGTAGCGAATCGAGGAAAACAACCAGAGTAAGTCTCACCATGCCATTTGTGAGTATATGTGTGATGTGACCATATCAAAGTACCATGAACATGTCCAAGTTTCTTCAACACAAGGTTATTTTTAGGACAGTGTGGTTGGGACGATCTATGAAAACTGTTGTGATATTTGATTTTTGTTACATCCAACCTTTTTACAAGCCAGCTGCAAAGTTGTTTCAACAGTTACAGTATGAAACAGCATGGTTTAGTCACTGATCTCACCAAAGAGTTGTCCGTCCATTCTCATACTTACGGGAGATGAAGAGAGTTTCAAGCTCACAGGTAGTGCCTGATTAGTTATACAACTTGAGAAACACCAAGATGATTCAGTCAAACCTGTCAAGGAACCCACCTGTATAAGATGAGCACCTTTCAGAGCAGACCACCCATTTCGGTCGCATGGTCCTCTTTCTGTAGCATGAGATGATCCCGTTCAACGACCACTTGTGGATAGTTCCTGGGGGGGGGGGGGGGGGGGGGGGGGGTCACATTATCACGGGTGACAGTTTTCATTCCTACTTTTTTCAAAATCCTTGAAAGCTGTATTTCAGCTTTTTGGTTCAGACAGAATGGTCTTCAGCCAGACTGTTCCATCTGCAAGAAACATAATTCTCAAGAGCCCATGCGTCCACAGGCGTTCATGCGAATTAAGTCTCTTGCTGGTGTGGGATCTAGTCTGTGGACCGTTTTCAGTCGTTTCGATTTTTTGCACCATCACCCATGCATTACACAGGTGTGACTGTGTAGGATCTTGGTGTTTTGCGTACAAGCTCTGTATGTGATCAAGTCGTTAGTCATGTGACTTCCCCAGTTTTATGTTCAGGCACCACCTGTGAGATGCGGCTGTTGATCTGTCCCCCACAGACAGCACTCGGGTTGGTTACAGACAGGTAGTTACTCTGTCTACATCCCTCACATGAGTGCAGTTTGTACCCGGTACAGAACCAGAAAAAATTCATAATATGTGCATGACTCTGGTATGACATATTGAACTGGCGTAAACAGTCGAATACTTCACTCAGCCAGCCAACAATTTCCCCTATGCTGTATATATAGATCTACCCACTGCTTACCTCCCTTGATTCGCTCCGCATGATGCTGAACGAATTAAGGGAGGTAATCAGTGTGTACATTACCATTATTAGCCTTCCTTTGAACACTCAGGGCACTGTTATTTCTGTGTGACCCTTTGGACTCGGACAATGAAGTTATTTTCTAAGGCTTGCTGTGTATCGTAAGCAGGACAAGCTACATATCATATAGACTATAGAGAAATTTAGAATCACACACTATTTACACTTTGGGGGCAAAGTTCACTGTAATTTTGCCACTTTTTCTATTATGTGTGCTGGTCAATGATTTTGCACCTTATGGCAGAGAAATAAGATCTACAATCACAGACCAGCACATGAAGTTACAATTTGCATGTCTTAATGGGAAGTTTATAAGATCTGAATATTCTATGGAAGAAAATAAAATTATAGAAACTTCCTGTGTGGCTACATTTGTAGTCGTGTGTGTGTGTGCCATCACTGTGCAAGCAAGAGACAAAGAAAGAAACACTCGCAAAATGACACCACACAAACATACCATGAAACCAAGAAAACAAAAGATTTATGTGAAACAGAATACAGACACACCAGGCAAGTTGTTTCTGAAATTACAAAAAATGAATTTTTCTTTAAAATGAATTTTTTTGAAAAATACTTACCGATGGTATGACATTGTGGAAAAGCCCTTAGCTAGCCTAATTTTAGCCAAAATTTGGTTGTGTCCGTATAAGGGGGTGTTGGCAGGAGTGGGGCACCATAGACCAGGTCATGGCCTGAATAGTCTCCCCTTATTCCCACCCGGTACGAGAATACCCGTCATCCCTCAGTTTAGTTCCTTAGCGCACTTGAGGCAAGCGAGGTAGGTGGGAGGGTCCTTCGAGTCATACCATCGGTAAGTATTTTTCAAAAAAATTCATTTTAAAGAAAAATTCATTTGTTTTCTCAAAACACATTACCGATGGTATGACATTGTGGAATTCCGAAGAGGAGGTGGGTGCCGAAAAACGCCCCTACTGCCAACAGACCAACCCTCAGACCCGCCCTACCGGAGCAAACTCCCGATAATTTTAGTTAAGATACCTGCGGCGCCTAGGGCGCCGGGAGGGAGTGTTGCTCTGTAGTGATGTCTCCCACCAGCGAGAGGTTCTGCCGCTGGGTGGAGAGGTCCCTCAGGTAGAAGCGGGCGAAAGTGGTCCCTGCTCGCCCTCTCACAGCCGCCACAAAGTCCTTGACTGCACCGGTGCTGTCGAAGCAGGACTTGCGGCCAAGGCTCTGACCTCGTGCGCCTCGATGTTCAACATGTGGCTGCATCAGGTCGAGGTCCTGGAAGGCCGGGCGGATCACTCCCCGGAACCAGGAAGAGCAGGTCTGGGCTGAGATGTCACGTCTACCTGGGGACAAAGGGAGAAACAGGTGTGCGTCCTCTGCGCAAGCTTGGTCCGGCGCAGGCCCACACGTAAGGCTCTCACCAGTTCCTATTGTCTGGTCTACCGAGTGGAGTCTGACACTCGTAAGGGCGGAAAGTCATCAGCGGTATGACAGCCAAGGCGACCACTACTTGGCCCCGAAGGCTGGTAACGTTAGCAGTTGCACGGCGCCTTCTGTCCGTACCTGACAGCAACCCGTGTGTGACACCAGCGCGTACGTTCACTGACCCTGGAAGAGGTGGCTAGGCCACACGTAAGGTTCTCACCGGGGCCTTAAGTCTGTTCTCCCGGGTGGAGTCCGTACACGCGCAGGGCGAAACATCTGTCGCCGTCAGGGAGGCCGCCTCTTGTCCAGGAAGATGTTCAGGTAGCAGTAGCATGAAGCCGGTTGTCTGGCACTGCAAGCAATCTGGGTGTGTGGGCAGCGCGCGTAGTGTACTGACCCTGGAGGTTGAGTCAAGGACCGCCAGGAAGCACTTCTTCCTAGATACATCCGTCAAGCGCGTCATGTGCAGGGTTCCAAGGACGGGGTTGAGACCACGTAAGCCCCCATGGTAGATCACTCTTGGCCCACGCGAAGCAGTGTTGGGCATCCAGACCGAAGAGAGCCTCCGAAATGCGAGTTCTTGCAGCCACCCGGGTCTGATGAGCGTAATCACCTGTAGGTGTCGGCGATCATGGTTAGATAGTCCCGAACGGTGAAAGGAGACTGTCCCTGGGCGTTGAATAGCCCGAGGAAGCATTCCGTCAGCTGGGGCTTCGCCAAGTCCGGAGGGAAAGAAGGCTGTCGTCAGTCCCGTCAGCCAGCGCTCGTCGTCTTCCCTCGCAACTCGGACGGTTGAGGGTCTGCGGGTTGTCTCGGTAGCATCCATGGCCGCCCTAGGGAAGCCTCTGTGGTAGAGGGCTTGCTGCACAATCTCCAGGTGTGTCGGAAGAGTGCAGGGCCCGGCTGTTATGGCGGCTGTTCCAGTTGCTAGAGCATCGTGCGAGTAGTGGAGAGCTGCAGAGGGGGGCATGTGGTAACGAGCTGACCCCGACTGGTGAAGAGACAAGTGCCCCAAGCCAGGAAAACGCCCACCTACCTCCGCAATCCTGCAACAAAGGGAATGTCGGACAACCACGCGTATAACTCAGCATTCAATCTCGATGGCGAGCAGTGAAGTTAAAAGATCTGGCCACAGCGACGCCTCCCCGCGCCGCCGGCCTCAAGCGCTCTAGCATCTCCCATAATTACACCCTCCTTCTCCAGGCAGAAGAGGTGTCAGGTTGAACGGCGATCCCCTAGCATGTCATCAGTCCTAAGCGAACTGAAGAAGGTACTGATAGTCGCTGCTAGTCTGCCCTGCTCCCGTCCTACTGGGAGTCCCACTCGAACAGGACGACCACGCACTCCATCCTCGACGGGATCCATGCGAAGAAACACGTAGTACCTGTCCCGTAGCGTAGGCAGCCTAGTCGACGGCGAAGAGGGCAGAATCCCAGCCTACCGCCCGGCTTGCCAACTGGTTATGACTTCGAACATCGAGTTGTCCCAAAGTCCTGGAGACGCACCGCTGCTCTCAAGTCTTTGTCTAGCATCTGCCAAGATGTCGAGGCACTTGTGTCGAGTCGATAGAACGAAGATCGTGCGCCATATCCACCGACTAGTGTACAAGAAGAGTCGACCATACTGCCGCGGAACTGAGCTCCAACCACCTCTCGGGAACTAATTCCTGTCATGCTGTCGTCACGTCTAACTCCACCAGGGAGGCCCCTTTGGGGGCTTAACTGCCTGTCCCAAGTCAGGATAAAGGAGGAGGGTTAGGCGTGGGGCTAGCGACTCCACCCTGTAAAAAGAAACTTGCTACGGAAACGACAACAAGGGAAAAAGCGACAACCGACGCTGGGAGCGAAGCAGACCAGGAAACTGGACTTATGACGGATGGGGACCAAAGCCGCAAGGACGTCTCCACCCCGATAGCGGAACTCCTGACGCCAAAACGATGGATCAGAATTGGATGCTGGAACGTGCGAACGCTCTACCAGACTGGAAAGCTGGCGCAAGCAGTAAGTGAACTGAACCGCCACAAACTAACCCTCATGGGAGTAACAGAAGCAAGATGGACTGGTGCTGGCAGACAGAGGTTGAGCTCCGGAGAAGTCATCATCTGGTCTGGAAGAACAGACAACGAACACCGAGAAGGAGTTGCTGTCATCATCAATAAGAGCAAGGCCAACACCGTTCTACAGTGGAAACCTGTGAACGAGCGCCTGCTGTACGTCAGGATGAATTCCAAATACGCAAAGCTGTCTATTGTTGTGGGCTACGCACCGATAGACGACGCGGAAGAAGAGGATAAGGATGCATTCTACGACGCCCTCCAAGCTGTTTTGGAAGACATCCCTCGACATGACGTGCTGATGCTGATCGGTGACTTCAACGCTAAGGTCGGCTGCGACAATGAAGACAGAAAGAGGACCATGGGACGACATGGAGCGGGTGTGATCAACGACAACGGGGAGAGGCTGGTCAATTTCTGTGAGGAGAATGACTTGGTCATAGGAGGGACCCTGTTTGCGCATAGGGAGATCCACAAACTCACATGGAAATCACCAGACGGCAAGACCCAGAACCAGATCGACCACATCATCATTAATGGTCGCTGGAGGCACTCTCTGCAGGATGTGCGAGTGATGCGACATGCTGACATTGGCAGCGACCATAGTCTTCTGGTGGGGAAGGTGACATTGAAGCTTAGGAAAGTAAAGATAGGAGACACCAGAAATCGGCGCTACGACGTGGCCAAGTTGAAAGACCCAAAAGTGAAAGAAGAGTTTAGGTTGGCCCTCAGGAATAGATTTAGTGTTTTGGAAGATGAGACAGCGCTGACTATTGAAGATTTCAACAGAGCCATGAAGGAAACAGGAGGGGAAGTTTTAGGATACAGAAAGAGCAGGAAGACAGAGTGGATCTCGGAAGACACGTGGGCTCGCATAGAAGAGAGAAGACAGATCAAGAAGAAACTTTTGGATACCAAATCACCAAGACTGAAGGAAAGAATATCAAGAGAATACAGAGAGAAAGATCAAGCGGTGAAGACATCAGCGAGAAGAGACAAGAGAATGTACACAGAAAGGCTGGCAGAAGAAGCGGAGGCAGCTGCAAAACAGAGAGACATGAAGACAGTGTACCAGAACACCAAGAAGCTGAAGGGCGATTACGGGCAACACCACGACCTTCCAGTGAGAGCTGAAGATGGAACTCATGTCACAGTAGAGGAAGAGAAGCTGAAGAGATGGAAGCAACACTTCGAGTCCATCCTGAACCGCTCAGACCCACCAACCCTCACTGACATTCCTGAAGCGGAGGAGGACCTGGACATTAACCTCGGCAACATTACTATTGCGGAAGTCAAGCAGGCCATTCAAAAGCTGAAGAACGGGAAGGCACCTGGCGATGACGGAGTGTGCCCCGAGATGCTGAAAGTAGAAGATACGGTAACGCCGCAGCTTCTTTGTCAGATTTTTCAAAAGATCTGGGACACTGAGGAAGCGCCGAGCGATTGGAAGACCGGCACCATCGTCAAACTTCCGAAGAAAGGAGACCTGGGGAACTGTAACAACTGGCGAGGCATCACCTTACTATCCCTCACCAGCAAGATCTTCAGCCGCATTCTCCTTGAACGCATTACGACAGCAGTGAATGGCATCCTTCACCGGGAGCAGGCAGGTTTTAGGAAAGGCAAGTCCTGCATTGACCATATTTTCGTACTGAGACAGATCCTTGAGCAGTCTAACGAATGGAATGGATCCCTCTATGTGGTCTTTGTAGACTTTGAGAAGGCCTTCGACAGTCTGCATCGAGACTCCCTTTGGAAAATCCTGCGATACTATGGAATCCCCCAGAAACTTGTCAACGTCATCAGGTCCCTGTACAAGAATTTTGAGTGCAGAGTCGTCCACAACAACCAGCTCACCGAACCGTTTAAGGTGGAAACCGGAGTGAAACAAGGATGTATTCTTTCGCCAATCCTATTCTCAATGGCAATTGATTGGATCATGCGCCGCACCACAGAGGGAAGGAGGCAGGGAATTCAGTGGACGCTGACCTCAATGCTGGATGACCTCGACTACGCCGATGATATCGGGCTGCTGGCAAGCAGAAACCAGGACATGCAACAGAAGACACAACAGTTGACACAGTCAGCAAGCTCCATAGGTCTCGGGGTCAACATTAGGAAGACTCAAGTCATGAGGAAGAACACCATAGTGGGCGACCCAATCACCATCAATGACCAACCTCTGCAAGAGGTGGACGAGTTCACGTACCTGGGCAGCAAGGTTACCACAGATGGAGACTGCACAAGGGAGATCACCACAAGAATCAGCAAAGCCAACCAAGCCTTCGCAATGCTGAAACCCATCTGGAGGACCACAAGCCTGAGCATCCACACCAAGCTCCGTATTTTTAAGAGCAACGTGCTGAGTGTCCTTCTATATGGGTCAGAATGCTGGAAATCCACTACCGCTACGGAACGCAAGCTGGATGTCTTCCAGAACAAGTGCCTGCGACGGATCATGAAGGTCTTCTGGCCAAACATGATTACAAACGAGGAACTACGGAAGAGAGCAGGCGCAGACAGCATCACTGAAACCATTGCCACACGGAGATGGAGATGGCTAGGCCACGTTTGCAGAATGTCACCTGACTCATTACCAAGGGTGGCACTGAGATGGACACCACAGGGGAAGAGAAACCGTGGGCGACCAAAGGAGACGTGGCGCCGAACCGTGGAGCGAGAGCTCAAGAACAGAGGCCTTACTCTGCAAACAGCACCCAAAATAGCAGCTGACAGACAAAAGTGGCGCTCCCTTGCCGTCGCCTCAAGCACCAGACGGCGCAGAGAGGACTGAATGAATGAATGTCGTCACGTCTAACTCCCGGTACTTGCGCCCCCGGCCGCAGGATCCCCGGTGCCGAGCGGGTAACTTCACAAGGAGCTATCGAGGGCAAGTCCATCCGCTCCGGTCAGGCGCCGCAGCATGCCGGAACTCCAAGTCGTCTCCACCCAGGCAAACGAACGCTTCCGCTAGGTCCCGAAGCTGTCATCTTAGAAGAAGAAGACCGTAGTGCTTGGTCGCCGCTGACCACGGCCAGGCCAATGCGAAGTGGAGGGTAGCACCCCGCCGGAAGAAGGATACGAGCCGAGAACTCGTCTCAGCAGGAGCTTAATCTGAACTGTGTGCGTTATCCCCGATGTAGACCGAAGTCGGCCCCTGCAGTGAGGTCGGTCGGACCAGTCCTCAACCCGCGCTGACCTCTATGAAGGTAGACTGCTACTTGGTAGTCATCAATCGCACGCCTGGAGAATGCTGCCACTGACGTTCCCGGGACTGTGCCGTCGGCGTCACAAAATGTCGCCTCCGTCCCTCAGATGTAAGCCACAAATCCGGTGCAGCAGAAGAACTGCGCCTCCGCAGAAGAGTGGTCCCTGCCAAAACTGTCCGACGGTCTGCGATGACCGCGTGCCTGTCCTGCATCAATGTTCCTGGAAGACTGCTACATCCAGCGGTGTAAGCAGCGTGTATCGGCTGTGCCAGAGTCCTTGTTAGCCTCCTTGTCGGTCTGCCAGGGGGGCCAAGGAAGTTCTCCATCGCGCGGTGCCCTGCGTGGCCGACTCTTCAACTCGGTCGGCCGCGAGAAAGTGTGCAGGACGGTATCTCGAATCATCAGATCACAGTCTGTAGCCGCAGCGAAGCGTTGGCAGCGGAAGAGAAGTAGGATCACAAAGTTGAAGCCACCAATGCCTCCCCCGGCGCCCTGAAGCGGAGACAGAAGCCGGCGACAAGAATCCGGCACCCGAACGGATGAGGAAGGGACTTGAAATGCTTGGACGCGATGAGGGGACCTGCTTCGTCTAAAGCCCGAGGAGACTCCCTCCTCTATCTCCACGCAGAAGGCGGCGAATCCAAGATCTCTCGGAACAGCGAGCGTAGCGACGTGGAGTAGCTATCATCGCCCAGCCACGGCGAACGACGTCCTCTGGAATCAAGCGGAAAAGTCGTCTGTCCCGCATGCAGGAGAAGGGATGTCTAACTGCTCCGAAGTCCGGGGAACCCCGGGCGGCGGCGATCCAACGAAGGTGGACCCAGCACTTGGAAGGAACAGCGTAGCCTCAGAGGGCCGGTCCCACGAACTCGAACGGCGACGAAGATACCTCGGAGCGCCTGTCTTCCCGATGAGTAGCGACCCAACGGAACTGGGACGTCGTCACCTGTTCCTCTCGTACCCCTGGTCTCTGTGTAGTGAGCACATGCTTCCGAAGTCAGGCGAACTGAAAGATTGTGACCTATTGCCGGGAACAGAATCCCATCGTGAAGTCGTCTCTCTGCACTGCATGTAGAGCGGGCTCTCGTCTGCACGGTCGGGGCGAGGCGTGGCCCAACATCACTGAGCCGGGATCTTGTCGTGTGAAGTGCAGCGGTCCTGTAGCACTTGCGGTCGCCGCAAGCCGTAGAAAGTGCCGGTGTAACCACGACGGGAGATGGCACCAACGCGTGTATAGCCCGGGCGAGGGCGCCCAAAATAATCATAGTCATAATAATAAATTAATTAATGAATGCTTATTGAAAGAGTTTTATTTGATTGTAATTGCCCTTCAGGGATAAATCAAGGTATTTGAATTAAAATGAACTATGAGAGTCAGAATACCACTCTGTGTCTCATCTCCATTTTCTCAAAACTGAAGTAATCGGTTCAGTGGTTCCAGGATTATAGCCCTTTTAAGGATAAGAGGTGTTGCGCCCCAGCGGTCTGGCGAAACCGCTGCGCAGCTGGGAATGCAACATTTTAACACCTGTGGCAAAAGGGTTAAAACGCCTAGCTTGAAAGAAAGGCACTAGGTGCCCTAAAACGACAACAAACGAACCCCAATCTTGCACGCTACCGCGCAATATATGCTCACACAACCCAGTCGTCACTGACCTGAGGCCGAGCTGTCGTCTCTAGGGCAGTACCCGCCGTCAGTGGGTCTGGGCGTGCCTCTCCGTTGGTCACGGTAAGGGGAACCTTAGGAGGGCCCTCCGCGTTAGTATGCGACTGTAGCTAACTGGCCCGTGACGTCATTGTCCCGGCGGGAGTGGACGAGTCTCGTGGCAAACCGTGCGACTCCCAGCACGTGGCCGCTTCTGCATGTCGCCTTGGCCCCACAGAACTGGTCCGCCGACATTGACTCGCTACGCGTAAGCAGTCTCTGCGTGTATCAGTGTAACCACTCGAGTCCGAAGGGTTACCCGCCTGAGAGCGGTAGCGGCGACCAGAAACCCGACGAGGCGACGGCCGTCGTCTCTCCGGGTTGCGTCTTGATTGTGGGCTGGGTCTACTGAACTGACACAGTGGAAGAGATCGGAATGCCTCCACTAACCTGTGATCTAGACGAGGATCGAGCCCTGGCATCTGGTTCGTCCGTCCGTCATGTTTCCACTCTGGGCTGTCGGAGGGTGGAAGAGTGGTCATCTCTCGAGGCCGTGTCCCGGTGAAACGAGTCTCGTGTGTCACCGCGTGACTACTTGTACGTGGTCGTTCCCGCCTGTCATGTCTGCGATCCGCCATGTGCGTCTGGACTGGTAGCGTCGTAGATTCGGTTGCCGACGCCAGTCCGGGGGAAGGATCATGTTGTCTGCCTCCTCCAGAGGCGTACAGACTGTAATCCCTTCCGCTGACAAGGGTTCAGGCTCAGGTCTCATGGTCGCCACGGTAAGGGTAACCTCAGTGGGGCCCTCCGCGATAGTATGCGACTTGCAAGCTTTCTTTGGTCGGGACGCCTTAGCCACTGGTACCGGCTTGGTTCCCGTCTTGGTACTCCGCACCGGGTCCGAGTCGTTCCCTGACAGGAGTCGGTCGCTCTCGGCGGTAAAAGCCCCACAGCTGCGACCATCTTTCTTCCAGCCATGGGGCGCACACAACACACGTATGGGTCGAATCGCAACCAGAACAGGGTAGGCAGACTGCATGCACGTCTGATGGCCACTGAAAGTCGCCACACAACGTGCAGGTACGGACCTGGTATCTGTAACAAGAGGGTACAGTGAAGAACGAGCGAGCGTGGCCCCCGAGGTCACGCAAAAATAAAATCGCGCGCGATGAAAAACGAACCTCATCGAATTCGAAAGAGTACAGCGCGTGCCTACGCTCGGCGCTCCTTCCCACCCTAGAGCGCCGGTCGAGGGCATTCACCGAGATATACCTGGCCATGGCGGCAAAAGGTAGCAAACCCACGTGTCTCCACCGAAGTGGAACCACTGTCAGCCAGTTGTAGCAACTCGTAGCCAGTCACGACCGGGCAGGCTCCGAAGTCTCGTCACAGCGGCAGGTCGAGTGAGCTCGAAATCCCAACCGCCAAAACCCCCGTCGGCAAGGTGAATCCCCAAGTCGACGAAAGAGAACCTGCACAGCAGAAAGCACAAGCAGTCCCAACGCTCCAGCTTCGCAGTTCACCAGCTCCAAAGTTCTAAAGTTCCAAGCTCACAGTAACCAAGGTCAGAACTACCGGTCCAAGTTCAAAACGCAGAGCACGAACAGACACAACCTTCCTAGTGCTAGCTAAGAACTAAACTGAGGGATGACGGGTATTCTCGTACCGGGTGGGAATAAGGGGAGACTATTCAGGCCATGACCTGGTCTATGGCGCCCCACTCCTGCCAACACCCCCTTATACGGACACAACCAAATTTTGGCTAAAATTAGGCTAGCTAAGGGCTTTTCCACAATGTCATACCATCGGTAATGTGTTTTGAGAAAACAAAAGACGGTGTAACCAATTCATTATTTTATTCCGTGAAAGTAATGCTCTCAAAGAATGTTATAACTTACAGTGTGGGGTGTAACAGAAAATTATTGAACAATCTGTGCCTCCTCATTGCAGCTTTTTATTCACTAGGATTTGTGTCCAGCATGACCACATATGCAGATATTCTTCATCCTACCACTGTGGCAGATGACAATAGTTTCTTCACTCTTTTTTTTTTAACCTCTTTGTACATGCAGCCACCAGTACTGTGAACTGTACCGGTGGCTGCATGCACAAGGCATTAAAATGTGTAACAAAACAACACAAACTATTAAACTAAATCGCTGTTGGAGGGTAAGGGTTTTCAGGCATTGGAGCCTTGCAGAAGTCTGGTGGGTCGGGTATACGGGCAGGCAGGGGGTGTGGTTTAGGTTCAGGTTTGGCACGGTCGGTCTGATGCAGCCGCACAGCCGAGAAGTACCCCAGCGGAGGCCGCTCCTGTCCCAGCCTGTCGAAGATGCACTGGTCAAAAACACGCTGACTTTTGCGGCAGCTGGGGACAGTACACACAGTGACATCATGCGAATGCGAAAAAAAAGACGGGGACAAGTACGCACTTTTCAGCTTTCTCTCTGCAAATTTTTTTCATGACGATCTATAACACTGTGTGTTTGTTAGAACATCCATTTGCTGTGCTGTTTTCTAAGTGAGTGAAACGCTGTGGCGCTGATAAAAACTTTCAGATGATCTGTGTGCGTAAAATTCTTCAGGGTAGCATCTTTAGCCCGTAGTGTTTACTGCCGAGAAAAAATGTACACCACCCAACTGCAAGAGGTATAGATCCTCATGAGCCCCCGCAGTTGCGGGGGCTCATGAGGATCTATACCTCTTGCTGACAGCACTTTGATGTTGAATTTACAACTGAAAATTGTCAAAATACAGAGAGGCAGGCTGGGGTCAAGTGGCTACAAAGTTGCCTACATTTGGAGGGGGAAACCAAGTACATTCCGCACTCGCAAAATACACAGAGCACCGATACAGCTTTCATCAGTCGCTGCTGGACGAACATTAAAAGGCTCAGTAATTATTACAGTGTGTAAAACTAATGCTGACCAAGCAACACAGCCAGCGAAAGGTCCTCAGGCTGACTTAGCCATTGTTGGCCTGAGCGCAGCAGAGCGTGACAAGTGATGGCTGATGTCAGCCCAAGGACTTTATGCGCTACCGCTCACAAGAGGAGTGTCAAGCAAACTGACACATTTAACCGCAGGGCCACATTTCCCAAATTGTGTAGGTGTCACCTAATGACTATGTACCAGTTGCAGGAGATAGATTGACCATGATAATTCAAGGGAAGTGCCTGATAATCTTGTCACCCTCAGGCGCCACATTCATCTGCAGACATGAGACCAGGTTGAGATCAAATCCTAGGAAAGCAAAGAGTCCAGGACTCGCAACTCGCAATCAGTATATTTTCATGTGGGGGAACTTCACAAAACACCTACATTCATCTTATAGTGTAAGCAACACGAATCTGCACTAATCTCAAATATAACCAAAATGCAGGGAAAAAAATTTGGATTTCTGAAAAAATTTGGAAAAGTCCCATGTCTAAATCTGGCACTACCCTGGAATTATCATGGCTGATCCACCTCCTGCTGTCATGCGTTGGAGCTAAATGGGTTAACCCATATCATATGGAACACACCAATGTGTGAAATAAATTTGACTAAAATAGTTCAAGGGTAGTGCCAGAATAGCTTAGCGCCTCTAGGCACCAAGCTATTCTGGCACCACCCTTGAACTAAAGCCATTGGTATATATCCTTATCTGTAAGTACTATAATGTAGCTCGCACGTGGCAAATTTGCCTGTGGACACATTTTCTGGTAAAAATCTTTGTGAATTCAATGCTAAGGAGCCCCAACCATCCAATGAATATGAATACACAATGCTGTCTTTCTCAGCAGTAAAGGGGTTACAAGAAATTAAATCAGGCTATTCTACTCACTTCTTAAAAGACATCTGACGGTCAGAGTGGTCAATGCAGTTCATGTACTTGGTGAACTCCTCGTAGCAGTTCTTCTTCACTGCACGGAAAAACTCAAACCCACATCGCGTCACCTCTTTCCCTTCTCCAAGACATTTGCGAGGGTCTCTCTCCTCATTGGAGCACAGCATAAATTCCTGGAAAACAAGAATGGCAAAGCCCTTACAGCTCACATGCATGATCATTCCAGGTCTAATGCAAGGAAAGGGTTGGTTTTTGTACGATGTATTCTCAAAATTTTGGCATTTTTTTCAGCTACCCACTGCCAAATTTGGTTTAAAGTTTTGCAAAAGCGCTGGAAAAAAAAACTACAAATCTATTTTTTCCACATCATTTGCCGATCTCTTGTGATCCGTGACCTTTAACGAGGGGTCAACCAATTAGCATGCATACAAAGGTCTTACCATATGGTACCTCTGGACCAAGTCTGGGTTTGAAGTTGTAAATATTACTGGAGAACAAACATATTTTGTCAAGAAATACTATTTGTGACCTATTTCCTGAGCTTGTGACCCTTGTCCTTTTCAAGGGGTCATCCAAATAAGTATGCATGTAAAGGTCTTACCCTCAGGTATCTTTATACCGAGTTTGAAGTTATGAATCATCATCATCATCAGTCCCTTGCCCGAACTGGGCGTTGGGGGGACTGAAAGGCAGCAGCAACAGACAGTGCTCTCCACTGAGTTCTATTTTGGGCGGTGGCAAGCAAGTCTGGCATCTCGAGTTCGGTCCATTCTTTTATGTTTGCGACCCAACTCTTTCTCTGACGACCTCGCCGACGACTTCCTTCGAGAGTGCCTTGGAGGATAGTCTTGGACAAGGTGTTGTGTCGAGTCACGTGGCCAAACCAAGCAAGCTTGCGCCGTTTCACGGTTGCCAGAAGGGGTTCATGTGGGCCCACCAGGGAAGTGACGATGCTCCGTACATATTCGTTGGTCTTGTGCTCGCGGTACGAGATGCGGAGCAACTTCCTCAGGCACTTGTTCTCAAAGGCCTGGATTTTCTTTTCTGAGTCTGCAAGCAGTGTCCAAGTCTCACAGCCGTAGAGTAGAATAGACACTACGAGGGACTTGTAAAGCCTGTACTTGATGGTGAAGCTGATGGAGTTACTTCGCCATATCCTGTCCAGCCTGGCCATTGCGGATGTTGCTGTACCTATCCTGATACGGATCTCTGCTATGCAACTACCGTCTTTGGACAGGGTGGCTCCCAAGTACTTGAAGCTATTGACCTCTTCTAGCTTCTGGCCGTTCATGTGAATGTTGCTGCTGCTGTCGCTTGTGGTGTTGATCATCACTTTGCTTTTATCCGTACGGAAGTTATGAATAGTATGAGAAAAAAACTAATTTTGTCAAAACATGGCTATTTTTTACCTGTGACCCTGACCTTTGAGAGAAGTCAATGAATAATTCTAAGTATATTTAGAAAGGTCTTGCCACAAAGTATCTATGGGCCAAGTTTAAAGACTGTAGCTTAAATAGTATCAGAGAAAATGTCAACGTCAAAGTTTACCACAGATGCTTCACGGATGGACGACTGACTTTTCCTTCACACTTGAGCCAAAAATGAAGAAATTGTGAAATGTTTCATAAACATATTAAGCCCTGACAACAACAACAAGCTGAAACCAACAAGAAAGGCAAAGCCCTTATGGCTCATGAAAAGCCCTTATGACCGATCCACACATGTGTGACAATAAGTAATGGGATGGCTTCTGCACCAAACAAAATCCACGTTTTCTCAAAATCTAATCAGTTTTCACACAACTATGAAACCCCCATGACCCTTGACCTTTGCGATGATTCAACTAAATTAGTATGCATAGGAAGGTCTTATCATCAGCTACCATTGTGTCAAATTTGAAAGTTTGCAAAAATGTTGATAACTACAAATTACAATTCTATGAAAAATTGGCATTTTATACACATTTGTTGACCTCTTGTGACCCTTGACCTTTTCCGAGGGGTCATCCAAATTAGTATGCATAGATAGGTCTTACCATCAGGTATCTCTGTACCAAGTTTTGGTTTGAAGTTGTGAATAGTATTTGAGAAAAAAACATTTTTTGGGGTCAAAATATGGCTTATTTTGGACCTATTTCCTGAGCTCTTGTGACCCTTGACCTTTTTGAGGGTCATCCAAATTAGTATACATAGATAGGTCTTATCAACAGGGATCTCTGTACCAAGTTTGGGTTTGAAGTTGTGAATAATATTTGAGAGAAAAAACATGTCTTGTCAAAATAAGTATGGCTATTTTGGACCTATTTCCTGAGCTCTTGTGACCCTTGACCTTTCCGAGGGACCAACCAAATTAGTGTGCATAGAAAGGTCTTACCATCAGGTATCTTTGTACCAAGTTTGGGTTAAAGTTGTGAATAGTATTTGAGAAAAAAAAACATCTTTTGTTAAAATATGTCTATTTTGGACCTATTTCCTGAGCTCTTGTGACCCTTGACCTTTCCGAGGGATCAACCAAATTAGTATGCATAGAAAGGTATTACCATCAGGTATCTTTGTACCAAGTTTGGGTTTGAAGTTGTGAATAGTATTTGAGGAAAAATAAATTATGTCAAAATAAAGCTATTTTTGATATATTTCCTGATCCCCTGTGACCTTGACCTTTGTGAGAGTCACTGAAATTGGTATGTTTAATAAAGGTCTTGCCACAAAGTATCCTTGGGCCAAGTTTGAAGACTGCAGCTTGAATAGTCTCCGAGAAAATGCCAAAGTTAAAGTTTACCACGGACGATGGCTGCCGGATGCTGGACAGACGACCACTGGCCCAGAACATAGACTCACTTTTGCTTCACACGTCAGCCAAAAATAGGTGAGGCTATAAGCATTGGTAGAAATAGTACACATGCCAAGGGAATTACTCAGAGCTGGACAGACGAACGGTTAGATCCCCTGCCCCCTCCTATCAGGCACCCAAACGCCAGCCTGCAGTCATAAAAAAAAATTGGTCGATATGCATGTAACCGGTTGTCTGTGAAACCACAGTAATTCCCCTTGGTATGTGTGCAACAACAACAAAACTATATAATTTGGTTTTATGAAATTAAGAAAATGCATCGAACCGCCATAGTTCAAGATTAGTGCAACGATTTAACTTTTGACTGTGATGTTTGTGGGAGAACTCCCCAGAAAGACCCACTCAGAGAGCATGCCTCAAGAACACTTCTATTCAAATGAGACGTTAAACATCTCATTTGGATAGAGGTGTGCTTACTGCCAGAGTGGGTCCATATGCGAGTATTCCCACAAAGTTGTCTGGGTTATCTGCCTCTGTCATGAACTGTTATGTACTCCTTTTGTGAGAATATTTCATTAAGTTTAAGCCATGCCACTGAAACGCTATAACAATGTTTAGATCAGCCATGACAGTTCAAGGGTGGAGCCAGAATAGCTTGGCACCTGTAGGTGCCAAGCTATTCTGGCACCACCTTTGAGTTTGAACTACCATGGTCAATCTGTCCCCTGCTTACCCCAACTGAGAATCAACATGCTCAAATCTATTATGTAATTCTCTGGTTACAACTTCAATTGAAAACCTATTATTTCATTCCTCCTACTGGAGCTTGGTACAAATGATCAAGTAGACAACATTTTAATTAATTTAGTCTGGCAGTCATTGTAAACAATTTCTCTCAAAAGTGACTTCCAAAAGAAACACTGACAGATTTGTAATGCAATGTACAATTCTATGGCAGGACAGTTTAGTTGAGACTGAGAGCAATTTCAATGCTTAACACTTCAGCCTAATAGTAATACTTAATAGTAATAAATGTTTCATCATCATTATCTTAAAGTCAAGTAGATTTGCAGGTGTACTCTACAAAAGGACTCACTCGGGGAGTATACCACAAGTGGATCCATATGGGGGATATCTCTCTCTCTCTCTCTGTGGCCTGGATGGACGGTTGTGGAGGGTGTAAGTGGAAAGTAAGACGTAAATGTGTTCAATGATATGTGATAAATATCTACCTCTATATCTATTTATTTAATTTAATTATTTATTTATTTTTAATGTTGTTAATAATGCGGAATTAAGTTTTTATGTTTTAATTGTATTACTATTAGTTATGTTTGTATGATCTTCATAGAATTTAGAATGTTTTAGTATTCAATAATATTTATTAATGTTGTTGGTTTAGAGTTTTAATGTCTTACTCTTAATCTTAGTAATAGTATCATAAGTCTTAAAGATTAGTATATTAATAGCATGTACAACTGTGATATTAGACTGTCTTGATATTAATTAATGTTTATTGAATTTGAATGATTTTTATTTTTATTGTCCCCCCCCCCCCCCTCTCCCCCCAACAATACTGTAATTGCCCTTTGAGGGATAAATACAGTTTTTGAATTGATTTCATGAATTTAAAATGGTACATCATGTATCATTGTATGTTGTTATGTAGTCCTCAAAGGACAAAATCCCCAGGGCCATAGGACTCCACATACAGAAAGCTGAGTTGAAATGTAAGATTATAAGCTCTGTCTCAGTGGAGTATTTGAAATTGCATCCTTTAACCCATATATCATACTGAGGCTAAAAGCTTCAAATTTGTATACTGCCATATATGCAAGCTACGTTATAGTACTACACTTACAGATAAGGATATAGACCAATGGCTTTAGTACAAGGGTAGTGCTAGAATAGCTTGGCGCCTACCCTTGAACTATTTTAGTCAAACTTATTTCACACACTGGTGTATTCCGAATGATACGGGTTAATACAGCCATCAAGGAAGAAAGCACAACACTCCTGAACTAGGGTAGATTTGCTCGCTGCCAAACCTGTTTCCATTCCATTTCTTTATAATGGCATTGTACAACAGCAGAGAATTTGTCAATGTCACTAGAGCAGAGACAAAGCATCACCACACAGATCTTCCTCAAAGGGTAATTAGCTAATCTAATCTAAACCCTTAACTGGCAGTGCACTCAATGTTGAGCCGATTAACACAGGCATGTTAATTGAAATAATTTTAATGATGATGCTAAAATAAAGCCAACTGTTTTGTTGAAATGTGTACTTGTAGTTGTACTATGATCTTGATTGTGTGTGCACATGAAAATGCAGAACTTTGAACAGGCAATGCATCTAGTGTACACCAAGTTAACCACATTAAAAATAGTAAAACAATCTGACATACTATTACTTTAATTTGTAGTGCGACATTTTGAAACGCAAGCCTGATAAAATGCTGCAGTTTTGGTGTGGGTGACAGTGCGAAAAACTAAATTGACTGAAAACGGTCCATAGACTATGCCTGGTGATCCATGATCAGCAAGAGACATTCTCATGAGGCCCTGCAGACCCCGGGGCTCATGAGAATGTATGTCTCTTGCAGATGGAATAGGATCTAGCTAAAGGGCTGTTCTATCTGAAACAAGAAGCCGAAATTCAGCTTTCTAGGATTTTTAAAAACCTGAATCAGCCTCCAGGACTGAAGACTGTAACCCGTGATTAACGGTGGCACAAACAGTGTTAAATCAGGCCTATTGTAGTGTTACACTAACAACATTGCGCACAGCGGTACATTAGTTTCATGCATATTCCCTCTGACCTTGCATTGATAATCACAGTACTTCCCAAAGTGATGCGCTCCAGCACGAAGTGCTGCAGATGAAAGCTCTAGTTCCGGCACAGTGAGCTCTTCATTTGACGGGATATAATCGTCGTTCGTGTACGGCATCTTGGCAGCCGAAGTTGACCTTGGCTGAAGCCGGAACTGAGTACATTACCTCCCTTGGTGGGCATATAAAAACTAAGGAGTACTGCGGATTGTGGTGATTACGTGCGGAAAGCGCGGAGCACAATTTCCAACTTCGACCCAAAACAAACACACACAAAAAATTATGATGCCCCACTTGAGACTGTAACTGTTCCACACACCCCTCCCCTGAAAAAAAGTTGGCATGACCATAATTAATGTGCAATACACCTGTAGAACACTTTTTCCTGAAGTATCGTGTAAAATATTTTCACTCATTTCACACTTTCTTTTCCTAGTGGTAACCCATTACATGCGGAGGCTGATTTTGCAAAATCTGCCTATTGTCCTATGAATGCTACATTACAGATTAGGGGATAGATCAACTGATTTTGTTCAAGGGTAGTGCCAGAATAGCTTGGCGCCTCAGGCACCAAGCTATTCTGGCACCACCCTTGAACTATCACTCACATTTATTTCAAGCAATGGGTGTACCAGAATGATAAGGGTTATCATAGAAATAAAATAATTGGCCTTTTGCTCCACTATAGTTGTTTTATTCTAATGTTCAGTCACACACACATGAACACTTCAAATTCAGTACTCATTTATTGTCCATTCAACATCACAATTTAATTCCTAAACAGCTATACATAGAGTCAAACATTTGCACCCTATGACAGTCAACTAAAAATGTAGTACAGGTTTTTCTCCTCAATGTACAAACATCAGCAATATATCACAAATCAGATGTAGGCTGGACTTCGCGAACGAAGATTTTATAGGAGTTGCCACGACGTCAGGCTGTTCGTGCTGCGAGCCAATCCGGACAGCAGGTTCGACGCAGTGGCTGCAGGGAAGTATGGCGAGTTCTGAGTGGCATCCTGTTCTTCTCTGAGCCGTGTCTAAGGCTAGCTCTGCGAGTCTCAAGGAGACAGCTGCCTTGAATAGTGAGCGCCAGTGTCACGTCCACAAGCGAAGACCACTGTGGTGTCATCATCATCGACAATCAGATACAGGACAGTATGTGCTCCTAGTGGTTTTCAGGTGACTAAAGTGTTCTTGGGACAATGTCAGCCTGTGAAAGGAAAGGCTCATAACAAGTCCATTTTTGTGAATAGCAACATTTTCATCGCATTACAAACGAAAATCTTACTTTGACAAAAATGGACTTGCAGTCTTTTTGCCTTCAAAGGGCATTATCGTATTCAACACTAAGGTGTCCTAAATCCTTTAATACATTCTGCCCCAGGACCGAAATCCCCAAATTTTGACGCTGCCCTTTGGGGGACTGTATTACAATTCTAGAGCAGAGATGAGAATCCTAAAATGACAAAAAGGCGGAAAAATTCCAAAGTCTGTCGAGTGGCGAAACCACGAGTGCGCGTACCTGCGAAGCAGGTACGTGATGCTAGGGGGGAAATTTTTTGAAAAGATGGTTAAAATCTATGCATTCTGGTGCATTCTGAGCCTTATTTTATGGGGTCAGATCAGTTGTTTTTGTGACCCTGGGACCTTCCGAAAGAGCCGTTTTCCGCTAAAAGGCGGAAGATTCTCCTCCCTGCTAGAGACAGATTGGGCATGATAGTTCATGGGTGGTGCCAGAATAGCTTGGCGCCTATGGGCGCCAAGCTATTCTGGCGCCACCCTTGAAGTATCATCCTCGATCCATGCTTCCTATAGTGTGTCGGGGCTGAATGGGTTAAATCCTCATTAGGATAACTGGCCATGATCAGTCAAGAATATTGCCTGTTCAGTTGGGCCCTTGAAGTGACCTTCTCCAGGCAAGAAAGGTGAACAGTTCCTCATATCTCCTTTTGCAATGTTCTTGTCATGTCTTTCAATAATGCTGTACAAGACCGGTGCTCTCTATGGAGAGATCTTAAACCTGACAGACAAAAAGTGTCACCGTCAGAAAAAAAAATTCTTTCGGTGACTGCAGCCACAAATATGATGGTCTTAATAACAGGTATCTCTCACAAAGGGTGGTCGCTGAGAACATGTTTTGCTGTACCTAAAAAATATGGGATTCTTGATCCCAGCCACAACTCACTGAAACTTAAAGGTTGAAATTTTCACATCTGTAAGTTGTGCTCTAGACGATGTTAGCGCTCACTAGTCCATCAACCAGGATATCTCAAGTGTTGCCCAAGAATAAAAAGCTTGGCACCTACAAGTCTATTTTTAAGAAAAGTGAGATTTTCATTGCATTACCTTCATAGGACATAGCTATACTGGCACTACACTTCAAACATCATGGTCGATTCTTGTTGTAATAATATGCAAGGGCTGCATTAGTTAACCCTTTGGCTGTCGGTAGCATTTTTTGTCGCGATGATTCCAACAGGAATCCCTCACGACAAAAAGCGCTACAGACACCCGAAGAGTTAAAATTCTGAACTACGCTGTCGCCAAACCCTCTCGGCTCTCTCCCTCCTTCTTCTCAACTTCCTTCTCTTCCTCTAAATCAGGCAGGGGCTCAAACTCTGGCTTGACATAAGTCTTGCGCAAAACATCACGGGCAGGCATCCAGTCTGGGATGAGTTTTCCGTGGATCCTCCATTGGCCATACTCGTTGGCAATGTGTTTCTCCATGACAACGTATTCTAAAACATCACGAGGCTGTTCAGGATCCCCATACATCAGTCGCCCAAAGCGATCGTAGATTGCCAGGATCTGAATAATAATAATAATATGTGTTAATATAGTGCTTCAGTTCCTAATAAATTATGACCTACACACCTTAAACCCCTTATGGCTCATGTGATGTGCAGTGCAAATGACTGCCAGAAACACCATCACAGATTTTCACAGTGTACTGTAACTAGCAAATCTACTCTACCGGTACATCAATATCACCATATCAGCCTCAGCTGACAAAAGTTTGATGTGTGGACTACACCCTTTTCCACCCATTTACATTTCTTTTGGGCAGGAAGTTCATCATTAATGCCCATGCTAGCACCGTCCCTAATAAACTTCTCAAAGGTGACAAGTGTCAGTTCACCGATTTGAACCACTGAAGCCGTTTGCTCTCTCTCTGTTAACTTATTCGTGGCCAGCCGCATCTGGATGCGGCTGGCTGTGAATGAGTTAACCATCGTTCTGATTATGCCAAAGAGACAGAGAACAAATGGGAAAGATGGTTAACCCCTATCATACTGAGGCTAAAAGCTTCAAATTTGTACACTGACATAATTATGCAAGCTACATTATAGTACTTACAGATAAGGATTATAGACCAATGGCTTTAGTTCAAGGGTGGTGCCAGAATAGCTTGGCGCCTAGAGGCGCCAAGCTATTCTGGCACTACCCTTGAACTATATACGGCAAACTTATTTCACACACTGGTGTATTCCGAATGATAAGGGTTAACCCAGGTAGCCCTGATGCACTACAGCAGGGGATGGGCAGACCATGCTAAATCACCAAGTTAATCTGGCGCTGCCCTTGAATTATCATGGCCAATCCATCTCCCGCAACTGGCACACAGTTGTCTGGTGACACCTCCCAAATTTGGGATGTGGCCATGGGGTTAAATGTGTTAACAAAGAGGACAAACCACAGTGTCCAGAGGAGACTCACAATCAGAATGTAAGTATGAATCGATCATGGTCTCAAGAGTCAGAGGGCTCATTCTCGTTAGCACCTTCCACCTTTTCTGTGGAGAAACTCAATTCCTGACAATGTGATTTGCAGTATTAAACCATATCATACTGAGGCTAAAAGCTTTAAATCTGTACACTGCCATAATTATGCAAGCTACATTACAGTACTTACAGATAAGGATATAGACCAATGGCTTTAGTTCAAGGTTGGTACCAGAATAGCTTGGCACCTAGAGGCGCCAAGATATTCTGGCACTACCCTTGAACTATTTTAGTCAAACTTATTTCACACACTGGTGTATTCCGAATGATAAGGGTTCAACCAGTCAGTCCTGTAAATTTGTAACCACTGCTAAACTGTAACAGTGCAAACTGGCCTTTCCGCAATCAGAAGTTCTACTTTCCTGCAAGACAAACCTAAGAATTTGGTAAAATCCTAAAACAAATGATCAAGAAAAAAAAAAAAAAAACATGCAGCAAATACCCTGACTTACGCAAGGCACCACTGATGATTTGCACATGTACTACAAGTACATCTCATGTGAACACCTCTTCCCATCAGTAGTCTTGAAATAATCCCATTTTAAACTGTTCAGTGACAAGAAAATGTGACCACCACCCAACTGCAACAGGTATAGAGTTGCAGGGGCTCATGAGGATCTATGCCTCTTGCTGTCACCACTTTGAACCGATGTTCCCGGGGTATCTAGGGTCTTTTGGTCATGAATTAACGAAGACTGCAGAAAGACGGTTTGCGTCAGCTGGCACTGAACCAGGTTAAATGTCGCCTTCCATGTAAGCGTAAATCTTGTTTAACCCATATCATTCGGAATACACCAGTGTGTGAAAAAAGTTTGACTAAAATAGTTCAAGGGTAGTGCCAGAATAGCTTGGCGCCTCTAGGTGCCAAGCTATTCTGGCAACATCCTTGAACTAAAGCCATTGGTCTGTATCCTTATCTGTAAGTACTATAATGTAGCTTGCGTATGGCAGTATACAAATTTGAAGCTTTTAGCCTCAGTATGATATGGGTTGCATCATAGACAAAAAAGGCGGCACTGATGCAGATGTCAGAGCACGAATCGGTAAAGCCAGAGCAGCCTTTCTCCAGTTGAAAAAAGTGTGGAGTTCCAGAGAGCTGTCACAACACACCAAAGTCCGGATTTTCAACTCCAATGTAAAAGCAGTTCTCCTATATGGAGCAGAGACATGGAGATTGACAAAAACCACAGTCAACAGAGTACAGACCTTCATGAACAGTTGCCTTAGAAGAATTTTGAAAATCCACTGGCCAGAGAAGATCAGCAACGTCAGACTCTGGGAGAGAACAGAGCAAATAACAGCAGAGAATGAAATTGGGCGAAGAAGATGGGGATGGATCGGTCACAGTCTGAGAAAGCCAGCTTCCAGTATCACTAGGCAGGCATTGTCATGGAACCCCCAGGGAAAGAGGAAAAGAGGTAGGCCGAGAAACTCCTGGCGTCGAGACCTCCAAGCAGACATCAAGAGACTGGGAACCACCTGGAGTAGAATCGAAGGAGAAGCACAGGACAGGAGTTGCTGGAGGTCTCTCGTCGACGGCCTATACCCGGGTAGGGGTGACAGGCGTAAGTAAAGTAAGTAATGATATGGGTTAATTTTGTAATTAATTTACTAATTCAAGTTCAGCCTTTGGCTGTCGGGAGGGCTTACTGTCGAGGCGATTCCTGCAGAAATCAACTTGACAAACAGCCCTACTGACAGCCAAAGGGTTAACAATCACCAACCTGCTGAGTATGCAGACGCACCGTGACCTGTGCATACAGGTTCTGTTTACTCAGCAACTCCGTTGTGCGTACATGTACCACACGCGGTGGTTCAACAGACTTCACAAACTGCCAGCGAACTGTTTTATTCTCTAGGCCGTGGATCATATCCTGAAAATGCGATGGAAAGAAATAAGGCATGTTTGCTCTCAAGACCGTTAATCATTTCCTACACCTGCAACGCAAAAAACTGAAAGCAAGCAAAATAAAACGATGTTTGGAAATCAGAAGAAAGCACAAAATTGTGTGTCTTTTGATACAAACAGTGGTTTAAAAGCCCAGACAAATATGCGATATCACGTTTGTCGAGTCTTATAGTCCACCGTTTGCATCACAAAACATGCAGTTTTTCACCTACTTCTGCTTTACAGCAAACCATCAGCAATAAACCATTTGTGCAATATGAATGCAGATATGTATGAGACATGTGGTATCCTTGTTACAAAGCTCTTCAGACTGCATTGCTCACATTATAACAGCACCAGACCAGCAATGGAGTGTGAACAGCTACTAAAATCAAACTCAAAGGCTTGTCAGTTGTCTACTACACACAAGTGTACGCGACATACTTCACTTTCTCTTCAGAACAAACAAAAGTCCAGCCTCATTCAGTTTGCCAGCATTAATTATTAGGCTGTCAATAGTGCTTTTGCCGCAAAGATTCATGCTGGGATCACTGCGACAAAAAACGCTACCAACAGCCAAAGGGTCAACACTGTATTTTTAATGTGTAAAACATCCCATTGCACTTACTGGAAATGCTTTTTCTGTAACCAAATCATGCAGCCTTTCTTGGTTCTTTTCCATGCTGAAAAGAAAAGGAATAAAAAAACAACTACATTCTGTACAGAGTTTTACCCCACAGCATTTCTGAAACTTTGGAGGTGCCACCTAACAACTGCATACCAGTTGCAGGAGGTGGATCAACCATGATAATTCAAAGGAAGCGTCAGATTGCTTTGGCGCCTAATGGCACCAAGCTAATCTGGCATCACCCTTGAATAGTCCAACCCATTTTATGGGTGAAACGCTGTAGACCACATGCTTCTCACTGCCAAGCTGAAGGTATATATCATAACAATTGATGTTTATTCTGGCGGGACATGGAAGAGCGTTGATGTTTCCATTATTTTAGCCAATTTTGGCGGTATTGGAAAGCACTGTTGTTATTGGGAGTGTAAATCAGATTCCATATTCAGATGAAGAATTTTTCCGTCCCCGAAGCCTTTATCACGACCGGCAGACACAAAAGAATGAGAAAGAAAGCTTGCGGTCGGCCACACGGTCAACTGAACCCTGAGAGAATCACAAGAAATCACTACATATGCTCGACAGTAAAATTTCTACTTTTCCGTGTTCCACCATTGTATTCACAGACTGGCTCGATCGCTTGTACTTGTATTTGGTCTGCTAACCTGGATTGTAGATCTGTCAGTTGTGTGTGACGCACTCGTGCTAAATTGGATCGTAGATTAGATCTGTCAGCTGTTTGTGAAGCTTTTATTGCATGTACACAGACCCCGTATGGCTGTGAGAGATGCCTCATTGATGTAAACAGACTTGTACTAGGGTCACTACTGAAAACTGCTCAGCTGCAGTGCATGTTCTTCAAACACAAAAACCAACGCTGTTGTTATATATTTCCGTACAGTAGATTTAGGTTGGATTTGACAGAATGAGGCTTTTGTGCGATGATACATCAGTAAAATTGCTGTCCCACATGTAACACATGGTGTAAACACAACAAGCACTCCCCTCGACGCTGCGTTGTACAACACGCTGTGTAGAGACGTGTATCAACACATACGAAAATAGGGTCTATTTTTTAACCTTTACAACTTAGCCCTGGTGAAATAAAGAACAAATGAAGCTTCTATGAAGACAATCGTAAGAAACCCTTCTGGTGTGATCAGAATTGTGTTACGTGTGGGTATACTTTGAGAACTCTTTTGCGGATGAATAACAATTTTGCCCTACTTCCGCGGATGAATATATACACACCACATTGGAGCTGTGCGGTTCACAAGCTATTTTGGGTGCCTCCATTGATTCCGGTTGATGGAGCATGTGTGTACCGCGTGGTGTGAACCCCAGAGCAGCGTGTTACGTGCGAGGCATGATGCATGCATAAGTAATTTTATTAAGCTGCTATCATCTTCCGAGATATTTCTACAATTTGCTGTTCACAGACTGTAAACTGCATGCGAGTTTCCTAAACTTGAATGAAGAATAGTGGGGGCAGTTGACAGAAAAAAAATACTAGCACTGTCATTTTTGATCCCCATGTCACAATTCTGAGCAGTTTTCAGGAGAGTGGCCCACTAGCAGAAGTTTTCAGGGGGAAAAAATGAATTTTTTTTCTTAAATGTATTTTTTTGAAAAATACTTACCGATGGCATTACTATATGGAATACACTCTATAGCCTAGCGATTTCAGCCCAAAGTTGTGTCCCCTACACAACTGGGGAGGAGACACCGGAAATCCAAGTATAGGAGCCCGGGTGGCCTCCCCTTACCAGCCTATACCGGCAAGCGTGTGGCGAACTCACCTCAGTTTCACACATAGCCAAAAACACTTAGCCAAGGAGGCAAACGGGGCAGGTGGGAGGGCCATCCGAGTAATGCCATCGGTAAGCATTTTTCCAAAAAATACATTTTAGAAAAAAAATTCATTTGTTTTTTTTCAAAATACAGTACCGATGGCATTACTATATGGAAGAATAGGTGCCGACTCCCAATCCCTTATACCTAACACCCTCCGCTGGCCCACAAGGAGCACTCCCGACGATTTCAGCGAAAAAGTGCCTATGGCGCCTGTGGTTCGCGGAGGGAGTGCTGGGCCGCGGAGATGTCGCCCATCAAGACCAGGGAGTCACGCTGGCCGGATAGGTCGCGGAGGTAGAAGCGGGCGAAGGTGGCACTGCACACCCGCCTACCTCCGTCCCAATGTCATGAACCGAGCAGTTGCGGTCAAAGGCCGCTCTGGGAGCACCTGCTCGTATTTCATGCGCCTGGATCTGTAACCGCCGATCCCCGTTCGGGGAGAAGTCTTGGAAGGCCAACGAGTCACCCACCGCCGCCAGTGCGAAATGCCTGGGCCGAGCTACTCGGCCTGCCTGATGAAGGTGGAAGGAAGAGGCGGGTACGCATTAGACGGTTGGGCTGTGAGTGATGCAGGAATTCTGCATTGCCCGGACTGGGTCCTGTTGACGCGCCCCGTGGGGTCGGTCGTCCCTCTGAACGGATGTACGGTCAGCATCTGGGGAGCAGCCAAGGGAGGCCGGCTCTCGGCCTGAAGGACGGGTCGGTAAGAAGCTGCGTTGGGCCAAAGCTCAAACTGCCAACCTGCGGGGTGTACCGAGAGCGCAGCAGCTCGCTCACGCGAAAGCCATGGCGAGCGCCAGGAGGAACACGTTTCCGGGTCCGGACGGCGAACCATGCCAAAGGCAGGGGTTCAAAGCCATCTGTATTTAGCCACGTCAGTGCCCAGGTGAGGTCCCACCGAGGTATGAGAGAACAGGAGAGAGGACACCGAGTTCAAACGAGCCAAAGGTTCCGAAGGTTTTTGCAAGGGCCGGATCTGATAGGCCCTGGTGGCGGTAAGTGTGTGCGATCACGGAGCGGTAACCCTTGACGGTAAAAGGTGCTTATCCTTGATCGTCGAAGTTCCAAAAGAATTCGGCCAGTAGGGGTTAGTAAGACTCGTGGGGGAGGGAGCCGCTGGGCGGCGCCCCACGACTGGGAGATCCTCCACTTGCCTTCGCACACATTCCTGGTAGACAGTCTGCGGGCTGCTGCCATTGCCGCCACTGCCGCATCCGAGAACCTCTAGCGGCGAGGGCTTGCTGGACAACTTCCCTGCGTGAAGGAGGAGGAGCTCCAGGCACGGGTGGAAGAGAGCCGGGTGGAGCTGCTCGCGCGTCGTGGCCGGGGAGGGGAGCTCTAGGGCCGGGTCCGTTGCAAGAACGAGCCGATCCAAGGTCCAGCTCTTGGTCCAAATGAAGGGGTGGTCACCAGGAAGAGAACCGCGGAGCAATCCAGCAGAATCTGCAGGAACTTCGGCACCAGCACCGAAGGGGGGGAAGGTAAACGAGATCAGTCCGTACCCGGGAAGGAGAGCGCGTCTACCGTCCAGGTGAGAGGGTCTGGGGCTTGAGAGGCAAACAGCGGTAGCTGGATGTTCCATCTGGCGGCACAGGTCTACTAGCGGCGTCTCCCATCTCAAGCGGATCAGACGAAAGACGTCTGGGCGCAGGGACCACTCCGGAAAGTGGCGGGCTCGAAGAGCTAAGTCCGGGTCCGTGCACCAGAGCAGGAAAGGAAAGGAGGAAGCACCGGGAAGGCCAGCGAGTGCCTCCTGGTTCTGTATCAAGGGTGGTCACTGTCGAGTTGTCTGGCAGACGAGAACCTCCTGGTTGGTCAGAGTCTCTGGCCAGGCGAAACGGGCCATCCCAACTGCTATAACTCCCAGTTGATGTGACTGTCTGCGAAGTCCCCAGGCAACAGGTCCGAGGTCAGGTCCGGAAAAGTAATGAGCCCCAGCCGGACTGACGCGTCGGTGCAGAGGGATCACCGGGGCGGAGGGGAGTACAGGGACACGCCTGACGGCCAGAACGCCAGATCCGCCCTCGCCCAAGGCGGGGGCGGGAGGTGGGGTAACAGAACGGAACCGTCAGGGTGCCAACGAAGGGGCGCCAGCGTAGGAGGAGGTGTAGTAGCCGCAGCGAGCCTACTCATTTGTATCCTCAAGCGCCGGCCGAAGGGGAACGAGTCCGCTGCCGCGCCGAGCAGTCCCAGGAGCTGCAGCTAGACACACTCCTAGAAGGAGACCCCTAACTCCAACTGCTGAGCGAGTTCGGCGATCTTCTGCCGCGAGCCAAGGGCAGGCGGAACAGGTTGAAGTCAGTCAGGAGTTCCGTTCCTACGAGCAGAAAGGCTCGAAAGGATGAGAACGGACTTGCCCGGGTGGACTAAGAACCCGAGGCGGCGAAGGCGAGAATGTTGGGCGTCTCTGTCCTCTCTGAGAGTCGCGGTGACTAGGTTGCGCCGCCACAAGTCGTCCAGGAAGTGAAGGACGGAATCAGCGACTGCTGGCATAAGCTGGCCATCAACGAGTCGAGGATCCTCAAGAAGACCCAAGGACTGAAGTGGAGGCCGACGGGGAGGGTTCGGAACTGGTAGACGATCCCGCCAAGGCAAGTAGGTACCGGCACGAAGACGGAAGAATCAGCACGTGAAAGAACGTGCCTGAAGATCAAGGCTGCAAGCGAGATCCATCGGTCGGACTGCTGAGTGGAGAGACTGGCTGTCTCCATCCGAACTGGCGGCTCCCAAAGAAGACATGTAAAGCGCTGATGACTGGGTGCCAACTGCCCAAAGGAACGGGGACGATGGGAGGCGGACGTAGAACGCCGGCGAGTTGCGTCGGGAGACCACTACTGTCGCTGTTATGTTGCTCCAGGCCTTCATTGCTCTGTGCAGAGTTGAGATAGGTCAACTTTTAGAGATGATCCAAAGGTCGTCTGAGAACAGCAATCTCCTATGGTCGCTGTAGAAGGCCAGCTGCCCGCCGACTGGAGACCCAAGAACTGTCGACGGAGGTGGAGAAGGGGAAGTCAGAGGGCCCGAGCGAAGCGAGACGCAGCGTGGGCAGAGTCTCCTTTAGAGTCTGCCACATCTCACCAAAAGGGAACCACCGAGTGGAACCTGGTGGAGTTGCGTCTTCACCGTCTAGGGGAGATCCGTGCCGAGTCGTAGGAGTGAAACACGCGGCCAATGGTCACAGTAGGCGGCCGCCGCCATAGGGTTGGTTGAGGAAAAGTAGGTGGCCCTGTTAGCAGCAACCAAAGGAATGTACGGCGATGAGCAGGGACGAGGCCTCCAGGTCCCAAAAGTCCTCCAGGTAAAGAAGAACCGCATGCGTCGCCAATTCCGAAATAAGGAAGCAAATCCGTCCAGAGGGCGAGGACAAGCATCTGGACTAGCCGGAGCCCACCCGCCTGGATGATGGCTGCCGCATCCGCCGAAGGAACAGTGACGGTGAAGGCTTGAGAGTGACCAGCGCACCAAGCCTGTCGAACGCATAGCTGCGAAAATTCCTCGTCGCCGAAGGAGTCCTGGCGAAGCCGGGCCGAGAAGCAACGATGAGATCCCTGCACCGTGTGGCTGAGGGAGAGACTTGCGACCTAGCCTGCCGCAAAGCATCAACCTGGCGGAAGCCTGTCTCTTCAGAGGAGGCGAAGGAAGTAGGTGAACAGACCTAGCCTCTTCCAAAGAACAACCGTCTGTGAGCTGAGCGAAGGGCCGAAATCCTAGACGAGGAGGAGGCCGATGAACAGCTGAGAAGTGGGAGGAGAGCCAGAGAGCGAAACCCGCAAGAAGATGGCTGAAGGCGAATCCGCTGTAAGCAGGCAAGTATGTCAGGGTCTACCGCCACTGTCCACCTACCAAGCAGAGTCGCAAGGAGGGCGACCGGCTCCGAGAGCGCGGGACCACCGAAGGCGACTGGCGAGGGTAACCCGAAGTAAAGGAGGAGGCAACCGCGAAGCCCGCAAGACGGGCGTCGCGAGGGAGGAGGGACCTCGGCCAAGGCAAATAGGCTCTGTAAGCCCCCGACTTGCCGAAGTGCGAAGGAAGGGGGGCTACTAGTGACGGGAAAAGCGCGTGGACGACGAGGGGAACGAAAGCCGGAGACCGCGCTCCGAACGTAAGAGGGGAGGCGAAAGGGAACGCCGGCACGCCCAACCTGCTCGTCGCGGATCCACACCTGTGAGAAATGTCTGAGTCACACCGGGACCGCCTGGAAAAGGTCGGGGCGGGGGGGGGGGGGGGGGGGGGGGGGGGGGGTGGGGGGGGGGGGGGTGGGGACAGAAAGTGCCACACCTAGCCTGCTCAGGAAAGCGGAGCGGGGAGAGGACAACGAGGCGCGCGAATCCGCACCTGTGAGTAAATATATGAGTCAAATCGGGCCTGCCTGGAAAGATCGGGGCGGAGGGGGGGGGGGGGGGGGGGGGGGGGGGGGTGGTGGGGACCGAAAGTGTCACACCAAGCCTACTCAGGAAAGCGGAGCGGGACAAATAGGGGCGCGCGAATCCGTACCTGTGAGAAAGTGTCCGAGTCACACCGGGCCCGCCTGGAAAGTTCGGGGGGGGGGGGGCGCCACGCCAAGCCCGCTCAGGAAAAGCGAGCGGGGAGGGGACAAAAAACGGGGCGCGCGAATCCACACCTGTGAGAAAGTGTCTTGAGTCACACCGGGCCCGCCTGGAAAATTCGGGGCGGGGTGGGGCGGGGGGGGGGGGGGGGGGGGGGGGGGGGGGGGGGGGGACAGAAAGGTGTCACGCCAAGCCTGCCCAGGAAAAGCGGAGTGGGGAGGGGACAATTGGGGCGCGCGAATCCGCACCTGTGAGTAAATGTCTGAGTCACACCGGGCCCGCCTGGACAGTTTGGGGCGGAGGGGGGAGGGGGGGGGGGGGGGGGGGGGGGAGAGGGACAGAAAGTTGTCACGCCAAGCCCGCTCAGGAAGGCGGAGCGGGGAGGGGACAATTTTTGGGGCATGCGACCCCCGCTCCAAGGCCTCGGAGCATGGGGTGCTATAATCTTCATGGATGGATGGATTAAATACATCCATTTATTTTTCTCATTCTAAACTATGATGGCCTTTGAGGTTTCCCTTTTCCGTACTGGCTTATGTCAGTAGGTCAATTCTATTAGCCTTCATAAGCCAATGTTGCCATACAAAAGATGAAAATTGCATTTCAGTGCTTTTTACTTTCTTTCAACTTTCACAATGAACACAAATTCTACTCTACTAACCAAAACAGTATTAACCCATTCAGCCCTGACGCACTACAGCAAGAGACGCGTCGACCATGATAATTCAAAGGTAGCGCCAGATTAGCTTGGCGCCTATCGGTACCAAGCTAATCTGGCACTGCCCTTGAATTAGCATGGTCGATCCTTCTCCTGCAACAGGTGCATAGTTATTAGATGATGCCTCCAAAATTTTGGAAATACGGCCGTCAGGCTGAATGAGACACAAAAGAAAGTCTCTTACTTCTGAAGCAGCTCCTGCACCTCGATCACTGTGTCAAGAGTTTCCTGTGCAAACACCTTGGTGTCAAACCCATCCTCAAACTTGCGAACTTTCCGCAGATCAAGCAATGACTTTCCCTTCTTTTCTAGCTCCGTGTACTTCTGCTTCATACCCTGCAGACAGCAACAATCAAATAATAATGATGATAATAATAACAAAAATAATAATAAGAATAACAATTAAAACAATACTACTACTAATAATAATAGTATTGTTACATTTTACCCCAACAGTTGCATTTTGGAGGTGCCACCTAACAACCATGTATCAGTTGCAGATAATAAAATTATTGATCGACCATGAAAATTCAAGAGTAGAACCAACATAGCTTGGCGCTCATGGCACCAAGCTAATCTGGCACTACCCTTGATTTATCATGGTTAATCCATCTGCTGCTGTACTGCGTTGGGGTTAATTCTCCAAAATCTCAGGAAAATGTGTGCTGGTCTGTGATTTTGGACCTTATGGCTCGACTGTAAGGTCAAAACTCACAAACCAGCACACAAATAAACTGTATTGATTTGTAAATGAGATTCTGGACATTAGGACTGCAGCCTGGAGGGTCTAAAATCACAGACCAGCACATAACCAGTGCCATAAGGTCCAAAATCACAGACTATAGTAATAATCATATCATAATTAATAAGGTCTGTATGCTACACTTTGGAGAAAGTTTGCAGGTGTCTTACCTCTTTTGAGACGATGGATGATCGCCCATCTCCTTCAGGTGGGACAAATGGCTCAAATATTGCACCTGAAGTCAAAACATAAACACTTACCATAACACACTGACAGTGTACATGACCCCCCCCCCCCCCCCCACCCCCACCCCCCCCCCCCAAAAAAAAAAAAAAAACCAACAAAAAAACAAACTAATTAAGAGAAAAACAGCTTGATAAAGGAATATTAAATTGTGTCTAGCATTATTCTAATAATACGCAAATCCATTATGCTGTACATGTGTGTATGTATACCTGTTTTTGTCACAGACTAAAAGAAAGACAGTTAAACCTTGTGGAAGCTGCATATTTCACTTTCAGGAAAGATCATTTTTATAAATAACAAATCTTTCATTTGATTACCTTTTAACCTCGCGTCATTTTTCAGAAATCAAAAAAAGACCATGTGTCATCCTTGTTGTACCAACTTCACTGGCTTCCCATCAAAGCTAGGATTGAGTACAAGGTAGCTACTTTCGCCTTCCGTCATTTCGATGGTACACTGCCTCCCTACCTTTCCAGTATGCTAAGTACTTATCAAGCCTCCCACACCTTACGTTCTAGCAGTGAAAAACTTTTGAAAGTACCGGAAATAAATACAAAGTCCTTTGGTCAAAGGTCCTTTTGTTTCCAGGCCCCAGTCATTTGGAATTCGCTTCCGAAGCACATTCGTGATGCCCCGTCAGTAATTTCTTTCAAAAGTCAGCTTAAAACACATCTTTTCCAGTCTCACTACTCTGTCTTACTAAATTCCAGTCTCTTTTCTGTTTCACAATAACATCATGATGATCCTGTGCCAGTCCTTGTTGCAATGGTTGTTTGTGCTTTGGGTGTGTTTATGTGCTGTTAATTTTTAGAATTTGTATTGTAATATTTGTATTTTGTATTTTTTCTGTCTATTGATTTGTGTTTAGGTTTTAACTTTGATTTGTATTGTACAGCGCTTAGAGCCTGCACTGCAGGGAGTTTGCGCTTTATAAATATAATTATTATTATTATAACCTCCCAGAACTAAATGACTTCCATTCGATAGAATGAAAGTCATTTAGTTTTGGAAGGTTAAGACTAAGAGCTATAAAAAAAAAAAAAAAGGTTTTCCGGGGCAGCCTGTGCCTGTTACAGCTACACAACAGCAGCATTTCTTGCCTATCATGTGCCTGCAGTGTTACATCCAATAAGTTTGATTTTCACTTTAAACACTACTATGCCTAAAGGACAAAATTCCCAAATTTGGCAGTAGACCTGTGAACACTAATCCATAGGTCTCTCTCCAGACAGATGGACCATGTCAGTTCTAGAATGGTGCCAGAATAGCTTGGTGCATGAATGCCAAGCTATTCTGGCACCACCCTGAAACTATCATGGTCAAGCGGCACCTTGCTCAAGGGTATCAGAGCAAAATAGGTTAAAACTTAAATCTTAAAGAGTTTTAATTTGTGCTTTCATCCTGCTTGCTGCAGACCGCAGTAGGTACCTGTGTTAGAAATGTTGATTGGCCGTTCTTGGAATGTACGTGGTGGAAGTTTGCCATCCTTCTTCAGTTTCATGCGGAATTCATCAGGTGACATTTGGGTTTCCTTCTTCACTTTCTCAAAGTCTGGCAAGGTTATCTGCATAGGCCATACAATTCAGTTCAGTTCAATTTGATCAAGATGGGATCTCTGCACTCGGAAAGGCCCATGCACACTCCACCCAACCCATCATAAGTCTTCCAAAAGTTCCCTTTATTGGTCTGGTTCACAAGATCTCTCATGTCCTTTCACAGGACATGGACAACGGTAGTTGGAGCTCATAGCAGTAAAAATGCTCTTGGGCTTACTATTTAATATTATAATATTATTATAGTTGAGCAAAGCAAGCAGTTCACACATGGTCCAAATTGATTAACCGTTTGGCTGTCAGGTGCATTTTTTATCACCTAGTTGAATTAGAAATTGGCCTAGACAAAAAAAAGCATGACTGACAGCTGAAGGCTTAAGCAGGGAGTTGTCATATGAAGTATTTATTATCTCTCTCAGTCTCTGCATGTCAGTAGTGGTTTTTGTCATGATGATTACTGTAGAAATCCTTGGGACAAAAACTGCTACCAACACGCAAAGGCTTAATATTACAGTTCATGGAACAGACTGATTATGAGTATGACAGTTAACAAGATAGTTGCATGTCAAAAGTCCAAAATTGGAAACTGTTATCTGGAGACTACATTATACTCCTGTAGAAAGATGGACCATCATGACAGCATAGCCCTTCTGGTGTGCACATTCAGCTAGGTGTTGTTGACAAAACCAGGATGATTTTGAGACAGTGGCAGGGTTCATTTTTGGAACGCACCCCGCGCCAATTGACGCACTGAGTCTCATGTAGACCTATTGCTTTTTCAGGGTGTGCGCCATCGGGCACACCATTTTTACGTGCACACGCGCCAGCTGTGTGTTTATTTCTTGCACAACTCTATAGTCGATGCTTGAAACAAACTAGCTAACCACAACTGGCTTAGACTGAAACTGAAAAAGTTACCCTCACAATTCGATCGGTGCCGTTCGCTTTGATCGCTGTAGGACTGTCAGGTGTCATCACGATACTCAACATATAAATTCTACTTTCTAGCCTGTAATTGGTTCACTTGTTAACTTTGCGGCCAATGACTCTGAATGAGAACCATCGTTCTATTTGCCAACCTAATTTTCAGAAAACTTTTCACTTTGAAAGAAGGATTGTCTCCCTGTTAGATCACCTTGGCGATAAATGCTTGACCCACTGCTCACTGAATTGGCCCATTGAATTTTGACTGAGCGTGCCAATTGGCCCACAGACTATTTTTAGAAAAATAAACCCTGCAGTGGACAACATAGTGGGACAACATAAAAGTGGGCGATGAACAAAACTACAAGGGCGGTGGCAAAAGTTGTCACTTAAATTATTTATAGACTTATAACAGACCAAGAGAAAGACCAACTATAACAAGTCAAAGATGGCCCCTGGAAAGCCTTGCGCCTTTGGGCTCATATTGGCACCACCTGAACTCTCATAGTATTCATATGTGTCAGGCCTTAATGGGTATCGATGGTATAATTACTATATACCTTCAGCACTTTCAAGTTCCGCTGTCTTCTAAACCTTGGGTCGTAATGCTTGGTGGTTGGGAATCCCCGAACTTGCAGATGGTTTGCCAGGAGGCTGCTGGCTGCTGCACACACTGTGCATGTTCTCTGCACAAACATGACAGAAAAAAGGTGCATGTCCTCTGCACAAACATGACAGGAAAAAAAATCAGCAAATACAGCGGATGGTTTCACGGGAGCCTGCTGGCCGCTGCACACACTGTGCATTTCTCTGCACAAACATGACAGAAAAAAATGTGCATGTTCTTTGCACAAACATGACAGGAAATAAATCAGCCAATACAGCATTCTTACGACAGAAAATAAATCAGCAAATACAGCATTCTTACAGAGCCAACTGACAATTCAGTTGTCTGTGTATGCACGCAGTGTTTAAAACTGGCAGTCAGCATACTGTGGAAGACCTGCCCACTCGGCAGCTGTGAAAGTTATTGAGAAGTTCATTGTACATGTCTACAGGTAGGGAAATCCGGTAGCTATTTCAACAGTAGCAACTGTAATAGGGCTACTGTAAACAACGTTTAACAACATCAGCATTGTTTAAAACCGTCGCCTTACCTGCAGCGATAGGGACCTATTCAATGTGACCGCAATGTGCGCCGCCATGTTTCCTTCTTTAGACGTCAGGTCACAGTTTCGTCCATTCATCCTCTATTTTCGACCATATTTGGTTATCGCGTGCTTTTTGGGTGTGTCAGATGTGTATCACCAAAGACAATGCATTATCTTATAATAATGTACTGTCTTTGGTATCACCAAAGACAATATAATAATATTATTATTATATCATACTGTCTTTGTTATCACTATCAGAGGGAGAGAGAGAGCGTGTGTGTGTTTTCCTATGCATCTTGTAGTAGGCAATGTCCCATGGTGCTCATCTGATACACCCCAAAATCTCACTCTACCACACATATCAATTACTTACTTACTTACGCCTGTCACCCCTACCCGGGTATAGGCCGTCGACGAGAGACCTCCAGCAACTCCTGTCCTGTGCTTCTCCTTCGATTCTACAGGTGGTTCCCAGTCTCTTGATGTCTGCTTGGAGGTCTCGACGCCAGGAGTTTCTCGGCCTACCTCTTTTCCTCTTTCCCTGGGGGTTCCATGACAATGCCTGCCTAGTGATACTGGAAGCTGGCTTTCTCAGGCTGTGACCGATCCATCCCCATCTTCTTCGCCCAATTTCATTCTCTCACACATATCAATGGTTCGTACAAAGTATATGTATTTCATCATTCTCGTGCGGGGATGAGTGGGGGGGTGGGGGGGTGGGGGGAAACGATGATATGTGGGGTGGGGGGGAGCAGGGGAATGGGAAAGGGTGTTTCATGCAATTACATTGCCAGATAAAAATTGATCAACTGTATATTTGCATTACATTTTACCCACTATATTTACTTTCAATTAAAACAACAAAAACAACAACAACAACAACAACAAATCTTCTTCTTCTTCTTGAACGCCATCACACTTGGAGTTTGGCTCTCAAGTGAAATCTGTGGTCTTCTGTAGCGCCTCCACAGGCCTGTACAGTTTCTCTTGTAGGGTGGCAGGCTTTGGCCATATCTCCTCCCTCAGCAACTGGTGGTTCCCACAGTCCTGGAGGATGTGCTCTGTGGTCTGCTCTGCTTCTCCACAAGGGCACAAGGGAGATGGCACGAGGTGGAAGCGTCTGTGCAGGTGGAAATTGAGTCGGTTGTGCCCAGTCCTCAGACGGAAGATGGTCACCTGCTCTTGTCTGGACAGCTGATGGTAACTGTCTAGGGGCCGTTGTGGTGGTCTGTACACAGACTACAACAAAAAAATGATTACCATCTAACTTGTACTTCTTTAATTTCCTTCCATTCCTCATCATGTGGTAATTTATTTTCTTTCTTGTCTTGTCATGTGGTGGTCCCAGTAAAACTGACATTTTGACAGAGACAGTGCCTTTCGTGTTTGCGTGCTTTTTTCTGCTCAACGATAATGAGTAGGTAACAATGACAATGGAAAACATTATAAAATTAAAAAGAAAAAAATCAATCTTTTAATGTGGATTGTGTTCAATCACTAATGGTAATGAGTCAGCTTTGCTTTATTCAGGCCCAAATCTAGTCAACATAAATTCACTAAGTGTACATCACAAAGGCTTGACTAAATCAACCCATTTGAGCCTAAAAAAAAATGTGAGTGGTCTAGAATATCAGCAGCACAAATATTGGATGAAATTACACATGATGGGTGGATTTTGTTGGGTAGATTTTTGCTAGGTAGATTCATGTTGGGTAGATTTACACCCAAATACAGCAAAGTCGACTCTTTCAGCTTTATGGATGGAACCATCAGCCTGTCTTCAGTCAATAAAGATTACCATAATAACAATGATTTTGGGAAGAGTTTTTTTTAGGAGTCTTTTTATCAGTTAATCTGCTTCAGGTACCGGCCATTTGAAGAATTTTCTTCTTTAACTCAATTATACCAATGCTGATCTTTTCTCTCTATTTTCCTATATTACCCGTCTCATGCGTCAGTTTGAATAATAGTCTTGTGACTGTCTCACATACACAATAGATAGAGTAATGTAATTCACATTTTTCGGCATAACTTTTTTTTTACAATATATTGTAGCTTTGGTCTGAAATGGGTCAAATATTTTACGATTTTAAAAATATATATCATACGTCAGATGCCCAATGCAAGATTTAAAAGACTGAGTTGCCACTTGAACTCATCAAAGAAGCAAATTATGTACTTTAAGTACGTGTATTTTTAGTTATTAATATGTGTTGTTACAAAGTAAAGTAGATTATAGCACTGTCAGGGGAGAGAAATGTGCATGATCGACCAGTGATCATAGATCTACTGTGGCCAAAGCACAAAAAAAAAAAAAAGATAGGAAAGAGAGGGGCGCTAAGAGAGTGACTGAAAGCAATGCATATGGAAGCCCCCCCCCCGAAGGGGGGCGTATCACATATCCCACTGTTCCAGCCACTCAGTGCATGGAGATTTAGCTCTAGGTGGTGGCATGGAATGTATGCCCCCTGCAGACACCACGGTAAAATGTGGTTGTCTTTGCAGGTAGGCAGAAATTCCTGCCTCCTCCAGTATCGCCGATGGTGTGCTGAAGAGGTCGCCAAGACCGAAACAGCTGTCCACACCGGCTAAATATCTGGACCCCCCTCGGGGGGACCTAGATTTAAATTTCCATGCACTGAGTGGCTGGAACAGTGGGATATGTGATACGCCCCCCTTCGGGGGGTCTTCCATATGCATTGCTTTCAGTCACTCTCTTAGCGCCCCTCTCTTTCCTATCTTTTTTTTTTTTGTGCTTTGGCCACAGTAGATCTATGATCACTGGTCGATCATGCACATTTCTCTCCCCTGACAGTGCTATAATCTACTTTACTTTGTAACCTTCCTAAAATATTAGCACTGACAGTCTCCCCTTTTCTTTTCATTTAATATGTGTTGTATTTGTCTTTCCTAAGCGTGTGCTTTCTTCGTTGGTATGTTCTCTCAAGACACCCAAGTAAACTTGGGCGAGTTGAACATAGGGCACACGAAACCGAAACTCTCAAAGTCTCGCGAGACCTGCTGACACACTTCTCATTCTCGTCAAAGAAAGGGTTGTTGAACACCAACTTTGTCTGCGTTTTTTTCCCCACAGAAACTGTCAAAACCCAGTAAGTAATTTATCTTCGATCGTCGACACACGTTTTACTAAACCTTATGTCTAAAACTGTATACACCAACTGAACCGTTTTCAGTTTTCTTCTGTGTGAAATTCCCACACATGTTGCCGTTCATCAGGAAGGTGTTGCTCACGCCATGCTAGTTTACCGGCATTAGTCACGGCTGGGTGAGAAACAATCTGATCGTGGTCTATGTTTTTTCGTTATACGTCTTAAAGCCTGAACAAACAGAGATCTTATATTTTCGTAATGTATCATACATTTTGTTTCAGAGAGATTATAGTCTGTTTGAAACCCTCCGTGTGGGGTTGCTTTGCAAACATGAAACAACATGGCGTCGGTCGCATTGTTAAAACTGAAATTGCGTTCCGCGTCTTCTTAACAGTTGTATTCAATTTCTGTCACTTGTATTTAATTTTCGTTGTGTATATTTGAAGATTTTATCTTAATACCCAGTTTTCTTATAATCATACCAACAGATCGTATAAGGTGTGTACTGTTATGTTCAAATTGCTAATAAAGTAAAACACTAAAATAGGTCATCGTCCGACGTCATCGTGTGAAAAGAGACCACGGATAATTTCTAAATTTAGTCACAGGGGTTGTTTAGTTCTTTTCATTGTACTATGTGAAGGGTCGTCTATGATTACTAGATTAACAGTGGGGCCAGATGGTAACTATTGAAGCAGTTTGTCTTTGATGATAAAAATTAAAATAGATCACTATTAGTATTATTACTATTAGAGTATTAGTATTACAGTATTAGATACATACAAGTAGTACTTACCAACTACCATTATACAGTACTTGATAATTTTGAAGTTCGAACTAATTAATATCATTGGTAATTTACTAATTACTTGTTTGTCTTTTTGTTTTAACACCTGTGTAAACTTTGTATTAAACATAAACCCTCTTTCTCATTTTTGTGTCTTTTTTTCTACAGAATTTTTATGAGTCAGAAGGCAGAAAAACCACAACTATCAGGCACTCGTCTGAAGACCCGGAAAAGGGGTAAGATAATCTGCGATGAGTACTGAACTTCTGATTTAGGGCTTGATGACGTCATGCTCAAGTCAAAGTCAATGATGAGTACTGAACCTCTGATTTAGGGCTTGATGACATCATGCAAAGTCAAAGTGTGTATAAGGGTCACTCTACAAAGTTGTGCAACGTAAGGGGTGCCTACTTTCAACTGGCTGTAAAAAAAATCTGCTAAGTTACTTTACTCAATGAACAGTACTATTCTGTTTCAGAGTGATGAAAGAGATAGTATTGATAACTGCATGGGAAAATATCAAGTCTTTTAATATTTAATTAGTCTGATTGTGTGTGAGGATGCACAAAAATGGCGGTCCCAATTGTGACATAGCTGTAACCCTTCTTCTGTCTTGTGTTGCGGATCTTTCATTTATGGTATAAAATATAAAAATATGTAATCATATTTATAGTTGTTGTAAGTGATCCTTATGATCTTACAACCAGAAAAATCTTTTAGAATGCACTTTATAAGGATACAATTTAGTTCATGATTGACGTAACATGCGTTTCCACAACCAACCAAAGTACACACTTTGCCATTCAGACATGCCTGGCGTATGAATACTCGTATAATCACGTTTTTCAAGATGGCGGATGTGTTTCGAATATGTTTAAAAGGGTATATAGTTTGGTAAAAGCTTTGTCCGTCCTGTATTTTGAGCTTAACGTTGGACTTGTGCTTTCGTTTCCTGTTTTGAATGTTACGTCAAACTGAACAAAACAAGCTCAATTAATACTAAGCACAGCACTTTTGGGGGCTTTTTCTTGCCCTAGTTTTTGATGTGTATCGCGGAAGGATATTTGCACACAACGTTGCTTCCCTTGCTTTGAACAGAGAAAGCCACGTGTGTTTTTGTTTTCGCTTCCGTTTTTTCCGGGTGTGTTACGCGAAACAGAGAAAGCCATATCAAACCTTCAAGACACGCTTTCTTTAAGTCCAAAATCATGCAGTATACTTAGATTTAGATACTGTTATCTTGTGCATTGACTTTGAAGGACGTTTATTACGATTTTTACGATTTATCGTACAGAAATTTTGCTCCTCGATCAAGCCCAGGTTTTACTCATTCTGATCCGACGCTTGCTAAGCTCAAATGAAACCACCATAGACTTGTTCCGACTTTGATCATTCCACTATGTAGTTATGTTTGGCCCATGGAACACTGTTTTCAATGAATTTATTTTCAAACACTTCGTTTGAAGTGTAATTGTTCTCACTTATGTTAAACGCAACCGGAAACCAAATGACCGTCCGACATATTTGATTCTTGTTACATCAACCACATGAAAATGGTGATTTTTCCAATTTGTAACGCACGCAGACTTGCCCACAGTCGTACGCACAGACTCTCACGCAACAGACACATACACCGCCACTGACTCAGACGGGCGCATTCATGCGGTAAAACACAACACACGGGCTCCCTTTCTAAAGTAACCTTTATACACTATAAATGGAAAAAGAATAACTTAAATGACTATCAAACTATATACAAGGTTCTACTGTCACACCACACACGTAACACAGTATCTTTGCCAGGCTAGGTCTTAGTCTCGCATTGCCTCCAACCTGTTTGATGTTGTCTGGTTACGTTGGTCCTTCTCACGTCTAGGCGTGAAAGTCCTTCCTCGTACGCGTATTGCCGTCCTGTCTCTTTGGGCACGGACGTCCTGCTTCTCGTACGGTACCACTCAGTTCTCGCTTGGACTTGGATCTTGGTTCCCAGTCAGACTCACTCTCAGAAGAGCTGGAGGGATGACCTCACGTAGGTCCCACCTGCGACCCGACGTCTCTTACAAGAACTCTGTTCAAACAATAAAAGTCCCAACGTAACACTTGCTAAACACACAACATATTGGATCAATGAGAAACGTCACGTAACCTGGCTGATACAAATAACTCGCACGTTCATTCACACACACACACGTGCTTCATAAACTATTTTCGTATCACCCCCGTATCTCTGTCACTATCTTGAAACAGACTATAGCCTAACACTCTTGCTATACATTTCTCTATACCTTGGAAAAGACTATGCTTAACCAACCACGTACTATCTTCATAGCGGTTTAGACATACACACTTCATATTCCTTTAGTCATCTATCTCGGTAAACAACTGTATACAAAACACCGGTTACTTCACCGAATTCTAAACATATTATAACTAAACCAAACCGGAACGCCGCTATACAACCACAATAATCTTACCACGCATACTGTCTTTAACTAAACAACTATCAATGCTACATTTATGAAAACATACCTGAAATCTAGGCTTCAGAGTCTTGGAATGCGGGCTAACTCGAACCAACCGTTCCATACAACAAAAACAGCCCGCACTAACGACTAGACCTCTGACAGTCACAGCTTCCGCCTAGAACTCACTAAACATTACTCACTACAAAGACCCGTGCTAACCATGTCTTACAGATTTCCACGTGCGGCTAATGCCACACGGACTTTCGGCAACAAACCGTTAACAAAAACCGTACCGTACTAATCCTACTCGTTAACAGAAACCGTACCGTACTAATCCTACTGGTGAGCACTATGCCCAAGCATAGAGCTTCATCACACAATTAAACAGGATATTACTGGCCTGTATTGTTTCTTGTGCCAGTAAGTTCATTATTGTTACTTTGCTATTCAGCATCACTACATTTACCAAATCCCAATGCCATTAAAATAAGATGTCTAAGTATGTTTTCCGGTATTTGATGTAACCTGAAGCTTCACATAGTTACTTTAGCATCTCGTTATACAAAACTATGCACATGATAAAGGATTTTAACTATTTTTAATAGTTGGTCTCTCTTAGCATGCTTTTCTAGACTACAGAATCATGATTCAATCCAAACTTATCTTTCATTTCATATGAGAGTTCACTAATTTCTAAGATGAAGAAAGTTGGTTTCCATGTTACATCAACTACCATTTTTAAAACATATGGTCCTGAGCAACTGCAAAAGTCTCAATTTTCAAAATGTGCTTCAGCATCACTACATTTATGGAATTCTGATGCTGTTAAAATAAGACATCTAAGTATGTTTTCTTTGGTTTGATGTAACCTCAAGATTCAGATCGTTACTTTGGCATCTCGTTATACAAAACTATGCACATAATTAAGGATTTTCACTATTTTTAAGGTTTGGTCTCTCATCATGCTTTTCTAGACTACAGAGTCATGATTCCCTGCAAACTTATCTTTCATTTCATATAAGAGTTCACTAATTTCTAAGATGAAGAAAGTTGGTTTCCATGTTACATCAACTACCATTTTTAAAACATATGGTCCTGAGCAATTGCAAAAGTCTCTATTTTCAAAATGTTCTTGTCAGTGAATTTGCTGCATGTTACTTATGTTGTTTCACTACATAGAAATGATCTACATATCTTAAAACTTCTTGTGGGTAAACTAAATGAGCTGCCGAGCGACTTTTCATTTTTACTAAGTGCTTGGCACAAGCTTGCTTCCAAAACTGTCATTATTATGCTCTTTTTTTTGTTGGGTGGTTTGTCTTGAAGTGTTAATAAAACAAAATAAACTGTCTTGTTTGATCCTGCCTTTCATTTTTGTACAGTATTTCCATTTATTTGGTTTCCATGTTACATCAAACAAATTTCGTACCACGTAACTTTACCATCCACATCCATGCAAACACATTTATATATTATCTTTTTTTTGTCATAACATCATACTTTGGGCATGCATCTCCAAGAAAAATGATAAAAATAAGTATCCCATTGAGTTTGTTTTTTCATGGTTGGTGTCACACTTTTGCTACACAGCTTTGTAGAGTGACCCATAACTGTATCCTCATTTATTATAGTATACTTAGCCCTTTCTCACGCATGAGCTGATTAGGAATAGGAAACGTTTCTCCTTCTGATTTAATTATATTGTAACATACATTGTAATTATATTGGACATATGAGATTCTTTTGGAAATGTGCAATTTCAGAAATGTATCTTTTGTCCATTGAAAATGAAAGTGTAGATGGTGATAAATTGGGGTCGTTTTCACTCATACACAGAAATAATGTTGGGTGGTGAAAAGGGTATCAACTTGTGACTCCATAAACAGTAGCCCAGCTGGCGAAACAAAATGTTGGAGCTTGGAAGAGCATTTGTTTCCTCAAAACACGTTACCGATGATATTACTGTTAGTGTTAGGAATATTGTCTAAGCTAGATTAATATTAGCCAAAAATTGTTGTGTACATAGTAGGGGAGGTAACAAGGGGCGCTGTAGCCTAGGCCGTGACCTCAGTAGCCTCCCCTCCATCCCATCCGGGCACGCGCCCACCGGATGCTCACCAGTCTGTTTCTTCGCTAGACAGTGGAAGGTTGTGTACATGGATTGCTCCCTCATAGGCAAGAAACTATTGTTGGTGTTTGCGATTTTCTTGGACACTTGGAAGTGCTAGCGGCTGTGTGCCTGGTGCTAGACGCTTGAACGCTTTAGCTGTGGTTTTCTAACCGGTTCTAACGATTGTTAGGCCTGGAACGAGCCATGTGGTGACTGGTGAGATGTGCTCACGTACCGTGGCGGCTGTGTATGGTGTGACCGGTCATCGTGTGTCCTGAACTTTTCAGCTTCGGTACTGTTAGCCTTGTGCCCCCTGCTCCGTGCCTGGGGCTAGCCTGGACGCTTTGCCTGCGGAATAGCTCGTCGGTTCATGTTGTTCTCCACCGGACGAGCCTGTGACGTCGTTGTGACCGCTCCGACCTCTCCTGCAGCCACGGGCTTGGCCTTGCCGGCGGCAGACTGTGTTCTCCTCCTGCGGTTTTTGCTGGCCTTCGCCGAGGTGACAGTGTTGGTCTTCACACTTGGTTGGTTTGTCGACGTCGCCATCATGTCACGGCAAGACCTTAGTTCTTGCTCTCGGCCGGCGCTCGGGGAAGGTGAAGAGCGCCAGGCCTTGGCTTGCGCCGTACGCTTGGTTTCGTTTTGTACGCGCTGATATTGGTTGCGGACCCGCGGGGGTCACGCTCGCTCGCCTTTTTCATTGTGCACTTTGTGCTGCAGTATGCAAGACCGAACCTGCACGCGATGTGGGCAGTTTCAGTGGCCTGTCTGCCTACCCTGCTCCAGCTGTGCTTCTACGCACCCGTGCGCGGTCTGCGCCCCCTGGCAGGAGGTGCTATGGTCCCAGCTATGGAACTTTTAGCGGCGTGAACGGCCGACTCCTGTACAAAAACGAGCTCCAGCATCAGTAGCTGCCACAGACCTGACGAGTGGTAGTTCACTGGTTGTGGAGCCGCGAGGGGCAAAGGATAGACATGAGCGGCCGACGCCAGCCCCAATAACAACTCCAGCATTGGTGGCTGCCAAAGACCTGACGAGTGGTTTGTCAGCGGTTGTGGAGACTCAAGCAGTGTGTGTTTTAATGCGGGAACGGAGATCGACCCGAGAACGAACTCCAGCATCGGTGACGGCCACAGACCCGACGAGTGGTTCGGCACGGTTGTAGAACCTCGAGCGACGCGGGATGGACTGACACGTGATTGGCCTCTACTGTCCCGAGAACGCACTCCAGCATCATTGACTGCCACAGGCCCGACGAGTGGTATGTCATCGGTTGTGGAGCCTCGAGCGAGGGACCGTCTGACACGTAAACAGCCGACGTCAGCCCAAGAACAAACTCCAGCATCGTTGACTGCTACAGACCTGACAAGTGGTACACTATCGGTTGTGGAACCTAGAGCGGCACAGGAGAGACTGATGCGTGTTCGGCCGCCTTCAGCCCGGCTCCATACAGCAGCCAGAGCACGAACTCCAGCATCGGTGGATGCCACAGACACGGCGAGTGGTGTCTCAACAGTTGTGGAGCCTCATAAGGAACACTATAGGCCAGCCTCTGCCTCGTATGCCGCCACACGAGACCAGCCTTGAGTTTCGGTGCCCCGAACCAAGGTCAGTGACCAGGGACAGCGTATGGTTTGGCAATTGTGTCGAACGCGCGGCAGCTTACCGGAAAGAGATTGGCACGGGACGGGGCCACGACGACTTCGCTCGCCCCGTCTACCCTCCAGGGAGGATGAGCCTTCCACAGTTGGTAGAGCCGAGCGGACCCACGTAGCTCTGCAACGCTCGCGCTCAGGGGACAGGTCGACTCACCGACAGGCAGTTTCTCGTCCCTCGATTCCCGCCGACCTTCTAGGTATGAATCGGACTCAGCTGTTTATCCTGCCACGGGACTTCTTTCTCGGAAGTCGCCGCCGCCGCACTCTGCTCGGCATTCCCAGTCCCGATGTTTGGGACATTCGACGTCCCTGCTTTGACACCAGGCCAGGCTTCTCTCCCTCATCAGGGGTGGGTTGCATATGCTTGCTTAGCGCTAAGTTCGCAAGCTTAGCTGAAAATGTGCGTTGCATGAGCGTGGTTATCTGCTGGAGCGAGCTTTGTGGCGTGCTTAATTCTAAGGACGGCCCCACCCGTGCGTAGCGGCGTACTTAGCTGAGGAAGAGTTCATAGCTGCCGTGTTAACGCGAGAACGGAAATGTGAATTCACTCTCTTAAACCTCGGGCAGAAACAGCCTTCCATCTAGGATAGAGAAGGAAGAACACGAAAAGTATGTGGGAACGCACGGACTCCCACCCAGCCTCGTCTCACAGACATCTGGGAATTATCGGTGAGGAGTCTGCATAATTTCAACTGACCCTGCACACCGATGGGTATAACCCAACACCCGCCGTCAGAGAGACATAGATCCTCATACTATGGGAGCCTACACGGTACTCCTTAATGTACATCTACATTAGACTGACAAGCAGGGTTGCCTGCACGAAAAATTTGCTATTCTTTCTCTCTTGACTTCTTGTTTTTCATCGCCACCATTTCACAGGCGTTTTGTGTGCTTCGTTTCCGTTAGGATAGAAGAAGCGAAAACCGTGCGTTTTTATTGGCCGATTTCTACAATCCTATGATGAGGTAGGGGAGAACCCCACCATAAGCTATAAATAACCTATCCCCGCTCACTAAGAACTCGGGAGCTACGCACGTCGTTCCATGCAACAGAAAACACTTGGTCACTAAGCAAGAGCTTTACTAAGCACGAAAGACCTTAAGTCAGCGAGCTTAACACACAATATCTAAGCACGCGACATGCAACCCACTCCAGGTGTTCATGTTCGCCCCCGCACCCAGCGTGACTGCCGGCCGGTACAACGCAGTGCGGTATCGTCGCAGAAGTCGTCACTTGCGGCACCGCTCCCGAGGTAGGGTTTTTCCTACTGCTAGGTCGCCTAGGCGGGACTCTAGAGAGTCCCCTTCTCCCCGACATGGAAGAGAATGCCCCCCCCTCCTCCGCGGCCCCCCAGCCCGTGTACAGGAGGACGCCCTTAGCTTGGCCCCGGAGGATTCAGCTTCAGCGCTCCACCGAGATGACAGCCCCGATCCATCTGGATGTGCAAGCTCCCGCGACGATGTGGAATTACAGCCGTCATCCTTGGGCTATAGGTTGGAGCCTCTCGGGCCCTGGACGAGGCGGCCCTTCTCATAGCGGATTGTCTTCCTGCGGAGGACTACCCATCGTCCCGCCTGCTCAAGAGAAAGGCTTCGGCCTTTGTGGATGTGGAGCGCCAGTCTAAGCGTTTCAAGTCGCTCCCCCAGCCTCAGGGATTCAGAGACGCGCGACGCTTTCTCCGAGCATCTCCAACAGGGTTCCTTGGGTAGCTCGGGGTTTTTCTCTGACGCTAGGTGGCCGATGAATCTGGACATTTCTTCTGTCAGACTTGGTACGTGGGTCACTCGCAGAGCTTCGTTTGCCCCCTTCCGAAGGCGGATCCCCCGGAAGTGGCTTTGACAGGCACACCTCAGTTACGTGTTCTCCTCCCTGGCGTGGAGCAGACGACAACCCTCATCTGAAATGCCCTGGCTTCAGCAGGATTTCTGGACCTCGTGACGCAGGCCATTGTTCGTCGCATCGAGGCTGCGTGGCATCCTTCGATCTCGCCCCTTCTGGGAGATTTTGCTGGCCATGGCGGTTTCAGGTAACCGCGCTGCTTACCACACCGCAGTCATGGCCGCGGCCGCCAACTGCGACTTGCTGCGTCGAAGCCTCCTTCGGTCCTGCCCTCTCCCTAGCGACTTGAAGCTACAGCTTCACCAGGTGCTGCTCGGTAGAGACCTTGTTCGGACCCACTTGACTCACGGTTAAGGACGCTAAATAAGGAATCTTGGCCCAGATGCACCGCCCCAGCCAGCTTTCAGGCAGCCCGCAAGGCCGAGGGTCGCTCCCTGCGATCCGCTAGACCCTTCGCTAGATCATCCACTCGCCCCTCCACCAGAAGAGGTCTTCTGCCACCCCGGTTGCCGGCTTTTCGTTGCCCCCGTGCGCTCTCGGCCTCCGTTACCACCCCTGCCCGGACCTGGGCGAGGCAGGGCCCACTGACTGCCTCTCCCTTCCACCCCCGCTGATCGCTCCTGGGTCTCCTGTTGGCGGGGGGGAGGGGGCTTGCGCTTCGCAGTGATGTATGGCGATTGCTGCTACCAGACTCCCCAGCGTTCTACAGCCGGCTCTTCGTCGTGCCGAAGCCGGGCGGCAAGTGGCTTCCCGTCATACCTTTCGGCGTTAAACAGGTTCATCGTCGCGCCGTCCTTTAACATGGAGTCCGCCCGAGCCCTGCGCGCCGCAGTGCAGCCCATGGACTTTGCCGTCAGCTTGGACCTGTCCTATGCCTATCTGCACGTTCCCATGCATACTGCCACCAGACAGTACCTTCGTTTCGCCTTCGAGGGGGTGATCTACCAGTTTCGCGCGCTGCTCTTCGAACTCAACCTCAGCCCTCAGGGCTTCTGTTTTCACAACAGGTTAAAGGTTCTGTAGACCCCCAGGTATAAATTTTAGAGGGTACAGAGACCCCCATCTGAGCATAATAGAGGGTCCGCAAATTTATTTAAGAAAATCTGCATCATCTGTATGTTTTTATTTTTATAAATAAATTAACTCGTTTCACTCTCTTCTGTTTAAATTTCTTGTGACATTGTGTGTGTGTCTTTTCCATGATACTGATTTTTTAACTGTTGAGCTATCGTGCAAAAGCCTGTCTCCCTCTCCGTCTCTCCTTTCTCTAAAAGAAAAACATGTATTTATCTGTATGATCATTGATAATGTATTGAAACAGAGAATATATCCTTTTCTGTTGAATGAAAATTGACAACCAAAGTCTGACTTGTCTAAACTCTCTCTCTCTCTCTCTCTCTCTCTCTCTCTCTCTCTCTCTCTCTCTCTCTCTCTCTCTCTCTCTCTCTCTCTCTCTCTCTCTCTCTCTTTCTTTCTCTCTCTCTCTCTCTCTCTCTCACTGTGTGTGTGAACTAATGTGCTTAAAAGTTGGTTTCAACCCATTTAACCCAAAAGGCATAAGGGGCTTAGCTTAGTGGATAAGACATTGCGTGATCCCGGGTTCGAATCCCCTGGTAGGCAGGAATGGGATGTGGACTTTTCCTCATTCCCATCGAGTCAAATTTACGGCTCTCGCCTTCGTGTGTACAGCACGCATAATCATCAAGTGCGCACGTTGAATAATCCATTACCACTATTCGAAAAGAGAAGGCCCGGTAGGGCAGGTGAAATGAAAACAGAAATATATCACATGCACCGAAGTTAATAGGGTGGAGTTTTGCACATAAAGTAGCGCTTAGTAGCAACAGGCTTTCAAAGCTTCTGATTCCATCCCTAGCGCGCGTTGAGCATCTTTAAGTAGATATGTGTGCCTCAGAGATACCATACCATCACGTATTTCTCCAATTTTAGAGCTTTTTCCCAATACCTGTGTACCATACGGTGGAGAACTCTCCTCGGATTCACGATTTTCCGAGGAAAGTTAGCGGCACTTACGAGAAAATGAAATGGAGTTTAAAAAATAGGACGAGATCAGGCCCGTGTCCAGCTTTTACTTTATCATCACTGAACGTGGCACCCGCGAGTAACATTATTTGTATGCGCTGCCCAATATAACTATAAGGCTTACAGGGCTTCCGTTTTAGTGCATCTCTGGCGCACTAAAACTCAAAATCACGTCCTGAAAATGTAACTAAGGGGTAGTCAGATGCACTAAAATTCAGTGCATATGCGTCCGAGACACATTGTGCGTACCCTAACAGAGGTCGGTGACAGTCGTTCTACTTTCAGTGATGAGTTGGTTCGTTTAGCGGCTTGCTTTTTCATGGCTGCATTCAGAATCGCCCTAACTCCGGGTCCGTGCGAATGTCACTGGACGGGCAAGTTTACATGTGGTGTCAGCATGTTATTACAAAGTGCACGCTACATGTTGAACGCATTACTTGTTGTGATGTCACCATTTATAGTATTATGGGATGCGGCATCGCGCGTTTCACTTTCGATCTTGAACGAAGTTGTAAATGGCGGAGCAAAAGCAAAGGAAGTTGAAATGCTTCGGATTCTTTAATCCAGCACCATCTGATCTTGATAGCCGCTTAGAAAAAAGTTCCACTTCGACACCGTCGTCTCCATCGACAAGCGACAGTACCAGAAATGATACCCTTATGCCATGCCGGTGTGGCACTGCCGCTGCGACGCAGTTTCAGAGTTCATTGCTGCGTGTATTTCCGTGGCTAAAGCACGACAGCACACGATTACATGCGCAATATGCATGGAGGCAAACTCAAAAAGCAAGTCCAGAAATTTGAACAGAAATAAGTTTGTCAGTTTTTTTTTTATTTTTTTTTTTATCATGGTCAATCCATCTTCTGGTACATAGTTTCTTATAACTATGTACCAGAAGATGGATTGACCATGAGCAAGACCTCTAACATTGGAGAAATACGTCTTTCGGGTTAAATGGGTTGAAACCAACTTTTAGGTACATCAGATTACACACACACACACACAGAGAGAGAGAGAGAGAGTTTAGACAAGTCAGACTTTGGTTGTCATTCTGCATTCAGCCGAAAAGGCTATACTCTGTGTCAATACATTATCAAATGATCATGCAAATAAATACAGGCTTTTGCACAACAGCTCACCAGTTAAAGAATAGGTATATGAAAAGGACACACACACGGTCACAACAATTTAAAGAGGAGAGAGAGAGAATGAGTTAATTATCAATCGATCAATTACTTTATGGGTCTGTTATGCGTGCAATTTTTCCTACAAATTATCATACAAATCATTCATTATAGCAATAGAACGTCTCTTAACATTTGGGTAATTCATCCAGCTGATTTTTAAAAGAATTTATATTAGGTGCTTTTTTTTTTTATAAATCTGGTAATTCATTCCAAACAATGTCAACTCTGTTAGAAAAACAAAACTTCTGCAGCTTAGTGTTGCAATGCTGTGCAAAGATTTTCCCTTTAAAGTTTCAGGTTCTGTCGCTAAATGGTGCTGCCCCCAAAAATTGTTCCAATTTAGGTCGTCGATGCCATTATAAATTTTAAAAGCTTGGATTAAGTCTCCACGTATTCTACGTCCACGTAAGGAGTGTAGTCCAAAATATTTGAGTCTAAGTATTAGTAAGTCATATTTCTACATTCTTTAACCAGCTTTGTTGCTTGTCTCTGTACCCTTTTGAGTGACCCCAGCCGGGTCTGTCCCCCAGGGTCTGCCCTGGGGGACGGGTGGGGTTAATTACTTTTTAGTTCCCAGGGTCACCCTGGTCAGCCCCACAGGGTGGGTTTTTCCCTCTATTCTGGGGCATGTGTTTCTGTCTACCCTTGGTCCATTCACCTGTATTTGCCTTTTTAAAACTCGCCCAACTGTCTGCAGTGCCTGTAGCTCTTGATTTTAGATGTGTGTTGCTAAATGGTCTTAGCTTTATTTAGGCCCCATGTCATAGGTTTATTTAACGTATTGGACAGGCTGGCGACGTACATTTAATATTCTTGTGGGTTTTTTCCCACAAGCAGTGCAGGCATGTCCTGAGAAAGCCTTGTTGCTGTCAGGACGTTAAGCAATGTACAATCAATCAACCTTTTGGTGCAACTGATTGTCTCTTTAAACCTGGGTACCATACAGTGTTTGCATATTCTAAATGTGGTCCGACTAGTGCTTTATACAGTTTACTGAAAGAGTCCTTATCCAAATAATTAAAGGCTCTCTTAACTACTCCGTTTTGTTGGCCTTATGGATGCAGTTCTGAATATGGGGATCAAAAGATAGAACTTTATAAATTAAAAAAAAAGCACCTACACTTAAGTCCCTTTCCTCCTCTCAAGATACCACTTTTTTAATGTCGGTTAAATTTCATCAGATCAAGTAAATCATGTTCAGGAATGTTCCTTCCATCATGCAAGACTTTACATTTTTTTCTACAAAAGCAAATCCCATGTGTTGGACCACTCTTGCATTTGCAAGTGATCCAAATCATACTGCAGCACATCTTTATTGATTGATTCATTATAGATTTTAGTATCCTCTTATTAATACAGTCTGTACTATAAAAGTAACACTATAGTCTGAAAGTAACACTCGAGGTGCGCTAATCCAGCGATTGGAATTTTTGCAGGGATTTTTAAGAATTTGTATTGGGAGCCCTGCAAACAGTAATATCATCGGTAATGTGTTTTGAGGATACAAATTAATTTTTCTCTAAAATGTATTTTTTCGAAAAATACTTACCGATGATAATACTCGGATGACCCTCCCACCTGCCCCGCTTGTCGCTGGTCCGCTCAGAAACAGACCCCCACCCGGGTCTGCCCTGGGGGACTTGGGTGGGGTTAGGTACTTTTTAGTTCCCAGGGTCACCCTGGTCAGCCCCACAGGGTGGGTTTTTCTCTCTATTCTGGGGCATGTGTTTCTGTCTACCCTTTGTCCATTCACCTGTATTTGCCTTTTTAACACTCTCCCTACTGTCTGCACTGCCTGTAGCTCTTGATATTGGATGTGTGTTGCTAGATGGTCTTAGCTTTATTTAGGCCCCATGTGTTAGGTTTATTTAATGTATTTGACCGGCTGGCGACGTACATTCAATGTTCTGTTTAGTTTTTTTTTTCACAAGCAGTGCAGGCACGTCTTGAGAAAGCCTTGTTGCTGTCGGGACGTTAAGCAATGTACAATCAATCAATCAACCGCTCAGAAACAGACTGGTCAGCATCCGGTGGGCACATGCCTGGATGGGATTGTTACATGTTGAGTCGTAGTATGATGCACGCATGTAAGGTTCTTTTTAAATAAACTTCACGTGGCTTAAGGTTGTAGACAATACTGGAGTAACAGTTCCAACAATACTTTATTTCAGCTATGCAATCTCCACACAATGCATTCCCAAATTCACCAACACTGATACAATGTCTCCTCTTCAAAAATGTCAACACAGGCGACACGTTTCTCATACAACGTACACCATCGTTACGCTGCGTCTCTCACAATGTACACCCTATATGGGCCACGTACCTACGATAAACTGTGTGTCCCTACAACTGACAATGCATGACAATGTACACGCGTGCATCCTAGCACCAACTTTTATAGTAAAACAACTTTCCAGAAAAATCTAATGAATTCACACAATGCAACCAATCAAAATGGAACACGTTATTGAAACTCATAAACATTAATAAAAAAAAGAACTTTCTAGAATAACTACAATTACTTACTTAGCCTATCGCCCCTATCCGGGTATAGGCCGTCGACGAGAGACCTCCAGCGACTCCTGTTCTGTGCTTCTCCTTCGATTTTACTCCAGGTGGTTCCCAGTCTCTTGATGTCTGCTTGGAGGTCTCGACGCCAGGAGTTTCTCGGCCTACCTAACTACAATAGTCTACAAAAATTTGACTGCTTATTTCAACCCCATATCCCAGTGTGTAATGATGTCACCTAAGAGTATGGCAGACTGTTCACGACCTTTCATAACATGCAAAGAAAAGCTGCCAACTTCAAGCGCCCCCAAAAATAAACTATGAATAGAGTGTCTCTACTAAAATGTTGCTTACATTTTGACGTCACATGTACGAGGTCACTAGACAGCGCAACCTTGCTCGAACGTTCTGGTTTATTCTCAGTGAATCTACGCATAACAAAAATCGACCGCTATGACTTTGCTGGAAGCTTTTGGACTAAACTTAGCGTATCATAACAAAGCCAATTCCGCTATCTGCGCGAACGATAGAAAATCTTACTGAAAAGGTACATGATACGTAACCATAATAGCTCAAATAAATATCGGATCATTTCCTACGATTAACAAATGCATGCTCTCACAGAACAACACAACCACAATCGTAACAGGGGTGGAGGGGAGGCTACTCGGATCACGGCCTAGGCTATAGCGCCCCTTGTTACCTCCCCTACTATGTACAAAACAATAACATTAATATTATCGGTAAGTATTCTTTGAAAAAATAAATTTAAGAGAAAAATTAATTTTCATTTGATGTATGACTGAATTTTGTCTCGGGCTACTAGTACTATTGAGTCTTTGTACTTATACTGTTATAGCCCAGCAGACTGCCTAAGACTTTAGGCTTTCATCACCCCTGTAACAGGCATGGGAATTGTCCGCCTAAAGGCAAATTTCCGCCAAAATGATTTGCTCAGCCGCCAAAAAAAAAAAAATTGTCCGCCGAAAAAAAAATATTGGGGTGCAAAAAGTAACTGAGCACCGGTCATTAGACACTGCGAGGCATTCGTTCAAGTGATATGCCGCCCGCTGGAGTTACGCGTCACCTATTGTGACTTTAATGCAGTCGTTACTTTACCGTGCACGCGGGCAATACAACACTGAACGCACTGTTTTCATGCTGGCTTCCCGTCTCGCGTACTGTACGTGTGGGGAAAATGGCGGTATCACGAGTTGTTGTAAATGGCGGTGTGAAAGGATATTGTTCAAGACAGAATGCTGTTTAGTGTGCACCTGATCATGATCTGGTAAGCACCCCTCCCCCCCCCCCCCCTCCCCCGTCATTTGATTTTTTTGACCGCTGACAGGGCTTCTGCTAGGATTAATTTCGTTGGGGTCCCCAGGACCTATTTATCAATATTTTAAGGGGTCCCAGGCTACAATAGACGAACATTCAGTGCGTCCCATTGATTTTCAATGCGTACCTTACGCGTTTTTTTGCGTTATCAGAAGCCCTGGCTGAAATGAAGGACCACGCTACCACCAACCCCCCCCCCCCCCCCCCCCGTCGGTTTTTGTCCGCTGAAAATTCAGACTTTTTTCACTTTTCTAATTCCCATGCCTGCTGTAACTTTTGCCATTTTTCCTCTCTTTTGTGTTCTGCTTTTCCCTGAAAAAAAATTGAGCAGGTAATCAATTGTGTGATTTTCTTTGCAGATGAAAAAGAAAAGTACGACCCAAATTCTTTCCGTGACGCCATCATCCAAGGATTGAATGAAACGGGTGGAGATCTAGAAAAGGTATTGTCAGGTGTTGAAATTGCTGTACTTATATTTATTTTGTTAGCTGGTAGAGATGCATTCATTTACATTCCAGTAGAACCTGCTATGAGTGTGACATGTAGCAAGCCAAAGTGACCATAAAGAGTAGGTGGTCTTTCATTAGAGGATCAAATAGACATGGGCCCATTAGTGCCTGACTCGGAGATAATTTCTTGTCTAAAGTAGAATTTGTTACTTTGTTTCATTGTTTTCCAGGTGTTTAATCTTTGATTTTGACAAGGTTGTAGGGGCTTCACCCCTTGGACCTATAGTCCTCCCAGCCTTGGTTTTCAGCTTCTAAATCTCAGATATATGTCCAACTTTCATGCATGGACATGGTCTAACCAGGTCGGTTCATAATTATAAATCATGGGCAACACTAACAGTCTTCAGTCCTTGAGACTTTTTTTGAAATCCCCTTCCGAAAGCTTTTTGGTTCAGACGGAACAGCCTTTCAGCTAGCTTGTGCCATCTGCAAGAGCCATAAATTCTCATGAGCCCCTGCAGATGCAGGGGCTCATGAGAATTTATGGCTCTTGCTGGCCCTGGTTTATGGGTCATGGTTATTTTGTTGACTGTTTTCAGTCATTTCAATTTTTGATAATTTTGAATCATGAGCCCTCGGGGTCACCTGTGATAAGTTTTGTTCCTTGAAATACGGGTTGTATAATCAGTTATTTGCGTTTTCAGGTATCCAAGTATCTGGATGTTGCTGGTTCTCGCCTCAACTATAGGCGTTACGCTGAAGTCCTTTTTGATGTTCTGTTTGCTGGAGGAATTTTGGGTGAGTCAGGCTGTTGGTACCTGAAAATGCTGGGCACTTGTAGAGACATAAACATGTGATATTTGATATGGCTGATTTGCTAAGTAAACTTGCCATATGAGTGCAGATGAAAATCCTAGTGTGGAAGAATTAAGCCATTTAACCCCAACGCAGTACAACAGGATGTGGATGAACCAGAATAATTCAAGGGCAGTGCCGTATTAGCTTGGCGCCAAGCTAATATGGCACTACCCTTGAATTATGGTCGATCCATCTCCTGCAACTGGTACATATGCGTTAGGTGATGCCTTCAAAATTTAGGAAATGCATCCTTGAGGTTAAATGGGTTTTACCCCTTCACTGCCAGGATAAAGCAAAGATCAACCAGACGAAGACCCTCATGTTGCGGGCGCTAATTAAGATCTATGCCTCTTGCTGTCACCACTTTTCATCCATCTTTCTTGGGCGTCTGAGCTTTGTCGTGGTAATATTAACATGGATTTCTGAAACACAGTCGGTGTCTACTAGTAGTGAAGGGGTTAATACCATTTTATTTGTATGGCTGGTTGTGTTTCTGAAGTAAATTGCTTGCTTGCTGGAATTTGTAACTCCTACCAAGTATGATGTATAGCATAGCAATTAACATGTATGCAGCTTGAACCAAATTGAGTAATTGCTTTTCAAGACTGCATTGACAATCAAGGGACAGAACAGCGATGGTTCAAGTGATGTGCAAGAACAGCTCAGTGTGTAGAGGCGCCAGGCTATTTTTGCACCACCTTTGAACTATCATAGTTGACCTATACTTTGTTGTAGCATGTTACTGTTCATGCTGTAGGCACAAATCATAAGTGTTTGCTTGACCGGATGTTGGATGTTCTGATTTTTTCAGCCCCTGGAGGTTTCATAGTTGATGAAGCTGACCAGTCTAAACCATATCGGACTGATGTGTGTGTCTTCAAGTGTGAAGGGACACCTGATAAGATCAAAGGATTTTATGAGGTAACCACAGCAGTTTACCCTTCTCTGAATTGCTCTCTTTAGTTACGTTCTGACCCGGCCATGACCGACTTCACTGATAAGTGCGTGCAGGTGATGGCAGGCTGCAGGCGGGAAGCATAGCGCTCTTTGTTTCTTGTTGAAGGCTGTCAGGCATGTGATCAGTTTAGCCTGTTAATAACTTATTATTACCGTGGCTATAAAGTTACAATCGCAAATATCATTATGTAATACTATGCTAGAAAATGTCCTCTCCAAGCTCATATAAGTTTGTTTTGAAAACCTTCGAATTCTGTGGTTATTACGTGATTACAACGTGTGTAGTTCGAGGAACTTTCCTTCCGCTGTAGACTGCGTGTGTGTAAAAAACTTGTTTTCAGTGCCGGATGTATCACTGCTATGTGTGCCCTTATCTGATGCATATTTGTACTGTTTGGCGTGTTAAAGCCATGGAGAATAAAGATTCCTTTCCAAGACATTTGGAAGCCATGAGTTCTTTGTGTAGACTTTGTGGTCTTCTTCTTCTTCTTCTCGAACGCTTTTACACTTGGAGTTTGGCTCTCAAAATGAAATCTGTGGTCTTCTGTAGCACCTCCACAGGCCCGTACAGTTTCTCTTGTAGAGTGGCGGGCTTCTGCCATATCTCCTCCTTCAGCAGCTGGTGGTTCCCACAGTACTGGAGGATGTGCTCTGTGGTCTGCTCTACTTCTCCACAAGGGCACAGGGGAGATGGCACGAAGTGAAAGCGTCTGTGCAGGTGGAAATTGAGTCGGTTGTGGCCGGTCCTCGGACGGAAGATGGTCACCTGCTCTTGTCTGGACAGCTGATGGTAACTGTCTAGGGGCCGTTGTGGTGGTCTGTTACTGTACACAGACATAACCCTTATCATTCGGAATACACCAGTGTGTGAAATAGGTTTGACTAAAATAGTTCAAGGGTAGTGCCAGAATAGCTTGGCACCTCTAGATGCCAAGCTATTCTGGCACCACCCTTGAACTAAAGCCATTGGCCTATATCCTTATCTGTAAGTACTATAATGTAGCTTGCATAAGGCAGTGTACAAATTTGAAGCTTTTAGCCTCAGTATGATCTGGGTTAATGATGGTCTTCATCTCTGTGAACTTACTTACTTACGCCTGTCACCCCTACCCGGGTATAGGCCGTCGACGAGAGACCTCCAGCAACTCCTGTCCTGTGCTTCTCCTTCGATTGTACTCCAGGTGGTTCCCAGTCTCTCGATGTCTGCTTGGAGGTCTCGACGCCAGGAGTTTCTCGGCCTACCTCTTTTCCTCTTTCCCTGGGGGTTCCATGACAATGCCTGCCTAGTGATACTGGAAGCTGGCTTTCTCAGACTGACCGATCCATCCCCATCTTCTTCGCCCAATTTCATTCTCTGCTGTTATCTGCTCTGTTCTCTCCCAGAGTCTGACATTGCTGATCTTCTCTGGCCAGTGGATTTTCAAAATTCTTCTAAGGCAACTGTTCATGAAGGTCTGTACTCTGTTGACTGTGGTTTTTGTCAATCTCCATGTCTCTGCTCCATATAGGAGAACTGCTTTTACATTGGAGTCATCTCTGTGAAGCTGACTCCATTTTCATGTTGTTCTTTCTCTGCGCCTACTTCTGCCATTCTGCAGCTTCTTCATTGCCGTAGATGCCACAGTGTGAAGGGATCCACTGCAGCACCAATCTGGTGCACTTGATGTTTTGCAGTGCCTCTTGTAGATGTGGCAGTTTGCTTGCTGCTGCCTCAAGGACAGACATGGCATCAGTCAGCAAGACAATCTGGGCATCAAGGTCTGCAGTGCCACTAAGGGTATTGCAGCACGGACCAGGGCTTCCACCTCAGCTCTGTAATTTGTGCAGTGGAGGCCTGTTGATACTGCCTCTGCCTGCCATTTTCCGTTTGGGTACTGAATGTACACCCCAGCCCCTCCATTCTGAACTGCATCTGTGGCTGATCCATCGGTGTATGCCCGTTTCCATGCTTCCTGGGGATACTTTTCTTCGAGCATGGCCAGTGTCAGGGCTTTCTTGCTCACATTGCTGTTCTCATCTTTGGTGGTGATTAAGGGTACTGTGGAAGAGATGGTGATGTTTTCTGGCTTACTTTCCCAGAGTGGAAGGTCACTAGCAGGATTCAGAGCCTCTACCTGCGCAGGGAGCTTTGCCTGGTGTTTTCTCTGCAGAGCTCTCGTCTCCTTCACAAAGCTTGATCTTTGTGGTAGAACTAGAAGGTCTAGGCGAGCAGTCAAAGACAAAAACAAACCCGTGTTTTTGTGCACTAAATACACCAGTGATATATTTTCGTGTTAAACATTGATGTGCTTAACAACCAGGAAGGGAAGCATTCTAAATCAATTTGTTGCATGTGTCATACAAAGCTTGTCAAATTAAGAAAACAAGTGGAGCGCACAGGCTCTACAGACATTCACAAAACGTGTGATTTTTGGTTAACATTTGGTGAAACTCATTCGGTTGATGTCTGTCAAACATGTAGTCATTTCAAGCAGCAGTCAAAAGGTGGCCGACCGTATCAAGCCAAAAACAGAATAGCTGGACCCAAAAGAAAGATCTTGATAATGTAGGGGATTCTTTCCCTTACCTCTCTTTCTGTCTGTCTTCATCATGTTCGGCATCAACATCAACACCAGCAAAAGTCAGGAAGTGTGTAGATTCTTTACAACCTTCCACTGATCTTTCCTGTTTACCATAATAGTATCAACACCAATACCCTTTGTAGTGCAGGAGGCATCACCAGTTATTCCCACACCCACGGTGTTGTTATGCATCATCTCCATTCAAATCCAAGATTCTTAGGCAAACATTGACTGTATCATCAAATTCGCATACTTCATGTCAGCATGCTCTGAATGGATTACCGTTTTCACTTGGCCCACCAAACCGGCTTTAGCAAGACTCAGGTATGTGGTTTTGAAGATTTTAGCATGGGTTATGCCAGTTAAGACATCTGTTGGCAGCACTGACTTTGTCTGAACTTTCCAGAAACTTTAGTTTTTGAACCGTGATGCGATAAAAAGTATGATAAACTAACAGAAGGCTGCATCTAACCCGTCTCCTGGTGATACTTTGAGTCAGTGCATGACAAACATCCACGCAGATTAGCCCAGCATGTTTGTTGTCCAAAGATAGTACAATTTCTCTTCTACAAGATGTCATGTTCAAATAATCACTCACAACTGCAGGTTAATTAATTCCGGTTTACAGACAACATCTGTAATGTACATACAGGTCATTCGCCGATGTATGCAGCAGAGGCTAAGAGCTAATCGGGGTCAAGCACAGTAGTACTGTAAACAAAGACAGCTGCTGCACTGTTCGTATCCCCAGCGGAAGCCTTATGAGTGATGGTATTTAGCACGCTAATAGTAAGGGGAAGGAGGCTGCCTCGCTATCTCAGTGCTCCTGGGAAGCGGATCTCTAGGTGTGCTGGGGGGTGCAGGCAGGCAGCCAGCTGAAAACTATAGAGCATAGTCTAAACTGCCGTGTAACAGTTAACTTCAGACTTGTGCCAGGCCCCCCCAATTTGTGTTGATATTTCCAAAGTTTTTTAGGAGCAGTTAGAGAAAATGTTTTGGGACCTCAGAAACACGCTTGAACCAAGTTTTGTTAGTCCCACTTTGTTATGATCAAAGTTGGCTGTGTGATGTTTTTCAAGTCCATGGTGACGCACAAGTATTTCAAGTTTATTACTGCAATATACTAACTTAGTGTCAGGTAGGCTCCAGTACACATTACTTTCTCTGGCATTTTATGTCTGCCTCTTTTTCATCAGTATTACATTGTCTGGTGCATCTTTGCATTGCAGGTGTTTTACAAGCTTATCCGCAGGTACAAGTACCTGGAGAAGGCTTTTGAAGATGAAGTGCGCAAGGTATGCCTTTTTGTACTATAAACACATTTTCAATGGGAAAATATAACCTCTTTACTGGTAGTAGAAGCAGATTATATATTTTTGAAATCATTGTAGCTTCAACTCAAGGTTAATGTCGGAGATCCCCAAGTAACAAGAAGTTTCCAGCAAGAGACACAGATCCTCATGATGCTGACATATCACAAATGCAGCCTTTGGTGCTTTTGTTGAATACAGCTGATTTTTGATGCTGTATGTTGTGTTGATGCTAGTGTTCAAGAACTAGACACAGAAACTTAGTGTTGTTGCCTGTTCAGGTGCTAATGTTCTAAGGCCAGCTGCATGAGTGAGCTTAATCCTGCGCCAGCCACTAAGCAAGGTGCTCCGCTACAGCGGAGCACCTTGCTTAGTGGCTGGCGCAGGACTAATCCTGCTCATGCAACTGGCCCCAGAAGGAGTTTTGAGTTCTGTTTCATGTTTTTTTTAGGTGCTAGTGTTCCAGAAGGGGTTCACGGATGAGGAGCGTTCCAAGCTGGCCATTGCTACTGGTCAGATCCTGGCCGCCGCCCTCGCCTCCCCTCGCATCTTAGACGCTCTCTTCGAGGATCACCTCGTCAAGGAAGGTGGGGGCAGTTCACAATAATCAACCTTTCCCTGCCAAGGAAAACAATGCCATCCACCAGTGAGTGTGAGAGACATAGATCTTCATGAGTCTCTGGGGTTTATGAAGATCTATGCTTCTTAGTGGCATCTGTGTGAATCATTGTGGGTAGGCTTGGGGCTCTTTTGCCACTGGTACTGTTTACAGTGCTGGTGGCGGCATGCACAAGAGGGTTAAATATTAATTCTTTTGCCACTGGTACTGTTTACAGTGCTGGTGGCGGCATGCACAAGAGCATTAAATATTAATGTCTTATGTTAACATCTTTTAATACCATAATGTCTCTTGCGTTCCCAAAAGTTGGTTTTAAGGACATTTGTTTAAAATGATTTCTATTTTCTAACTGCTACCCGATAATATGGTAAAGACATTGAGTGTAAAATCTAAGGGTGTTGCATCAACAGGGTTTATTTTTCTAAAAATAGGCTGTGGGCCATTTGGCCCACTCAGTCGAAATTCAATTAGCCAATTAAATTGAGCAGTGGGTCAATCATTCATCGCCAATGTGATCGGCCAGAAAAACTTTTAAAAATGAAAAAAAAAGGACAAAACGCCCAGAGATTATGTAATTTAACTGCTCTGAGAGTCACACACACACACACTTCAGTTACACTTACAGAGTCCTGACACTAACCTCTTACAGAGTCCTGACACTAACCTGCCTATCTTTGCTGCTTCTTGTCCTTTAGCAGGTTTATAAGTTAAATTTCTTTGGAGGCATTTCTTTCAGGCATTTCTTAATAAACACACGGCTGGTGTGCGTGCACGTAAAAAAAGATGCGCCCGATGTCGTGCACACTGGACAAGCAATGGGCCAACATGAGACTCGATGAGTCAATTGGCGCGGGGCGCATTCCAAAAATGAACCCTGCATCAAGCTGTGGATTCTTTCCTTTGCATGTCTTGAGATTTGAAATAACTATCTTTATCTTCTTTATTTTTCTTATCTGTTGCATGCATTTTTTAAAAAAGCAAAAACAACTGGTGTTTCTTTGAATAGGGAGAACTGACATTAAATAAGCGTTGTACGGGAGTCAGCAGTTGATTAGAATTGCACACTTTGATGAAAAACTGTGGATACAAAGCCCAGACAAAGGTGTGATGTTGCATGTTTGACTGGTCTTTTAATCCACTGTTTGCATCAAAAGTCTCTCTCTTTTTATCTGCATTTGATTGTCTATTTGTATGATTGGGTACATTTCAGGTATTTCCCTGGAGTGTGCAGCCAAGATCTTTGAGACATGGCTGCAGGAGAGAGATGTCCGGGATGTCTTCTCCTGTCTGAAAAAGTTTCAGATGGATACTCGCCTGCAGGTCAGTCATCTCATAGCGAATCCTCAGCTCGGGGATCTGCTAGAGCTAGTCTTGATCGGCAAGACTGCCCTGTGAAGAGAGAAGACAGTGACCCTGTGTTTGTGAAATGAAGATTTTTGTTGCATTAAACCATTTAACCCCACGGCCATATTTCCCAAATTTGGGAGGGGTCACCAGTTGCAGGAGATAGGTCAATCATGATAATTCAAGTGTAATGCCAGATCAGCTTGGCGCCTGATGGTGCCAAGCTAATCTGGCACTACCCTTGAATTATCATGGTTGGTCAATCTCCCAGGGCAGCATTCACAGAGGTTTAGTAAATCCTTCCTTTCGAAGTTATGAGCTCCTTTGAAAGTAGATGCTTCATTTTCTTATGCCTGGGGCGAAAGTATTGCTTACTTCAGGGGTCATCGAAGAAGTAAATCCGTCGTCATTTACTACAGCAGGAGACCATGAGTACACAGGCTTTTTTTCCACAGTTACCATGTGTAAAGATGTGTGTAGAGGTTTTGCATGGGTAATTTTATTGCATCACAGACAGTGCTCAGTGATTCAGTTTTTCTTATGTTTGAAACTTGCTTTAGGTTTTCTTTTTCTTCTTTTTTTTAAATTTTGTTTTAAAAAGTAACTTTTAAGTGTTTTGCAAATTTGACAGAAGCAGTCTGCTCAGTCTTGTATTTCAGTGAGCAAAACAATGGTTTCACTTTCATGCGGCAGCCTGGACCACAGTCAAAGATACTAGGAGCGGCCTAGCCTGTGGCATCTTGACCCTGTTCTTTCCCTGCTGCAGCGGTCATCTGGCAGTTTGGAATGAAACTGTACACATGTGCAAACGTAGGATTGACCCTAAATCAAATGTCCTTGGCCCGCACAAGTCACTACTACAGAGCCAATTTCGCTCAGTGCATAGCAAGCAGCTTGCCGCTAAACTTGTGAATTAATTACTCTCAAAATAGGCGTTTACTTTCGAAGCTATGGTCTACATCACTGTGCATGCTGCCTCTGCTGTAGAGGGTCAGGGCTAAACGGGTTAAATAAAAATAATGGACTCGGTGACGGGGCACAATAGGCATTGTTTCACTTTATCTTCTGTGCATCATGTAACTGCAGATACTCGGGAGGATCTGTGTCTGGAAATGCTGCTTATTCATTGTGATCTGGCAGCGAAGATGTGCATGTGGCCATCTTTTACTCCTATTGACGGGATAGCATTGACCCAGTTAATGAGTTTACATCAGTCATTTGGGAATCTGGTGAGAAAACATGAGCACACCCTAGTGGGCTAAGGCCATTGGGCTGATGTCTGCCACTGTTGGCCTGCGCACAGTTGTGCGTGGGCCAACAGTGGCCTTTTGCGCATTGGGATGTTTTCTTAAATGTTATATTTGTGTCTCCAGGAGTTGTTCCCTCTGAACAAACGGAACCAGGAGACATACTGTGCGTACTTCCGCGAACGTGGGCTGGGAGCCATTGCCGACATGCAGAACTCCACCCTCGCCACAAAGGCCAAAAAGGAAGCGCAGAAGACCCTCTCAGAAATGATCACCAACGAGAGCACTGCCGCTGATGTGAGTACATGGTGTTTAAGCCTTCTGCATGGTCCATCCCAGTTTCATAGATGACAGACTGGCCCTGTAAAAATGTGTGGCGCAGTAGAAATGTGTCACCAGATTCATATGGTGTTCACATGTTCAGAAGATATTGTGTGCTACCGCCAAATATGCAATAATAGAGACATCTGTTCCAAAGAATAACTTGGATGTTTCATGGTGTTGAAGCTGAGGCATGGACCTTTGGCTGTCAGGATTGTTTTTTGTCACTGTGATCCCAGCAGGAATCATCACGACAAAAACGACTACCAGCAGCCAGAGGGTTAAGTAAGTAATTTGTGTGTGCATGAGTTGTGAGTAAAGCATTTTGAGCATTCGGTAGTACTTTTGTTGCTGCAAGAATCGCCTTGGCAATATAGCGCTGTTGACAGCCCAAGAGTTAAATATGGAAATGTGTTTCCTTTCCTTTGCAGATGTCTGAGTATACTCAGGACCTTATGCTGAAACAAAACATGACTGAAACCGAGGTCACTATCACGGTAAGAACACTATTCTTTTTTTTTCGGAACAGAGGAAGCCATTAAGGTGGCACATGGCGTGCAAAATTGTAATTATTTTCTTCGAGACATTGTTCAAAAACTGTTTGACCTATTATTCTGAAATTTGGCACATGAAACAAAGACAGCATAATGAATGTTCACACCAAGTTTCATCATCCTAGCTAATATAATTCATAAGTTATGACATAATCGCTGAAAAATATGGGTAGCGATTTTGCCCCCTAGACCATGACATAACGAGCAGCCTGTTCACCACCTAAAATGGTTTGAAATGAAGGAAAAGGATTATATTACACAATAAAGCATGATAAATGTACTTGCGACGCATGGAAATGTCTTTGGTCATGTGTCGTATTGTTGCCCAAAAAATAAATTCATAGCATGACTTGATCAATCAAATGGATCGCAGAAACTACTAAAGGTACAATTTTCTAACTAGTCTTATTGTGTTCAGCAACCATTTTTACACCTGTGTGCAAAATTTCAGCTTGATATCTTTATCCAAAGCAACATTTTTTCAGGGGGCAAAATCATCGCTGTTGCAAAAAAAGCACGTTTTCAGAAAATTGACTTCAAAGTTGGAGAAAGGCAAACAGTGTGTTTGTAAGTTGGAGAAAGGCAAACAGTGTGTCAAATTGTTCATTCTAAACACTTGGAATGGACCTTGTGGAAACTAAGAGAGTCTGTACTGACACTGGAATAGTCTCTAAGCACACAGAGAGTTTAGAATGCTCCAGGATCATACTGCACTCCCTCCTGTCCCCTGCGACGATCGCGTTCTTGGCGGTGGACATCGTCAATCTTTTTGCGCCGTTTCTTCGCCTGTTCGGATGATTTTCTTGTTGCATCTTTCACCCTTCTCACATCCTCTTTCTCTACATATTCCTCAGCCAGCTCCCCTCTCACTATGTCTAGCTCCATCATCACATCGAGGTGTGCAGCCGAACCCTTGTTGAAGCGCTGGACACAGACGGCGACGGCAGTGTCGACAGTGCGGCGGCCTGCCCATCGTTCCTTGGGGCACACTCTCCACACCACAGAATGAAACGCTTCATTTGAGTTCTGTGTTTTTACCGATAGGCATCTTTTTAGTAACTGAGGGTCACCAAGACGCTTGTATACGGGCACAAGAGCCTGTGCAACGGCACGTGGCAGGGGCTTGGAGTGAGGTCGTGGGGCCTGGTTGTGCGCTTCAGCTCTCCTGTAGAAACACCAAGATTCTTCCCCTTCAGGGCATCTGTCATGATGAGGGTCTTCGTCTGTGGAGAGTGTGTGGAAAAATGAAGCCCACACTGCATTTTCCATGCCTTGGAGGTCCCCAGGGTGGTCTTTGATGGCCCTGCCATAGTAATTAGTCAGCTGCTTGATCCGCTGCTCCGTCAGCTTGCCACGGCCACTAATGGAACATTGCTGTGCCTTTTTTTTTTCCACAAGAGTACGCAGAGCTGTCCCCATCCTCTTTGTGACATGGTTCACGCAGTCGATCTTGCTGACAGTGACACCATCTCCGTACATGCCAGCCTCATTGACTCTTGTGTGGGCCTTGCCATCTCCATCTCCCAGCATTTCCACGTATCGGAAATTGTGCAGACGTTCAGATCTCTGCCACAGAATCACAGCAGCTTCAGTTTCCATTGCCTGAGAAGAGCAGTCAATAGTTTTTTGACACTGGCCTCTGTGTTTTGCTCTCCAGTCTGCATATTCAGGAGAATCAGGTTCAGGACCTAACTCACAAGCATGGCAGTAATTTGACAGTGTGACAAAATCTACCACCAAGCCAGAATAAATCTCTATGACCGTCGCAATTCCATTATGAGATGTACGTCCACGCTTTTGCCAGCTGCCATCAAAGGACACAGATATATCCAGGCGACCATCTGGAGTCGGTTCTGCAAACTTCAACTCCACGTACAGTGCACGAATGTGCTCAGCTGCCTCTTGAAGGTGACTGTCAGCTGCTCGACGAGCTCCTGCATGGAGAGTCTTCTGGTAGTGCTGCCAGGTCTTCAGGTGCATAGGGGGAGGCATGTTCAGCATTCCCAAAAAACGGGAAAGCTGGGTGAAGCCAATGCCGTTCATAGCAGCAGCAGTCACCAGGCGCCGGTTTATGTCGTAGCCAGTGTACACGGTGCCGGTCTTCTGTGATGTCATCACTTCACTGATGATGGTGCCACAACCTGTGCACTGCACTTTCAGCTGGCAAGAGGTCCCCATCCTTGCAGATTTTTCTTCAAAAACGCAATACTGAAAAATAAACAGAGAAAAACCCTTTAGTACGATATACATGAAAAGTCACGGTACTCTTACCCAATGTCAACAAATCACAAACACAAAGTGAAGTAAGGAGTAATGAGGAAACTTCACTTACCGATTGCTCACAAGTATCACACTGCACAGGAGAGAAGAGCTGGTTTAAACTTTCCAGGTTGACGATAATATTCATCGCCTCAACGGGTGCAGCTTCACCAGTCTCTTTTTCACGATCGTCTTCAAAATTCCGAAGTTTCTTGACGGAAGCAACTTCTGCCGATGTCGAAGCCGTCACAGTCGCATCGATCGCCGCACTCTCTGCAGCTGCATTCGGCGACTGCTGCTTTTTCTGTTTGCTCCTCTTTCTCTTCTTGCCGTACTGGTGTTTGGTAGCCCATTTGGTCCCTTTTTTTGTCATTTCCGTCGCACTACATCGAGTTTCTGACAATGACTGTCGCACACGGCTTGAAAACGACGCCATTTTTTATTGTGTCAAACACGCGTGTTGCCGAGGACGGAAACTGCCGAAGCGCTCTTCGGCAGTGATCACGCGCTGCTCCGTGTGCCGCCGGCCAATCAGAAACTTCTATTCAAACGGATGACGGAAGCGCTTATGTTCCGAGGGTTTCGATTGGTTGTAAGCTGCTCTGATAGGCCTCGGGTTTCCTCTTCGTGTGTCTCCGTATCGCATTCTTTGTTTCCGAAACAGACCTCAAAATTAGGCCAAGACCGTGACCTTTCTACTCATACCAAACACATGGGAGTTCTTTCAAAGGGACATGCCGTAACCAGGCACTCAAAATTGAGTTTTTGACGGCCAATTTAGTTTTTCTTTTTACTTCCAAGCGATAGATACCTCACTAAACGTCCAAAATAGGGGTATAATTCAATAAAATGGACAAAACCAATCACACACATGCATAATACAGACATCGTAGGCACCATTTCTGGGTCAAACTGGAAACACATTTTTGAACGATTTTTGACGAAAATTACATGCCGTGTGCCACCTTAATCCATATCATACTGAGGCTAAAGCTTCAAATTTGTACACTGCCACATAAGCTACATTATAACACTTAAAGATGAGGATATAGACCAATGGCTTTAGTTCAAGAAACTCCACCAGGGAGGCCCCTTTGGGGGCTTAACTGCCTGTCCCAAGTCAGGATAAAGGAGGAGGGTTAGGCGTGGGGCTAGCGACTCCACCCTGTAAAAAGAAACTTGCTACGGAAACGACAACAAGGGAAAAAGCAACAACCGGCGCTGGGAGCGAAGCAGACCAGGAAACTGGACTTATGACGGATGGGGACCAAAGCCGCAAGGACGTCTCCACCCCGATAGCGGAACTCCTGACGCCAAAACGATGGATCAGAATTGGATGCTGGAACGTGCGAACGCTCTACCAGACCAGAAAGCTTGCGCAAGCAGTAAGTGAACTGAACCGCTACAAACTAACCCTCATGGGAGTAACAGAAGCAAGATGGACTGGTGCTGGCAGACAGAGGTTGAGCTCCGGAGAAGTCATCATCTGGTCTGGAAGAACAGACAACGAACACCGAGAAGGAGTTGCTGTCATCATCAATAAGAGCAAGGCCAACACCGTTCTACAGTGGAAACCTGTGAACGAGCGCCTGCTGTACGTCAGGATGAATTCCAAATACGCAAAGCTGTCTATTGTAGTGGGCTACGCACCGATAGACGACGCGGAAGAAGAGGATAAGGATGCATTCTACGACGCTCTCCAAGCTGTTTTGGAAGACATCCCTCGACATGACATGCTGATGCTGATCGGTGACTTCAACGCTAAGGTCGGCTGCGACAATGAAGACAGAGAGAGGACCATGGGACGACATGGAGCGGGTGTGATCAACGACAACGGGGAGAGGCTGGTCGATTTCTGCGAGGAGAATGACTTAGTCATAGGAGGGACCCTGTTTGCGCATAGGGAGATCCACAAACTCACATGGAAATCACCAGACGGCAAGACCCAGAACCAGATCGACCACATCATCATTAATGGTCGCTGGAGGCACTCTCTGCAGGATGTGCGAGTGATGCGACATGCTGACATTGGCAGCGACCATAGTCTTCTGGTGGGGAAGGTGACATTAAAGCTTAGGAAAGTAAAGATAGGAGACACCAGAAATCAGCGCTACGACGTGGCCAAGTTGAAAGACCCAAAAGTGAAAGAAGAGTTTAGGTTGGCCCTCAGGAATAGATTTAGTGTTTTGGAAGATGAGACAGCGCTGACTATTGAAGATTTCAACAGAGCCATGAAGGAAACAGGAGGGGAAGTTTTAGGATACAGAAAGAGCAGGAAGACAGAGTGGATCTCAGAAGACACGTGGGCTCGCATAGAAGAGAGAAGACAGATCAAGAAGAAACTTTTGGACACCAAATCACCAAGACTGAAGGAAAGAATATCAAGAGAATACAGAGAGAAAGATCAAGCGGTGAAGACATCAGCGAGAAGAGACAAGAGAATGCATACAGAAAGGCTGGCAGAAGAAGCGGAGGCAGCTGCAAAACAGAGAGACATGAAGACAGTGTACCAGAACACCAAGAAGCTGAAGGGCGATTACGGGCAGCACCACGACCTTCCAGTGAGAGCTGAAGATGGAACTCATGTCACAATAGAGGAAGAGAAGCTGAAGAGATGGAAGCAACACTTCGAGTCCATCCTGAACCGCTCAGACCCACCAACCCTCACTGACATTCCTGAAGCGGAGGAGGACCTGGACATTAACCTCGGCAACATTACTATTGCGGAAGTCAATCAGGCCATTCAAAAGCTGAAGAACGGGAAGGCACCTGGCGATGACGGAGTGTGTCCCGAGATGCTGAAAGTAGAAGATACGGTAACGCCGCAGCTTCTTTGTCAGATTTTTCAAAAGATCTGGGACACTGAGGAAGCGCCGAGCGATTGGAAGACCGGCACCATCGTCAAACTTCCGAAGAAAGGAGACCTGGGGAACTGTAACAACTGGCGAGGCATCACCTTATTATCCCTCACCAGCAAGATCTTCAGCCGCATTCTCCTTGAACGCATTACGACAGCAGTGGATGGCATCCTTCGCCAGGAGCAGGCAGGTTTTAGGAAAGGCAAGTCCTGCATTGACCATATTTTCGTCCTGAGACAGATCCTTGAACAGTCTAACGAATGGAATGGATCCCTCTATGTGGTCTTTGTAGACTTTGAGAAGGCCTTCGACAGTCTGCATCGAGACTCCCTTTGGAAAATCCTGCGATACTATGGAATCCCCCAGAAACTTGTCAACATCATCAGGTCCCTGTACAAGAATTTTGAGTGCAGAGTCGTCCACAACAACCAGCTCACCGAACCGTTTAAGGTGGAAACCGGAGTGAAACAAGGATGTATTCTTTCGCCGATCCTCTTCTCAATGGCAATTGATTGGATCATGCGCCGCACCACAGAGGGAAGGAGGCAGGGAATTCAGTGGACGCTAACCTCAATGCTGGATGACCTCGACTACGCCGATAATATCGGGCTGCTGGCAAGCAGAAACCAGGACATGCAACAGAAGACACAACAGTTGACACAGTCAGCAAGCTCCATAGGTCTCGGGGTCAACATTAGGAAGACTCAAGTCATGAGGAAGAACACCATAGTGGGCGACCCAATCACCATCAATGACCAACCTCTGCAAGAGGTGGACGAGTTCACGTACCTGGGCAGCAAGGTTACCACAGATGGAGACTGCACAAGGGAGATCACCACAAGAATCAGCAAAGCCAACCAAGCCTTCGCAATGCTGAAACCCATCTGGAGGACCACAAGCCTGAGCATCCACACCAAGCTCCGTATTTTTAAGAGCAACGTGCTGAGTGTCCTTCTATATGGGTCAGAGTGCTGGAAATCCACTACCGCTACGGAACGCAAGCTGGAAGTCTTCCAGAACAAGTGCCTGCGACGGATCATGAAGGTCTTCTGGCCAAACATGATTACAAACGAGGAACTACGGAAGAGAGCAGGCGCAGACAGCATCGCTGAAACCATCGCCACACGGAGATGGAGATGGCTAGGCCACGTTTGCAGAATGTCACTCGACTCATTACCAAGGGTGGCACTGAGATGGACACCACAGGGGAAGAGAAACCGTGGGCGACCAAAGGAGACGTGGCGCCGAACCGTGGAGCGAGAGCTCAAGAACAGAGGCCTTACTCTGCAAACAGCACCCAAAATAGCAGCTGACAGACAAAAGTGGCGCTCCCTTGCCGTCGCCTCAAGCACCAGACGGCGCAGAGAGGACTGAACTGAACTGAACTTTAGTTCAAGAGTGGCGCCAGAGGCGCCAAGCTATTCTGGCACCACCCTTGAACTGCTTTAGTCAGACTTATTTCACACACTGGTGTATTGCAACTGATAAAGGTTAAACTCGTTGAGCTCATTACACCCTGGGCATGAAATTATCAATATTTCTGATATACTTTGAAGTCTGTCCATGATAGTTCAAGGGTGGTGTGGGAATATCTTGGTGCCCGACATGACCTTTATGCTGTTGTGGTCGATCCACATCGTTTGTAGCATGTCAGGGCTTCATGAGTTGAACAATTCTCTCCCTCTCAGGGGGGTGGGAGTGGAATACTACATAGATGTTCATGTACATCTTTTCAGTATCATTTTGACAACAGAGTGTAAAAACTAACATAATAATAAAGAGCATTTATATCGCGCGGAATCCCCAGGAGCAGTGGGCTCTAAGCGCGTTACAAAAAATGTATATGTATGCAGAATCTCACTACCTTTAAAAAAGTTTAATCTACGCACACACATACAACTAAAACACACATAACAAAACAAAACCATTCACAATCACAAGTTAAACAGATTTTGATCATGCCGATGCGCCACCACGATGGTGCTACGCGGTCAACAGAGGGAAGACCTAAGATCAAGGCCACCACGATGGTGCTAAACGGTCAGCAAAAGAAGGACCTATGATCTAAGCCACCATGATGGTGCTACAAAGTCAACAGAAGGAGGACCCAAGATCAGCACAACCACGATGGTGCTACAAATAGATGACCTGTGATCGTCTGAGCCACCAAATGGTCAATACACTAAGGATGTAAAGTGAAGCCACCAAGATGGTCCTACACGGTCAACAAAAGGAGGACCGAGGTAATAAATGCCACCATGATGGTGCTAGGTGAGGCATCATAAGCCACAGAAATATGTATGCTGACCAGCCCATTATCACACACAATCTGTGGATTAATGGTACGCAAGCTGAAAGAAGTAGGTTTTAAGTTGGGTCTTAAAGACGTCGATGTTTTCAGCATTCCGGAGGTGTTGGGGAAGTGAGTTCCAGACAACAGGGGCTTGATACTGGAATGTTTGGCAGCCAAACCGCTTAGAGGAAATGCTGGGGACACAGAAACGCTTCTCAGAGCAGGAACGAAGGGAATGGGAGGGCTGATAGATGTTGAGGAGGGGTGAGAGATATGGCGGTAGGGATCCATCAAAGCAGCGAAAACCCAGGACCGCAATCTTGTACTCGACTCTAAACTGAATGGGTAGCCAGTGCAATTCCTGAAGTAGGGGAGTTACATGGTCCATTTTAGATTTGCCAAAAGCAAGTCTGGCAGCATTGTTGAGGACTGTCTGCAGACGGGAGAGTTCTTTCTGGGGGACACCTGCCAGGAGGGAGTTACAATAGTCTAAGCGGCTAAGGACAAGGGAGCAAATAAGTTGAACAGTGGCGGACCGGGTGATGAATGGTCTAATAGAGCTGATTTTTTGCAGCTGGAAGTTCGCCGTCCTGCACACATTAGTAATGTGATGGTGCATGGACATACTGCAGTCGAACTGAACTCCCAGATTACGTACAGACTGGCTAAAAGTTATTTCACTGTCGCCAACCACGAGGGAGGTCCCTGGTGGGACCTGACTAAAGGAGTGGTCGGAACCAGCGCAGAGTGATTTAGTCTTGCCGTCGTTCAGCTTCAGTTTGTTGCACAGCATCCATTTTTTCACAGAGGAAATACAAAGTTCAATCTCTTTCACAAGAGCAGGAAAATTAGATGGAGAAGCACCTTTGTGGAGCTGGGTGTCATCGGCATACTTGTGAAATTCACAGGCATGTCAGATGATGACGTCAGAGAGGGATTGGGTGTAAAGGCTGAAAAGGGCGGGCCCAAGGACGGATCCTTGGGGGACGCCGTATCTCAGCATGAGGGGCTGCGACTCTGATTGATTGACAACTACCTTCTGAGTACGCCCACGCAGATATGAGGAAAACCAGCTAAGTGTTTTGCCAGAGATGCCATAGGGTGTGTTAAGTCTCTCTAGGAGTACAGTATGGTCACTCGTATCAAATGCCGCTGAGAGGTCAAGGAGGCAAAGAATGGAAACCAGCTTGTTGTCAGCATTGCACAGAAGGCTGTTTGTAACATGCAGGAGAGCAGTTTCTGTACTGTGCTGTTTTCTGTAAGCTGACTGAAATGTTTCTAGGAGGTTGTTGGAAATGAGATGGTTTTGGAGCTGAGACAGAACAATGCGTTCTAATAGCTTTGACAAAAAAGGGAGATTGGAGATGGGCCGATAGTTATTAAAACATTCTTTGTTGAGACCAGGTTTCTTCAGCAAAGGTGTCACGACTGCTTGTTTGAAATATTCAGGCACTACACCAGTCTGTAGTGACACATTCATGATTCTGGTGATGACTGGAATCAGGTCAGCTATACATGATTTGAAAAGGCTAGCTGGAAGAGGATCCAGGGAGCAACACTTGAGAGGAGCATGTGCGATAATGTCACGAACAAAGTCCTCGGACACAGGCTGAAATTCTGCAAGTTGTGGATCGTGATAGCTAGTGATCTCAGGAGTATTGTCAGACGCATCCAGTTCACGCCGGATGTCCTCAATCTTTTTGTCAAAGAACTGACAGAAAGCGTCCGCGAGATCTGACGCTGGTACGGCGGAGGGTACGGAAATGTCCTTGCGTACCCCAAGGAGTTCATCAGACACACTGAACAAGGTTTTGGTGCTAGAGCAGGCCTGCAGGCGGGAATAGAAGTGCTGACGCTTGGCTTTGCGCTGGAGGGATTTTAGGCAGTTGCACTTCTGCACGAACAGCTGGCGGTGAATGGTCAACTTGCTAGACCGCCAACACCACTCAAACTGGCGGAGCTCTCTCTTAGTGTCCTTGACCGTGCCTGTCATCCAAGGAGCTGATCACGTCTGGATGTTAGAGGAGCGTGCGTGTCCAGGATATGCTGCAGCGACCTGTTGTAGTCCTCCAGTAAAACTGTGTGGTGAGGAATCTAACTCTGCAGCGGCAGCACACAGACATGTGGAATTGATTAAGATCCATTCCTTTTACATTGCGGGAAATAACCACGCGCTTGCAGGATTTGGGCTGGAAACAAAAAAGATCAAAGAAGATGGCACTGTGATCGGAAAGAGCGAGATCACTGACATGGAATGACCGAAGCTTGTTTGAAGTTTGTCATCATCTCGGACAATAAGTAGGTCAAGCTTATGTTCGCATTTGTGGGTCGGTTGACTTATGAGTTGTTTGAAGTTGAAGTCAGTCAAGATCGCTTAAAGACGCCTGGCAGTGGTGTTAGACAGCACTTCAAAGTGTGTATTAAAGTCGCCAGTTATGACCAGGTTGTGTGATGAGGACAACAGGTCTGAGAAGTCATGCAGAAAAGAAGCGTCATTAGAGTTGTTTTTCCTGCTAGGTGGAGGACGATAGAGACAGACACAAACACAGGAGGAGTTTTTGTGAGCAAACCTGACTTCACAAGCTTCAGAAGAACTGAAACTGAGCTTCTGGAAGATAATGCATTCATCAAGACGCTTGGCAAAGACCACTGCTAAGCCGCCGCCGCGGCGCCCAATGCGCGAAAAAGACATGGTCTTGTGTGTAGGTGGCGTCATATCAGCCAGCAGCGCCTCGTCGCCATGTTCTAACAACCAAGACTCTGTGATAAATGCAATGTCAATTTTATCATCTGCAATCAGCTCTCTAATTTCGTCGGTCTTGTTACGACATGATTGTGAATTGAAGCAGACACACTTCAACGTACCCGATGCAGTAGTTTCTGAGCGCTCAGTGATGGGAACATGAATCAAATTGTGAAAGTTGCACACACCTCTATGATTCGCGAAAATCATGTGGGGGAGGGGGGAGATCACAGGGAAGAGGCTCGCATGCTTCCTGGCGGGACGTACGGAATGGCCATTAGACCCCCACCCGGGTCTGCCCTGGGGGACTTGGGTGGGGTTAGGTATTTTTTAGTTCCCAGGGTCACCCTGGTCAGCCCCACAGGGTGGGTTTTTCTCTCTATTCTGGGGCATGTGTTTCTGTCTACCCTTTGTCCATTCACCTGTATTTGCCTTTTTAAAACTCTCCCTACTGTCTGCGCTGCCTGTAGCTCTTGATATTGGATGCGTGTTGCTAAATGGTCTTAGCTTTATGTATGCCCCATGTTGTAGGTTTATTTAATGTATTTGACCGGCTGGCGACATACATTCAATTTTCTGTTTATTTTTTTTTCACAAGCAGTGCAGGCACGTCCTGAGAAAGCCTTGTTGCTGTCGGGACGTTAAGCAATGTACAATCAATCAATGTACAATCAACCGATTGAAGCACCTGACTGATAACCACAGCATGAGAGGGGGTAGGAACATCTGTAGAGAATGCACTAGGCGATGTATTTGACCTGTCTGTAATAAACACATTGATTTGCCTCTGATTCCTCCTACCACCTCTCCGGGTCCGCTTACGAGGCAGATTACACCCAATCCCCAATGTTCGAAGGTGGGGGATGAGAGAGGGATCAAGGCGTGAGGCCACAGGTCGGACACATAGCAGATCATCCCTGGAGTACTTGTGTTGTGAGGAGGGAGCACATGTATTAGAGCTGACACTGGCTACACTAGAGGAGTTTACTGGCAGACTGGATGGGTACAACCAGATATGGAACAAATGACAAGGTCAAACTGTGTCACAGCTGGAAGACTGGAGGGATTCACAAGTAGACTGGATGTATTCACAATGCCACCGGTGACACAATTCAACTGTGAAACTGAGGGGAGACTATGTGGGTTCACATGAGGACTGAAAAGATTCACGGTTGTAACTGGAGCAGTCAGGTGTGACTGCCACTGAACCAGTAGAACAGAAAACAGTAAAAACCAAATCATTTTCCACTCCGGAGGAAATGGTCTACAAAAAAGGTACCACCACGACGCCCAATTCATCACGAACATGAAGATGTCATAATCCAACACATTCAATCAGCCTTGCCACGATTAGACACAAAACAATGAGAGATGGTGTCACTCTGCCTGTTAGGCGTGTGAGCACAGCTCACCCTGTTTTCTCCGAGTGCAGACATCGCTGTACGCATTTAACTGTTTAACCCCTAAGGGCCAATTCCCCAGTTTTGGAGGTGTCACCGAATGACTACGTACCAGCTGCAGGAGATGAATCGTGTATGGTAATTCAATTATAGTGCCAGATTAGCTTGATGGCGCCAAGCTAATCATGCACTATCCTAGAATTATCACGGTCGCCCTATCTCCTGCCATAGGGCGTCGGAGCTAAATGGATTAACATTCTATGCCTGCAGATCTGGAACACGGTGATGGCGGCAGTGGAGTGGAACAAGAAGGAGGACCTTGTGACCGAGCAGGCCATGAAGCACCTGCAGGCTTACACCCCCCTGCTGGCCCAGACCGCCAAGACGCCCAAAGCCGAGCTTGCTCTCATGCTGCGTGTCCAGGAGTTCTGCTATGAGAACATGAACTTCCTCAAGTCCTTCCAGAAAATCATTGTCCTCCTCTACAAGAGTAAGTCTCTCTTTTCTGTAAACATCGACTTTGGTTTCTCGGAGGTCGCCCTGCACCTCTGCCAATGGAGGCAGCCCTAAGTTTTCCCACTAGGGTAAATTTGGACTGCCTTCATCGGCAGAGGGGGGTGCAGGGTAACATGTTCCACCTACACTACCAGATGTACCGACGAGATAGATCCTCTAAGACTGGTTGGGCCTGTGATGCTGGCTCCACATATATCAGTGAACCCTTTTCATCCTGATACCCTATCGCAAGAAATAAATTTGACTGATAGTTCAAGGGTGGTGCCTTAGGCGCCAAGCTATCCTGGCACCACCTTTGAGCTAAAATGGTTGCCACAAACAGAATGTAACTACTTTCAAACCTTTTAAGTGACCACCTGTACCATGTGACCACATGCATTATAGCAGACCACCCATATCCAGTACCAGTCTTTCTGTTGCTTACATTACACTGTGGGAGGAGACCTCTTTCAAAGGCGACCACTTTTTGATTGTCTCTTTGGTGGTTGCCTTCAACAGGTTTGACTGTATTTTCCGTGCCTGGAAAGGTGGCCTTGACAATTGTCTGTTAAAATAAATTCACCTAGTGAGAAGACAGCACTATTGCATATTATTTTCCAGGATGACAGTACATCCGACGTTTTCTTTCTGTATTTTCAGGGGATGTGCTGAGTGAGGACACCATCCTGCAGTGGTACAAGAAGGCGCACAGCGCCAAGGGCAAAAGCGTTTTCCTAGACCAGATGAAGAAGTTTGTAGAGTGGCTGGAGAACGCTGAGGAAGGTATGTGTCACCTCTTTTCACTTTGCTCAAGGTTTTTAACAATAAAACCTCGATGGATCAGTCAAATATGTGTTGGTCTGTGATCTGTACTGGTCTGTGATTTTGGAACGTACGGCTTGCAGCTGTAAGGTCCAAAATCACAGACCAGCATGACATTTTGGTGTTGTGCACGTGGCTGCTGTGGACGGCTTGCTAGTAAGGGAGAAAACTTTACAGTGTCCTTATAAGACCAAGGATCAGCATCCGGTTGACCTAGCACAATGTTCCCTCCCTTACGAGCAGTTCCCCTGGTTCCAGTAGTATCTCAAAATTTGCATAACCCATACAGCCCTGACATGCTACGAAGGGATGTGGTCCACCATGAGAGTTCAAGGGTGGTGTCAGAATAGCTTGGCGCCTTGAACTCTCATGGTCGATCTTTCTCCAGAACTGTGACGTAGACCTTGAATGTGTTAAGAAAAATTAATTTTTCTCTAAAATGTATTTTTTCGAAAAATACTTACCGATGCCATTACTTAAGTGGAACAACCTATAGCTAGCGTAATTTTAGCCCAAAAACTTACGATGTGTACCCTCAGAGCCAGGGGAGGCCACCAAGGGTACCGTGGTCTAGTACCCGGGTAGCCTCCCTTACCCCGCCAACAGGTGAGCGCCAGCTCACTACCAATCCAACCAGTTCTTTCATTTGACTGAGGAGCGGCTAGCGGGGCAGGTGGGAGGGTCATCCGAGTAATGGCATCGGTAAGTATTTTTCGAAAAAATACATTTTAGAGAAAAATTAATTTGTTTCTTCAAAAACATTACCGATGCCATTACTTAAGTGGAGAATGGCGAAGAGGAGGAGGGTGCCGCGTAACTCAGTGACTGACTGAGCTAGCCAGCCCCGTCCTCCCCGGCGCAAGCTCCCGATAATTTTAGCTAAAGGATTACCAACGGCACCGAAGGTGCCGGGAGGGAGTGTTGCGCCGCCGCGATGTCCCCCACCAGGGCCAGGTTGTCTTGCTGGCCAACCAGGTGACGGAGGTAGAACCGGGTGAAGGTCGACTCGATCCGCCAGCCTATGGCAGCCAGACTGTCTCGGACAGCGCAGTAGCGGGGAAACGTGACGCTAGCAGCCATGGCTCTGACCTCGTGGGCCCGGAAGAGTAGCCGTTAGACAGCGTCGGGGCAGAGGTCCTGGTAGGCGGAGCACATCACCCATCTAGCCAGGAAGATCGTCTGGGCTGAGCTGACTGTCTACCTGGGGACAGAGAAAACAAAGGAGGCGGGTGCGTCCCTGGCGGAGCGGCTTGGTACGGCGTAGGTACACGTAAGGCTCCCATCGGGACGTGTTGTCTGACTTCCTCGTAGGGGTCGATCGGCGTAAGCGATCGGACAGTGATCACCTGTGGGGCTGTCAGCGGGGACTGGTTCAGGGCCAGGAAGACCGAGTCCGATAGTAGCTGCACGGTGTCATCCGACCTGCACTGCAGTCAGGCGGGGGCGCGGAAGGCGCGGGCAGCTCGCTCAATCTGGAGGGTGTGGCTACGGTGAGCAGAAGCCAGTCTTTGTGTAGCGTCGGCCAGGCTTGCTAGGGGAAGCGGCTCATACGCTAGCGTCCATCCAGAAGAGCATCCAGGGTAAATCCCAGCGCGGGATCAGGGAGCGGAGGGCAGGTCACTGTGTGCCGACGAGGGGCAAGGTGTTCCGCTCGGCCCGGGCGCCGGTAAGCGTCGGCGATCATAGAGGTAACCCCTGAGGTGATTGGTGTCAAGGACTGTTCGGCGAAGCCAGGAAGAACTCCGCCAGCGGCGGGAAGTCAGATCGGTAGTGGAGAGGCGACGGAGGGCGCACCAAGTTCCCAGAACTCTCCACCTTTCCTCTTAGACACGCAGGGTCGAGGATCCACGGCCTGAAGCGATAGCTGTCACTGCCTCACTCGAGAATTCCAGCGGCGAGGGCTTGCCATCCAAACTCCAAGCGTGTAGCAGGAGTCTCCCAGAGCACGGAAGGAGAGCGCCTGGCGCGGTAGCTAGGGCATCGTGCGAGGAGCAGGAAGCCGGAGTGAGGGGCCCGTGGCCAGGATCAGGAGGTCGGGGGCGCAGGGACTGGTCCAGCAGAACGGCGCTCCCAGCAACCGGAACGCGTAGCATCCCTGCGCTAGAGAAGCACCTTGGGGACAAGGACTGAGGGAGGGTAAGTGGAAGCGCCGAGGCCGTCCCAGAGAGGGGTAGCGCAACGGCCGCCCAGGCTAGGGGTTTCGGGACGGTTGAGACGAGGAGGGGGGAGCTGAAGGTACCACCCTGTCGCGAAGAACGAAGAGGGGGGAGGGGGGCTCCCACGTGGCGCAGAACATCCGGGTGACAACCGGGCGAAGCGTCTCTTCCTCTTACTCCTCACTTGGCGCAGAGACGGAGACCGTTCCGGGAGGGGAAGCCCGCAAGGCCAAGCAGGTGGCCGTGAAGTAACTCGCTCGGGAGAGACGCGGCGATCCTGCACCCACGGCGGCACCGGTAAGAAGAAGGCAGAGGAAGGGGAGCAGGTCCCGTCCTGCTTCCGAACGTAGGACATGCCAGAGGACTAGTCGGAATGACGATCAGGTCCTGATGTCCGAAGTCGGTCTCCAAGGGAGGAGAGCAGCCGAATCGCCTGAAACTCCCAACCAGTTGAAGGCTTGACCGCAAGGACCGGAAGGCAGCTGCCGGAAGCCGTGGCACGTCGGCAGCAGGAGCGCACCCCAGCCGAAATGACTGGCGTCAACGCAAGGGACAACTGGGGGGGGAAGGCGAGGAGAGGGACTCCAGGCGCAAGACTGGCAGGGACCGCCGACGGGAGCCTCAATGTCTCCGGTCGAGGGCGCCAGCGCAGGAGTAGGTGAAGGGGAAGCGGGTGCAACCAGAACCGACTAAGGGGAAGGAGATCCGCAGCGGTGCTCACTAGGCCAGAGCTGCAACCAGTGTCTGGCGGAGACTGTCTCCTGCGGTGCACCAAGACGCGCCAGGTTCGCCAACTTCTGGGTCCTCAGTTCCGGGAGTCATACTCGACGAGATCCGTCAGGAACTCCAACCACGGCGAGCGAAGCGGCGGGACAGAGCGAGAACCGAGGTGCCTAAGACTACGAAGCCACAGGTGTCGAGGAGTCCAGGAGGCGTCTCGTAGCTGTTCCCGGGAGGGAGCCGACCGGAGGCGCCGGAGCAGATCGTCGACAAGTTCGAGGAAGGCTCGACGAAGTCCGCGTGGCCGTGGCTTTGCAGACGCCGACCAAGAGACGGCCGAAGACCCAGCGGAGGCTGCGGGCGACGGCGGAACGGTCGGGACACCGTCGAAGTTAAGCGCAGAAGCGTCTGGAACTGGAAGCACTGGAACGAGAGTGTAGGCACCCGCTAAATCCCGGCAGACAGGGAAGCTCAAGGGAGGAACCTCGGCGCGCAGGCTCAGCAGTCTCGAAGGAGGGAGGCGCCGCTAGGAACTCGTGCCAAGTTGAAGGCGAGGTCGGGTACCGCCAGTGGCCGTGCCAGGCCAGGCAGGGGGCAGAGGCGGAGTCGGGGGGCGGGCGGGCGCGGCGGGCGGCAGAGACGCGCAGGGAAGGTCAGCGACTCCGGAAGGGCGGGTGTCCATCGGGTCCGGCGATCCGGGTGGCTGGAAGCGGGAGGAGGTGAAGCGGGCCGATGAAGAATCTCAACGCATCCTTCACCAACTGCCAGGACCGAAGGAGGGGATGTCGAGCGGAGCCTGTCGCAGCTGTCTCCGTAGGTCCAGCAGGAGGTAGGGGCAGACAACGAGCACAGTAGGCGCGGCGCCGGCGCATCGAAGACCCAAGCGTTGACACGCCGCTAGGAGGCGGTACTTCCTCTCCACAGCCAGAGCAAGGAGGGGCCCGAACAGCGGCGAGAAGGAGAAGAGCCAGCTCCAGGTAGACGAGTGCTCGCTTGGCCAAGTCGAGGGATCCAGCACAGGCGAGAGCGTCGCGGAGGGGAACGTCGTCCGAATCCGACAGGGAGGAAGCAACGGCGCGAGGCACGAATCCACCAGCTGCTGCTGATCGGCAGGAACCACTGCGGCGAGGCAGAAGCAAGGCCTGTGCATGTCCGGCGTCCAGCTGCGCGGAAGGCGATGTCCAATCCACCGACCGGCGAGTGACGGCGACGAAGACCCCGCGTCGGAGCCTGGATCCTGTCGCAGAGGCGGAGAAGGAGACCCGCACCCTTGAACCTCGGGGCGTGGCAAGGACGAACCTCTAGGGGGGGGAGAACAACGTCCAAGCGGGCGACGGGGAAGGCGTCGGCTTGAGAAGACGCGAGACAGTAGAGGTGCAGTGCGTCGAGCGAGGGAAGAGTCTCCGTCCTGGGGGTCCTGGACGCAGGGTCAAGGACGTAGAAGAGAACACCCGGAGGTAGAACGGGGGGAGCCGAGTCAGAATCCGCCGGAGCGAGTCAAAGGCAGCGATCCACATCGATGGGCAGAGCAGGAGGCCGACGCACCAGGAGCTGGAGAGGCGGAAGCCGCTGTCAGACGAGGCAAGACCAGGGCGAGCGGCCCGAGCAGGCGCGGAAGGCAAGACCGACGAGAGGAGCGTCCGTACGAAGGAAGGTGGAACCCGTGGCCGACGGCGCGAAGGGGGAGGGGAGCGGGGAGGGAGGGGAAGGGTGCCGGGAACGGGGGGGGGGAGGGGGGGGGAAGGGACGACGCCGGAGGCGAGCAGCACGGGAGACCGACGAGGAGGGCGACATCCGCGAAGCTGAAGCGACGAGCGAAGAGAATGCGAGAACCGAAGACGCAGGGCTGCGGGTCCGGGCTGTAGGACGCCGAAACCAGGGGGCGTCCGCAGGCGAGGGGCGAGGCGCCGAGTCCAGGCGGTCGCGAACCCGGAGTCGCAAGCAGAGGGAAGCAGCGTTCAGTTCTGCCAGAGGTCTTGTGAGGCTTGGGTTCCGCAAGGCGGGGCGAGCTAGCTCGCTGCGGACCTGGCTCGAGCGAGCTGGTGCGCAAGGGGGGATCAAGGCGTCCCCCAACGTAGAATGTTGGGGTTGTTTTCCGCAGAGCGGGGCGAGCGGACTCGCTGCGGACCTGACTCAAGAGAGTGGGTGCGCAAGGGGGGAGCCTTGTCTGCCGTCCCCCAACGGCAGCGAAGTGTGTTCCTGCTGAATCCGGGGCCGAAGCATGCTTGCGGGGGCGGGCGGACTGCCACGCCGTAGGCTCCGCCGCTGGGAGTCCCAAGGTCCTCTACCCAGAGCGCAGACATCACGGGAGGGTCCCGAAGCGTAGCCAGCGCCGGGGAGGTAGATCGCATGCTTGTAACTCGGCCACTGCCAGTCGCCAGATGGTGTGCAGATGCGGGCTTGAGCACTGCAACATAGTGAAAACAACGAAGCGACTGGTCCTAGGAGAGGGCCACGTTCCCCGAAACTAGTTAGTTATAAGGGTATAACGCCGAGCAGGCGACTAAGGCCATCTCACCGCGGTCCCCTGAAAAACCGCGCACACTTCCACCCTTCCCCACTATCCTGTTTAGAGCCACATCGCTTTCCCAAAAAACAACAAAAAAGCAAGGACGCCGGCGCACGCCGCCAGAGGCGCGGCGCTGGCAAAAAACGAGACCTTACCTGGACATCTCGCAAGGGACAGGGGAAGGTAGCACCTGTAGTTGAAGAAGAAGCGCCCACGCGGTAGAGGCCCAGAAGCATCCAGAAGAGGAAGGCTGGGTCCGCGACGAAGGTCCCGGGCGCACCACTGGCGAACTTGACCGGCGAAGCCGACGTAACTCTCAAGCCGCTGAACCGAAGCAGGACAGCGCTCCCAGGAGGGACGAAGGCCAGCCCCACGGCCCAGGGACCTATCTTCCGGCGGCGACGCAAGAAGCACCCGCGACACTCACTTCTTAAACCACAGCGGGCGACGCGCAGGCCGGGAACGAAGCCACACGAACGAAGTCGAAGGTCCTGACAAAGGACTAATCTGACCCAACACAGCCGACGGCACACACAAGGTCAGAAGTTCCAAGGCAAGCGAAGCACCCGCCGGAACAGAGTTCCCCGTTGAAGGCCAACGCTTGAACCAACACAGCCGTCGGTACACAAAAGGACCGAAGTTCCAAGGCAAAGCGAAGCACAGGCCGGGAACGAAGCTCACTGTCGAAGGTCCAAGTACCCTTGAACCATACACAGCCGCCGGTACACACAAAGTCAGAGGTCCAAGGCAAGGCGAACACCGGCCGTGACCGAATCTCACTGCAAGTCCAAGAACACTTGAACCACACACAGCCGACGGTACACACAAGGCCAGAAAGTTCCAAGGCAAGGCGAAAGCACAGGCCGGGAACGAAGCGCACTGTCAAGTCTAAGTACTCTTGAACCAACACAGCCGACGGCACAGACGGCCAGAAAGTTCCAAGGCATGGTAAAGCACCGGCCGGGAACGAAGCGCACGGAACCGGTCCTCTCGCTCACACCAAGTTTATTCCGTCTCTGAAGTCACAGCGCAGAGACTACGAACGATCCTTCTCTCTTCTATTCTCTTCTTCGAAGGGCACACAAAGCAGAAGCTCCAAGGCACAGGCTAGGTAGCAAGACAGAAGGCTAAGCAAGCCGACCACTACATAGCCAAGTAGAAGCAGAGGGCTAAGCAGACACGTCTGCACGCTGCAAGCTAAAGGAAAGAACTGGTTGGATTGGTAGTGAGCTGGCGCTCACCTGTTGGCGGGGTAAGGGAGGCTACCCGGGTACTAGACCACGGTACCCTTGGTGGCCTCCCCTGGCTCTGAGGGTACACATCGTAAGTTTTTGGGCTAAAATTACGCTAGCTATAGGTTGTTCCACTTAAGTAATGGCATCGGTAATGTTTTTGAAGAAACAAGGATGTAATGAGTTTACTTTACTTGGATGCAAGCACTAGCAGACGCCAGTGATTCCCTTGTTCGGGTGTTTTGCAGATGCTTGGAAAACATATTCAGACCTGCCTACCCTACGATTTTTGGGCGTATTTTTACGATTTTTTTTTCAAAATACGAAAATACGATTAATGCCTAAAATTTACGATTTTACTAAAAAAAAAAAAATTTTTTTTTTTTTTGGGGGGGTGGGGGGGGGGGGGGGGGTGGTGTTGTGTCGGTCAATAAAGTCTCAAAATACAAAATGTCAGAGCAAAGTAGGGAGGAGAGTGGATTTTTCTAGCTCAAAGAAAGCTAAGCACCAGTATTTTTTGCCACAGTATGCTAAATATTGGACATTTTGGCGAATGTGACCAACCTATGCATTGTGACTTCTCATGTGCCCATGATGGTCGAAATGACATTGAAAAGCATTTATCAACTAATATCCATAAGAGACTGGCAGATGCCCAGAAACGAGTTGTAATTACAGGCTGTGTTTTCTAAGCAGTCCCATGAAGCAGTCAAAATTTTGCGTCAACAAGCAACTAGTGTGGAAATCTGCATGGTTCGTTTTATAGTTGATTCAAATCTTCCTTTGTCCTGTGTGGATTCCATGTCCGGGATGTTTAAGCAAATGTTTCCTGTTGTACGGAATGGTATAGTTTATCAGTATAAATTGATTTTTCTATTGTTTGTACGTTTTGATAATAGTCTTCTACAATTTTATGAAAATACTATTTTTTCCCCAAGAATACTATTTTTGGCGATTATAAATACTATAAAAAAAAATTGGTGGTAGGCAGGTCTGCATATTTGTTTTCTTCCACAAACGCGTGGTTTGCCTCCATCTTCTCGATTTGTCAATTTTTGACATTGTTTCTGGGTTGTTTTTTTTTCCAAATTATGCTGGGCATACAGATGGACTGGTATATTTTTTTTCCTGGACATACTTCAAGTATACTATGGGAGATTGACTGACTGACTGATTCATTGATTGTTTTTTTTAATTGATTTTGTTATTTACTTAATGTCCAGAGTCTGATTGGTTCATTGCTTGATCCAGTGATTGATTATTTTTTTATAAATTATTTTGTCCTTTTATGTGCAGAGTCTGATGAAGAGGACGCGGACTAGACTTCACTCGTGAGGCAGCTACACTACGGAACCTAGCAGTGATCTCTCTACCCTCACCATCTCTTTCACTGCAAGTCGACATCAGATGGTACCAGCATCAGGCACTGTGTAATATCAAAAATGTTCGCTGCAATGGACTGCAAATGCCCCGCCGTCTACAACTCACTCATATTATGTCAATGAGCAATGAGAATTTTTTTTTTTTTGGTTGAATAACTTTGAGAATATGTTGTCGATGAACTCAGAGAATTTGTTAATGCCTTAATTGTCCACGATAACTGCCTCATTTTGTGATTCCATCATGTTCAGTTGTAGTTTTCCCTCTGATAAATTTTTTTGGGTCACGTCAAGAGGAATTTTTGTGCAGTGGTCTGAAAATTTGGAACTTTAAGCTTTCGGCTGTAAGTTTTATATTTTAAGACCATCACACAAAATCAAAATCACCAAATACCCCAAATTCATCTTCCGTTTTACTCTGCGTTTCAGAACGCAGCATTTCTTTCTCAGTCCTTTCTTGAAACAGTAAAAGTTCAGCCAGCCACGGGAATGGTCTTGTGTTCCCCGCAGATTGCCTGTTCACGATTTGTTTTTGAGGGTGTGTAGCATACGTGTTTTGTGTTTGTCTCGTGCCGTTTGATTCCTTTCAGATGCAGAATGTCCAGGAGGCTTCTCACTGCCTAATGAACGTTCTAGTTCGTTAGCAATTTTGGACTGAAACGCAATCAAAAAATTGGATGAGGTCTGAGCGTGGGCAGGTGACAAGGTCTCGTGCATGTCTGTGTGAATAAGGGCCATTACATTTACAGTTATGCACTTTTTGTGTGCATGCTATTGTCAATGCATTGTCTTATTTCCAATTCCAGTACTGTACCAGCAAAAAAGATAAGGAATTAAAAAAAACTCCTGAATTTTTTCCTGCTGTGTTGTCTACTTTTGTGTCAACGTGCAGTTTCTTTGTAATTAGGCACAGAGTTGGTTATTAGAGTAAAGTGAATCTTTTTACACGAACAAAACACCACAAAATACAAGATAAAAGACAAAGTTTTATCTGTATTTTCTTACTTTTGTGACGTTTATGTGTGAAAGGTATGCCTCATTTTGTGATTCCATCATGTTCAGTTGTAGTTTGCATGTGCCACTGGAAAAAGTGAATTTCTTCCTCATGCACTGTATGACCATATGCCTTTGAGTTTTATTCTATGATGGTTAACCCATTACATCCTGATGCTGATTTTTTTTTTTTTAATTTGCTTATTACCTTTTCAAGATTACAAGCGAGATAAACCATTTCTGTTCAAGGGTGGGGCCAAGTTATTCTGGCACAACCCTTAAACTATCGTAGTCAAATTAATTTGAAGCAGTGGCGTATCAGGATGGAAAGGGTTATAGGGTGGTGCCAGAATACATGGCACCCAGTAGCGCCAAGCTATTCTGACGCTACCCTTACACTATCGCGGCTGATCTGTCTCTGAAGGCCAACTCACAAATTTGACGAAGTTCAGCCTCAGGATGTAATTGGTTAATGACTTGACCCCTTCGTGCATGCATCACCATGTACCATAAACGTTCCCAGGACCGCATGCACAAGGGGGTTAACAAGCATAAAATAACTCGTTCGAGACGTGATGCTTTCGAATACGCGGCTTTTTGCCGCTTTTCCGGATGCGGCACATCTCAAATGAGTTGAAACAGTTCGTCATGACGCATACATTCATCCATACATTTGCATTCACATTAAAAAAAGACATTCGCAAAAATAATCGGTTTTGAAATATCTATATAATTTGAGAATCGAAGAAAACATTGGTGTTCTCTCTTTTGTGCACTTTATTGTGTACCTTTCATCATAGTGTGCGCAAAATATCACAGTTTGGCTTGAGGAATCAAAGACCATCAAAATCCGAAAGTATCGCACAAGACTGAAGAAAAATGCATACAAAACGTAATAATTATCATTAGTACAATTAGAAATCGTGAACGACACTTCGTGAACAAACCATACAATATGTGTTGAGCAACCACCCTAAACTTTTACTAAAAGATCTCCAGTTATTAAAGACCATCGTTTAGGTGGCTAGTCACAGCTACTGCCAACTAAACGGTGGTCTTTAATGACAAGTGGCGCTTTTTGGCCTATTCTTGAGCAAACAATTATCTATTTTGACCATTGTTTTCTTGCAAAAAATATGGTTGCTCGAAATTCTACTTACAATAACTTACAATAATAAAATGGGACGTGACGTTGATGCAAGCATCGCATATTTACTGAATACTTACTCCTTAAACTTTCAAAAGACATCGGCTGGGATAGAGAGGGGGGTGGTCATCTTCTACCGATTACTAATACTGTAATAGCAGGAAAGTCTGATCAGTTCAGTAACAGTTTGACGGACGCATTTCGGAGAACGGAAGTAGGTCAAAATTGCACCGCGCGGGACTGAACTTAGGTGGCCAGATGCTAAGGTGGCTATATCGTATGTTTGTCCAGGCTTTTACTCTACTGCTTTCGTCGAAACACGAGCAGTTTTGACCTGCTTCTGATTTTATCTATTCATCTTTGTGCTTGGTTCAGGGCTTAAGCCATTCTATAGGAAATCAAACAGAATGTATTTTAAAACTGTGATTATTTCAGTTATTAACTCGTTCGCGGCCAGCTGCATCCGGATGCGGCTCGCCGCGAATGGGTTGACCCTCTTTTTGTAAGGATAGGGGATGGAATTGAGAGGGGCCCGAAACTGTGACCTGCGTGTTGGCCTATCCCGCATAATCAGTATATACACCCAAATCCGCCCTGTATGGGCGAGTTAACTCCTTCATCTACCCCAACACCGAAATCCCCAAATTTTGCCGTGGTCTTCTGACGACTGCACTCTAGTGCAGGACACAGATCGACCATGATAGTTCAAGGGTGATGCCAGAATAGCTTGGTGCCCATAGGCGCCAAGCTATTCTGGCATCACCCTTGAACTATCATGGTCGATCCTTATCTTGCTGTGGTGTGTCTGGGGCAGAATGAGTTAACGCGTAGTCTCGGTCAGACATCATAGTTTTACTAAACATAAGCAGATTTTTTTGTTTAAATCACAAAATACATTTAAAATGTAAGAAAATTACAATGTAAGATGTGGAATGCAAAATGATAACGTGCCGTTTAGCATACAACTGTCAGTGGCAGTTGTGATCATTGGGTACTGAGGTGCCTGAGGCGTTTAACACACGAGACGTGCTGCATTCGGATACTAACGCGGCGGCTTCGTCAATGTTTACGCCCAGCATCCGGATACCCGCGCCGGCACGTCTTGGATAGAGTTACTGAAGAGGCCCATAGTTTAAACGCCGGCCGCATTTCCGGCCAAGTTTAATTTTGGAGCGGTTTTCCACAAATTCAATTTTGGAGGTCAGTGTTACCTAACGACTATGTACCAGTTGCAGGAGATGACTCAACCATGATGTCACGGGCAATGCCCAGATAGCACTTATGTCCTTCAATCATTATCATGCCGTCAAGCTCTCCTGCGGCGTCGGGGCTAATGCCGGTCAGTGGCCGGGAGGGCCCGGTGGGTGGATGGGTGGGAGGGGGTGGCCGGCGGTCCAATGTACTCACACCTGAAAACTGTATGTGTATACACTACCGACTGGAGTCCGGCAGTTCCAAAATGAGTCAAAGTATACATGTAGAGCCTGACTATTTAGTAGTCTCCGCAAAGACCGTATCTGAGGAGTTATATTTAACCCATCATTAGCCCTGAGTTGAGGCACTAGTGATGGATCGACCATGATATACGATAAAGTATGATGACTACCCTTGAATTGTTATGGTCAATACGTGTCCTGCAACTTCTACACTGACGGGCATTAATGACTGAGGTGCCGGTCAGTCACCTCAGTCCAAATCAGCCGTTTTGGACTCAGTCCGGCCGCGTCGGTGAAATGCGGCTCAGTCTCAGTGGCCGGCCGCGTCACTAAAACGGGTCAAAGGTCAGGGTCTTTACTCAATGACAGCATCCGCTCCTGAGGAAGCAGGGGCCTTTTGGATGAGTGAGCTTAGTCCTGCGCCAGCCACTAAGCAATGTGCTTACCTTGCTTAGTGGCTGGCACAGGACTAAAACTGACTGACTCATGTAACTCGGTGATCCCAGGAGTTTGACACTGAAATACTCAGTTCATGGAGGTCGGCTCTACTGAGTTTACTCTCATTTCCACTTAAGTGGTTCTCGAACGGTGGGAGAAGGGGAGGGGGTTAGGGGGCGAATGTGCCCAGCCACACTTTAAAAATTGTCGCTAACACGGCCGTAGTGCACATAGACAGCGACCGGCACAATTCGTGTTGTCGTATCACACCGGCGAACACTGACTCAGTGGCCACAAAAAAAATCAACGGCTGTCCCAAGGGAGACAACCCGTTGCCAAACCCTGCGCTACTTGAGGCTTCCAGGAAGCAACCACTCAGTGACGACGGGTGCGCGACGATAGAATCACTGAGTATGATTATTCCAGTGTCAGCCATCACACTTCGGCGTGGAAGAAATTGAAATCACGCCTTCACTGGAGTGTCCCTGAGATAGACTCCCATTAAGCGAAAGGTCTGTTCAGGCTGGCGTTAGGCCGAAAAGACTGAGCCCCGCGGTCGGCTGTGTCAGGCTCTTGTATGGCTGTCCGGTACACTAATATCTGATTCATTAATCATATCACAACATATTCAATCCTATGACTAATTCGATTTAATGCTAGGAATAAATACAGCATGAATTATCAACACATGGCACTTCTTCGATAAATTACTGATTTTATCCGCCTAGAAAAACATTTTTTTCTAGGACAAAATCAGTGTATTTTTCCCAGGACAAAATGCAATTCTTCCTAGGATTAAATTGAAATAAAGAGCCAACCATAGACGTTCTTCCAAAGATACTCACGGACAGAAATTACGCTCATCCTTTTAGTGGACGATTTCGCCCGAGGCATTTTGGCTGATTGAAGTCGGGCCCTCAACGGCCCCAGTGGGCTCCAGCACTGCTGTGCGCGGCGAGCCCACTGCGGCCGTCGCGGTGGGCCCAAAGACGCTTTGCTTACTGGTTTGGGATTAGGGGGGAGGGGGGTGTTCAAGAAAGCCAATCTCGGCATGGTTCATATGATGGTCACTGACTTCCTTGCGGTCCAGACATCAGAGAGAAATACTAGATGGATTGAAAGAAGCGCTGTTTTCTGGTGATGTTTCCGTCGAAACCCTTTGGCTGTCGGTAGCACTTGTAATAATTTTTGTCGAGGTGATTCTGGGCCTGTCGTCATCACCTTGACTGACAAAAAAGCGCTACGTGACCGACAGCCAAAGGGTTGCAGCGATCTGTGCTCCATGCCGGGCAGGTTTTGACTGCTAAAATTCGCCGATACGAGTTAACCCTTTTCATCCTATGTTCCATAGCATGTCCGTTGAAATTTTTTTTATTCTACTCCCAGTCCGGCTGATACTGCTCTGTGCATACAGTCGAGAAGTACACAACATGCTAGCACTTAATTGGACCCTTATCGTTGACGTGTGCAAATTTGGTTCTGTATCTTGTAGTGTCGGGCTGATTAGACTGTAGGCCAGGTTAAATGAAAAGTCACCTCGGACGCTGAACTTGACTGGAACCGAGTTCCCTTGAGCCGCTTTTAGATCGACTATCACAGCTATACAATCTCCATTTATTTCAAAAAAAAAAAAAAAAAAAAAAAAAAAAAAAATTTAAATCCGGTAGGTGCAGCAGCATGGAATTTGTGAGGTTTTGTTTGCAACGAACGAGCACAAAGTCATGGCAGATAGCAAGCTTGGGCCATAAGCATAGACAATACTCCAAACATCTCCAAGAGGCATGGATCCTCATGAGCCCGAAGATGATCCGTGCCTCTTGGAGATGTTTGGAGTTCCTGTTCATGTTCTTTGATGTTTGGAGTGTTGTCTATGTTTGTGGTACAAGCTGGTTACCAACCACGATTTTGCTACCGTTCGTTGTCGGTATTCGTTCGTTGCTAACGAAACCTCACTGTTAATGTAACAGAAAGTCAGTGTTGGACTGAGGCGACCAAGGTAATAGCAATGTCAGAATCTACGTGGTTCTGAGGAAGTTGTCCAGCTCTTCTTGAAATTTGGGCGAGAACACTTTGTCCAGAGTCTTCTGGTCGATCTCCGGCTCGTTCCCATTGCTGCCATCTTCTTTACCCAGAAGGTTGTTCAGGTTCCGGTCGGCAAGTCTGTCAAGGGCAGCGATCGTGTTGTCATCTTCCTGTTGTTTAGCCTTTCGGCGAGCAGCAGACTCCGGTCTCCTTTCTTTTTTGCGGGCGGATTTGGGGTTAGGGGCGGGGGCAGCAGCAGCAGCCGCCGTGGCAGCTTTAACTAATGGGGCTGCCTCTTCTTTGACTGCTGGCTTCTCAGGCTCAGGGGTGCGAGGTTCGATGATCTCGGCGCGAGCTTCGTCAAGGATGGACCTTTCCTCTTTGGAGGTTCGTGACGAGGATTGTTTCTCGGAACGCGTCTCCTTACGATTCTCCGTCTTCTTCGTGACCTCCTTCACCTTGCGATCTTCGTTCACCTCACGCCTGACTTCCACTTTCTCTGATGTCTTCTGGGAGCTGACTACGTCATGAGTTGCTTTGGCAACGACCGCTGTCTTGGCGACGTCCTCTGCAGTCTTCTCGTACCGTTCTTCACGCTTGTCTTTTCTGACCTCATCCTCATGACGGCCATAGCTCTCCTTTTCCTTGACCTTGACCGTTTCCTCATACTTCTCGTCCCGTTTGTCCTTGACCTTTTCCTCGTACTTCTCGTCCCGTTTATCCTTGACCTTTTCTTCGTACTTCTCGTCCCGTTTGTCCTTGACCTTTTCCTCGTACTTCTCGTCCCGTTTGTCCTTGACCTTTTCCTCGTACTTCTCGTCTCGTTTGTCCTTGACCTTTTCCTCGTACTTCTCGTCCCGTTTGTCCTTGACCGTTACCTCGTACTTCTCGTCCCGTTTGTCCTTGATCTTTACATCTTCATTGTACTCTTCCTTGGTTGACCGCTTGACCTCTGTCTCATCACGGCGGCGCGTGTCATGCGATGAATGGGCGCGGGTCGCCGTGGCAACGGTTGCTGCTGCAACGGCGGTGTGCTCAGCAGAGTAGCTACGCTCTTCTTCACGCCGTGTCACCTTAACTTCTTTCACGTCCTGCCATGGACAGAAAAAAAGAAGAAGATTGACATCAGTGTAAATGATACCTGAGTAATTACGGATGTACTAATCAGTCATTATTTGTCATAGATAATGACTGCGTACATCCGTAAGTCTGAACTGCCATAAAATTGTATGACGATTCAGAATAACGGCACATAAACTGTGGTTTATGTTTACATAAAAAAGATAAACAATAAGACGAGTATGAGAAACAAGAGGACCACGGACACTAGCAAGTAAAATGTGTTCGAGCCGACACGTCAAACCGAGGACCCTTTACCCCTTCACAGTCGAGAAAATCCGAACACGAAGTAACTGCAAGAGACATAGATCCTCATGAGCCCCCGCAATTGCGGGGGCTCATGAGGATCTATGGCTCTTGTTGAAGCCATTTTGCATTTATGTTCTTTGGACGGCTAGGCCCTTTAGTGCTGAATTTCTTTTTTTTAAAAAGGTTTTAGAAAGACATTCAGCGACCACTGACAGTGAACGGGTTAAGTGACATGAAAGAGCACTAACAACTTGTACTTCATTCAAAGGACAACTGAACAGTGTCTTGTGTGAAACTCAGAAGGCAGCGGTGGTAGTCTGATGAAAGGTGAGTTGGTATGCCCGTGAGTAGGAATTACAGATAGTCTAGTATTACTCATGAAAAGAGTTTACAACTAGTACACACAACTTTTAAAAGGACCCTGTTGACATTTCAATTTCAGTACTGAAATAGTTAGTTAGTTATTTGGGTTTAATGCCAAACAGGCGGCTAAGGCCATTGCAAGGCGGCATTACTGAAACTGTCGTTGTTCGGATATCAGAAGTACGTCAGAATTGCACGTGCGTCAACGAAAACAGCGGATTAAAAGCTTGGACAAACGTGATTTCACGTGATTGTCCGGGCTATTAATCCACTGTTTTCCGGCGACGAAACATGTGCAATTTTGACCCTACTTTCGATTTCCAAAAGTCATCTCTTCATATGCCAAAATGGCCCTTTAACGATTCGAAACCAAGTACGTCAGATCCGATATGACGTCGGAATAGAGTCTTGACTGTGAAGCTTAGATTAAAAATAAGAATATTATAGTAGCCTGGCCTTAAAAGATCCTGTTGGCATGCGGATTTCATTACTGAAATTCACATGCCGAAAAAATCCTGTAACGATTTGAAACCTACTACATTCGGGAACGCTGAAGAAGAAGAAGAAGAAACCTACTACATCAGATCAGATATTACGGCTGGTTTCTTGTCTGCCAAATCGGGCAAAATAATATAATAATAATAATAATAATAATAACGTTATTATATAGGCGCTTTTTCTCAATTTTGGGGCAAATCGACTCAAAGCGCCGCGAACTGAAACCCAACACGCACACTCACGTAACAGACACGGATTTAAGACAAACACAGTACAAGACAGACGAAGGGCCAGTTCAGCTACTGAAGTTACAGAGATTTTTGATCGCTTGTATTTAAAATTTGTAAAGTGGCCTGAAACCGGTACCAAAGTGTGGGGGGTGGGGGATGGGTGGGGGGGGGGGGTGGAAGAACCGGAGTACCCGGAGAAAGAACCCCCGACGAAAGAAGGATACATAGTAATTTGTTTTAATGTCTTTAAGAACATTTTGATTTTTTAAAATTGCGTTGTACCTTTTAGTCCTTTCTTCTTAAATGTGTTTATTAGCTGTATATTTTGATAAACGTGTTTATTAGCTGTATATTTTGGTAAACGTGTTTATTAGCTGTATATTTTGATAAACGTGTTTATTAGCTGTATATTTTGGTAAACGTGTTTATTAGCTGTATATTTTGGTAAACGTGTTTTATTAGCTGTATATTTTGGTAAACGTGTTTATTAGCTGTATATTTTGGTAAACGTGTTTATTAGCTGTATATTTTGGTAAACGTGTTTACTAGCTGTATATTTTGGTAAACGTGTTTATTAGCTGTATATTTTGGTAAACGTGTTTATTAGCTGTATATTTTAAAACAGTTTTTTTTTTAAATTTTTATTACCCGAAATATTATTACATTGTGTTGTAATTGCAATTTCTAAGCGCGTTTCCTTCTCCGTTGGGTTCTTCTGTGCATTTTACAAGCTTGGCAGTCACCTTTCGGCTCTGGATTTCGTGTTTCTTTCTTTGTTGTTGTAACTTTCTAGAGATAATAGTACGACAGTTCCCTGACATCTCGTAGTGTTTGCTATCACCTCCGTGGTGGCAAATGACGTTGCACCCCATACCTTGTGATCGTCCTCCAGTTCCACGTACACGTCGCGCGCTGTTGCCTTCTCCTCGCACGTCTCGTGAACCTGACGCTGTCAGGAGCGGACAGATACAGAGATACAAGCGTCAGAAAACCAGAAACCAGAAATGGTAGCATAGTACTAGCAGCGCCACCCTCTTGACCCGCCTTTCACTGCCAGTGGACGCGGATTGTGTTTATGAAATCATCGTAAATTCAACATCATAGATCTCCAGCCGTCAAAGTGGCCGTGTCAGCGCAAGAGGCATAGATCCTCATGAGCCCCCGCAATTGCGGGTGCTCATGAGGATCTATGCCTCTTGCAGTTAGGTGGTGTTCATTCTCTCTCAGCAGTGAACGGGTTAAAACAGGACCATCACTCCTGCGTCTAATGAGGAAGGAGTGAATCACTGCTGTGATTCGGTATAAGACAGTATGTCCATTTCTGAGAAAAGCGAGGTTGTAATTGTTACACTAAAAAAATCTCGCTTTTCTCAATAATGGAATTCCTGGCTTTTTGCCAAATCACGGCGTGATTTGGCAAAAGCCGGTAATTCCATTTTTTTTTTAAAGTGAGAATTTCATTGTGTAACAAGAAAAAATCTCGCTTTTGTCAAAAGATCACGGCTGTGGTGGTCCAGTTTTATAAAAATGTGGAATAAGCTATAGTAAAGGAAATGTCAGGAAGGGAGTTATGGCGAAAAAGGGTTCAATTGCAGTGGGGTGCGACAGAGTAGGGAAAGACACGCCGGTAGGGTAGGATAGCATAGGGTGGGGTAGGGTAGGGCCAGAGATAACGTGGTGAGAGTTCAGCAATTGTATCGAACACTATGAGTAAATAACAAACTATCACACTGTTACTCTAAAACCCAAAGATGATCTTCTTTATATATATATATATATATATATATATATATATATATATATATATATATATATATATATATATATATATATATATATATATATATATATATATATATATATATATATATATATATATATATATATATATATATATATATATATATATATATATATATATATATATAATTATACTGAAAAAGTCTATAACGTTTACTTGATTCTCACTTCCAATAGACGTTGTTCGGAAATCAGAAGTAGGTCAGAACTGCACGTTTTCAACGCAAACAATGTATTAATCCATATCATGCTGAGGCTAAAAGCTTCAAATTTGTACACTGCGATATGCATACGACATGATAGTACTTACAGATTAGGATATAGACCAATGGCTTTAGTTCAAGGGTGGTGCCAGAATAGCTTGGCGCCTTGAGGCGCCAAGCTATTCTGGCACTACCCTTGAACTATTTTAGTCCAACTTATTTCACACAGTGGTGTATTCCGAATGATAAGGGTTAAGAGCTCGCACAAACATGCGATATCGCATGTTTGTCCGGGTTTTTAATCCACCGTTTGCGTCGAAACACGTACAATTCTCACCTACTCCTGATTTCCGAACAACGTCTACTGCAATGTACAAGATGTAAGCAAGGGACACTCTTCCACAACGCGATTAGCAACAACAACAACAAAAAAGAAATAAAAAATAACAACAAAAACAACAAAATAGATCATAAAAAGCTACTAAGCAGTAGTAGCAGCAGCAGCAGCAGCATCAGCATCAACAACAGCGTTGACCAGCAACAACAGCAACAATATTAACGCTCAGTTCTGGTCTAGACACTCAGTTCTAAACACCAGAATCGGCCCATCATAGTGCCGTGAAAAGCGCTGAAATAACTGTGCCCATAGCGTGCGAAACGGCAATTAACTTTATAATTACACCCGATTCTCATCAAACGACCGGCTATTTTTGAGACCACCTCATTGCCGCAGGCGCAGAAACTGCGGAGTTCAGGCATAAAAACAATCGAATCTGCTGGTCTGTAATATTGTACCACAGCTCTATAGTCGTAAGGTAAATCTCACAGACCAACAAACAACGGATTAAAAAAAAAAAAAAAAAAAAAAAAAAAAAAAAAAAAACACGCACACACACGCACACACAAACAACTCACTATTGGGTTGCGATTATTACATTAACGTCCCCATAGAAACTGCCACGATCAGTGCATAAAAATAATGGTGTGCTGGTCTGTGATTTCAACCTTACCGCCGGCCCTGTAAAGCCGTAACGTTGAAAAAATCACAGACCAGCACTAAAAAATTCTGATCCGGAAAACCACGCAATGATGTCAGGTTTTCAATGCGATATGCATGATTTATTTATGGAGTGCGCTTAAGTTCTGACGCCACGCCATATAATTCTTTGTTTGTCAAATGTCATTTGCGTCATGGTCGTGTCGGATGTTTTTTTGTTTGTTTTGTTTTGTTTTTGTTTTTTTTTAAAGGAATTTCAGAGGGATGGTGTTTGTCTTGTTGCAAAACATTGCCCATACTATCAAATTTTAAAAAAATGTTTGTAGCTATTGGAGTTCCAATTGCGTGTTTTTAGATAGTGGTTTTATACTATTCCTTGAAGTCCCACTACCGCCGTACAAAGGTATACTTCTGTTACAAATGGTTACGAAACGCTACACACAGGTATAGCTATGGTTCATTTAGACACAGGACAATCCAGTTCAGCAAACGTCGTCTTTATATCATGTAAACTGACAATAACTGCACTCCGTTCTAGAAATGCAACGCCATCAGTGCGAGAAACAGCTAAAAATAGATTGGCACGCTAACGTTACGGCAGCGCAGAATAAATAAATGCGATTAGGTGTGTGCTTTTGCTGCGTGTTCAAACTGCTGCTACGGTTCATTAGGTGTGTCGACAAGGCATAAAAAATACAAATGGTGCTGAAATGTGTCTTCAGATTCATGCGTATTGGTACTTTAACTTGTATGACAGTCCGATTTAAACCAAGTGCTGGAATATAGCAGGACAAATTAAAGTCACAGATATAAACAAGAGATAAGCGCACAGAACGCATGACAAACAACACTTTGACGTAAATGGCCAAATCACACAGACTGTCAAGCAACATATGAAAGAGTGATTGATATATAACAGAAAGTGACCAATCAAAACAAATCGCAACAGATCACGTGACGTAGCCAACCAATCAGCAAGTGAGAATGACATGCAACAGTAAATGTCCAATCATTCCAGTCATTACCTAATGCTGTGATATAGCGAACCAATCAGAAAGTTAGAACGACAATGATGTTCGATTTGTTGACCAATGAGAGACAGCAGCACAGACGCATGACAAGACGACACCGACGGTCTACGAGTGACAATCCGACCCAGCTCGACTTATTGAGAATATATTGAATATGTTGGCCGTCGAAGACGTGTTTGCTAGTACTCAAATTTATCTTTTGGCGATCTGAATGTAAAAAAAACAAAACTTGCCTTCACGTGTCTTTCTGTCGCAGACATGATCAAATTCCTAGTAGAATGTCAAGCACGACACATTTTCCTGATTCAACATTCGTTCAGGCAGTATTTCTGGACCCAATAACATCTCCACATATAATGCATTGCATTATTATTATAATGGTTTCATTAAGTTAACTTTTTTCATGTGTCTTAATCATTTATTTTTACGCGTGTTTGGTTTCCGTCGTCTGTCCCAGATGCGCAAAAGACCACCGGGCCGACGTCGGCCCGATGGTCTTTTGCGCATTGGATGTCCTCCGTCTGGGCTGCGCGATTTGAAAACAAAATCAGCACACTGAATTCCCAGGTACGTGTGCTGATAAAGATCTGATTCTGAACGAAAAGCAGTCACTTGCAAAAAAAAGCAGACAAGCACATAGTTGTTTTATGCTCTCTTTTCAGACTTGAAAGCTTGCAGACAGACTGTAACTTAGTCACCTCCGGCCCGTGGGAAGTGATGTACGACTCGACTCGTCTCGCCAGCAGCACCTTCTGAGCTAGGCTTAGGTCCTGGCCCGTCGGAATACTTCGGCGCTTCCTCGTGTGTTCTCGGCGAGTTTCGGTAGCCGACAGAAGCTCTCGACTTGAGGATCTGGGGTTAGGATTGTCACTCGTGCCTGCCCCTAAACTTATGTCCGGCACAGACTTGGAACGTAGGAGATAGGTGTAGGTAGAATGACTACAGTTTGTCGCCACAATGTATGGAATCTCTAGATATGCGGGCTGAAGCTGCTTTATCACCGGAGACACTCGACCGGTGTCCGGAAGATGCCGATCTTCAATCGGTAGCTCTCGGCTATCATCGACACTTCTAGTATTCTCTGAAGAACTATCGTTTTCTGTCCAGGCACTTTTGATTTTTATTTGAGGGGTTTGGTATTGTGAAGAACCACTGTGAACATCGTGAGGGTTAGGATTGTGTGTGCCCCATACCTTTACCGTCTGCGGGCTGTCCTCGAATGTGGGCTGAGGGGTTGGGGTTCGATTCTTCCCTTCGTCGAAGTTGGTGATATCGGAGATGTCGACACTGCCGAAAGACGTGTCACTGCGCTCCAGTGGTTTGGGGGTCACCCTGCGTCTAGGGCTGTCCACTGCTTTCTCAGAACTGCGGCGATTGGCTACAGCAACCACGGGAGAGTCGCGACGATTGGTGGATTCGGCCTGAGAGTTGCGCCGATTGGTCGCTGCAACTGGAGAGCTGCGGCGATTGGCTTGTTCAGCCTGAGAGTTGCGGCGATTGGCTGCTGCGGCCTCTGGGCTGCTGCGTTTGGCTGGTGCTTTCTGTGCGCTGCCTTCATCGGCTGGTCCACCAAATTCAACCTGCAGACAAATCAAGCAGAGTTTAACAAAATATTAATTGTTGGAAAATATGTTGCAGAATATTGACAAAAACGTGCATGAGAAAATAGTTAGCCCTTGACTGCTACTGACGATACTGTTTGGCGGAAAATGACGCTTAGTTACCCGCAATGCACAAAAAGGCCGTCGGGCCGACGTCAGTCCGATGGCCTTTGCGCACTGGGTGCGCGTCATTTCCGCCGAGCGGAATTGTCAGTAGCAGTCAAGGGCTTAATTAAAGCATGAAACGGTAATTTGCCACTTTAATCACTAATTCAGCCCGGTCCATCAGCATAGATTCGCACGAGCCAGGATAGCTTTAACCCTTTGGCTGTCGGTAGTGGCTTTTGACTGACTTAGCGAGCAATATATAGCCCTACCTGGGTCAAATAACCCGCTACCGACAGCTTAAGAGTTAAGGCCTCATGAAAATCTCTGCTTTTGTCGGGCAGAGATCGGCTTCTTTTACATCCTAAAATTGATGGTGAAATGCCACTGACAACGAAAGATACATCGCTACCGACAGGAATTGAGGTCGACATTTTCAATTCAATTGAAGCGAAGTCAATTCAGTTGAACTGAAGTCAATTCAATTTAATTCAATAAACTTTATTTATCCCGCTAGGGGCAATTAAAGTGGTCCGACTGGCTCAGTGACTTAGATATACACAAAACTTACATTACAATATGCACACAATAATGATACAAACAATCAGTTCAATTAAAATCCAATGTATTTAAAAACAGCACAATAGCACTAGTCAGTAGACCTACGCAATCAAAACTTGGCAATTACCACATTCTACACGAAGGACCGAAATCCCCACCGTTTTGACGTTGCCTTTTAAAAGATTGTATTACAACTCCAGAGGCAGATCGAGCATGAGAGTTCAAGGGTGGTACCAGAATAGCTTGGCGCCTATGGGCGCCAAGCTATTCTGGCACCACCATTGAACTATCATGCTCGATCCATGTCTTGCTGTGGTGTGTCGGGGCTGAATGAATTAATGAACACAGAGGGTTCTTGTAAGCAAACGTATGCACACTGATGAACACATGAACACTGCGCTGTTGAACGCACGATCATAGAAAGTACGTATGACAATAATATTGCTATGTGGATAAAAAAAAAAAGACATTAAGTCCAGTTGTAGTAAAAAGCAATTTTTTTTTATTATTGCCGTATTACAACGGAAATATCAGGGTTTTATTAGTAGCAAAAAATAGACGTTCTGCCTTGTGTCTTTAGAGGGCAGGGAATCATACATGTCATTTCGTTTGCTAATGCACTCACCACAAACGTCTTCTTGTTCAAAGGTTTGCGTGTATGTGGGCCACTACGGCGGCTAGCCATTTGCCGGTCTAACTACACCGTACACGGAACTGTTCTGTACTCTAGTCGACGCTATGACCAGTGCTATCTAAAGTAACAGTACTCACAGGCGTCGGTCGAAAAACGCACTTTCACGATTCGTATCAAAATGCAGGGCCGATATTTTCTCTGCCCCGAGACGACAAAAGATAATAAGTCTAATTTTGTGAAAAGCGAGATTTTCATTGTAATGCAATGAAAATCTCTCTTTTTTTTCTCTTTTTTTTTTTTTTTTTTTTTTTTTTTTTTTTTTTTTTTTTACAAAATGGACTTAATGTCTCCAGCCTTCGAATGGCGTATCTGTTCTTATCAAAGTTTACGTTGATGAGACTGCACGTGTTTATGAAATCTTTGTTAACTCATTCGGTATAAACCGCGTATCCGGAAGCGGCGCGTCTCGAATGGGTTAATTTAGCGCTAAAGAGTCACAGCCGTCAAAGGAACATGGATACAAAATGGTTTCAGCAAGAGGCATAGATCCTCATGAGCCCCCGCGAATGCGGGGGCTCATGAGGAACTATACCTCTTGCAACTGGTTGGAGTTCATATACTCTCGGCAGCGCTGTGGTTAAAGCTGAAGTTCTGTCTTCTTGTTCCGCCCGCACGTGTTATTGGACCCAGGTATATATTGCTCGCTAAGTCAGTCAAACTGCTCAGAGTCCGAAATAGCTCAGGCGGTTAAGCGTCGGAGCAGGAGAGCGAAGGTTATCGCCGGGTCGTGGGTTCGAATCCCCGTCCCGGCCCCGGTAGCTGGACTCGCAATCCAGGGGGAAAAGACGGATTTGTTCAGTAGCATGTCCGTTGAAAGGTCCTGGTAAATCAAAGTGGCACAGTTGGAGTGCGCCTGAGTTAATCAGTGTTCAGGTCGTACTCCATAGGCAATAGATTGCCCTGTCCCACATAACCGGCCCGTCAGGGCGTCCATTATCACTTCGGTGCCGTGGACGTTATAAACCCGGAACTAATCAATCAAACCGCTCACTGAGTTGGCGGAGTTTGATGTCCGTCATCTCTGGGCCTATATAAGTCATATCTAGAGTCTAAAATAGCTCAGGCGGTTAAGCGTCGGAGTATTAGAGCAAGAAGGGAATCGCCGGGTCTTGGGTTCAAATCCCCGTTCCGGCCCCGGTAGCTGGACTCGCAAACCAGGGAATAAAGACGGGTTTGTTCCACAGGTCATGGTAAATCAAAGTGGGACAGTTGCCAGTGCGCCTGAATTAATTAGTGTCCAGGTCACACGTATTCCATAGGCAAAAGATTTCCCTGTCCTCCATAATCCATTATCCATTATCACTTCGGTGCCGTGGGCGTTAAACCCCGAACTAACGAAACAGGCCAGTGCCGCAAACGGAACATGAGATACACTGCAGTCACAAGTGAACACCCTATCAGCTTTACGTAGGCTTACACACAAACTTATTCTGTAGCAGATCACGTGATACTGACAAATAACTGGATGATACATATGACAGCCACACTCCATGTGCACCAATAGGGCTGTGACAACTGCTGTTATGAAATACTGATGCAGGCAGTGTGGCTCCGGTTCCGGCTTGTTAGTGTCAGCATCGTCTGCTACAGGACGTTCATGTGTACGCCTAGGTAAGGCTGCCAGACTTCTGTGTATAATCTCATGCTGTCTCCGCGGTGTGCACTAAACTGCGGGCGTCCTCAGCTGCTGCGTGCCTTATAAAGGCCCCTGGCTGACGTAGGTCAAACCGGCTCCGCAAACTCAGTTTGTGAGCTCATGGCCCTAGCTGGGCATTTCAGTTAAAAACACGTGCGGGATGGAACAAAAAGACTAAGCTGTATATGTACTCACTAATAACACAAGAGTGATTGAAGCGGCACTACCGACAGCCTAAGGGTTAAAGTTAGCCTGGCTCTTGAGAATCTATGCTGATGGACCGCGCTGAATTAGTGATTAAAGTGGCAATTTGCGGTTTCATGCTTTAGTTAACCCCCTGACTTGACTTTACGTTGATAAACACTGTGAAAAACACTACCTCGGCCCAACCCTGTGGTAGCACGCTAGTTTACTGGTGCCACTGATATAGCAATAGGCTGTGATTAGATACAGTTGGCAAACACAGGGGCCGCCATAGAAATGTACGAAAGTTAGTTACTTAACTCATTCTAGACACACCACAGCAAGATAAGGATCGACCATGATAGTTCAAGGGTGATGCCAGAATAGCTTGGCGCCTATGGGCGCCAAGCTATTCTGGCATCACCCTTGAACTATCATGGTCGATCTGTGTCCTGCACTGCAATGCAGTCTTCTGAGAACAACGGCAAAATTGGGGGATTTCGGTGTTGGGGTAGAATGAGTTAAAGACCTTCGTAACTGACTTACAGGCTTAACAGGCTTAGCAGTGCGATATGTACTTGCACACGGTATTTATGGGCAGGAGGGACTAAACTGTGTTATTAGTGAGTACATGTACAGTGTTTAACCCCCACTGCTGTCGACAGAATATGAACTCCAACCAGTTGCAAGAGGTGTAGATCCTCATGAGCCCCCGCATTCGCGGAGGCTCATGAGGTTCTATACCTTTTGTTGATATCATGATACCACTTTGTATCGATGTTCCTTTCACGGCTGTGACTCTTTGGCGCTGAATTAACTTGACAAAGATTTCATAATCACATGCAGTCTGGGTCCACTGGCAGTAAATGGGTTAATAGATAATAGAAATAACAAGAACAAAAAGAAACCGCAACAACAACAACAATAACAGCAACACCAACAACAACAATCCTCTAATCTCTTTAAATGTTTAACACACTGAGTACTAAGTACAACAAACCAAGGGGAATTACTAGCGCTAGCCTCACCTGTCTGGTTTGTGAGTATTGAGTACTAAGGACCAAATTTCCCATTTGTTTGCATATTGTCCTCTAAATAGACGATGTTCGGAAATCAGAAGTAGGCCCCGCACTGGCCCCTGTTTCGCCGAAAACAGTGGGTTAAAAGCCCAGACAAAATCCAAACAAACATTGATTCCCCAGACTGCAGTAAATTCCAGATATAACAAATCACCAGGGGACCCAGCTTTTCTTGTTGTTAACTCTTTCAGCACGACGGCCGTATTTTCCCAAATTTGGAGGTGTCATCTAATGACTATGCACCAGTTGCAGGCGATGGATCGACCATGAGACAGGCGCCAAGCTAATCTGGCACTACCCTTGAATTATCATAGTCGATCCATCTCCTGTTGTAGTGCGTCAGGGCAGAATGGGTTAAAAGCCCGGACAAAATCCAAACAAACACTGATTCCCCAAACTACAGTAAACTGCAGATATAACCAACCACTAGGGACCCAGGTTTTTGTTGTTGTTATATCCGAAGCTTGTTATATGCGAAGTAATTTACGTAGAAAGAGTGCTGTCGGGACATTAAATGTGTTATTATATACGACTTTTGTAATATCCGACTTTGACATAAGCGGAACAGACTGTGTATAAAGTTTGATTTGAAGAATGGGGAAAAAAAAAAAAATCACCAACCTGCTTGGAAAGACCAAATCCCATGCACGAAACACAAACGCACACTTCCCTGTTTTTGTGAGTGGTCCCTACCGCACTATGATCAGACTTTGTATGACAGCTACAGGCTAAAGTCTACAGGGTCACTCTCTGACGCTTCCCCCAACGGGCCACTCTTGTCGTATACACTTTACCCATTCACTGCTGGTGGACACACTAGTATACTTTCGAAAACGTGGACGATCAACGCCAAAGAAATAAATGGAGGTAAATCTGGCCAGCAAGAGGCAATGAACCTCATACGCCCCCGAACTCATGAGTTTTTTTTGCCTCTTGCAGTTGGGTGGTATTCGCGTGTATTATGTTTTTGGTTTTTTTTTGGGTTTTTTTTTTGTTGTCGAACGGTTGTGAGTGTGTGTGTGTGTGTGTTTAGCACCAGGACAGAGGGTTGAGTCCAAACTGACTTTGCCATTACGGAGACTAAGTGTCGTGAACCTTGAACGTTGAGAGAGAGCATTCAAAACTGATAATACACGCTAGTCATAAATTTCTTTTATGTTGTTGGCACTTTAGAGTTTAGGGAGAACGTTGTATTGCGGTCATATCGGTGAAATGCTGGTTTAAACCCCAAACCCTGCTACCACACACACGAACACACACGCCTTCAACACTTTCACTGGCAAGATAGGCATGAGGATCTATGATCAGACTTTGTTAACTCATTCGAGACGTGTCGCCTACGGATACGCGGCGATTCGCCGCGTATCCGTAGGCGGCACGTCTCGAATTAGTTAATGCTGGCTTCGCGCACGGGGCGTTTTGCAGTGAAAGGAGCCATAGGCTATTCAATGGACTCGTACAATGGGTAGTGTGCTTAGTCGTTTACGGTTCGAACTAAGCAAATATCTTTGCATTTTCGCTTTTGTGTGTGGAGATTTGTGGGCGCGACTCCACATGAAATGCATTGGCTGTCGACATACCGCGAACTTAATCTCTATCAAAACGCAAACATGCTATGTTATATCCAAAGTTGTTCAGTATTATTATTATTATTGTTATTATTATTATTATTATTATTATTATTATTATTATTATTATTATTATTATTATTATTATTATTATTATTATTATTATTATATTATTATTATATTATATTATATTATATTATTATTATTATATTTTATTATTATTATTATTATTATTATTATTATTATTATTATTATCGTCAGTATGATCATTATTATTATTATCATCAGCAGTATGATTATTATTATGATCATAATTATTATCATTATTATTATTATTATTATTATTATTATTATTATTATTATTTAATTGAAACAAAATCGCTTGCATAAAAAATGTGTGGCTCGGACTAAAAAATAATAATTTTTTTTTGTGTGTGTGCAAAACTCAACTTTAGCTGTGTCCGACCTCGGTTTAAGCAAAGTCAACTGCGTCATTACATTTGTTTAAGCGTGAATAATAATCTAACTCACGTCTGCGAAGAATGCCCCGACAGCTAGGGATGAGGGGAGAAGGGGTGGGGGTTTGGACACAGCATGTATCACCTTGTATGTATAGAAAACTTTCACGGACCGCTCTGAGACAGTTGGTGTGTGCTGGTCAGACCAGCATATACAATAGCATCTCAAATCCCCGACGCCCGGAGAAGAAAAGGGGAGTTCGAAATGGTTAGACAGATCACCTCGTGAAAATATTGTGTGCACTGAGCTCAAAGCCGCCGCGTCCACATTCAAAGAGCCTCGCACATTCGTGAATATGAATAGTGAGGCATACTGATAGTGGAGACGGCTCTTCACAACTGATCGCGCAAAATGGTGAATGTCATTTATCTGCTGAAGGCATGCGGGAGCTCATGAAGATCTATGTCTCTTGCGGGCCTGTAGTAATCTGTGTTTCTGAGGGCGGAAATTTCTATCGCGGTTCATCGTGAGATGATCAATAGTGTAAGACCTGTATGTGAATGACAAGTCGACCGCTTTCATTATGTGCTCTGTAAGGTCCCTTTAAGTGTGACAGAATCGTTTCACTGTAAGTGTGACAGAACTGTTTCGCCGCAGGCGCAAACTGCTGGTTATTTCGGGGCTTAACCCCTTGACTGCCGAGAAAAGTAATACACCACCCAACTGCAAGAGGTATAGCTCCTCATGAGCACCCGCAAATGCGGGGAATCACGAAGACCTATACCTTTTGCTGAAACTACTCTGCCACCGTATACAAGTTGTTTTTGTTCGGCGGCTGGGAATCGTTAACGCTGAAGTCACAAAAATTTCAAAGAACAATCTGTGATCAACGACAGTGAATGGTTTTAACCTGCACTGAAGATGGTGATAATGGACGGCCCTGCCGGATGGGTTATGGAGAAACAGGGACAGTTATCGCTTAGCTTACAAAGTACGACCCAAACACTGATCGATTCAGGCTCACTCAGTGCCACTTTGATTTACCAAGAGCTTTCAACGGACAGGCCCATTATAGCACAAACCCGTCTTTTTTCCACCTGGATTGTCAGCTGAAGTAGAATCAAGCGTGCTCCACTTTTTTCAAGAACAAATGGCCTTAACTCTTTCTACCCCAGACACACCACAGGAAGATAAGGATCGACCATGATAGCTCAAGGGTGATGCCAGAATAGCTTGGCGCCTATGGGCGCCAAGCTATTCTGGCATCACCCTTGAACTATCATGGTCGATCTGTGTCCTGCACTAGAGTGCAGTCTTCAGAGGACAACGGCAACATTTAAGGATTTCGGTGTTGGGGTAGAATGAGTTAAACAACAGGCGCTCTTTGAAGAGTAGTATTGACGAGCAAAAACTACCACCTGTCATTAAAGACCATCTGTACTAAAGGTGATCATTAATGAAAAGTGATCTCTCGCAAGGGTGCTCGCCCAAAGCAGGTCCTGCTGTACCTTACATTCTGGGCATACAAACGCCTACGTGATGGTCTTTAATGACAGATGATCCTCCATACGAGTGGTCTTTAATGACAAGTGGTCTCTCATAAGGGTGCGCCCTCAAAGCAGGTTCTGCTGTTCCTTATGGTCTGCGCATACAGCCATCTAAGTGGTCGATAATGGCAGATGGTCCTCCATAAGGGTGGTCTTTAATGACAAGTGGTCTCTCATAAGGGTGCTCGCTCAGAACAATTTCTGCTGCACCTTATAGTCTGCGCACAGATTAATCTCAAATTGTATTTTTACCACATCCCAAAATATGAACGATCACGCATAATTTTGATCAAAACCACAGTGCAGGCAACCCGCACGCACCCAATGAACGGCAGAGCCTCGGGCGGATGTTAGCCGTAGTTGGCCCGCTCACGGCACGTCCGCCCTAGAGTTTTCTGCTTACTGGATAAACCGTTTTTAAACTTAGCCATGCGTGGTAGACTACGATCGTTTCTTCAAACAGCTTTCATGGCATGGAACGTAGATGATCGATGCGAGCAGCGAAGCTTGAAAGGGGATTTCACAAGGCACTGATAAAATTTATTTTAAAAAAAATGATCGAAACTTCATTCTTTTTCTCTTACTGCATGATTTTAGAGCGATATAACAAGAGGTACAAACAAGAGACTGCTGACTAGTTGGCTAAATTTATTCGCTGTACACACGCTCTGTCTGTCTGTCTGTCTCTCTCTCGTGTTTACGTGCATGTGAGATATGTATCTTGCAACGGCAAGTTTGAAAACTGGTTGTTATTATTAAAACTGTTACCGTTGTCAAATAAAGGATCATTATTGTCATTGTCACTCTCTCTCTCTCTCTCTCAGTCTCTCTCTCTCTCTCTCTCTCTCTCTCTCTCTCTCTCTCTCTAGTTTTAGTCACGCGCGTGAGATTGTTGTGTGAGTGCGTGTGCAAGGACATGATTGAAAAAGGGTCTGTGTACCTAATCATTTATCCTTGAGAAATAAAGTTTCATTTCATTTCATTTTATTTCTCTCTCTCTCTCTCTCTCTCTCTCTCTCTCTCTCTCTCTCTCTCTCTCTCTCTCTCTCTCTCTCTCTCTCTCTCTCTCTCTCTCTCTCTCTCTCTCTCTCTCTCTTTAGTTTTAGTAGTCACGCGCGTGAGATTGTTGTGTGAGTGCGTGTGCAAGGACATGATTGAAAAAAGGTCTGTGTACCTAATCATTTATCCTTGAGAAATAAAGTTTCATTTCATTTCATTTCATTTCTCTCTCTCTCTCTCTCTCTCTCTCTCTCTCTCTCTCTCTCTCTCTCTCTCTCCTCTCTCTCTCTCTCTCTCTCTCTCTCTCTCTCTCTCTCTCTCTCCCCAACCCTCGAGTCTCTCCCTCTCTCATTTACATACATAACTGGTGCACTCAGCAGAATCAATGAACAGAAATATGGAATAATGGAACTTGAAACTTGAAACTAGCCAGAGTGTACACAGCGCAACGCGGCTTTTGTTTCATCGATTTTAGTTACAAGGCCACACGTTCTGGAAACCGCCAACGCGACGCGATTCCCCAGTAAGCAAAGGTCATCGGGGCTCACTGCGGCCATCGTGCGCCCGAAAGACGTTTAGGTACTGTGGTTGCCCTTGACGCCGCTAAAGCGATCTTCCCCAGGCGGGGTTTGATTGATACAATTTGCCGACGCAGAGTTCTCTGTGTTGTTTTGCCTCAACACGTTCAGGCAAAACAACATTAAGAACTGATTGTGTCGGCAACCATTCCGTTTAGAATCCACGTAAAGACGTAGGCCCACCACGTGACAGAGGTTTTCTACTGCCCCTTGTGCGCTTCCGGGGGATTTTGAATCTTCTGCGTACAAAGGAGAAGAAGAGCAGAAAGGTCTTTATTTTACGACATTCAAACTCCATAAGTTACGTTAGCTATTCGGCCCAGCATTGACGTAAGCATAAGTTACGTTAGCTATTCGGCCCAGCATTGACGTAAGCATAAGTTAAGTTAGCTATTCGGCCCAGCATTGACGTAAGCATAAGTTAAGTTAGCTATTCGGCCCAGCATTGACGTAAGCATAAGTTAAGTTAGCTATTCGGCCCAGCATTGACGTAAGCATAAGTTACGTTAGCTATTCGGCCCAGCATTGACGTAAGCATAAGTTACGTTAGCTATTCGGCCCAGCATTGACGTAAGCATAAGTTAAGTTAGCTATTCGGCCCAGCATTGACGTAAGCATAAGTTAAGTTAGCTATTCTGCCCAGCATTGACGTAAGCATAAGTTAAGTTAGCTATTCGGCCCAGCATTGACGTAAGACACTCTAAGAACGTTGACAAAAGAGAAACTATTAAACCATTCAGCCCTGACGCACTACAGCAGGAGATGGGTCGACCATGATAATTCAAGGACAGTGCCAGATCAGCGCTGGCACTGCCCTTGAATTATCATGATCGATCCATCTCCTGCAACTGGTGCATAGTCATTAGATGACGCCTCCAAAATTTGGGAAATACGTGCGTCGGGCTGAATGAGTTAAGCATTCTTTCGGGCTGAACGAGTTAAACCCTTTACTGGACGCTGGTCGCGTTTATAAATCTTTTGTTAATTCAAAGCCAGAGGTCCCCAGCCGTCAACATGGCTACAAAGGTGGTTTCAGCAGGAGACACAGATCCTCACGATGCGGGGGTTCATGAGGATCTATTCCTCTTGCAGTTGGGTGGCGTGGAATCATTTTGTCGGTAGAGAAAGGGTTAACCCTTCATTGCCTGGAGCAGGTCGCTGTAACTACACTGAACGACTTTAGACAGCAAGATGCAAGAAAAAACAAACAAACTGCAAACACAACTGAATTGTTTATTGTCTTTGCGCAAAGTTTTTGCTGGTATTTTAATTTGGGCCATGCGGGTTTGTTCCTAAGGTCCAACATCACAGACCTTTACACGAATGAGGAACTACTGCTGATAAAATAATGATTAAAAAAAACTCAACAACTGCACCATACAGAAGGCCACAAGGTGCACTACAAACATTTGGATTTGTCGCTAGGACACGAAATGGTCCGTAACGGAGAAATATTTGAAAAGCCTTACGTCGTTGTGTGGAGGAAAGAAGTGACATGGACGGCACGATCTTTGTGTTTTCTCACAGGGCCAAGAAACTACCCAGATGCAAGAGGCATAGATCCTCATGAGCCCCCGCAATTGCGGGGGCTCATGAGGATCTATACCTCTTGCTGAAACCATTCTGCATCAATGTTCCACGGGGCTGACAGCGGGGTATCGTAACATGAATTTATAATGATTTCAAACACACAGTCTGCGCGGTCCCCCGGCAGTGAATGGGGTTCAGTCCTCTCTGACCGCGGTTCTTACGTGAGGCATAAGAGTCGCGCTTCACACTCTTTGTCTCAGTCCCTCGAGTACTGCTGCGGATCAGCGGTAGCAAATCGAGGGAGACAATCTACGTGTCTCGCTGTCAGGGGACTGTATTTTCTTAGGTTTCTTTGTAGCGTAGTCAATGACCTTACACCCCCCGCCCCCCACTCCACCCGCCCCCTCCCCACCCCCACCCCCATCCCCCTCCCCAACCGGCATTTCCACACCACAAGCTTTCGTGCAAAATTGTTTTTTTCTCTCTAAAATCTACACGCTATTTGGATCTACACTGCTAACCGATGTTTGTATGTGTCAAAACTCGGATCGGCTATCATTTTTATTTTCAAAAGGACTGGGGATTTCTGTTAACTCTCTAACGACTCACCCCTCAATCAAACGGTTCACAAATGCGGCCATTTGCAATTGGATGAGAGACTTCCGGTTTGTTGACGAACCTTGGGGCTTGGAAACAAGTTTACTGGCAGAAACCTTGCGAGTTTAGCTCGCGTCTTCAGTTTGCTTATGCATTCTTTCACCCATCCTTTTCATCTACTAGATGCGGCACTGATTTACATGAGTGAAACCTTCCAATACTTCCCTCCCCGCCCCCCCCCCCCCCCCCCCACCCGAAACGTGGTCCCAAAAAACCTGCTCAGTCCTGAGAGGCGTTTGCATTCGTCAAATCCTAACTAATCGACCAACCCGTTAGCGTGAAGTCGAGAGTCTGAGCACGCTATCCGCCCTTTATTGCCAATGATTTCAAAAACACAATTTGCGCCCACTGGCACAGCCCACTGGCACAGCCCACCACTGGCACAGCCCACTGGTACAGTCCACCACTGGCACAGCCCACTGGCACAGTCCACCACTGGCACAGCCCACTGGCACAGCCGGCCACCACTGGCACAGCCCACTGGTACAGTCCACCACTGGCACAGCAAAACTGGCACAGCCAGTGGACTCAAATTGTGTTTTTGAAATCTTTGTTGAATTAGCTGAAATGTCTGCACTTTTTCTAGACAGCGATGGGGTTAATGTGTTAGGCGCAAGATTTTCACTGGTACCATCGACCATAACCCGTATAATGCACTCGCCTCTGGCAGAGTCACAACACTCGGCCAAACCAAAGGCGCCCGTGATGATGATAGGCTACATTTTCTTCACAGGAATCATCGCGCATCCGGTACAAGCTCCTTGAGCTTTTAGCGCGTGCGCGATGGTTTACATTAAGAAACCATTGCATTTAACCAAATTAACGTATAAGATTGACCTTGCACCGGGCGGGCGAGGATTCACACAAAGAACCCGGATTATTGAATGAAATCGACGCTGCAGGAGCCTGTTTACCAACTATGTAAATACCGGAAGTTCTGAAGCTTTGACGATTGATGTTGCCATGGAGATGTAAACAATAAAGACGCACAACCTGGCACCATCCGCTTACATGTCATGGTGCAATCAAGGTATTGTGTATAGCCCAGCTATAACAGACAATGCCACCGCTTCGTTGGTATGGATGTTGATGAGGCGATTGAGACTGCAACGGACCAGGGTTCAGCCCTGAATAGCCATCAAGTCCAAAATCAAAATTTTAGGCCATCAAACGTTTAATCATCAAAACAGCATATATACTGATGAGCAAAAGAAATGCGACATTTTCGGAACCATCGGAAACACCACAGTGAAAACGAAAACGTCGCATTTCTGTTGCTCGTCAGTATGCAATATCCTTTGACTGCTACTGACAATACCGTTCGGCGAAAAAGACGCGTAGTCACGCGTTTTTTTCGCCGAACGGTATCGTCACTAGCAGTCAAGGGGTTAATCACATTTCATTAACAAGAGGCATAGATGTTCTTGAGCCTCTGAAGTCTGCGGGGTAAGCATGATGATCTACACCTATGGCACACAGTCGAATCCCATGTACTGAACTATCATATCCATTCAACATAAAGGAGCCAATGAGACAACGCACGTTGCGTGGGCGAATGCTTATTGTTAGAACGGTTGGGCCTGATTTTATTTCAATCGAAACTTCTCACATATATCCTCAGTACATGCTCATATCCTCTCACAATTTATAGCATGTAAGGGTTCGTGAGATTATACGCCTCAAGCTGGAAAGGCTCAAATTCATCGTCGTCCACGTTTCTTTGTATGACGAAGTAATAAGGGGTTCGGTCTGCGACTAAATCAATGATGCCCACCGACCATAGAATAAGTTACCATCGAGAACAATAATGCATGTACTATGGTAATGCGTTGGCATTGTTAGGCTTGCCGGCTTTACATACTAATGGGAGGAGTTGTTATGTTACTCTGCTGACGTTGTATATAGCACAATTCCCTTTGGAAGTCCTCTGGGCACCATATACTAAGTTCAAGAGATAGAATGATTGAGATTGTTCAAGGGTGGTGCCAGAATAGCTTGGCGCCTGTAGGCGCCAAGCTATTCTGGCACCACCCTTGAACTAATGTAGTCGATCTGTCTCTTGTTGCAGTGTGTCAGTGTTGCAGGATTTACTCCTTCGCTGAACTGAACAGCACAACACACAGATCTATACGAGGCATCGATCTTCATGAGTACCGCGCGACTGAGGATCTATGCCTCGTGCAGTTGTGTGTTGTGTTGTTCAATGAGGTGAAGGGATTAATCGTGCAACGCTGGCACACTGCAATAGGAGACTGATCGACCACGGTGGTTCAAGGGTGGTGCCAGAATAGCTTGTCGCCTGCAGCAGACGCCAAGCTAGGTGTTCAGTCACAGTTTCTCGGCAGTCGAGTGGTTATCAACGTCAGCTACAACAAAAATATCGACGCCTTTTGAGAGGCCCAGGCATCACTTTTTTTCTGCTTAAAAGACTCCGCTTAATACAAACTACACGGCAATGAAGAATCTGACAGAATGGCAAAAGTGGGCGCAGAGAAAGAACAAGATAAAAAAAATGGAGTCAGCTTCACAGAGATGAAGACCGTCATTAAGTCTGTGTACAGACCACCACAACGGCCCCTAGACAGTTACCATCAGCTGTCCAGACAAGAGCAGGTGACCATCTTCCGTCTGAGGACCGGGCACAACCGACTCAATTTCCACCTGCACAGACGCTCAGTTTTACCTCGCGCCATCTCCCCTGTGCCCTTGTAGAGAAGCAGAGCAGACCACAGAGCACATCCTCCAGGACTGTGGGAACCACCAGCTGCTGAGGGAGGAGATATGGCAGAAGCCCGCCACTCTACAAGAGAAACTGTACGGGCCTGTGGAGGTGCTACAGAAGACCACAAATTTCATTATGAGAGCCAAACTCCAAGTGTGACGGCGTTCGAGAAGAAGAAGAAGATACAAACTACGAATTTAACGACACAGAAGTGAGTCCACTGGCCTTCCAGTGTTCAGAGATTTGATGTCAGTGTATATATTTAAAAACTAAATAGTGTTGTACAAAGCACGCACGTATACCTCCTACCATGTGATACCACTATCTATATTACCTGTCTTTGCAAACAGCTTTGGCGTATTATGAACTCACAGAGGCATTAATCGTATTAATCTTATCCCCCCCAGCGTATCAAACTTATCCCCTTAGGTTCTGAATCCCCGATGATAAAAACGTTTTCAAACAAACGCAGCATGCTGAAAACGGATATAATGGACACAGACGTGGCTGTTAACTCATTCTGCCCACGACACACCACAGCAAGATATGGCTCGACCATGATAGTTCAAGGGTGCTGGCAGAATAGCTTGGCGCTTATAGGCGCCAAGCTATTCTGCCACCACCCGTGAACTATCATGGTCGATCTGTCTCCTGAATTGTAATGCAGTCCTGAGAGGATAACTCCAAAACGTGGGTAATGAGTTATTAGATTTAACTAATCCAGTTACTTTATCATTATTAATATAGGCAGACCAGTACCGCCAGGGTGAAGTCACGCTAAAGTTTTACTTAATCCGTTAAATGCCTAGAAAACTTCAACACCACCCAACTGCGAGAGGTATAGATCCTCATGAGCCCCCGCAGGTGCGGGGGCTCGTCAGGATCTATGCCTCTTGCTGATATCACTTCGAATTCATGTTCCTGGGGCAGCTATTTTTTAAAATAATTTTTTTAATTATTATTATTTTATTTTTTATATTTATTATTATTATTATTATTATTATTATTATTATTATTATTATTATTATTATTATTATTATTAATTTTATTTTATTTTATTTTACTTATTTATTTATTTATGTTATTTTTACAAAAAATTATATTTATGTATTTATTTATTATTTATTATTATTATTTATTTATTATTTATTATTTTTATTTTTTTAATTTTTGTTTATATTATTATTATTATTATTTTTTTATTATTTTTTTTTTTAGGGGGTGGGGTGGGGTGTGTGTGTGTGTGTGTGTGGGGGGGGGGGGTGGGGGGAGGGGGTGAATTAACGAAGATTGCAGAAACACTGCGTCAGCCGACACGGACCGGGTTAACCCCTTTTCGCATGCAGCCACCGATTTCATGATTTCATGATTTCAGCACCGGTGGCTACATGCGCAAAGGGGTTAAAAAGCGGCTCGGGTGAGCTGGGTGGCTCAGGTGGTAGAGCGTTTGACTCTCATCTGAAAGGTTGAGGGTTCGAATCCAGCTGGGGGTCAAAATTTGTTCAGTCAGACTCTATTCGGTGGCCCGTATTTCTAATCACTTTCTTGCGGTGGACAAATAATTATACGTTAAGACATAAACGTCTAGTGTTTAACTCGTTGTGCCCGAGGTATGAAGTACCCACATTTTGGAGTTATCCTATGAGGACTGCATTACAATTCAGGAGACAGATCGACCATGATAGTTCAAGGGTGGAGGCAGAATAGCTTGGCGCCTGCAGGCGCCAAGCTATTCTGCCACCACCCTTGAACTATCATGGCTGAGCCATATCTTGCTGTGGTGTGTCGCGGGCAGAATGAGTTAAAATGCGGCTCAGCATAATCTGCCGTTATTTGGCAAAAGCCAGCATGTCCATTTTTGATAAACGGCGAGATTGTTATTGCATAACAATGAAAACCTCGCCGGTAGACAGTCTGGCTTTCGCCGGCAAATAACGACAGACAAATAATAGTTATTTCTCTTTCAGCGCTCAGTCACAAATCCCAATCTGACCAAACGAGCAAAAGACCCTGGGGACAACGTAAGCAAAGGTCCTCGGGGCCGATGTCGGCCGCAGTGGCGGGCCCGCGCACAAATATGCGCGGGCCACTGCTGCCGAAGTCGGCCCAAGGATCTTTTGCTACTGGGTTTAATACTTTTTACACTTGTACTGATATCATCTGGTCATTCTTGTATGCCTTTATGAATCATAATATTCTCGTTAGCGCGCCTGGTTTATTCTGGCCTCCCGTTGTGCTCACTTCTTGTACGCCTTTATGAACTATAGCAAAATATTCCCCTTGGCTGGCTTGGTTCTGAACAGAATTATGGCCGCCCGGAGTTGTAACTTCCGGACACCCAGGCGAAACGGGAAATTAACACTGACTTATAACGGCGGGCATAATGATGCGTGAACATATTGTGCTCTCCGCACACTATTTCAAGTCCAGCTCGTCCATAATATTGCAGACTTATTTGCCTGCTGGACTGTGTTTTTGGACATGACGGCTTAGAGTCGTATAGTTCACAACAATAATCTTCCATTTTCTACTCTTGTTTGATTTTTCAAACAAAATCTTACATATATTTTCTAATTTCAAGATCGTTCTTCCTAAAAGTCAGCCAACCAGCAATCGCCGTCTTTAGTGTCAATGAGATCAAGAGTTCCATCACGGTTTTTTTGAAAATATTATTATTATTTTTTTAAACTTGATTTTGTTGCTGCTGTTAATTCATCCAAGCAACTAGTAAGCCAACAAACAAATCTCCATAAATAGAGACTATTATTTCTGATCACTGATACAACGAGGAGAGAAAAACACGACGGTTTAAAAAAACACGCTTAGAAATGACAGTTACAACACAAGCGTGTTGTAACTGTCATTTCTAACCGTGTTTCTTTCTTCGTTGGGTTCTACTCTGCATTTTACGGCGGCTTGGCAGTAACCTTTTTGGTCCTGATCATACAACGGAAACCAACTCCTAATTGGCAACAAACAAAGAAAGAAACAAAGGAACAAACACACAAACAAACACACAAACAATAACAACAAACACAAAACTCACCTCCTCGCCATCCTTAATTTTTCTATACGCCATTATGCGTTCATACAGCGTCATGCCTTTCTGCCCGTTCATTTTGCGGTACGTTCTGTTCTTCAGAAACTTCTGAGCTGCTCTGTACTGCGTGTGTGGACCGTGCAGTCGCTCTATCACCATCTGCAGCCGCTCCTCCTCCAGTAGTTTCTCCTGTGTAGGAGCTAGAATGAAAAAAAGCAAAGGCACTCGTCAAGCGGGTGTTGAAAACATATCCTCCTTGTGCATTCAGCCACCGGTACCGCGTACAGTACCGGTGTCTGCACATACAAGGGGGTTCATACCCTACCGCCGGGGTTCATTCCCTACCGCGGGGGTTCATTCCCGAGCACGGGGGTTCATACCTTACCAAGATGGTTCATACTCTACCACGGGGATTCATACCTGTTACAGCCTAAGGTGTGGCACGCCCAGCCCGTGCACAGAAGGTCTTCCGGTCTCGAATTCATCAAGTGACCAGTGGAAATACTTGGGGTGTCACGATGTGCAGACTTAGGGGTTGATTGCTTACGTGAAAGATATGTTTAAAACATGTGGTGCAGATTTAACCGTTTTAAAGATCAGTTTGTTTGAAATAAGCAGAAAAGTGCCCAGGTAATGTTTTGTCGTTATGAAGTTATTTCGAACTTGTAGAATGGGGGCCTTTTTGCGGATTTCTCACTGCTTACCGCTAAAATCAGACAGCTTTCTGTAACTAAGATCCATTAAAACGTCATTTAATTTTCTAGATCTAGATCAAGATCTGTACAAGTCAGTTTGTAAATAGCGCCGTCCTAAATGAACAACCAATCACCAAGGGGCATGCCTCCATTGCGAGACTACTCGAGACCAGAAAGGTTCTTGTGCACTCGGGCTTGGGCGTGCCAAGCTTGGGGTATAACAATACCCACGTATTTGTTTTTTCTATTGAAATATAAAATCAATTTGACATAACTAAAGACTGCCATTAAACGATCGTTGATGGACATTACTATGGTTTAACTCGTTCAGTGCCAGTTTCTGCAATGTTCGTTTAATTCAGCAGCAGAAACCCCCAGCTGTGCCACTAACGTGGCGTCAAAGTGACGTCTGCAAGAGGCATAGATCCTCATGAGCCCCCGCAACTGCGGGGGCTCATGAGGATCTATGCCTCTTGCAGTTGGATAGTGTTCAGATTTTCTTGGCTCTAAACGGGTTAAATAATACATTACCATTTTTTTTTTTTTGGGGGGGGTGAAAAAAAATTTTGACAAAACTAAAGGTGGCAATTTAAAGGCCCCGCCACACGTGCCGGTTGTGCCCCGATTTTGAAGCCGATTCCGATCCGATTGCGATCGGATGACGTCAATTATCCGATCCGGTCCCAATCGGCTGGGAATCGGGTGTCTAGAACCTGCTCTATTCATTCCGATCCGAATCGGTCCCGATCGTAAGCTTCAACCAATCAGAGCGCGGCTCGCAAATCATGTCGTTTCAGCACGGTTTGCAAATGGCGGAACACGCCTGTTGTGATCAGTACCACCGCCGTTGCTGTTCGCACGCCTCTTCCCGAATATGATGCAAAACTGCTCAAAATGCAAGCACATCATCATCACTGTCAAAACTAGCAGTCATTTTGCAGAACAGGTACGACTTTGATCTTCGGTTCAAACCGGTCGGCTAAACAAGTCGGGAAATGTGTGACAATGCACACGTTTTTTAGTCCGGCCCGATCACCTACCGATTCGAAAACTGATTGGGAATCGGCCTCAAAACCGGGCATGTGTAGCGGGGCCTAAACGATCGTTGATGTACACAACATGTACTATGGTTTAACGCGATCTGTGCCAGCCGACGCAGACACTGTTTCTGCAAGCTTTAGTCGTTAATTCACCACCAAAACCCCTGGATATCACAGAAACGTGGATTCTAAGTGATGCCAATAATAGGCATCGGTCCTCTTGCTGTTGGATGGTGTTTTCTCGCCCCTGAACGGGTTAATTTTCATCGTGTGAAACCTCCGAGCTGACTCACTGTACTAACCGAGCGCCTTTGGAAAAAAACACAGTGGTAGCCTTATGCCTAAACCCTATTATGCCTCTCTGTGAGGAATTTACTCAGATGTTAATTAATTAAGGGGTTATCCTCGAAAGCAAGAGGCATACATTTTTGCATAATCTTTTGCAGACTGCAAGGGTTCATGAAACTCTGTGACGCTTTTTACATTGAAGATGAATGCAGTTCGAAGTCACAAAAGCTTCAAAGCTGATGAACTGATAATATCTAATAAAGGAAGGAACATAGACATAAATGAGAAACTACCCTTGAAAGCAAGAAGTATATATTCTTATTTGCCCCTGCATGCTGCAGGGGCTCATGAGAATCTCTGCCTCTTGCAGATGCTTGGGGCTACCTCGCTGAATGATTTGGCCAACGGGTGATTGAACTGCTAACGTTAGGACGAGAGACGGTGGCGTGGTTAATGGTGCAGCGGGGTGGCTGGTGGGGTGGTGATGATGATTGGGGTCGGGGATGGGGGGCGAGAGGTGGAAGGATGATGTAGTCTGTGGGGTAGGGCGGCTTAGGAATGGTGTGTCTTAAATGGGGTGGTTTTCAGGGGCGGATTAGGGGCCAACTGCATGAGTGAGCTCTGTCCTGCGCCAGCCACTAAGCAAGGTGAGCGGAGCAGCTTGCTTAGTGGCTGGCGCAGGACTAAGCTGACTCGTGCAACTGGCCCAAGTTGTTTTTCAACAATAAGAGCTTTTCGACTTTATGTGTGGGCTATTTCTGCCAAGACAAAAGACAGTAAGTCCATTTTTGTGAAAAGCAATATTTTCATTGTAATACAATGAAACTCTCACTGTTCACAAAATGGACTTACAGTTATTTGCCCTCACTGGACAGATTTGTCCAGACAAAAAGCGTCAAAAGAAAAGATCATAAATGAATGAATGAATGAGTGCATGAATGAATGAATCAGTCAGTCAGTCAGTCAGTCAGTCAGTCAAACTACGTGGGGAGTGATTAGTGGTGGTGATTTTGAACCCCTGACACACAACCTCAAGATCTGCTCTGAATTAGAGTTAACCCATTCTACCCGAGGACCGAAATCCACAAATTTTAAAGTTGCCCTCTGAAGAACTGTATTACAGTTCTATAGACAGATCGAACATGATAGTTCAAGGGTGGTGCCAGAATAGCTTGGCGCCTATGGGCGCCAAGCTATTCTGGCACCGCCCTTGAACTATCACGTTCGATCCATGTCTTGCTGTGGTGTGTCCGGGCTGAATGAGTAAAGAAAATCGAATTGTTGTGGAACAAGTATTTTACACACATAAGTTTATCAAATGGTGTTTATATTGATGCTATAATGATGTTCATGATGCAAAAGATGATGAGGACAATGACGACGATAAGGACATGGACGATGATGTTGACAAGGTTAGTTCGACTGACTTCAACCAGCCCAGCTGAGTGCTGATACGATACTGAAAGTTCTTGTAGGGAACCTTTTGGCGTATCGCAAAACAATTGCAACCAAAGAAAGAAACACGCTTAGAAACGCCAGGTACTACACAGCTGTGTTGTACTTTCCCTTTCGGAGCGTACTTTTAAAATATATAATTTCATTGCATTTACATGCTTGACGGTCACCTTTTTGCTCCGATTCTGAGGGATTTAGCTCGTGGGTACCTTTCTCACTGCTGAGTTACCATCTTGAAAGAACTAAACTGAACTGCACAGCACTGCACAGCAATGCATTGAAATGCACTGCACCGCATCGCACTAAACTGAACAGAACTTAGCTGCACTGCACCGCCCTGCTCTATACTGAATGCACTAAATCTACCGAACCGAACCAAACCGAACCGAACCGATCTGAACCTACCGAACCAAACCGAACCGAACCGAGCTGAACTGAAAGACTTTAAAATCATGACCAAAGAAACACGCTTCAGAAATGATAAAAGTCAAAACATAACTATTTTGTCCTTTGATCCCGAAGTGTGATTATTTTTTATAATGGTTATTACTTTTTTTTTCCTGTGGCTAAGGTCACCTGACAACCTGCGTATCTTTGCCAATTGATTTGCTGCTTGCAGCATCTAGTCTCCCGTTGAGCCTCTTACCCAGCAGGCGAAGGTCCTCGGGCCGACATCCGTGCGCGAGCCACCTGCGGCCGACGACGGCCCATCGACATTTTGCAAGCTTGCTGGATGAGCCACTAAAAATCTTATCCTCCCCGTTGCGCAAACAACTCGCGCTCAGAGAGCAGGCGCTGATATGCTAATCTTGCCCCGTGGCAGTGGGACAATGAGAGATATTCTATTCTGGAAGCATCCTTTCTCCTGCCTTGCCTTGTTCTCTGATGAATTTCAAGTCACATGGACTGGGACATGGGGCGAAGTACTGTGTGTGTGTGTGTGTGTGTGTGTGTGTGTGTGTGTGTGTGTGTGTGTGTGTGTGTGTGTGTGTGTGTGTGTGTGTGTGTGTGTGTGAGAGAGAGAGAGAGAGAGAGAGAGAGAGAGAGAGAGAGAGAGAGAGAGAGAGAGAGAGAGAGAGACTGAGCTTAACGTCTTTGTCCACCATGAAGGTGATTTCAAAGGCGGCGCAACGAAAAGCTGGGTTTGATCCCAAGACCTTTCGGACGAGAGTCGAACACTCTACCACCTGAGCTACCCAGCTCCACTGTTCAAAGGGTATGTATGTGTGTGTGTGAGTGTGAATGTGTGTGTAAGTGAGTGTGAGTGTGTGTGTGTGTGTGAGTGCGTGTATGTATGTGTGCGCGTGTGTATGCGTGCGTGCGTGTGTGTGTTTGCGTTCGTGTGTGTGTGTGTGCTTGCGTGCGTGTGTGTGTGTGTGTGTGTGTGTGTGTGTGTGTGTGTGTGTGTCTGTGTGCAGTGAAGTTGGGGGGGGGGGGGATTGCAGGGACGGATCTGGAGGGGTGGGGGGCTTCCAGGGGTTCCGGGCCCTACCCTCCCCCGACCCAAAATTATTTAAAATGATATCACAAAGTCCCTTTTTGGGGTGTTTGGAACTTTCCCCCCTCCCCTGTTGTTTTATATTTGGGTGAGTGGTGGAAATCTGCACACACACGCGCCTTCTTTCTCTCTCTCTCTCCCCTCCCTCCCCGCATGGTCTGATAAGCTGGTGGTTTACGGCGGCAGTTTTAGTCGTGAGGTGTGCCTGTCGCTCCGTTATAACTCTTCTTGACAATTGTCAGAAACCATCATTGCACTTACACATTTTAACTCATTCTACCCCAGACACACCACAGCAAGATATGGATCGACCATGATAGTTCAAGGGTGATGCCAGAATAGCTTGGCGCCTATGGGCGCCAAGCTATTCTGGCATCACCCTTGAACTATCATGGTAGATCTGTGTCCTGCACTGCACCGCAGTCTTCAGAGGACAACGGCAAAATTT